>CM052546.1:55853090-55927141 GCA_028533065.1 Trachops cirrhosus | reverse complement strand
GAGAGCATGTTAGCCCTGGGCCCGTAATGAGTGGTCAATGAATATTTGCTGTACATGCAACCAGTTTCAGGTCAGGCTCCACAGGTCCGATTCATCTTATCACACTGTCTGGTAATGATTGGTCTCAATAGATCATCTCCCAGGCAGAGACTGCATTTTGACGTGATCTTGTTATAGAAAATAGATTCTAAGTGGGCTCTCAGACCTGAGCAAATTGGGCTGGGTGAAGAGGGGCTGGAGCGGACATTAGACCAAACTGTGTTCTAATCACAGTGAGATCAGAACTCCACGAGAAACTCATTAGAATGAACATTACCAAGGGGCAGGCCTGAGAATCTGCATTTTACAAAGCCCTCCACTATCTCTTGCTATTTTATTTATATATATTTTTTCTGTTCAATTTTTTCTCTTTTTTGGAGAAGGGGGGAATGATGCTTAAAAAAAACTTAATTATCTAGAAATTCTTTTTTTCTTCTTATTTTGTTCTCCTCAGCACTTGCCTAGTTGCATTTTTTTAGTTTTTATACGTCTGCAGGAATGTACAGGAGGAATGTTGTATCCTGCATCCAATTAACCTTACACCATATGTATTATTCCACCCTGCTGCATTTTTTTCTCATCCCTTCTCACATGCACCCCTTGCTTCTCTGTCCAGGTAATCAGATTAGACAGGCAGGTGCCGTGCCACTCTCATGTCATCTTACTTAAGTATATGATTATGAACTTGAATTTAGGGAGCTCCACTTGTCTTTGGTTTCTCTTGCTGTACGGATTATATAAGCATTCTGAATTATTTTTTCTGAAAGCTAAATGAAAAAAACAAAAAACTTTAAAGGATGTGGTTAGGCTGTGCTAAGTCTGAAAGCTTCACAAAAGATCTCTATAGCAGAGAAGTTTGAGTTACATTAATGAGAATCATATTTACTCAGTAAGTCTCACCTGCAATTGTCGGGTGAACTGAGGTCTCCTTAGTTCATTGCCACAATTAGTGCCTGTCAATTACAGGAAGTGTGCCTGAAATGCACAAACACCTGGGGAGCCTCATCTTTTCTAGCAGAGGGCAGCTCTGGCCTTCCAGGTGGAGGGCTTGGGTTTTGATCTCTGAGTTATTGCAACCTGGGCCTCTCCCTGGGCCTCGGGTGTCCCGTCTGTAACAGAGGGCTGCTAGGTTAAAGCCATGCTGCTCTCAGTGTGCCCTGTACACTGCCTGTTTCAGAATCACTCATGCCGCAGTTACAATGCAGGTAGATCCCTGGGCCTCACCCTACGCCCATTGAACCCCACCTCCCGCTGGGTGGGGCCCAGGAGTCTGCAAGTTGACAAAGTCTCATAGAATATTAAAGCTGGAAACCACAGATCTTCCATTAAACATCCTGTGTAACTTCCAAATTCCTCTTTGTTCTTTCTCAGGCAAGAAAGAGTTAATCCTCCTAGCCAATGTGGCAGTCCTCACCTCATCTTCAGAAGCTCTATCATGCTGCTGTGGGAAGGGGACTCGCTGACACCTGGATCCCTACTTAGTGCTGTGCAGCCTCCCACAGGTCATGGACAGAAGCCAGGGTGGCCACAGCTGGCCTGCCCCCTAATAGCTCAGACTTCAGGATGCTACTCCAGCACTGGCCGGACCTCCGATCTACAAAGGGGAGACTGACACCTGCTCAGTTTTCTCTTGGGGTCTCTGTGGGGCCTTGTCTTGCTCCCCAGAGCCTGAGATTAAGGCTGAAATCCTAAAGCCCAGCACCTATCTGGAGCCCAGTGCAAGCTTGACGAGTGAATGGAGTTGTGAGTGGACCACCCTGGGTGGATAATATAAGGAGTGGGAGATGGGATCTTACATGCAAAGCAGATAGTGGTGGACAGTAAATATTTTTTGGACAAGTATTTGTCACTCAGTGACATTCATATACTGGTGCATAATACGTTTTTTAAAGGCTATTCTGGTAGATGCACTTGGTGGCCCCCCCTTCCTCATATCTAACATTCATTGTGCTGGCCCCCAACTATTAGCATATGCATCACTGTGCTGGTGGGCTTTCCCTGCTGGTATAAGCAGAGCAGGCCAGAAGTCCCAGGGAGTGCCCCCATGACCTCCAGCAGTCCCGGAAACAGGACCAATGGAAGTTGGTATACAAAACCCTCAGCTCCCTCAACCCTCAGGGAAATAACTTTCAGAGGTAGGTCTCCCTCCCAGGTCCCCAAAGAGATAGAGCCCCACTTGCCCACAGTAGTCGTTTACTTGGTGACTCACGCTTTGGGGGGAGGTCCCCTTCCCTTCCCTCTTTCCCTTCTCCACTCTACTACTGATATTTCCCAGGATCACCTGCCAAGTCAACTATACTTCCATTCATATTCTTGCCTCAGCCTCCACTTCTGAGGAACCCCGCGCTAGGATGGTTGTGGAATGGGTGAATGGCGCCATATTCAGTAAATCAAGGTAGAGTGCTAAACTACTATATACTTAAAAGATAGTAAGCCTTTATAGGCAGTTGCTGAGTGACTAGCATTCAATAAAGGGACATCATTCAAGGTAGACCCTTACACCTCTAATACTTAAATTTCTGGTACAAAAATGCCTTTGAAAGAGTGAATGAATGAACAAATGAGTAATCATTGAATGCAGTCAAGAGCTGTAAGACTACACCCTGGTCCGTAGTTGGTGCTTAGTGAATGCGTTCCGTATGGATGGGAGGGAGAAGGAAGACAGGGAGGATAGCTGCTCAGAGGCGTGGAGCCCAAAGCAGCCAGGTGCTGAGCAATCCCGAAGGGCCTATGAGATCCCACGCGGTCTGGCCCCTGCTCAGTCATCAGCCTCCCCCTGCAGCACTCGGTCCCTGTTTCATAACACTCAACACTCTGTCTCTGCCTCCTTTCCGCTCTGGGTCTCTACAAGTGTTGGTCCCTTAGCCAGGAATCATCTCTTCTTAATGATCTCCTGCCTCCGTAACTGCTGAGATTCTTAATGTCTCAGCTAAGAATTTGCTTCCTTAGAGAAGCCTCCCAGACTCCACGTTACATGTATATATAACCAGGATAGCTCTCATTCATATCACCTGGTATTTCTCACTTATGTAATCAGTTATTTAATGACAAACTCATCCCAGTGGAATGGGAACTCTCATCCATATTCCCAGTGCTCATCATAGGACCTAGCATGTAGTAAGTGCTCAATAAATGTTTAATAAATGACACAGACATGGCAGCTGACCCAGCCTTAACCTTAGAACCAAGGCTTTCTTGGGCAGAGTCAACATTCCAGGAGCTATCACCCCCCACCCACACCATTCCCACCCCTGTAGCACCCCAAACCAGCCAAATGGCAAAATATACCCAAAATCTGGAAAAAACCTTCAACAAGTCATCTTAGAATAGTAACAGCTTCTGTCCCAGCCAGCACTGTCACAGGCAGCTTAATTATGGTAATTAGGACCAACATTAAAACATGATTATAACATAAAATTAGAATTAGTCATATAACACATTCAAATTTTTCGGTATGCTTATTGATTTTCCTCCCCTGTTAATCAGAGGGCTACAGTAGATTCAGATAGATCTGGTATAATTAAAACCGAACCTGTAAATGCTAGTGAAAATTCTAATTAGCATCTGTCTTTTGTTAAGGAGAGCAATGTGGGGGTGTATATTTTTACGGGGAACATAATCAGGCATTCATGCTTCTTTTCTGGATCTTAGGTGGGGCAGGACATTCTGTTCTCATTCCTTTTTAAGAACTGTTTTGAAAAATGATGCAAGTGGTGGAGAGATCTAAGAAATGCCTAAACAAGAAGTGGTGAGTTTAAAGAAAAATAGTTAGTCAAACTTGGTCATTGGAGGTGTGTAGATAAAACAACAAATTGATTTGAATTGTTCTCTTTGTGGTGGAGTGGCTTTGAAATTAGGCAACCCTGAGTTCACATTTTAACTCTGTGATTTACTAGCTGTGGGTTCTTGAACAGTTTTGTTTTGTCTCTCTGAGCCTCAGTTTCCTCATCTGAGTAATGGGGATAATGGTAGAGTCTATCTCATAGGGTGAGTGGGGTTAACATGAAATAATACCTTAATAAACAGGAGTTGCTAGCATCTATATCTTCATCATCATCATCACCATCACCACCGTCATCATCATCTTCATCATTATTATCCTCATAACCACCACCGTCCTCCTCCTTCTCATCATCTTCCTCATCATCACCATCATCGTTTTTATTACCACGAACATCATCATTATTATTTTCATCCAGTGAGGAGAAGGCTTTCACAATGCCTCGCAAGGCTCTGGTAAGCTTCACGGTGTAGTGGAAGCACCGTAACTTTGGGTTCAGGTAGCCATCCAACCTGTGCCACTCATAAAGTGTGAAACGTCAGACAAGTCATTATGCTCTTCTTGGTTTGTTGTCCCATCTGTAATGGGAGCACGATTTTCAAGGGGATGTTGGGGGATGTGGTGAGGGGTGTGGATCATGACTGGCCTGGAGGTAGACATTTAAGCAACAATGATTCTCCATCTCCAGTATTCGGTCTCGTCCCCTCAACATAGCACCTTGGTGGTGGTCTATCTCAGGCATATAGAATATAAAATAAAAAATCTCCGGGTTTCTAATCACCAGCCTTCACCCAGAGGCTTTTCCATGTTTCCTCCTCCAAGGCCGTGTCCTGCTGTCATCACTCTAATTGTTGGGAAGTGTTTCAGTCATCTCTCTGAGCAAAGCTCATTAAATACCTTGTGTGCTCCCCTGCATTTCCCAGCATCCCTTGCAGTTAGAGTGAAGCCATGTGACTCCTTCTGACCAGTAGGAGTGAACAGAAATAAGTCGTTTCCATTTGCCAGGAAAGCACATGTAAAGATAGCAAAACTGCAAGATTGAAGTGACCTAGATAATCAAGTCCTGAAAGGAGGATGCCTGTCTGGGAGAGCAACTGCATCCTTTTGTGAATGAAAAAATAAACGGTTGTTGCATTAAGTCACTGATGTTTTAAAGTTTCTTTGTTACAGCAGTGCAACCTAACCATACTGATTAAGACAGTGATTGGTGTCTACAGGCAGACCTACCTTTTTGTTTGCTCCTCTTCCTCTGAACACACTAGTGGCTTGTTGGCTATTGGTCATTCCCAGACTGATGGACCGTCTTCCAGAACAGATTTTTGGGTAGACTGGAGGGAAACTGGGACTCTGAGTCTAGAGAAGTGCCGTGATGCTCAAACCCTTCTATGAAACCTGCTGCTGGTCCCTCACAGTTCAGATGGCTCAGATGGCTGGAAGGAAGAAACATGGAGAACCCAAGACATTAGGGTCCTTGCATGGTTCATTCACAGCCACACAGCCCTCCACAAATATGAGGGAGCCCAATGTAACTGATATGTCAAATATCGACCATCTGTTGTTTTCCCCCAACCAGAATACACACCCATCTTTATTTTAGAATCAACACCATAGTTTTGTTCTGAGAACCACTCATTGAACACAAGCCTGGTGGACTTGTCAACCAAAAGGCTCCACACTCCTCTGCCCAAAAGGTGGGCATGTGACCCAAAGTGATTTATACAGAGCACAGCCTCTTGGGTGTCTGGGAAGGGCTGGGAAGGGTCTCTGCTTCCTAGATCTGGGGAATTGCTGCGGGGCTGCCCTCAGACCTGCTTTCCCAGTTCTTTTTTTGGTCTGTGAGATATTCCTCTCCTTCCAACAAAGCCCTCCCACCTTTTTCTGGCTGAATTTAGCCAGCATCAGCTCCTTTTCATCAAAGAGTCCTACGTGGTGTATGGTAATGGATTCCATCCACTATTGACAAAGTCCCAGTCATGTGCTAGGTACCATGCTGGACTCTGCTGCAGTATTATTCTAAGTTTGAAGTGAATTTGATAATGGATGGACTGAGAAAACCACCAGGGGTTTAAGTAAAATGTGCACCCATTTATTCACTCAATAAACATGCTGTGAGTTCCTATTATGGGCAAATGCACGTTCAGGTGCTGGGGATACAGGCGTGAGTGAAACAGGCTCAAATCTCCACTCCCACGATACTGATTTTCTAGCTGGAGGAGGCAGACATTAAAATAACACGAATAATATAAACATAGAGTAGTAGTCAGGTGCTCAGAAGGGCAACGGGGAGAAATAAAGCAAGGCAGGAGGATATGGAGCACGTGGTATAAAGACAAAAAGATAAAGAGGGGTTGTAATTTAAAACCCATTGGTCAGAGGAGAACTCACTGAGATTTGAGCAAAACCTGGAAGTAGAATTGTGTGTTCTCTTGTTCTTGTTTCAAATTCCATTTGGCAGGTGACTTTGTTTATAGGGATGTTGAGGGGACAGGACCTGACACCTAAACAACACGCAATAAACATCAGCTGCAGAACACGTGTGAAGGAGCCACTGGAACCCCGAGTCAGTGCTGGGGGTGTGCGGAGCCCCAGCACTCACCCTCCAGTCCTGAGCCACCATCTCCCTGGGGCTGCTGTGTCCCCGTGAAGTCAGGCAAAGCTCCTCCTCCTTCAGGCCCTGGATGCTGCTGAGGCTGTGGCCTCACTGAGTGGTTTGCAGTCATCAGACCTCCAGTGCCCCAGGCTGCTCTAATCAGGGGCCTCAGACAGCACCAGCTACTGGCTGACTCAGCACAAAAGAGAAAGAGGAGGGAGGTGGGAGAAGGAGAGACAGAGACACAGAGATACAGACACAGAGAGACAGAAAGATGATGCAGAGAGAGAAAGACAGAGGGAGACAGAGAGAAGGAGAAGAGAAAACAGGGCACAGAAAGGGAGGAAAATTTATAACCTGAAATGGAGTGGGGAAAAGGGCCTCCTCTAAACTAGGTTTCGTCCCTGGTGGACAGGGTGCTCCTCCTTGCTGTCCTGTTCCACCTACACAAGGTCTGTCCGGAAAGGGTCCAGCCATTGTTAATATAATGAGAATGGTTTGCGTGACGTGGATGTAACCTGGCAGCCAAGGAGAGTGGGCTGGAATGTGCATTTGTGAACAATGATGACTTCACTGTACTAGTCAGTGGGGGGCAGTAGATGCCACTGAATGAGCATGTGTGCTTCAAATCACCCAGAAGACTCAGCCCTCCTGCAGCCCAGAGTTGGTGCCCTGCGACTTCTGGCTTTTTCCAAAACCAAAATCACCTTTGAAAGAGAAGAGATTTCAGACCCTCATTGAGATTCAAAAAAATATGACAGGGCAGCTGATGGGGACTGGGAGAACTGTGTGAGATCCCAAGGTGCCTACTTTGAAGGGGACTGAGGCGTCATTGTCTTATGTACAATGTTTCTTGTATCTTGTATCTTCTTCAATAAATGTCTCTATTTTTCATAGTAAATGGCCTGATACCTTCTGGACAAACCTCGTATATTTGAAAAATGCCCAAGGCCATAGGCTCCAGACACAGGTAGACTGGATTCAAATCCTGCCTCTGCCACTGCTTGGCCCTGTGAAGAGGGGTGAGCCCACCTCTCTCTGCATCTCCACTTTGTGATGCCAGCTTCATAGCTAATGGGAGCGTTGTGATAGAAGGCGCAAAAAGCAGGCTATTGGGAACCAGGCACTTGGTACAGGGGTCTTTGCTCAGTCTTGCCTCTGGGTCCTTGAACTCAGCCCCCAAGAGACCCTGGTCCTGCACATTCACCCACAGTCAGGGCTCTGAATGGAGACCTTGAGCCCAATGGCTCGCCACCCCCAGCTGCACACTGGGACCCCCCTGGGAAACTTTAAAGAAAACAGATGTCTGGGATCACTCCCAGAGAGTCTGATGTCATTAACTTGGGGAGCAGCCCCCAGGCATCAACATTTCTACAAGTTCAGTGGGTCTAAGGTGCAGCCAAGGTCGAGAAACACTGCTTTGGCCCTGGCCTTTGACTCAGGCCCCCACCCTTTATTCCCTAAGAATGAGATTGAGCACTCAGACACCCCACACTGAGGCAGCCTCTCAGACCCTCTGGTTTTTCTTCTAATTTGACTCAACAAGCATTTATTGAGCACCTACTATGTTCCTGACACACTGTTTGACCCCGAATAAAGCCTGGGGGACCATAGCATAGGTAAATGCTTTGCTTAAGGGGGTCATGGGAGCCGGGAAGAGAGGAATCTCACACAGATTGGGGGGTGAGTGGGAAAGATGGGGGGACTGCAGAATCACACTTAAGCTTCAACTTGAAAAAGTGAGTAGCAGGTGGCCCGACAGAGACATGGAAGGAAGAAGGGTAGCCCAGGTGGCAGGAACATCAGGACCAAATGTGTGGAGGTGTGAGACCTCAAGGGTGCAAGGATGCAAGGAACAGGAGAGGCGTCCAGAGAGTAGAGACCTCACAGCAATGCTGAGACCCTTGGTCTTCAAATTACAGGCACTGGGGAGCCACAGGAAGCTAGAGACTAAGAGGCAGCCTTCATCTAGTGCATAAGAATTCAGGGTGAGATGTGGCTGCTTTTGAGTGCTGGGAGGTGGGGCATCCAGACAAGGAAAAGCCTTTGTTTGGCAATTTTCCCCCAGGCAATTTTATTCCATTCCCTTCCATCACATGGAGAAACCTGAAGTTAACGGGAAAGCATCACTGCCATGGAAACAGTAAGAGAAACAAACAGTGCACGAGCTGTATAAAATCACCCATAAAGGCTGTTTATTTTTCATACCATTATTTTAATAGGTGGGGATGGCAATGATGGGATGGAGAACAGCAGGCTTTAATGGTGCCACTAACGTCGCCTTTTCTCCAAACGACTTGAAATGCTCACAGACATTTAGACGTTAGCGCTTAGATCATGTCTCTGGCTGGGAACTCCCACTGGTTTGGAATCTCGCTGCTGGGAAGCCTCACCTGCTCCCCATCACCCGGGCAGTGTGACTTCCGCTGGAGGTCAGAGCGCCCTGGGCTTGAGTTCCCGTTCTGTCACACTTTCTGATGGGTGAGTGTTCCACCACCTCTCTGAGCCCTTGTTTAAGGCATCATTCATTCACTCATTCATTCATTCATTCATTCAGTATTAAGCAAGACTGCATTGAAAACCTCTGATATGCTTTCTACTGATGAAGGTCCTTGCATCCATGAAGCTTAGACTCAAGGAGAACTCAGATAATACATACACCTGCTAACATGTATTCAATGAGAAAGACAATGTTAGGTAGTGACACTTGCTAGGAAGGATTTAAACCTGAGGGAGTTGTCTCTCTAGCTGACCACAGACAGACAACAAAGAGCCAGATGTGTGTCTGTCAGGAGGGCAGCAACAGCAAAGGCCTGGGAGGCAGACCTGAGTCTGGACTGTTTGCAGCTGGGACTTCATCAAAGGGATGCCCAGGTGAGGTCAGAGAGGAAGGAAGGGCCAGACCCGCAGGGCCCTACAGACTGGGATAGGCGTTGGGGTTATAATGATACAACATCCACAGCAGGGTGTGAGGATTAAATGAGACATCCAATGGCAAACTGTAAGCAGCTGCTTAAAAATATCAGCTTTTATTCTCACCAGGAGAGCGGTGGAACCTGTCATCCCTTGGGTGGGAGCTGACGCCATAGGGTGATCAAATTTCAAAACAAGAGATCATTTTTCTAATTCTATTCCTTTTTCTCATGGGTGAATTAAAAATCAGAGAGGGCAAAGGGACATACAGACATCACACAGGAGTTAGTGGGGAAGCCTCCGGGCTCACCAACTTCTACCCACTGTCCCTTGGGCTCCTGAAATCAGGCCCGCCCACGAGGTCTAAGAGGAAATTGCTTGGCCACTGTTCCTGCTGATGCTGGGTGAGACTTCCTCCTAGGGACCAGTGTGGGGTGATGGGTAAACACGGAACCGCTGAGCCTGGAGGACCTCCGACATTAGTCCTCCTCTTCCTGCCCAATTCTGTCCTCGGGGACTATGGCTGGGGAGCTGGGACAAAGGACAGGATATCAGTCAGCGGGGACCTGATGCAGCCTGGCCTTTTCAGTATTCCATATTGAAGAGACTGATGAGGTTGGAGAAGAGAGAGAAGGGCAGAGGATGTTTCTGCAATTGAACAGAACAGGGCTGCCTTGGTTAATTTCCAGTGAGGCATCACACGAGAAGGGGCTTGGATTGGCCCAGTCCCTGATGGGCTTGGGAGTTTTCCTTATTCTGTATCCTAAACCCCCGCTGGGCTTTCTTCCGGGTCTAGACATAAATACACTTGATAAACCCTACTAGAGAAGAGTCATTTATGGCACCTGGGTTGTGTTTCTCTCTCGAAATCTGTATAATACAGTATAATTGCTTCTGTTTATTGAGCATCTACCACAGGATGGACAGTTAGTTCAGCATAGGACATGAATCCCCTCTTACCATTCCAAGAACCCTGGGAAGTAGTTTCTAATATCCCTTGCTTCGTACAGACTAGGAAACTGAGGCTTACAGGTGATGCATCTAGGAGGGAGCTCTGAGTCAAACCCAGGCATGCCTGACTCCAAATAAACCTGCTGACTCCAAAGGGCACGGGTGTTCATGAAAGTCTTACAATAGCCCCTGGGTGTCTTTTGCGCTCATAGGCTATTCTTCGTGGTCTGGAAAATGTTCATGCCGCCATTTATGCCAACTGAGTATATAAATATACACAGTTTCTTTCATTGATTTGGTTGTTGCTGTTGAGACCCAAAACCATAAACCCAGGGAGCTCTCCCAGCTGGGTTCGCAGGGACGTGACAGCGGGGTCCCATTAGATCCTCTGTGTTTGTCCCTGTCTTTCAGCCCCCGCGTTTCCGACAGCGCACTGGTTTTTCTCCTCGACCGGCCAGACCAGCCTCTGCAGAATGCAAATCCATCATGCAGGCTCGCTTTGTATTCTGTAAACTTTCAATTTGAAAGTAAAGGCATTGTCTCCCTGTCAGATTCGGGTATTTCTCAAGAGCCAGGGCAGGTGGTAGAGACAGATCGAGCATTGCCAAGGAAACGAAAGAAGCCTAATGACTTCTGTCTAGGCAATGTGAGTACACCGGATGGGGGTGGCCCTGTCGAAGTTGATCATTCCCTTGTTAGCACCTGGCCAGAGTGACATCATGGCCTCGGGCTTCCTGAACAGGACTGCGTGGGCCAGGCTCATCTGCGAGTTCTGAAGGGCAGGCTGAAAACAACACGGCGAGGTGCTATTTGCGCGCTCTGCCTGCCCTTCAGAGACCCAGGGTGGATTTCTCCTGAGCTGTCCTATTGTTGGGACAGTTAAAAAAAAAAGTCTGTCCTTCTCTTTTAAGATGTCTCCTTTTGTATTTCATTTTTACTCCAAGACAAAAGATTTTTTCCCCCCTCTCTCTTTTTTCCCACAGTGATATAAACCTTCCCAACACCGGATGCTCCTGGGAGAGAACTGTGATGCTGGCTTGGGTGGGGCAGGAGTATGGATCAAATTGAACCTTCCAGCACTGTATACTGACAGATGGAGAGCGTAATTCCTGAGTACAGACTTCCTGGGGAACTCAAGATCAGGCCCTGGTTAATTACGATCTGCAGAGACCATGGATGGCATAACATATACAATGGCAATGGCCACCATTTAGTGCGGCCTGGCACCTACAACGTGCTCTGCCCCAGCTCTTCACCTGGTTACCTCCGTCTCACCTTTCCCTTTGTTTAAATGTCTCCTAGTCTGAGAGGCCATCTCTGGTCATTCACAAACGGCCTGCCCCCTTTACTCTCAAAGCATCCTAAAGCTCTCTGAAATTCTTACTTACTAAAGAGTTTACTGTGTATCTCTCACCTGTGCAAAGGAAGTACCAGAGAGCAAGGACTTCATCTTGTTCACTTGTGTGTCCCCAGTGCCCAGAACAGGGCCTGGCACAGGACAGGTGCTCAAAAAGTATTTGTTGAAAGGATGGATGAATAGACGGAGAGATGGATAGATGTTTGGATGGATGGACAAACAGATGGAGAGTTTACTATACGCCATGGACACTATTGTAAATGCGTATAATGATTGTCTTCTTTACTCTAAATGTCAACCTTTCATTAAAACAGTTTCAGAGAGGTTAAGTCAGTTGTTCAAGGTCACACAGCTATTTGGAGAGAAACAATTCAAATTCAAGTCTGGCAGGTTTCAAAGTCCTCCTTTAATCATTCTGCTAGACAGCGTCCCTGATGTGGAACATTAATCTTGGAAAGGATTTGGGCACTCATGTTGCCGGACTTCACTGGACTTTCAGGTCTACAGAGCAAGAGATACGGTCTGCTGCATCCACAGCACCCAGCACAGAGTTTGGCACCCAGTAGCCATGTGATAAATAGTAGATGCTCAAACAATATTTGTAGATAGGCTAGATAGAAGAATGAGCAGGTACGTGGGTGGGTTAGTGGATGGATGGATGGATGAGTGGGTGGATGGATGGAGGGAGGGAGGGATAAGGAAAAAGCCCAACAGAGCCTGGTGACAGCCCAGCAGCATAAGAGGGATCACAAGCACAAGCCCCAGCCAGGGACCAGGCCACAATCCAGGCATGTGCCCTGACCGGGAATAGAACTGGTGACCTTTCACTTCGTGGGACAATGCTCAACCACCTGAGCCACGCTGGTCAGGCCAGCCCCCTCTTTCTAAAATGCTGTTGACCTTACTGCCAGGAACAGAAACTTCTCAGAGCCAAGCAGTGGTTTTTTACTGGGGGCTCTCTGTCCCCCAGAACCTAATGCAAGTCTGGACTTGCAGAGAGCACCATGTAAAAGAGCACTGAGTGACTACATGGATGAGGAAGCTGTGGGTGGGGGTGAGGAGATCTTTCGATTCTCTGGCCTACAGTGCTTCCTCTCCTCCCCTGTCCTCCTGCACCCCACCTCACCTCCCCCACGCGGTCTTAACAAACACTCCCAGCTCCACCACTCCCAGCCTAAGACTCGCTGCATCCTTCTCTCCATCTGCTCCCTCTGCCTGCTCAGGCTGCAGTGTGTAGATAGTGTGGCAAGGTAGCGTGGGGGTGGGGGAGAGAGAGAGAAGCCTTCTAATTGGGAGGAGTGGCCTGGGAAGCTGGCTGGGGGGAGGGGGGCAAAGGTATCCACATAGTCAGTCTCCAAACCCTTCCCCTCTAGCTCTGGACTAATGCCTGTCCCCATCTACTCCTTGGCTAAAGCCTGTCCCCAAGCATCTGTCTCCTTCATCTATTGTACCCCCACGCCCACCACCACTACTTCCATTTGTGGAGAAAAGTTGCTGATAATCAAGCTGGGCACCAGCACCGCAGATGAGGGTGGGCCTTGAACTCCAGCTCAGGTGGGGGTAGGGGGTGTAGCAGGGGCCAGGGGCGGAGGGGAGAGGAAGCCTTGGCTGGCTCTGGTGCCCTATGGTTAGGGGGGATGTGAAAGATGGCTCTCAGATTGAAACATGGATACATTCTCACTCACAGTCTCTGGCTGGGCTTCAGAGAGGTAAGCAGCCCTCAGGTACTGGATGCACAATTTCGTGGCCATTTGTATCGTTCTAGGGAGATAGACAGCTCTTGTGAGATCCATAGAGTTTGAGATTTTCTAGGTTATGGGAACTTGCTTCAGCAACACGGGAGAGCTGACAGGGAAGACGGCTGGTTGGGGCCCCAAAGGGCCTGGGAGGGCTAAAATGCAGCAGAGAGAGCTGGACTTGGGATCCGTCTGGAGGGCTGGACAGTGATAGCTCTAGGCCGCTCACAGGCTGAAGGATGCGCTGAGTGTTGAGGCCTTCATCTCACCGTCTGCAAAATGGTCCGGACGCTCTCCAGCCTCGCCTCGCCAGCGCGGGGTTTCTGTGAGCAACCGCTGAGCAGCAGCGCTCGGCCCCCAGGACGCAGGGGGAATTAGCGTTAAACTTTGCGGGGCCGACGGGCCCGCGGCCAGAGGCAGAGGCGGACACCCGGGGCGGCGGCCCCTCTCCCTTGCTGCCCGCCCGCCCGCCAGCCAGCCCCCTCCCTCCCTGCACTCGCTCGGTCCCAGCCCCCTCCCTCCTCCCGCTAGCTCCCCGCTCTCGCCGGCTCCTCCTCACTCGCCCGCCCGCGCCCAGCGCAGCTCGGCCGGAACGATCACATCGCGGGGCTGAGCAGGCGTCCGCCCGGGGGCTCCGGCGGCTGCCCTGGCCCAAAGCCCCCAGCCTTGCTCCCGCCTTCCCTGCCTCGTTCGCAGCCTCCCTCCCTCCCTTCTTGCCCGGCTTCCGCGCTGTCTGCCCGCCCTGCAGCCCGCGGCTCCGCGCCCCCGGCAGCCACGATGCCAGCGGCCCGGCCGCCCGCGGCGGGACTCGGCGGGATCTCCCTGCTCCTCGCTCTGCTCCTCGGGAGTCCCGCGGCTGCTCTGCAGAGAGGTAAGCCCCAGGACGGGTGGGGCTGGGGAGGGGGCAAAGTTGTAATGAGTACCGGTAGGCTGGGGGTCCCGGCTGCCCCGGGCCACTCACGCACTACCCACTACCCGCCGGGATGGGCAGCGGGGGTGGCTGCCTGAATTCGGGGCAAGGAACCGCGTCCCCTTGGCCCGGCTGATGGGAGGGTGGAGGTGGGGATGTGTCTGCAGGACTCCGGTGCTTCCCTGCTTCGGTTGCCGGCTCCGGTCTTCCCGGCAGTGGGGCTGACTCGCCTTTGCAGCCCCAGGGAACCTCCTCGGAGTAGGGTAGCCTCCCAACCCCAGATTCCCAGAGCTCCCCGCAACTGCACCCGGGGTGGGTGCCAGACAATCCTCACCCTTTCTGGGAGAGGATGAGAAGGGGCAGCAGGTCTGCCCTGAAACTGAGGACTAGACTCCAGCCGCGCGTCTGGGGGGTGGGGGGGCTCGCAGCGCGGCTCCCTCCCGCTCTAGGACCTCTTGCGTTCTTTTGGTTCAGGTTGCCCCAGGGACCCGGTTTTAGGACGGATCTCAACCAAGTGTCTTGAAGCCCAACTTGGGTGTGGCTTTTGCCTAGAGGCCCTTTGAGGGGGCTCGGGCTTCTCAGAACTGGTAGTGGGGAGGGTCGGCGGCGGGGACAGGAGATGTTAGGTCACAGTCAAGAACCTGGGCGAGCTCCCCACTTCTTGCACCCCCTGACTGCCTAGCGTCTTTAAACACTATTAAGAATTGTGTGTTGGGAGGGGGGTGCTAGTTTCACCCACCACGTGCTTGGCGGTCCGGAAGGGGGATCCACATTTAGTGGAGGATAGTGGCGGCTTCTTCCCAGACCTGGAATTGGACCTTCTTCTCCTGATGAGGTACCCCAGAAAAAATTGGGGAGGGGCGTCGAGATGAAGAGATGAGTGCCGAACTCATCCTGAGCTAACCCCATGAGCTTGGAGGGTTTGATCGCGTCACTAGGAGACTCAAGAGTAGAGGGCAACCCTGGTAGACCACCCGATCTCACCTTCGGAAAGGTCCACCCCCTGTCCCAGAAAAGCGCTCCTCACGTGGGAAAAAGCGGGCGGTGGCAGGGTCTGCCCAGGCTGAAGACAGGCGGAGAGCGCGCACTCTGCCTCGTCTCCTGTTTGAACCGCCTCGACCCGGAGTTGGGGGACAGGTGGTGCCCCTTCTCCCTGGGCAGTTCCGGCCCCCTGGAGCGCACACCTGCTTTCAGCACCAAAGGCCACGGACAGCTCTCGGTTCCCTGGGCCCTAGCTCTGGGTCCTTCTCCCTTCAACTCTTCCCCAAGGCCTGGAGTGCCCTCCACAGCATAAATCAGGCATTTTATCCCCCACCCCCTTCTCTTCAAACGTGGAGGCCGGATTGCAGAGTGAAGAAAAGAATTCACCACCTTTTGTTCAACAAAGCATATCATTAGAGCACCCCCACCCCCAACTTATGAGACAGTAATATCCACAATTTACACAAGGTCTGGACAGTTTCTCTGGGAAAGATGAAAGTAGCGAATTGGCTTGAATAAATCGTTCCCACCGCAGCATGCCCTTCCTTAATTAGCTGTCTCTTTCCAACAATGCTCGGTGGCCTTGAACAGAGTCTAGACCCCCTCCCACCTCGCTCCCCACCTTTTGAATCCGTGTTGTGACTGACACACACTGAAAGAACCTAAAGCTAGCCAGTGGCCTGCTGGCTTTTCTAAAGCAATTCTGCCTCCAAGGACCACACTCTTCAAGACACAACCCTTCAGGAAAAATGTCTGAATGGCCCACGTTGAATTGTTATCCAAGAAAAGGATCTCAATATCCTGTTTCCGTCACTGGCTTCAAACACAAAATGTGTGTATGCTAATTTTTAAGACATTTATGTTGTTTCTCCAACTCTGCACTATGGCTAGCCAGCATCTTTTTTAATAAACTTCAGGCCACTTCCAAATTGAAGTCAACTCATGTACTACTTCTGAAGGCTCGTTAATAACCATGTTGTTCTGACTCTGAGACTCTGAGTCATCAGGAGGGAGTGAGGGTGGCCAATGAGCATTGCCAGTTCTGACGGTGCATTTGGAAACAACTGACCTTCTGCAGTAATTCTATTTTTGCCGTGGGGCCCAGTTCCACGGGTGTCAGATGGAGAGCCATCCCTCAGACTCTGTGCTGGAAGCTAGCCCTCCCGTTTGCCGTGCAGGGAGGGAATTTGTAAATACTTGAAAGGGACTTGTTGCTACATTCTCATGCAGGTCACGTGACTCTCTGGGCCATTTTGCTGTAAGGCATGAATAAGTATAAAGTGTAACTTGTTTTTGAAGAGGCTTCTTATTGTCTAAGATATGCACATGGGGAATAATTGCAACTGCGTGCTAAGACTGCAGAGCCTGCGTGTAATTTCTTTTCTTTTTCTCTTGAATTAATAAAGCAAATTGAATAGCGCTCATATTTGCTGTTTCCTCTCGTCTCTAATGTGCACTGTTGTTAGATTCACTTAAAGACCATTTTCATTATGGATTGGCATTCTTTTCCACGGTGCTTCGGCTGCCCCTGCCGGGAACCACCTTATATCTAAGCTTCAGGGATTCTTCTTGTGTTTGCATGGCTAGGTTAGACATCAGAAAAATAACGTATGCCTTTCCTCTCTCTTCCAAGGCACCAGGATGTGACTGGATCGGAGTGGCTTGTTTTCTGGTTTTGCTCACAAGTTCATTCCTGCTATTCAAAAAGCTCTTCAAAAGGGCTCGATTTACGGGTCCTGATATCTGGTTCACAATTTCTGCAACACGCCAGTAGTGCAGACCTCCACTAGGGGCGCTCAAAGCTATCTTTAGTGAGGGAGGGCAGAAGAGGTGAACTCTGACCTCTGGAGCCACCAGGTGTGTGCCATGCCAAAAGTGAGCAGAATGGAGCTCTGGCAGCTTGGAGATGGCCCCACCGTTGCCTCCACCCTCCCTCTCTCTGCTCAACACAACCAGTTCCTATTTCTCTGAGAGAAATTATTGATGATAGGACGCTTGCCGTGAAAAAGAGGAAGGAGAGGTGGAGAGAGGGCGGGAGGATGTGCGGAAAAAGACGTCATTGGAATACAGAGTTCAACTGCCCTTTTTATACTGATATGTGTTTCCTTCAGGGACCCGAATTCCAAAACCCCAGGGAGGACTTACAAGGCTGTTCTGGGGAGCTTGGCTGAGCTGGCCACTAGAATTGGAGTGACAGTGTTCTGGTGCAGACTGTCGTGGTTTCAGAATCAGCACGGTCTCAGCCTGGGTCCAGCTTCC
Source organism: Trachops cirrhosus (assembly GCA_028533065.1). NCBI lineage: Eukaryota > Metazoa > Chordata > Mammalia > Chiroptera > Phyllostomidae > Trachops > Trachops cirrhosus. Next base: position 55,909,624 of record CM052546.1, on the reverse strand, counting down.
CTGTTTCTGAGTGTGTGATGTCCAGTGGGACTACATCCTCTGAGCCTTCAGGTCACCGTCTGTGGCACGGGGGTGGGGTGACGGGTGGTCCCGGCCTAGAGGAAAGGTTGTGATGATTACATAATGCTTCCCTGCATGGTGCCTGGCACCTCACAGATGCTCAAGTAACATCTACTCCCATTTGGCCCCTGCTTTTCAAAGAGCAAATCTCCCCTCTTCGTAGGTGCCAAGGAAGGAAATCCCTGAAATTAGTGCGAACCAGATGTTGCCGTGAATATCTGGATGATTTAGGCCAAAGCAGAAGGGGAGGCGGTGGGGTGAGTGAGCAGCTGCAGCACCCCTCTGCTGCCTGTGGCAGGTGAGAATTTTTCATTGCCTGGTGCAGACTCGCTTCCTTTCCAAACTCTCGTACTGTATCTCTTTGAACCTCAATGTTACCATCAGGAAGCAGAGTTCACGGTATTGGAGATGGAGGATGGAAGGTTAGTGGTTGGAAAGAAGATGTAAGAAGAGAGCCTTCTGGAAAAGACATCTACTCATTCATTCATTCATTTAACCTTGGCTGAGCAGGCCGCAGGCCCCGTGTTGGGTGTTGGGGACACAGAGTAATACAGTGAGGTCCCTGTCACGGTAACGGCAGCCTAGCAAGAGAGAGCTGCAGGCAAGCCACCAGTGTTCGGGCTGCGTGATCCGTGCTTGGGAGGGCGATGTCAGAGTGCTGTGGTATCCCACAGGTGGGTGTGTTCAGTTCCAGCCAGAGGTGGTCAGTGAAGGAAGGACTCCCTGAGTGGGTAGCATTTGAGCTGGCCCTGAGGGATGTGACAAGGACCAGCAGCCAGAGGGGGGATTTCCACAGTAGTGAAGATCCTGAAGAAGGCTTCACTTTCAGAACACATCGCACACCCATGCCATTGAGAGAGGGGAGCAGGAGTGAGTGGGACAGGAAGGTAGGCAGGCACTCACGGTCACACCTGAAACAGATCTCCAGCCCTGCCTGCTCTCCTTGCACCCCCTGGATATTGTGGGCTCAGAGCTGGAACAGAGCCCTGTGAGCCGCGGTGTCACTGTTGTCCACTAGAGGTTGCGATGACACCGAGGGAGTCCTCTCCAGGACCACCAGGCCCGGTGGCTGAGTACCCACCGCAGCCCGCTGCTCTGGGTAAACTCCGCTTTACTGGATTTGCTTATTTGCATAATCCTCTGGTTACTGTAGCTCCTCAGAAGCAGCCCCTTGGCGGTGGTGAAGGTAGGGGGTGGGGAAGAACAGGGCTGCTTTTAGGGAACAATAAAAGGACTCTGAGCTCCGAGGAGGTCAGTGGACCATGTGCCATAATTTACAGTCGCCCACTGAACCACACGGAGGTTAGGGGAACTGATCTCCCCAACCCCCTGCGGTCAAAAATCCAAGCATAACTTTTGACTGCCTTCAAACTTAACTACTAAGAGTCAACTGGTGATCAATAACATAAACAGTCAATTAACACATATTTTGTTTATGTTTATATACTGTACTCTTACAATAACGTTATAGAAAAGAAAACATTATTAAGAAAATAATAAGGAAGAGAAAATACATTTACAGTACTGTACATATTTATCTTAAAAATCCACATATAGGAGGACCCTCACAGTTCAAACTTCGGGGAGGTAGGTGCCAACATGGAAGGCTGGCCCCTCAAACACCCCCAACTGTCTCTTCTGGGCTTGTGATGAGAGTGACAAAATGTGACACCGCTCTTCGCCATTTCATGGGGCCTTCGCTGTGCCAGGGGCTGTCCAGGTGCCCACCCTATATTTTCTCATTTGATCCTCACCCAGCCTATCAGGCAGCGTCCCAAGATTGTGCAGACGAGGGAGCAGAGCCCGAGAAAGGTGTCATGGCCAGTTGGCCGCTGGAGTCGGCATTCAAACCCAAGTGCGACTGCGATGTCTGGACACCAGGGCACGAGTGTGCAGGTGTCCTGTAGTGATGGCCGGATGGAGAGCTGGTACAAGCCTGGAAATCAAGGCGGTGTGACTGGACTCTGAGAGAGGAAGTGTTTTCTCATTCGGGGCGAAGGCCAGGTGTCACAGGTCAGCTCACCACACGGAAAAACAGGGCATCCCCACCTCCAACACCCGCTCCTGAAGGCGTCTGCGTGAACCGTCCCTCTTGTCTTACTCCTGCTGTTCCTTCAGCCTGCGTGCGTCGTCATCCTGAGGGGCTGTACAAGGGAAGGAGTTCAGAGAGCACTCGATTAGATTCCCAGCGGGCTGGTTTTAGCAGCACTCTCTTGCGGGATGTGCTTTAGCTCTCCAAACCTCTTTCGTCCTTATATGCCAAGGGGAAGGGTCCTGTCGCCCTGGCGAGGTTGCTACAAGTAGTCAGTGTGTGTCGATGTGCGTAGCCCACAGCACATGCTCAGTAAAAATGTGCCATTATTGCTACTATTACTCATCGGGTGAACTTCAAAACCCAGTCCCTAATTGTCTTTTTCTGTGAGATCATCCCTGGCCTCTTTCCTCTCTGGATCAGTTATGTGTGACCCGCTGGGCTCTCTGTCACATTTTCTCTCCTCATTATGGGTCACTTACACCCTGAGAATACACGAGTTACCTGTTATATGCCCCCCTCCCACCAGACAATTTCTTCTTCAGAAATCTCAACTGAATCTTAGTCATCTGCGTCTTTCTTAGACTGTGTCTCACCCAGCCTAAGTGCTCAACCCATTTGTGAAACCATGTTAAATTGCTTTTCATCTTAAGCATCATTGTGAGGAGGTTTAATCAGAGTCCTAAGGTCTGAATTTAATGTCCAGCTCTTTCTCCGACATCTTCGTGGTCTTAGACAGCCTGCACAAGCCCAGGTCCTTATCTGAAAAATGGAAATGATGATAGTGTTGCTGTGAGAAAAAGCAGTGAGATCATAGAGGTGAAATCACTGAAGAATTCTACCCCAAAAAGAGAGGAGAAAGAAAAATTAGAAGATGAAGAAGGAGAGAAATACACTTTGTAAAGAGAAAAAAAACACATTTGTGCAAACGCAGAGCCACAAGACAGGCCATTTAATGGGTCCTTGCTGAAGTCATCTTTGTTTCCAAAGGAATATTGGCTGCACTTATTTACCCTGTGGCTTAGCTCTTTCCAAAATAGAAACTTTCTGGGCGCAACCAAGTTGTAGAATCCTCCTTCTCTTGGGTCGCTGGCAGCTGCCAACATGGCAAATGCACAGCTGAAAACTGAGAAAGTTCAGCGAAATGAGTAAAAGCTCAGGCTTCAGAGTCAGAACAACCTGAGTTTAAATCTGTTGCTTTCTGTTAGATGTGTGACCTTGGCAAACCACTTTGTCTCTGGGACCTAGGTCTTAAATCTTGCTCGGGTGGGGGATGGTCTGTGCTCCATCCACTCCCCAGGACTCTTGTAATTGGGTGGGGGAGGCATTGTTATAGACAGATTTTGCAAAAAAAAAAAAAAGAAAGAAAGAAAGAAACAAGGCACCCTTCCTGGTGCCTGTAATATTAATCAGATTGTAGCAGTTTTTCAGGGTCCCCAGCTGCCTTGGTCCTCTCCCTGATATTTTCATTTTGTTGAGGAAAGAGACCCAGAGACAGGAAGGCACTTCCTTACTCAAGGTCCAAGTGAGTGGCAGAGCGAGGACTTGAGCCTCTGACTCCTGGCTTCTGATTCCCATTCTACAGTGAGCCCACCCCCCTCCTCTTTTAAGGACGATGGAATCTTTGCTTTCTTTGAGGATTTCTGCATGTTCTGAAACCCAAAGAGATGTGGCAACAAAAGCCTTAAGAGCGTCTGTCTCTATGAAAGCCACGACATCCATTACCACATCGGGTGCATACGTGATGTGGCCGTGGCAGAGTGACTACGTAAAAGGAGCTTTAGTGGAGGCCAAAGTCAACTAATAACTCCCTCCCCTCCTGACTGGGCACCTGAATTTCTGAGACACCAGTGAACCAGCTTGCACCTGGGAAAGGTGCCATCCAAGCAGATGGCTCAAGTCAAGCAAAAGTAAACCATGAGGTTGGGGGAGGCACAGGTCCCAGGCCAGGTGCCCTTCCGTGCTTTCACGTGGGTCAGGAGAGCGGCTGATTGAGAAATGCAGCAGGAATACAGGGTGTGAGAGCCAGGGAAGGATCACGTGAGGCATAGATGATGTGCTCAGGGCCAGCCTTGGGCAGTAGTTGCCAGATGCCAGGGAAGACCCAGGGGCTGGAGATGAGGGCAAGGTGGGGGGTACAGTCTAATGTATGGGATCTGGAGCTTGAGACAAGTCTTACAGGGAAGAGAAATGGCTGTGAGGTTCCAGGTGATAATTTCCTTGTCTGGTCTCACCCCTTGCCAGTTTGGAGGTAGACACGAGCCAAGGCCTAGCATCATAAACCGGTGAGTTCAGGATGCCGAAATGGAACATTGGTCCAGGACCAAGCACCCAGCTTGGTGAGGCAGTGTAGCTTAATAAAGAACTCAGACACTGGAGCCACAGAGATACCAGTCCCAGCCTAAGTGTGTGATCTTAGACAAGTCACTTCACTCTGAGATGATGGTGGTGGAGGGTGACGGTGATGATTTCCTGTTATTGTTGGTACTCTGAGCCGGTCTCCCAATTCTCAGATCACTGCTGGTTTCCAAGAGAGGAACCGTGATGTCTTTTGGTTGTTTAGAGCAAAGACGTCCTCAGAATAGTTCAGGAATAAGAAGGCTTGCTCAAAGAGTACCCTAAATGTTGGGTCAAGGATGTTCCAGGGACTGGCTCCTCTCCTCCTTTCTATTTCATGGCATCGATTTCTCTGTCATCCTTTGCTTCTGGCTGCCTCGCCACTGCCTGCCTTCTGCTCACTCACCGTGGATCCCCCTCATTACCTACAGGTGGGCTGTCCCGGCTTCTCCAGCTCAAACTCTGCACGTGGGCGGTCCAACACGGGAGCCATGAGTCACAGGTGGCTATTCAATTTTAAATCTGAATTAATTAAAATTAAATTAAATTAGAATTAGAGTTTTCCAGTCCCACTAACCACATTTCAAGTGCTCAGTTGCCAGAATGGGGCCGCCCAGAGAGAGAACATTTCCATATTGACAGGAAGTCCTCTCGAACAGCACTGCAGTCCGGCCTGCTTCCCAATGCTCCACGTCTCCTTGTTCAGATTCCTGAGAGGTCTGTTCTGCTCAGGTAACAGGTTGGCTGTTCACGCTGAATCCCGTCATCGGTGTGGTAAGCGTGCCATGGGGCACAATACAGGGCCACTCAGGTCTATGCTCTGGGTGAGTAATCACCACTAATGACATTTCACACACTTGCTCTGCTGGCCTTGGTAGTTGCTTGCTCAACCCTTTTAATTTGTTAGGAGGTGGCTCTGGAACCCTTTTGCCGGTCCATCCATATTCATCAAGGTGCCTCACTGATAAACACAACCAAGAGAGCTGAGAAGAATCACAATGTGTCTCGTGTCTGTGGGTTTTGTCTCCCTTCCACACAGCACCGTGAGATTCTTGGGGTCAGGAGTGGACTCTTATTTCCTCTCTATTCTTAGCTGTTTTGTTGAGTGGATGAGTGAATGAACGAATGAATGGAATGCATTCTTTGGCCGTGTATGATTCAAATCGGGGGACACAAGACCTAAAAGCATTTCCAGAAACTACAGTCTTTACATCATTTGGGTAAACTTGACTTAGGAAAAAATAACTTATGGTAAGAGTATGCGAGAGGGGTTGCCTAAACTGGTATATTTAGGTAGTAAAAAGCGATCCATCTTCTTTGAAAATCAGGAAGGGAAAAGGGAAAAGAAGCTTCGAGATAGGTTCCTAGGAGCCCTACACCCACTGTGAATGGTCCATCAGGAAGGAGAACAATGTGTTTAGGGGCCAATCGTGGAGATCAGTGGGGTTACAGGATGTGCTTTTTCAAACCCGAGTTTCCCGGCATGGTTTTAGTTACACAGCTATTGTGTAATATTGTGGTTTTCGAAGCTTTATTATTATGGAGACGGGGGAGGAGGTGTTTGAAAGAATGCACTCAGGAGTCAACTTGCTGAGAGGAATGAGGCAGGCCCGATGGTGGATCCCAGCTGAGCCATTGGTGTTGTGTGATGCTTGAGGAAGTCCCCTAACCAGCTCGAGCCTCAGTGTCCCTGTGCACGATGAGAATCTAATGCTTCCTCCATCTGGCTGCACAGGGTGGGTGGTAAGAATGCAATGCATAGGGCCGCCTCCCTGCACAACTCCAGGAGGAGCTATTTTTACACAGCAGGACATGTGCGTGGCTGCCCCAGAAGGTAAGCAGTGCACAGCCTATGCCGCCCTCTGTGGCAGCCCTGGATGTGGAAGTGCACCCCGCACTCAACCGTAAGGTGATTAACAAAGGGAGAGGGAGGGAGCGCCTTCAATTGCTCATTCCCTGAAGTCTTCTGATCAAGCCTCCACCTCTGCAACCCCCTTTAAAGTAGGTTTACCAAGTTGTAAAGTTAATTTGGGCCAATCACCTCGGAAATTAATGCAAAACAAAAATCAGGTCTTATTTTCCAGGGCTTCAGGAAGGAAAATTTGCCTAATTTATGGCATAAATAAAAAATGATATGTTGAGTCTAATTTGCATACTTCCATTGGGGTAAAAACAACATTTTTTTGTTGCCTCTGCTTTTAAGGAAAGTCTCAGATCTCTTTTGTTAATCCAAATATGTGCGTTTAAGCAAGTCCCTTAACCCCTCTAGGCCTTGATTCTCTCAGCTGTGAAATGAGAATGATAAATGGACCCACGTCACAGGACTGTAGTAAGGAGTCACGGATTGACCTTGCAAAACTCATAGCATAGTAGTTGGGGCAGAGTAGGAGCTCAATAATTACAGTTACATTTATAACATGATAAAATACATCATCATCATTCATTCAACATGTGTCTAGCCCTACACTGGCTGTCATTGGTGAGTGTGAAGGGTGTGAAATCACCATGCACCCAGCCCAGGACCCAGCCGCAGCCCAGCACATAACAGGCATCCAGTCCTGGGATGCACGAACAAAGGGTTTGTCATCACCACACAGCACTTGCCTGCAGATGCAGGTATGAGAAAGCCTTTCTCCCCTTCTAGGCTCTGATGTCCTCCCAGGCAGGGTATATGTCTCACTTGGCTCTCAATCCCCGCTGGTTAACAGTACATCTAACAGGAGCTCAATAAATGCAGAGCAGTTGAATAAATGAATGCTGAAATGTAATTATTATCAATTCATGTGCAGGAAATGCTTGTTAATAACATGCTTGGTTGTCGTCCTCACAGACTAAGAACTCCACACATCTGTGTCCCCAACATCTAGCCCAGAGCAGTCAGCAGGTGCTCCTTGGTGTAGGGACATGGCCAAGAGCTCAGAATTTAGAACCCCAGAGACCTGACTCTGACTCCCAGCTTTACCCCTTACAGGCTGCCTAATTGCGGGCAAGTTGCATGTGCTTTCTGGGAAAAGGATGTGCAGGGGAGATGACTGTACTTTTTTCATCTAGTTGATAGGAGACACAAACAAGGAATTTTCCATCAAGAGCTTAGCCCCATACCTGACACAAATTAGATACTCAATGTAGATATTACTATGAGTAAATGAATGAGTGACCTTTCCCAAGAGTCTTGATAGAGGAAGAGGGACTTGTTGTGCAGGAACCAGCTGGAACAGAATTCGCAATTACAGGAGCCCCACAGCTAAAAACGTTCTGTGGGAGTTTGGGGAGGAACACTGATTTTACAGCAGCTACATCTAGAAGCTGCTTCCCATTTAAGGTATTTTATTATCTTGGTTGGTAAAATTGAGGTTCCAAGAAAAAGGCAGGGATCTGGATGGGTGAGTCCATCAGTCACTGGCTGGTGTTTTAAGCCCCAGGTTCATCTAGGATCAGCCACATAACCCCAGATGGGGAGCCATGTGGGCGTGGCCTGGTCCTCTGGGGAGCCCTCTCGCTGTCAGCGGCTTCCAGAAGACAATGTGTGTTTATCTGTCTCTCGCCCATGCCCCTTCCTGCTTCCAAAGAAAGTAGACAGCTAGAAAGGCTGAGACGGAAACAAATGCTTATAATGCGTGAGAATCTCTGCCATGGCTTCATTTATAGAATCTCGCTTAATTATAAGCAGGACTACAAAGGTGACTATTATAGTCATTTGATCATACATAAGGAAGGTGAGGCTCATGGCTAAACAGTGATGGGTTAGGTTCATTCATTCATTCAAGAGTTAATTTTTCTTCCTTCGAGGACTTCTACTTTACACCAGTCACTTGGTAGGAGCTAGAGATACAGAGAAGAATAAAATATATCCTTGCCCTCAAAGAGTTGAACATCTAACTTTTCTTCAAACTCAGGTATGACTCAAAAATGCAAATTTCTCTCCCTTCCCTCCCTTCCCCACTGTTCTCCTCCCCCTCCTCCTCCTCCTCCTCCTCCTCCTCCTCCTCCTCCTCCTCCTCCTCCTCCTCCTTCCTCTACCCACCTCTCGCCCCATCCTGTGTCTTCCACACAGGGGGCATCTCTCTCCAAGCGCCCAGGGCTGTGTGTGATGAATGCCCAGGGCTGCTGCCTATAGTCCGGGTTGATACCTACACAAAGCAAACTGGTTTGGTCTTACCCACCCTCATTTCTGGGGGAAAAAAGTGATACCCTTTAATAGGCCTAAGAAATCTATCACTTAAAGAGGACCTTCAATGACCATCTCAGACTTCACAGGGACAGACTAGGAACACCAACAGTGCCTGCTGAGAGCCGTGCGACTGACTTCACTTGTGGCCACAACATGTGGGCGCTTCCTCCTCTTGGGCACGTGGGAAAGTGCACCCGGAGCAGCACTGCGGAGCGTTATGTAGAAGTACCCGGATGTGTGTGCGTAGACGTGATCAATCTGCCCCCTAGTCCCACAAAGCATAAGCTTGGACAATCAGTTAATGAGGCTTGGCCCCAAACAAATGAATTCTTCCGGGTCCTGGGGTACTTTTACTCAAGTAGTCATGAGAATCGTCATTTACTTGTGCACAGCATGTGACAGAGGACACCCATTACTGCATCAGATTGCCACAAACAACTCTGGGGAGCTGGTGATATGGAAAATTCAGCCTATTATTCAGATGAGGAAACTGAGGGTCAGAGAGGCTTTGCGATGAAATAGTCCCTTGGCCTTGACTTTTCCTGCCATTGACATTTTTTGAAGTTATTTATTTTGTAGTATCCCCCTCAGTCTGGACACATATCCTTTGAATTCTTACAGAATGGCACCACGCCATCTATACTGGTCTCTAACTTGCTTTTCTCCTTCTTTGGCCTTTTTTCTGTGATTGGAACACGATCTCAGAATTTTCCCAGTTAGGCTCTTTTCCCTGGCCCTCTCTCCCTCCCCAGTCTCCAACACCCCGTACCCCTCTGAGATCCCATCCTAGATGCCACTCCTCGCTCCTGTCCCTTGTCATGGTTCTGTGGCCCTAGGCTGGCTCCCCTGCTATGGTAATGAGGCTGAGCTAATCTTTGTTTTTGTTTATGCAAGTCTTTTCCCTGGGCTCGGGAAATGGACTAATTCAACCACAGGCAGCAAATATTTAATGAGTGTCTACCAGGCAGGCTGTGCTCCGGGCACAGGAGCAAACACCAGCAGGGCCAGCCCTCAAGGAACTTACACTCTCAGTGATCTTCCATCCATTCCCCCATTCAGCTCACTCATTCACTCAACAAATACTCATTAATAAGCCACATGCTGGGCAGTTTGCCTGCAGCATGCTCATCACTCAGTATTAGCATAATGGGGTGGAAAGAGCGGCCCACTCTTGTAAGGAGAGAGAGAGAGAAGGTGAAGCTTGTTAATCTGAGAGAGTAAACAATTTTAGAGTTTCCTCAGAACTTCAGATGTTCTTGTGGGCACTGCGTTCTTGAAGGAGTAGAAAAGAGCTGGAGGACTCTGAGAGCTGCTCTGACCTCAGAGAGTGTGGGCTGAGTGCGGATTGCTCACACCACCCATGGGGACTCTGCCAGGTCCGAGCACCTCGGTCTGACGTCATATAACTCCTTGGTGTGGACTAGCCGAGAGATCATATGACCGAGAGTCATGGCACAGCTGTCGAAGGTGTGCTGTGTGACCTTGGGCCCATCTCTGTCCCTCTCTGGGTCTCAGCTTCTGCATCTCTACATGCAGTGGCTTGTGCTGAATCAGTAGTTTCCAAAATGAACTGGGAGTTAAAATCCCATGGGGAGCTTTCAAAAACACAGACACTCAGGGTACACCTCTGCCTACAGCCTAGGGAGCTCCAGACATGCCTAGCAGGGATTTGTGATGCATCAATAAACTATACCTGGGTTATTTGACCCCTAAACCATTATCTTTTATGATTCCTTTGTTCCTGATAATTATGCTTACCTGATAACACATGCAGGCAGATGTTGAGCCCTTTACCCACATTATCTCATTTAAGCCTCTTGCATAAGAGTCCTGTGGGATGCAGACAATTATTCCCATTTTACAGCAGTAGCCACTGAGGCTTGGAGATATTCAATGACTTGCTCAAGGACACACAGCTCTAGTAAGACCCAGAGCTGTGATCTGTGAGTCTGACTTGAAAAGAATTCACTGCCTCTCTGTGTTTGGGTGGGGATGGAAGTCTACTCACCAAGTTCCCTACTTGGAGATAATCCAGGTCTCCCAGCACCGCTCATCCTTGAAAATCTAATTAACTCTCCCCCCCCCACACCAAATTATAAGAGAAACTTTATTTAGAAAGTCACAGAGGTAGAAAAGGTGAGTCAGCTGGGCTGCGAGGGCCCAGGAAACGAGCTATAAAGGAAAAAGGAGGGCCCTTGGAGCTTAGGGGAAAGGCAGAGAAAATGCGTCTGGGGGAAGGCTAGGGGGAAAGACTTGGGCATGAGAGAGAGAGAGAGAGAGAGAGGGAGAGAGATCCACCCCATGAAGTGTGAAATGGATCACACGCAGCTTTCTGTGAACCAGGCAGAGGTTGGCCATGTACCAAGACCCCCACCCCCACTCCCTGACATGACGGATTGCTGCCATCAGCCCTCTGCTCTGCTCCTATGCAGGCAAGGCACAGGCTGACCCAGGGACATGTTAGCACTCCGGTTCCAACTCTCAGCTTGGCCAAGGATAAATTGCCAGAGCTTGGGGCAATTGAAGTCCTAACAACAAACGAGAGTATCAAGAAAGAGAAGAAAGTGGGCAGAATGAAGTCAACAGGTGGTTGAGCTGGATCCCTTAGGACAGGGAGGCAGCCAGAAGCTGTTTATTCTCAGGCGCTTAGAAGCCACAGTAAGCCAGGAAGTGGCTGGTTCTGGTTCGATGACAATGACTATAAAGTAGAGGGGCATTATTTAGGAGGCCCTGGCAGACAGGATGTGAAAGAGTTAATCCCATCCCCTCACCTACCTCCTACCTCCCAGCTAGTGTCAGAAACCTCTGAGTTCCAGTGGGCCCAGCCCCTCACCCCGGCACAGCCTCCTCCCCAACTACATGGAAGGGGGTCTATGCTGTGAGCCTGCTCAGAAGTCCACAGTACTCCCATCCCTTGACCCCTGGGCTATTTTTAAAACCTCCAACTTCTCCACTGACTTGCTTCCTCAAACCTGGCCTGGTGCTTTGAAAGGCTTTCTTTGTCCTTTCTGTGAGGCTCGAACACAGAAGAAGCAGCAGAGAGGAGAGGTGAAGAATATAAATTTGGACAAACGATGATTAAATCCACTCTTTCCCTCCTCCCAAACCCTGATCAGACTGTACCAAATGGATCTTATATATATTACTACTGACTCTCAGTTTAATGTAGGCTCGACATTGCTGGGTAAATTAAATGACATTTATAATACAGCTTAACTATAAAAATGTGCTTGGGGCAGAAATTAGAAATACCAAGCCTTCTCCAGCAAAAGACAGTTTTACAAATGCATGAGCAACCTGAACCAATTTGGAGGCCCTGCCACGTTGATTTAGAGCAGGGGAAGTGGGGCTGATCCCAAAAGAGGAGAAACAATTATCTGGGTGAGAAAGATTTAAAAGTTCTGGTTCTTATCATGAACCTGCCTTGGACTCAAAAGCATCATGTAGAGAAGAAGGTTGACTCATGAGTAAGAGCTGGGACCCTGGCTCCCCTGCATAACCCATTAACCCCATATGCTCTCCCTCCAGGCAGTTTTCCCTGCCTCTCTCAGCTGCGTTAGAAACATTGAATTGGAGCACTCAGATTCACTTTGTTTCAGTTAGCTATTGCTGCATAACAAACCACCCCCCGAAACTTAGTGGCTTATAATAACAACTGTCTATTCACTATTTCACATGATGCTGTGGTTTGTCTGGGTTCAGCCTGGAGGTTCCTCTGGTCCCTGTGGTGTTGAACTAGGTGGAAAGGGCCAAGGGCCTCGCCCATACATGTGGCAGCTTGAGCTGCTTATCACCTGAGTATCTCAGTTTTCCCTCCTTAGGCCTGTCCATGTGACTTGGGCTTCTGCCAGCCTGACAGCTGGATTCTCAGAGGGAGTGTTCCAAGAACCAAGGCAAAAGCTGAAAATCTTTTAAAGGCCAGCTTCAGAAGTTGCACATTATGTGGCATTGGTCAAAATTCATCACGGGGCCAGCTCAGATTCAAGGGGAGAGAAAGCAGACCCTGGTCTTGATGGGGGCAGAGACTTGGCAGCCACTGTAGTCCGCCTCCCTCTCATACTGATTCATGATCTAGAACGTATTGTGCCATTATCATGCGCTTTGCAGCTGCTGTGGTGGGTACTCACCACTCTGTACTCAGTTGTTGGTTTACGCCTGTGTCTCCTTCTGCAAAGGGACTCATGTCTAATTCACTTCAGGTAAAAGGAGGGGTTATTGGCTCAGGTTTGATAAAGATGCCATAGTCTGTGTGGTCATTCCCAGGAAGTTCTTGTGAAATACTGGAGAAACCTAAGGCCCAACATTATATTCTTCTACAATGGCAGCAGGAATCATAATAGCAGTAGTCACGATGCTGATTCACAGTAGTATGAACAATAGTGTAATTCCTGCTGCTCTGGTGCTAACAACTGTGCTACTCCTTTATACATAAGCTGCTTCTGGCCATTTTAAAGCATTTTCATTTCTGTTATCTTACTACTACCCAACAATCTTATGAAAGGCTCCAGGAGGACTTTTGCTATAATTTCAAGTTTATAAATGAGGAAACTAAGCCTGAGAAGAGATTTTTTAAAAAACTTACCATTGGCCAATTGATATGGATATCATTTATTGAAGACCTACTATGTGCCTGGCAGTTTACATTGACAATTTAATTTCCTTCTCACAGCAGTGGTGTAAAGTAGATATTGTTGTTGCCACACAATACAGGTGAGGAAACTGAGGTTCAGAGAGATGATGTTCTTTACTTGCCAGTTTTATGGCTGGGATTCGCTCCTGGACCAGGAACTCTTGAGTCAATGACTCTTTCCACGATGCTACCCTGACTTCCTCCCAGATCTCTTCATTTTCTAGTCACTTTGAGCTGTGAAAGTCCCATAGCCCTGGCTGGGTAGCTCAGTTGCTTAGAACGCTGTTCCAATGAGCCAGGGTTGTGGGTTTCATCCCCAGTCAGGGCGCATACAAGAATCAGCCAGTGAATGTGTAGATAGACGGAACAACAAATCAATCTCTCTCTTTCCCTCTCAAATCAATTTTTTTAAGTAAAAAAAGAGTCATATAATATCATGTGCAAAATCAGAATAAGTAATTCTTCTATGAATAACTTCTAACCAGCCTCGAGGCCTGCCCTTTGCAGCATTTTGACCTTGGAAGCTTTCGTTCTTCATTCTGCTCTTAATTCTTTGTAGCTTCCACACAGCTGAGGCTACCAGGAAGTGAATAGGCAGATAAGGAAGTTGTTGTATGTATCAAGTGATATGAGGTCACTGAGATATGTAGAGAAAGTTAATTCTCACAGGGATTAAGACATTTTGAAGCTGTAAATCAAGCACTTAATGATAGTGAACATATAGCGTTCAGCATCTGTGATAAAAGTCATCAGCTGGAGCCCTGTCTGATGATGCTCAGTGGATTGAGTGCCAGCCTGTGAACCAAAGGGCTGCTAGTTCAATTCCCAGTCTATGACACACACCTGGAATGTGGGCCAGGTCCCCAGTAGGGGGTGCGTGAGAGGTAACCAAGTATTGATGTTTCTCTCCCTCTCTTTCTCCCTCCCTTCCCCTCTCTAAAAAAATAAATAAAACCTCTTTTAAAAAGGACATTAGCTGGTATTTTCTCAAATACTAATAGATACGATAGCGCAGGGTTAAGCACGCTGACTTGAAGTCAAGTCACCTGGGTTCAGATCTCATCTCTGCCATATCAGCTATATAATCTTGAGCAAGATGTTCAACCTCTTTATGCCTCGGTTTCCTCATCTTTAAAAGAGACTTTTAATACTGCATATTTCACAGGGTTGTGGAGAAGATTGAGCAGGTTCATCATATACATGCCTTATAATCAGAGTTGGTTCACGGGTTCATCTTTGAACTAATCATTGGGGTGGAGTGGTGTGGAACCTGTTTGGCTAGCCCTGCATCCCCCCAACACATGACTCGACAGTGAGAAATGGGAGCTTCCCAAAGGAAAACCAGAATGCTCTCACCAAGAGAAAAGCCACAGAGAAGTCCAATGTGTTAGGGGGGTCCTTTTCTTTTCGGCCATGTCTGAACTGAAACCTAAAGGACTCGGGGAGGGGCATAGTGTGTACTAAGAATAAGATGACATGAAATGAATTAAGCAGATATGTTTCCCCGCAGCAGGGTTTACAAAGTAGCTTGATCCCAGACCCAACACAGCCATTCACCATTCTGCCTTCTTCAGGAGAGAGCAGGGAAAGAATGCAAGAAAGGCCCTGAGGCTCAGCAAGGCAGAGACCTGTCGGTTTTGCGGCGAGCTGTCATCAGTGGTAGAACACTATTCTACAAATATGGAGGGTGTCTGAGAAATGTGCCAGGTGTCTCCAAGAGGCAAACATTTAAGCAACACCTCCTGTTTGATGAGAATAAAGGAAACGTGCTATCAGCTAAGTCCCTTCCTTTTTCTGACCCTCAGATTTTTCATCTGTAAAATGAGCAAATTATACTAGATGATCTCTTCTGGTCCCTCAAGAAATTGTGACAACATTTATTTATTTTTTAAAATATTTTATTTATTTATTTTTAGAGAGGGGAAAGGAGGGAGAAAGAGAAAGAGAGAAACATCAATGTGGGGTTGCCTCTCGTGCACCCTGTACTGGAGACTTGGCCCACAGCCCAGGCATGTGTCCTGACTTGGAACTGAACCGGCGACCTTTTGGTTCGCAGTCCAGCATTCAATCCAGTGAGCCACACCAGCCAGGGCAGCATTGTGACAAAATTTAAAAGGCTTTAATAACATCTTGAAAGTGAGGAGTCAAGGCCCATCCACTAACTCATAGAGTTATATTGAGCAAGTAACTTTATCCATCCATCCACCTACGTATTTGTCTGTCTATCAGTCCATCCATCTGTCCATCCATTGGTCTGTCCACTCATCCATCCCTTCCATCTATTCATGAATCCACCCATCCTCCAACCTGTCTACTCGTCCAACCATCTTTTCATTCTTTCACCTGTTGATGAAGCCATCCATTCATCTGTCTTCATATCCATTCATCTGACATCTTTTCATTTCACCATCAACCTGTCCACTCATCAGCTCACCCTATCTAAGGCCATTTTAAGACCTTGGTTTGCCCTAAGCAATCCTATTTTGGAGCCCCAAGCTCATGTTATGTCAAACTAAATGCACTTTTATTGTAACATTTTATAGGAAATATTAAAATTATGCCTTTGTAATTATTTTGTTACCACAGTAACTTCCTCAATTTATATACATCTGTAATTTCTTGAAAAATGATGAAGCATACTCAGGAAGTCTTGTGGAATGAGACTCTAACCCACCAACTCTTTTCAAATATAATGAAACTTTTATGAACACTAAATTTAAAGAATACTAAGTTTGACATAATGGTGTGTTATAGAGGCATTTAATTTAAACTCTTATTGATTTCTCTTGTGCAGTTTTCTTTTACTGTTTTGGAGACAATATATTGTTTTTAGCTCTCAGATATTTTCCCAAGCTCTTAAAAAACTTGTAGGCCTCAAACTCTAATGGGTAAAAGAAGCCCACTTTCCAAGTTCTTTACTATCTTCCTGCATTGTTTGGCTCCTAGTTGAATGAAATAAAGGAGGTCATGCAAATGAGCTATCTGGTCAACCCAAGATTATGTGCTGCATGAAGGAAACACATCATGAAACAAAACATCACAACAAAAAATTTTCTTCATGTTTACCCTCTACCCCTTTAGGCATTTCTGTTCCAAATAGAAACAATAATTCTGGACAGATGAGAGAGAAAAATAAAGGCAGTTTCAAGCACTCATCATAAATTATAATGAATACCTACTCTAGAAAGGAGCATTTTGATTACTTTCTGAAATGTGAAATAGCAGATTTATCTTTACTGATCACATCAGGAACATTTTTTTCCACATAAAAAGAGGTTTCAAGAAATGGTGAAAGGTTTAGGATAATGAAGGCAAATTGCTGTTACAACAGCAGGGAGTTGTGAGTAGTTTGTGTGTCTTTGAACATGGAAAAATGACAGAATTTCCCAGGGGGGGAAAAAGCCCTCAATTTGTCATCAGAAAATCCATGTGAGAAAAACGTGGCTTGATGCCTGTGGAGTGCATATGAATCAGAACCCTTGGTCAATGGTCTAGTCCTCTCCCTCACTTGAAAATGAAGCAAGTACAACTCAGAGAGGGGAGACAACATACCCAAGGTCACAGAGCAAGTTTCATGTCAAGGCCAAGAGCTGACCCTGGCTTGACATTCTATCATATTGTAACACATCATCCTAAAATAGTGAGAAATACGTGAATAAAAAAGGTACTCTTTTGCCCCAGCTGGGCAAGCTCAGTTGGGTAGAGCATCGTCCCAATACACCAAGGTTGTGGGTTTGATCCCCAGTCAGGGCACAGGGCACATACAAGAAGGAACCAATGAATGCATCAATAAGTGGAACAACAAACTAATGTCTCTCTCTCTCTCTCTCTCTCTCTCTCTCTCTCTCTCTGTGTGTCTTTCTCCCCCTTCCCTCTCTCCCCCTTCTCTTCCTCCCTCCCTCTTCCTCTCTCTCTCTCTAAAATCAATTTTTAAAAGAGGCACTCTTTTCACAATTTCATTTTTTCTTTGACATTTTTGAACATTTAGGAGATGTGGAGAGAAAGTTAATTATCCCATCCCCACCCCACTGCACCAACCAAACCTATGTTAACAGTCAATGTGAATATTTTTTTCCCTTTGTTACAATTTTGAAAAGCAATTTTCTCTTTATGTTTCTATATGCTTCTTGAGTCTCTGTAATGTTTAGATTTTCTATGGCATTGAATTTTACTCAACTTTCTGTTGCTATTTGGGTCAAATTCTTTCAGGAATACTTACCATTCTGGAGATCATGGAGCTGTGTGTGCAGAGCACCCAAGTTGGGTGTTCCTTTTGTGACAGAAACTGTGGTGGGTGTAGATGGAAAGAAGTTTTCTAGAACAGAATCCCTGCCCCCAAGAGACTCAGAGGCTGATGGGAAGAATGGTTGTATGACCAGACAATTTTGACAAATAGCTATGCGGCCTGTGATAGGAATAAGCTACACAAGTCCAAGGATGTACCACTCTAGACTGGGGTTTAAGGAAGGCTTCCTGGAGGAGGTGATTCCTGAGCTGAATCCCAAAGGATGACTAACACTTGGGAAAATGAAGATGGGAGAGAATAGGGCAAGGCAGGCTCAGAGAAGAGCAAGCTCAAAGGTTGGAGGCAAGAACTTTGGGGCTGAAAGCAACCTTAGATACAACTAGATCACACTCCCACATTTCCTATTTAACAGATGGAAAAACCAAGGCCTCTTTGAGGCTCTGGTGCTATTACACAGGCTAGCTTGTGTTCTTGGCCTTCACAGAAGCAAATACTATTGTCTAAGATGACTACATGCAGACTTTTTTATAACAAGTGCATCCTGAGGCTAAGGAGATGTGCATTAAATGTGCACATGAATCTCTGTGCCCACCCCTGACTTCAGAAATCCTTACCTTGCATTTTCTAGTTGGCAAGATTGGACTGCAACTCACTGACTGATCCAGTCACTTTCATCCAGGCCAAGTGCTGATAATTGAGAATCTGAACATGAATCAACCATTGTAACAATGCAATAGTTCTTAGAAAAGAGTTGGGTAATTATTATGGGACGGGTGACCTGATGGTGGTTTGTAGGAAATAGAACACAATTTTTCAGCGCTTGCACTCTGAATCTTTACCTCTCCTGTTGCATTCCAGCTCTACCACTTACAAGCTGTGCCACCTGGACCAAATGACCGCATCGCTCTGTCTTCCCACAGAGACAGAGGTGGGGATAAGAGGAGTTTGCATCTGGAGGGACTTTGTGTGGGTGCTAATCCATGTAAAGATCTTAAACAAGTGCTCCACATATCCTAGGTGCTCAAAAATGGTGCCTGTTGGTGCTATCTTATTTTAACACAAACCAAGTTCCCTCAGGCCCCCCAGAATTGTTTGGGTCCTGCTGCATCCAATGACATTCCACTTAACAGAGGTTTGTTCTGGGCATAACGCGACAGGGAGATGCCCTATGCTAGAGAGCGCCTCAAATGCCCTGCAAAGCCTCCCAGGCACAATCAGGAATGACTCAGTGTGGAGAGTTATTTGGTTCACCCTTTGTCTGCCCTGCTCTGCTTGTTCGGATAACTGGCTTGGGTCTGGCTTTGCAAGACCAGCCAGATTGATGTCTCTTCAAGTATGATCTCGAACTCTCAAGCTGTCTCTGACATCCCTGCTGCCTGTGAGTGAAATATTCCTCATACAACCAAAGTTGGGAAGGCTGAGGAAATGTTACCAAACTCTCCAAGGTATGAGGATTTATGCTGTGGTATAAAAGCCCAGCTTTGAGAGCCCGAGTGAGCTTCGTTCTGATTTCAGAGTAGCTGCTGCCCCATCCTCATCAGCTCTTCTCTCTGAGCCTCAGTTTGCTCATTTCTAAGATGGGGATAGTAATGCCCACCTCTTTGGGTTATCGTGAAGATTAAATGAGGTCAGAATATGTTGAGTGTTTGGCACTGAATTGGGATGTTTGTAAGCACTCAGTGATGTCTAGCTATTTTATTTTTATATTTATTCATTCCTTTTGAAAAAAAAGAAATATCTAAACATTTTCTACCTGTGCCATGACCCTGGATACATGCTGGTGATATCGTTGCAAACAAATAGATGTGATCTCTGCCCTTGTGAAGCTCAGCCCACATCGGGGAAAAACAATGAACAAGTTAAATATATATAATCACAAACAGGAATAAAACTGCCATAGGGCCATCAACCAGGGGGCTGGGATCAGGGAATCAGGTGGTCAGGGAGGGTCTCCCTGAGGGGCTCACATTTGGAGTAAGACCCAATGGATGCAAAGGTATTCATGAGGCCAAGAGCAAAGGTGACGACATGTGCAAAGACCCTGAGGAGGGAATAAGCTCGTCCTGTTGGAGTGGGAACCAAGGCCACCGTGGCTGGAGCGTGGTCAGGGAGGGCAGTCATGGTCAGAAATGGAGTGAGAGAAGTGGCAAGCCTCTAGAACACACAGGCCCTGCAGTACATGATTGGAGACAATTCAAGAACAGAGGGAGGGGAGCTTTTGTGCGGTGTGACGCAGAGAAGTGAGGGACGGGGTCTGCGTTCCAAGGGGAATGCTCCCTTTGGCTGCTGAGTGGAGAACGAGCTGTGAAGGAAAACCAGTGGGGAAGCTATTGTAATCGCCTGTGAGGCAACATGGCAGCTGGCACTCGAATGGAAGCTATAGTGATGGAAATGGCAGGTTCAAGGTCTATTCTGAAATTAAAGTTGATAGATAGGTTGATGGAAAAAGTGTGGGGGAAAGGGAGTGAACGGAATCAAGGATGTCCCCCAGGTTAGCACTGGAGTGATGGCTGCATCAGGTGGTGCCATTTGCGGGGATGGGAAGGACTTTGGAGATTGATCAAGAGCAGCTCGAGGGCTCTTGCAACTGCAGCACTGAATGGAAGGCATCTATCAGCAGCAACCCTGTGCATGCAGCTTCTGGATGCATCGTATATACGGTCATCCCTGGCTGTCAATCTGGAGACACCCTCTCACACACTTATACTCAGCTTCCTTGTATTGCCTCCCCTTATTTTATGCCTTCAATGCACTTAGGACAGATAGAATGATCTTGTTTAGTTCTTTCTTTTCCTAGGTACCTCTATGTCCCCAGCTAGAATATAAGGTGTATGAGGCGGGGCATTGGACTTTCTTGTCAATCCCCAGTGCCCAACGCTGGGTCTGACACAGAGTTGTTGCTCCATAAATTCTTGCTGAATAAGTAAGCATAGGTGTCGACACGGTGATGTGTGCATTTAGCTTCTATGGCTTGCCAGGTGTTCTTTTCATGCATCTTAAATGGCCAAATGGATTCTCAATGGGTTCTCTCCATGGGTTGAGGAAAGCCTGAGGCTGCCGGTAGTCCTAGGCAAGCTGCATCCTAATGCCCGTTGTCTCCTTGCAAGAAGGAGAGGACTACGGTTCTGGCGAGGAGACAGGCAGGAGGGGTCCAAGTGTAGGGACAAATGAATGTCATGAGCTTTCTGTTATGAAAACCGGGTGGTTGGTGGCCTTCCAGGAAGACGTGACAATGTCAATTGACTACAGGAAGAGTTAATATCTACTTCCAGCCCTGCCAACTGGACTCAGTTGCTAAGCAACTGCCTCCCTGGAGTTATATAATATGTACGAGAAACACTTTTTTTTTCTTTGCAAATGGAACACAGGCTTTCTAGGTGACAGGGGCTGTTCACCTTGATGTTTCTGATCTCCGGTTAATTTGGGCACATTAGACATGAGAGTCGCCATGTGGTGGCTTTCAAGCCGCCCTGACCAAAGGGGCTGGCCTCATCTGAGAAGGGACGGATTCAGGGAGAGGGGTAAAAGGGCAATCTGTTCAGTTCTTCTTTACGCCCATGGAATTCCTGGGGAACTCTGGCATGGTCCAGTCCCCCTCTGTGTACCCTTCAGAGGGTTTTGGTGATGGCACATCTCCCTCAACATCTGACCAAACTTACAGATGGATTTGGGTGAAAAGGACGAAGCTACTGGGCTATCCGGGGTTCCATTCACTCAGAGGATTATCCGTCTTACTAGTCTTTGAGAGTACAAGCATGTATTGAGAGTAAATGAATAAGTGACTCGTTCAGCACTTACAAGGCAGAAGTAGAGAAGCAGAGGGGACGGGAGTGAATCACAGGCTTTGAAATCAGACAGAACTTAGCTCAAATCTGAATTCCTGTTGGGTAAATTACTTAAGCACTTGGAGCCCCCATTTTTCACCTGCAACATGGAGGTGATGATGATGATGATGATGACGACGAAACCAGCCTTAAGTGCTTTTCAGGGCTGTGGCCAAGATCTAGTGAGATAATATATGTGAAAATGCTCCAGAAAGCCCGTAAAGCTATTAATTATTACTGGAATGATGCTAAGACTACAACTCAGATTCAGGGGTTCTTCTGGAAGCTCATGGTGTGGACAGTGAGGTCGGGGCACATAGGTATACACAGATGATGGGGGCAGTTAGAAATCAAAGTAAAAATGAGAAGGGGTGAGGGTAAGCACAGGTCCTCCTGAAGGTGTGACTGTGAATTTGCATGAGAAGTGTGTCTGGTTTGTGTGATAGGGGCACGGGAATTGACCTGCAGAAAGCCCTTCCACTGGTAGTGTTCAGCGACTAGTGCTAAAATGCAGAGGCCAGGACCCGCTCCAGATGGACAGAGTCAGGGTCTGTGCTGCTGGGTTAGTGAACATTTATTTTTTTACTTCCCAGAGAATTCCATCAAATATGTATGGGGTGCTTTACCACATACCAGGCACTATATGAAAGACTTCACATTCAGGATGTCAATTAGTGTTCACGAAAATCTCATGAGGTGAGTGCAAATATCCGCGTTTCTTATCAGTGAAGAAAAAAGATGCACCGAGAAGGTGAATGACTTGCCCAAGGCCACACAGATAGTAGCAGAGCTGGACCTCATTTCAAGCCCCAAAATCCCACTCTTAACTCTACCGATATGTTGCTTCCCCAGACACAGTAAAGATGCAATTTAAGGTGCAATAATTCCACATACTCACACATTTCCAGAATGTTACTATTGGGTAAAGAGAGACTCACTTTTGCATGTTGTATTAGTTATTAGTGATGTTGGGTCAGCTGCTGTAGCAGAGAAATCAAAATATAATTGTGGCTTAACCAACATAGGATCCATTTCTCTGTCAATGAGTCCAGAGCTAACCAGGCAGATTGGAATCATTGGAGACTTCAGCCTCCTTCCAACTCATGGCCCTGACATCCTTAACACGCAGCTTCCTCCTGTTCATCAGAGAGAGAGCTGTCTGGTTCCTCTCACCAGCCTGCCTGCCAGCCAATGGGAGAAG
Source organism: Trachops cirrhosus (assembly GCA_028533065.1). Taxonomy (NCBI): domain Eukaryota; kingdom Metazoa; phylum Chordata; class Mammalia; order Chiroptera; family Phyllostomidae; genus Trachops; species Trachops cirrhosus. Next base: position 55,887,123 of record CM052546.1, on the reverse strand, counting down.
GTGCAGAGAGGGGTGGGCACTTCTTTCAGAGAGCATTTGGTGGGAGTCAGATTCATCACTTCCCCCAGGCCAGAAGGTAGCCAACTATAAGAGTGGCTAAGAATTGTAGTATATCTTAGGTGGCCATGTCTCCAGCTAAAATGTGGAGATTTTATTATTAAAGAAAAATGGAGAAAAGAGTCTATTGGGGGCAATTAGGAGTCTCAGCTGCTCAAGTCCTAGGGGAGAATTTTGTAGCAAGTCTGTACTACAGAAGGCAGCAAGGTCGCAGGCCCTTACAGTAAGTCTGGTCTGGCCATTGGGAGTGAGATCATTGATTCCTAGAGAATGGAAAAGGCTGGTCCAAGTCACTTGCAAATTAGCCCTGGAGTAAAATGAAACAATTGCCAATCACCGATCAACCTTTTACCCCAGTCACCGTGTTAGAGCCTGAGATATAAAAGATGCAGACAAAGAACCACACCCAACCCTCAAATTGCTAAGGGCCTGGTGCTGAGTAGGGACTGTGCATAGCTCCCAACATCCGGGTGTCCTGATGTAGGCATCCTGACATCACCTTCTGGGCTCATCTCAAGCCTACTCTCCCCAGAACATGCAGCCTTGGGAGGGAGGGGGATATCTGGGAACTATTTAATTTGTATCTATTCATCCGAGTGGAAACCCATAGTTTGATGGTAGCGGATGCTACTTAATACAAAATGATAACTTTAGAGAGAGGCAAAGCAATCTCTTTAATTACATTGGTTTGATTCGCCAATGTGATGCTTTTTGGGAGAGGTTAATTTAGTTGATTCTCATATACGTGCAGTCCCATTACCTCTGGATGTTCCCAACACATATTTATGCAGCAAAACAAGAGACGAGCGATACAGCCGAGGCCCTAGGCAAGGATTAATTCCAAATTGCCCATGCAGCCTTTTAGCAGTTTGGTAAATTTCCTGCCGCTAATCTGTACTCTCAGCAAATGGGTCAAGTCCCCCTTCAGCACACCAAGATTGGAAGCTGTAACTTCAGCCCCATGGGTCCTCAGAATTAACTAAATGTTGGAAGAGAAGGAAAGGAAGCCGGCCTCTGTGGGGCACCTCCAAGGCCAGGAGGTGAGCCTGACACTTCTCCTATGTGACCTCCTTGAAATCTCACAATAGCCCTCTGAACTTGGGACTGCTATCTCCATTTTACAGGTGAATCAGTGAGTTCCAGTCGTTCAGTTACTCAGCAAAGATCACACTGAAGAAGTGCTGGGTGAGACCGTTCTTCCTTCTCCCGGCCGCCTATGGTCCCCTCCTCCTCACGGACTCAATTCCTTTTATCTCCCCTCCTTTCTTCTAGTATTAAAACTCTGGATGTGTGTCTGTTTGCATATGTAGTCCGCCCTCCACATCCATGGGCTCTGCATCCGCAGATCCAACCAATGACAGACTGACAATATCCAGAAAAACATTGTGACGTGGTTGCTGACGTGTGCTGTGTAGCTAGGCTTACAATAGTTGCTTCTGTACTGAACACGTACAGTCATTTTTCTTGTTATTATTCCCTAAGCAATACAGTGAAACAACTATTTACACAGCGTTTACATTGCATCAGTTACTATAAGTAATCTAGAGATGATTTAATGTCTATGGGAGGGTGTGCATAGGTGACATGCAAACACTATGCCATTTATGTAAGGGACTTGAGCATCCGTGGATTTTGGTCTCTGCAGAGGTCCTGGAACCAGTCCCCTGAGGACACCAAGGAACAGTTATCTGTGTGCATGTATGAGTGTGTGCACGTGTGTGTGTGTCTCAGCCACCCTCTCGATAATTCAGTGGAGCGCTGATGATGTGCCAGGATTCATGGGTGGTGCTGGACTAACAGCCTCTGACTTCATGGGGCTCAGAGGCTAATGGGGAGGCAGGGTCCTTCTTCTGTCTTCTGTCTGCTGACCAGCCCTGCAGGTCAGCTGTCAGGGCTTGTGACCTCCCGATGGGCCACTGCCTTCCCAATGTCACCTTCCTTGGCCTGGCTCTCACTGAGTCTGGACCGAGGAAGTGGTCTCCGATGTAAGAGGCAGCGGAAGGAAGTGAGGCAGGCAGGGTGGTGCCGTGGGCACAGCCCAGTGTCTGAACGTTCCTGTGACTTTGGCGGCCAGCACGGCACCCAGCGCCTGGGCTCCTGCCGTCTTCCCAGACTCTCATCAGTTGCTGGATTTCTCATTTTAAAAGACCTCTCTGATCCTGTCTGTTCCGTGATTCAATAGACTTTGTGCCTCTGTCAGGGTTCCAGGTGGAGTGAGTGCAGCCTTCCCGGTTTCCACCGCCTGGCCCTTGGGAACATCTGACCTCATCTGACGGCGGCTTCCTGCTGGCGCCAAACCGGAGGGCTTGCTGTCTCCAGGACCCGTTCCGGCCCCTCCGCCTTTGTTCAGGCAGGCTTCTCCTCCTAGCTTGCCCTCTGCCAGTCAGAACTCCACCCACCATCTGAATCCGATTCAAATACGTCCCAGCCTCCCGTGACCCCCCGACAGGCCCAGAGAGCCCTGCTTCTTGAAGCCACAAGGTTCCTTGCACTTCTGATCGCATCTCATCTGGGTTTCACTCCGTGGTGGCAAACCTGTCTTTCCTCCTTGCTGACCTGTAAGCTCTTCAGAGATGAGAGAGAGTGTGTTCTATTCCATTCTGAGCCCAAGCCCCTGGCAGAAAGCCTGGCATACAGTAGGCACTCAATAAAAATTAAGACAATCGATTTAAATGCCTCTGGAGGTGGTAATGGAATGTCATGTTTTTTTAAAAAACCACAAACAAACTCACAGATACAAAGAACAAGCTGATGGTTGCCAGATGGGAGGGGGATGGGATAAAGGGGCAGATCGGGTTGAGAAGCACACACTGCCGGTTATAAAATTAGTCATGGGATGTCGAGGGCAGCATAGGGAATGTGGTAAAAAGCACCGTAAAACTGTGCCTGGTGCCAGAGGGTCGCAAGACTCACCGGGGTGATCACTTGGTGAAGTACAGAGACATCTAACCCCTGTTTGGTACATCTGAAGCTGACATAATGTATGTCACCTATCTTTAAAAATAAATCAAAAAAATAAAATGAAAACACAGGTTTTGGCAATGGCTGTGTTTAAAGCCTACGCTGCCCCTGCTTGTGGCTGCCACCTAAGTTTTTCCGAGTCCCTGGTAGCTCATCTTTAAAATGCGGAGAACATGTCTCCCTTGCAGGACTGTTGATAATGGGTAAATGAGATAATGCATGCAAAGCATTTTCAAAGCCCTGAGCTGGAGCAGAAACCCAGTGTATGGGGACTGCCACTGTTATTATAGCATTATTACGACTCCTATTAATTTCTAAAGAAGACAAAAGCTGAGAAGTCCAATTTCTATCTTCCCTCACACCTCTGTCTATATGCACATGTATCCCCCCTTTTTATAGTGCATGTATTGGGGTAACCTCAGTTAATCATGTTGTACACATTTCAGGTGTACAACTTTATGGCACGTGTCCGTTTAAACAAATGGTTAAGTTCGGTGATTCCAGTAGGAGAACGGAAAGGTCACTGCCCAGCCTCCTTAGCCACAGGATGGTGCGTCTGAACAGACACAAGGGTGTCCACGAGTTTCCATAAATTCACGATGGCACATTCTGTAATAGGCAGTGAAGGAGGCAGGGGCCGGATGGGGAGTGTTGCTAACCTTTGAGATTGATGGATGAGAGAGCTGCCTGGCCTCCTCCCCTAAACTCTCCCTCGAGGCCGCTGTCAGACAGAGAATCCTGAGCTAGAGGGACAGGGAGGTGACTGGGGTTAACTCTGATATTCTTCTGCCAGTAAACAATTCATCAGTTTTATGTCTTACTTTTTTCTGATGAGGTTAGTGGTGGAGGAGAGGGAGCGTTTAATGATGGTGTGGGCGGAAGGGCAGATCTGCTTATTCAATCACAGCCACACAAAAATAGAGAAGACCTTTTAGATGAGTGATCGGCCCCTGGGTGATTCAGAATACTCTCCACTAACTGTACTATCGAGCTTGTGTGCGGCGGATCGTTAATCATCATTAACTAACGTTTAATAGAAATAATTTTTTTAAATTAACACTGGGATGCAGTAATTTTCCTTAATTGTAATACTTACAAAGCTCTGTTTAATTTTCGAGTTTGTAGTAGAGGTTCTTTACAGACCCCCTTTTGTTCTTCTGCTCAAACAGCTGGACAGGTTTTCTGCGCAGCTCCCCCTGGTGGAGCAATTCCTCCAGCTGCCCACGTGGGGAGCAGCTTGGCTCCAAGTCCAGGCAGGGACTTGGAGCCTCTGCCCTTGTGGTTGATTTATAAACAGTCAAGGGGTCAGCATCTAGATCACTCCTCTAGGACCTAGAACGCTGTGGGGAACATCAGAAACCCCCAGGAGACATCTGTTGAAGGAATAAATGAAGCTGGCGGTCACAACTTGCTCTCTGTCACCTCTCTGCTATCCACCTTTGCCGGAAATGTCCCTACTCATCTCTCACCATCACCTGGGTGGCCCATCCTTACATCCGTGTGAAACTTTCCCTGGAACCCTCCAGATTCAGTTAGGTGAGACCCGTATGCTCCCTTTGTTTCAGCATGCTATGTAGCCACTAGTCTCTGAGCCCCTTGAGGTGGTAGAAGCTTCTGGTTCGTCTCTTAGGCAGAGCAGTATATATACAGAAGGTGTTGGGGCAGGCCTCTAGGATGGACGAGTCAAATCACCTATGTTTACATCCCTGCTGTTGCATCCCTTCCCTCTCTGGCACTAGTTTCCCTCTCTAGAGTAGGGATGTAACGACCATGGAACACTTACTAAGCACATACTCAATACTATGTTCTGGGCAGCATTTTCTCATCTAAACCCACAACAATGCTGGGATGTGGCCACTTTATCATGCCCATGCTCATGTCAAACCTGTGTGACTTGTGACAACCAGCACCCCCCTGGGCTTGCCAAACAGACCCATGGCATGTAGCCAACCAGGAGCCACGAGACCTGGTTCCCTTCCAACCTTCTTTTCCTTTTCATTATTTCTTCCCATTGATACCATTGGCAAAGCAATCTCCATGTCCCATCCAAAGAGAGGGGGGAGTTCGTTTATTTGGTGGATTTCCCTGCCTCTCCTTGTCCGAGAATATGCAAGGCTACCTTTGGCACGGCCCGGAGTGTCAACACTGCCTACCACCACTGCTTAGCTAGCATTCAAGGCCCTTTCAAGTCTGGTTTCTTTTTGCTTTTCAAGGTTCTTTTCAATGGCTTAACATCCGCCAGGATGGTCTTCTTGTTGCTGGTGAATAGGCACCAGTCCTTACCTGCACTGAATTGCTCACCTGAAAAGCGTTCCCCACTCCTCAGTTTCCCCTTGAAGAATCAACTCACACTTGACCTTCTTCCTGAAGTATTCCTTGATTGCTTATCCAATCAATCCCTTGTTTCTGTTCACCCTTGTGTGGCTTTCTAAGTACTTCCTGCCTGGAATTCTTCTTTCCCTTGACCACTGTTTCTCAGAATAGGAGTCCTGAACCACCTTTATCAGAATCGCCTAGGGGACCTATTAAAAATGTGGTTTCTGGTTCCCCATCCTAGACTCTCTGCACCAGGATCTCTGGGTGAGGGGGCCTGGAATTGGCATTTTAACAACTCCTCCAAGCCAATCACACTGACGTTTAAGAACCACTGTTCTGACCAAATTGCTTTCTTCTTGAATTAATTTTAATCCTCCTGAGAGTCTCTTCAAGAATCAATTTAGCAGAATCTCTTTCTCCTCAATAAAATGAATCAAGCTTTCTTTCTTTTTGAGCATTTTTCAGTGGCTGGTTAGTACTCTGGAATGATATGAGACTCCACCCTGTCTTCCCGACCCCCAAGGCTACTCCCCTGCCCAGGCCACCATTTATGTTCATGGGGACCCTCACACCTGACCTTCCAATCTCCTTCAGACCTTTAGTTCATGCCTCTAGAATCCATCCCCTGCCCTCCTGCTGGAGTGATGCCCCCTAAGATGTGTCACCAAGTATCTTGGTGGCCTCTCCTATAGAATGAGCTCTCAGTCCACAAATATGACCCTTCATTGCTTTGCCATATCATAAGTTTCCAGCTTTATTCCCACCACTCCAGCCAGTGTTTCACCACACAAGTCTTTGGGAATGATGTTACTACTACCTGGGAGAATCTCTTTACCCCACTCACTTAGAACACTACTACTCACCTTTAAGACCCAACTCAAACTGTCTTTCCTTTGTGTTGACTTCCAGAACCATCTCCCTTCCCCTCAATTCTTACCCCAGGTTAGAGATAATAGCCCTTTCCTCAGTGGCCTGCGGCCTGCATAACATATGATATTTAAAAACACATAAAAGTGCTTTCTATACACCAGCCACTTTGTATTCTTTACATATATTTTCTTACTTAACCATCCAAAAATTCTATGCAGTAGGTACCATGAGTATCATCTCCATTTTGGAAAGGGGGCATTAAAACCCAGAAAGGTAAAGTCACTTGTCCAAGATTACACAGCTAATAAGACAAAGAGTCCAGATTCAAAACTATAGCCATCTGAGTAACACTAAGCTGCCACCAATAACACGCAAAAACTCAAAAACCCAGAAAGGACCAGCTGGCTCTTCTCTGTCAAAATGGCAGGATGGTCTAGCCATGCACATTGCCTTGTGTCTATAGATGGGAATAATCGGAGTATTCTAACAGACAGGAAGCAGCACTCATCTGAGGTGCTATCCCATAACCCAGAGAAACTTGTTTTAAGCTAAACTGTCAGAGGAAGGTGGAAGCGCCTAGGGAAGCTAAGGCATCTCTTTCTGAATGGAAAATTGAAAATGGCACTGAAGCATTGGACTTAAAGCTAATCTTCTATGCCTGGTGAAGCCATAGTGATTTATTTTGAAAGCTTCAGGGATCATTTATTCCTAAAAGGGATCTCTGGAATAAGCCAGTGTTTTTTGAACCCTGACAACCCTCATTTCATTCTTAATGCATCAAAAATTTTGTTTCAAGCAAAAAGCATACACTTCCATCTTAGCTCTATGAAGGGCTGACGTCTGAGGTCACTCTTGCTGAGGCAGACATTGGGACAGGTATTTCTCTCTTGGTGCTCATTTCCTGTTGTCTTTTTCAAGTCATTTGCACCCACTATAATTGTTACAAGATAGTGGGGAAGAGGGTGCGATACAGTACTTCTTTCTTCTTGCTCTGATACCACAGGACAGACAGAATGCTGTAGAATTATTATAAGCTTCACAGTCAAACCTAAAATCTTGTTTCTATTAATTATTAACTTTATCATCTTAGGCAATAATTTTGACCTCCCTGACCCTCACTTTCTTCATCATAATGAATATGAACATTTATCTCACAAAGTTGTTATTAAGATCAGATGAAACAATGCACATAGTAGGTCCTCAGGAGTGGTAGCTACCATAATCATATTAACATTTAATATATGTATTAATATGGGTGGATTTAAATCTTTCATCTTAGTATTTTTTAAATTTTTTCTCTCTTTTTTTCATCTTCTGTCCCTCCTTTTCAGCATTCTTTTGAATTATTTCAATTTTTACAAGTATATTTTAATTTATCTATTGATGTTTTAGTTATCTATCAATGCATTTGGGTGATTATTCTAGGGATTGCAATGCGTGTCCTTTAATTTTCATTAGAGTTAATATTGTACCACTTCATATAAAATTTAGAAGCCTTGTAAACATTGACCCTTGCATTGCTCCTATATGGTAGGAGGTGCTCACTTTCTCAGCTGACCAAATTCTTGCCTCCATTTGAATTGCCTTGTCTGTGAATTGTCCCAGAGGACGCTCCATACGGAGCAGACACCCCTTAGATCCAGGGTTGGGACTCTGAAGTCAGCTCGTGAGATAAAAATCACACAGCACAGAGCAGCCACGTGCCTCCTCTCTGTCAGTCCGGCCTGGCCAGACTGTAATCCAATCTGGCAGCAATGTCAGTTCTTCATCAGGCCAAGGAGCGAATGTATTAGTTAGGACAAGTCATGCTAAGATGTTGTAATAAACATACCCCCCAAAACCTCAGTGACTTAGAGCAGTAAAAGTGTTTATCTTTTGCTCATGAAATATCTATTTCAGACATCCTAAGTCAACAGGAAGTTTTCCTCATGGACAGTCAGGCATGCAAATTCCTTCTGTCTTCAGCATCTACCATCCTTGGGTGTTGGGGTTCTTGGGTGGGTCTTCAGCAGAGTGCATGTGGAGCGGAACTGAATGATTAGGCCTCGAGGTGGCTCACCCACAGACAGAACTTAGTACCTAACTGCCAGGGAGCCCGGCTTGTGTCGTCCACCTTTATGCCCAGGAGGGAAGAGAAGTAAGTTTTAGTGAAAACCCAGAATCCTCTGCCACACTTGTCTTACTGCCACACTTGTCTTACACTGAGTTAAATTCACTCAGCAGAGCAAGATGCTCACACTTGCAGGGGTATCAAAGCACAGACTGATTGAGGGAGCAGCACGTACTCACAGCCTATTGCTTGGTAAATACTCACCTTGGAAAAGGTTCGGCCAGATCGCTTAAATTCACTTTCTTATCTGAAATTGTGTAGGTGCCTGAGAGGGAAAGGATGCTCAGGAAATGCTTACTGAATAAAGAAATGGATGGAGGAGGAGGAAGGGAGGGAGGGAAGGAGCAAGTAAGGAAGAAGGAAGGAGCATCAATGGAAATACATGACCCGTGAAGCTGCAGGTACCGCACACCTACGTTAGCAGAAGATATCATTTGCTCATGAACTCAGGTGAGAAGGAGGGAGGATAACACAGTCCCACCACCTGGAAAGACTCTCAATAAATATAAGCCATTACCCTCCGCCCCCCACCCCATTGGCCGCTTTTCCCATGGGTTCTCTTCCAAGATCTATCAGGACATTTCTGTTAGAGGAGAGATAAAGCAACAATACAAGCAAGGACCAAAACAAAGCCAAAGAAACCCACCCCACTTTTCTGTGAACTCATCAAAACCCTTAACTGATTCTCCAATTTCTCTCTCTGCCCCCAGAGAGCAGATTGGAGGGCTTCCATTCAGAGAGCTCATTTTCCTGAGTGGGTTCTGAAAAGGGACGGAACATTAGGTTTTTGCCTTTAAGGGAACATAGCGCTCCTTTTAGAATTCACTGGGACATTTTGGAACACAAACAGCAGCGGAAGGCACCCGTGTGGTGATAATTTGATGTAATTCCAATGTCCGAGATCTCCACGCAGGTCTTAGTCAGCTCCCGGAGGCGTTCCTTTTGTGTTGCTTGCCTGGGAGAGTGGGTGTTCGCACGCCCCTCCGCGCCAGCCCAGCACCCTCGGGCTCTCTTCCCCTTCCCCCTCTCCATTCTCACAATATTTTCTGATTCCAATCCAAAGGACTGCTGGGGAGATAAAAGAAGCTGGAAAATTTTCCAGACTCTTCATCAGAAAGGGATCCACAAGCCAAGACAAGTCCACATGCATTTGAGGGTTTGGCCTGGAAATCTTTTATAACGTTTTAAATTAATTATGCCAACATTTAAAACAGAAGTATTTTTCATGTTTTTAATTTTATTTCTCAATTACAGTTTACAGTCAATATTATTTTGTATTACTTTTATGTGTACAGAATAGTGGTTAGACATTCATATACTTTACAAAGTGTTCCCACCGATACTTCCAGTACCCAACTAGCATCATACACAGTTATTACAGTGTTATTGACTCTATTCCCTATGCTGCACTTTACATCCCTGTGACTACTCTGAAACTACCCATTTGTAGTTCTTAATCCCCTCCCCTTTTTCTCCCAGTTCCCTGATCCCCTCCCCTCCGGCAAGCATCAGTCTGTTCTCTGTATCTTTGAGCCTGTTTCAATTTTGTTCGTTCATTTATTTTGTTCTTTAGATTCCACATGTAAATGAAACCATATGGTATTTGTCTTTCTCTGACTGTCTTATTTCACTAAGAACAATACCTTCTGAGTCCATCCATGCTGTCGCAAGTTTTAAGATTTTTTTAGTTATCAGTTTTTTTTAATGGCTGAGTATTGTTTCATTGTATATATGAACCAAACGTTTTTTATTCACTTGTCTATTTGGGTTGTTTCCTCATCTTGGCTATTATAAATAATGCTGCAATGAACATAGAGGTGCCTGTATTCTTTCAAATTAGTATTTTGGGTTTCTTAGGGTATATTCCCAGAAGTGGAATCTCTGGGTCAAAGGGTAGTTCAATTATGAATTTTCTGAGGAACTTTCACACTGTTTTAAAACAGAAATTTTTTGTATGGAAATCCAAAGTTGAGGCATTCCTAGAAAAATCAAAAAGGTGTACGACTCAGGACCCACATCCTGGAAGGAGCCCCTGTGACAAGCCTAGCACTGTGCAAGGCACAGAGACAGTGCGGGGACTGTGGGACGACCGCCTGCCCAGGCGTGGCTGGAATCAAGTTGTGCTCACAGCAGTACTATGAGGACCCAGAAAAGAAACTGCAAGAGAAATTAATGACTTTGGGGGGATCATCCGGGAGAGGGGAAGCTGTAAGGTCTGGTGATTAAGAAGAAAGCTTTGGAGTAACCTGTGTTTGAAACTCAGCTGTGTGTCCTCGAGGAGCTCACTTCACCTCTCCGAGCCCAGTTCCGTCATCTGTGAAATGCAAGTAGTGATGGCGTCTCTCTCACCGAGCTGCTCTGAGGATTCAGTATGCTGATGTGTGTGAAGTACTTCGTACAGGCCCTGGCACACAGGAAGGAGCCAATGCATTGCAGCCGTTCTTAGCTATTCACATCAAGACACGTTTTCCCAGAAACAACATTTTGCAGGACCCAGGATCCAAGGTTACGGATTCCCTGATGAAAAAGAAGAGAGGAATAAAAACTTTAAAGGCCTGAGGGAGCCAGAACTATACAAAGCAGAAATATCATGTGGAGTGTTCTTATATATGAGACTTTGCTGGCCACAGCTCAGACGAAATTGCAGGAAGGAAGCAGCTTGCCCAGAGGAAAGGTGTGAACAGACAGACAGCAACACCTTGCTTTTTTAACAAGCCTCAACAAAAGAAATTCGGAGCCGGCCTGCCCAGATCTGGAGGGGAGGGAGAAGTAGAGTGGGCAGCCTGCAGTTAGAAAGAGATGGGAAGGAGAGATAAAAGTAGAATACAGAATTGTGATTTGGGGAATAGACAGGGGTTGGGGGGCTGGAAATAAACTTCAACATTGATGAACAGAGTCACATGCCCAGAGGCCACGAGGCTGGCTCCTAGGCCCACTTTTCTCTCAATCCTTTGCTGTGTGCCCTTTGGCCAGTCATTTTTGCCTTTCTGGGCCTCAGCCGGAAGAGGAAGGGTTTAAGCTAGGTCACCTACAAGTTCATTGTGCTAGATTGTCATGAATCGAACCCTCTAGACAGGACTAGTTGCCAACGATCTAGACAGGATCTAGGTGGGATCTGTTGACCTCTGTGTCAAAGGGATGGACACAGAGGTGGCTACAACCTGGAGAGTGGCTGAGGGCCCGGAGTCGTGGGATCAAATCCTGACTCTGTCACTTTCTGGTTATGTAGCTTCACTGTCTGAGCCTCAGTTTCCCCAAACTGTAAAGTATTTAATCAGCTCTAAGATGGCATGACAATCAGATATGTGATATTTTATGGGTCACCACAGGAGGAAAAGTGCTGCCAATGAGACTGTGACGAGCTGCCGCTGATAAGATGCATCCCAATTTCAGCGATGCTGCAAATGGAAAGCTCTCTGCATCTGAGAATCCGTGAAATATGGCAATGCCTGCTCCATAGGGATGCCTTAGTGTTGAGTGACATGATGCATTTAGAATGCCTGGCATAGCCCTTGCCGGGTAGCTCTGTTGGTTAGAGCTTTGCCCTGATGCACTAAGGTTGCGGGTTCAATCCCTGGTCTGAGCACATACATGAATCAACCAGTGAATGCATAAGTAAGTGGAACAACAAATCTCTCTCTCTCTCCCCTCCCTAAAAATTATTAAATAAAAACTTTTTTAAAAATAGACATAGAATGCCTGGCATAAAGCAAGTGCTCCAAGTAAGTTACTAGGTATTAATTAGGCAGGCACTCACAAAGTGCTTATATTGAACTAAAGAAATGATTAGAAGGTGGGACATGACTTTTAAAGGAGAAGAGCAAAGTGGTTCGAGAAAAGCGTTTCTCAGAACTGGCCTTCCCTCCACTTCGACATGGGTGGCCTTAGGTTAGAAGGGAGACCGGAACTGCCTATGTGTAAGTAACCTTTGCAATTTTTCTCCCGTGTTTTTAAAATTACAATGTTAAATGAGATGGCTGCGCAATTCACTTTTGGCCTAAGACACTATCTTGTGTTCTTGGTGAGGCTCTGGTTTTCCTTTCCCTGCTTGGAGAACTTTCTGGATGGACCCCTTCCTCTGCCTTGACCATTCTTCTCTTCACAAAAGAAAATTAGCCCCTAATGGAGACACAGGAGGAGATGAAAGAAAGGAAGAGAAGAAGAGACAGGGTCTACAAGGCAATTGGAGAGCAAAGCTGTGAGAGGTGGGGAGGAAAAGGGAACAAAAAAGAAACCCCAGAAAGACATAATTGGATGAGGAGGAAGAACTCCTCGGCCTTTGTTTCTGCGCCTGAAGGTTATGCCTCAGCAGCCTGGATTGGGCTTTGGATCAAGTTTCCAATTCTGGTACCTTGTCAGGGATCATTTCAAATGTGTTCACCCCGGGGAAAGAAGGGCCAACCCGTGGATGTGAGCAGGAATTTGAGGGAAGCGGAGGCCTCTTGTCTGATTAGCTGGGCCTTATCTGCCCGGCCCAGTGAACAGCCTAATGCGATGAGCTAGCTTTGCAAAGCACTGAACCATCCCGACTTCTCACTGATGGAAGCAGAGCTGAGGTCCCGGCAGCTCCTTATCAAGTGACAGGAGCACTTGGTGAAGCCACGGAAATTGGATATGAGTGATTTCCATCCTCCTGTCGCCCTGCCCCCAGCCCAGAGCGTTCTGATGGCCAGCGAGTTAAAGGGACAGCTCCCGGGGGAGCTCTGCCTAGAGAGCAGGAAACTGAACTGGGGACTGCAGAGTCAGTGGGTGGGGGGCGGGGCGGCGCGGGAAATGGAATCCCGTTCTTTCAGCTACACCCATCTTTCCATCTTTCCCCTGAGTTGTCTTAGAATTTTTTCCAAGCAATCGCTCTGCACCCACAGTGCCCAAAGAGGTGGATATTTAGTTTATTGTCCTAAAAAGATTATCTGGCAGGTAGAGGCATTATCTTTAATGTGAATAAAACCAATGTGGCAATAATAATAATATCTGGAACTTTTGGGCACTGTGCTATTAATTTTTATTAAATTCAAATACCACTCCCCCATGAGGTTATTCCCCTTTTGTCCCCCAGTTTGCATATGGGAAAACTGAGGCTTAGTGAGGAAAAGACACTCACTCGAGGCCCACAGCTACGTGTGGTAGGGGAAGTGGCCGGGCTTGTCTTGGACCCCAGCTGCCTTAACCCCAGGCTCTCATGCCTGCCCAGAGGGCTGCATGGGCAGAGCCAGGATTGAACCCATGACTCCTGACTCAGCCCAGTGCTCTTTTGACTGATGATGATGACAGTAAGTTGTTCATTATTATCCCATTTATTTCACTCAACAGTTCTAGGAACTGGTATGACAACCCGCACTCACCCAGGGTCACGCTGCTAGTAAGTTGCAAAGCTGGGACTCAAAAACTCCCCATCTTTCTCTTCCCAGCCACCCCAGTGATATTTCAAAACCCAGCCTGATCCTGTCAGCCCACTGCTCACAACCCCCTCACTCCTAAAACCAAACCTGAACTTGAACTTGGGACGTACAGGATGTGCATGATCCGGCCTTAGTGTCTTCTGTCTACACTCCTAACCTCCTCTCTTCACCCTCGGTGCTTTGGCCACGCTGGCCTTTCATGGCTCCTCTCACCACAGGGCCTTTGCACATGCTGGTTCCTCTTTCTGAACTTCCTCTTCCTGCTCTCCTCCCTGTCTTTGGGCCTCATTCACTTCTTCCAATCTCAGCACAAGTGTCACATCCACAGACAGCTCCCTCTTTTCCTCTGGGGCATCCACCCATTTGTTGTTCCACATTAATGATGTGAATATTTAATTATGTAATTAGTTAAGTTCCCACCCATCCGATTCCTGTCTGTGTGGCCTCTGCCCTCTCTGGGCCTTGCTCTCCTAATCTGTAAAATGGACGACAAGGCTCCAGGGCTCATTCAAAATAGACGCCTGAGGCCCCAAGCAGGCCAGCCAAGTGCAGTGTGGTCTTCCTGCATCTAAGGGACTTCTGCTCCCCTAGGGACTTCCCCTTGGTCCTGCCATAGAAACGGCTTCCAAAATCCCCTTGGCACCGCTGTGATGGAAGGTGAGGTGCCTGGCTTTCTCTCATCAGAGATGAATTGAATCCTGAATGCAGAAGGCATTCTGAGGCTGGCGACGCCAAAAAGTGAACACAGACGTTTCCTTCTCCAAGCAGTTCTAGAGACACTTCTCTGTCCGGTCTCCTGGGTGCTGGGGTCAGAGGTAAATCAGGCACACCCCCTGACTTTCACGAGCGCAGCACCGAGTAGAGAAATAGATACAGGTCTGTATATATACACGCACACACACACACACACCTGTGTCAGGGAGAGAGGAGGAGAATCAGCAGCAGTATCTCCCATTTATCGAGGGCATGCTATGTTTCAGGCAGGGCTAAGCACTTCAGAAATACCGTTTCATTATCTCCTTTCAACCCCAACCAAAGTCTTCTAAGGTGTTAGTAATAGCCTCATTTTGTAAAAGCAACATCTGAGGATTAAAGAGGTGAAATTAGTGTCCTGGCTCCATGAAGACCAGTGGGCTTTGCTCTGTCTCTTTACCAGAGATTATCCCTGGCCTTAGCCAGAATTTTCACATATCTTGAGGGAGGCAGCATGCTATAATATTGGAAAGTCCTGGGGCTTTTCAATATTTGAACTTGGGGTTCAAGTCCTGGTTCTGACACCAATTAGGACATGACTTCTCTAAGCCTGAGGTCCCTTGGGTGGTAGAGTAGAAACAGCATCACCTTCCTTGCAGAGTGCTTCTAATGTTTAAATGAAACAAATCTTTTGAATTTTGTCCTTTTCAATAGAGGGGGCTGAAAATACGCAAGTTATCCTCCTCCTGGAAAACCTCAGTAAGACAGCAGGTAGGGTGTGAGGTCCACCACGGAAACTGAAATGAGATCATTTGAGCCGGGAGTGCCTTTTTCGCAAAATTTGTCCTCTATGTGGACAGTCTGAAAGAATTAAAAAATTGGAAGTTGTCTCTGAGCAAATGACCAGCTGCTGTAATTTCCATATGGACTCTCGTCTCAGACACTGAGAACCTTTCTGACGTGGCTCTACATTAGGAACCGATGTGAGCCAGTAAATTCCCCACTTTCTAAACACATTTTTCTTAATCTCATGTCATGAGAAGAAAAACAATAAAAATAATCAAGTAGAAGCCCGAGGAGGACTTATGGCTGTGGGAATAGGGCAGACTTAACCTTGGCAATAAAGAACAACTTGCAAAGCTCGATGACAGCAATTATAATAAAGAGAACAGTATCCATCCAGCAAGGCGCCAGGTAGGTGATGTGTCTGGGGTGGCAATCCAGTGAGATTAGATGATGAAATTAAGCCTCAGGAGTTCAGCCAACGACATGGCAGGGGCACAGATGCTGGAGAGTAATAGCTCTGGCGAGAACCCTGGGCCTTCCACCTGCTTACTGTGGGACCATGGGTTAGTGGCTCCACCTTTCTGGGCCACAGATGCCATATCTGCAAAATGGAAAGCATCCTACACTTACTCATTTGCCAAACATTCACTGAGCACCTACTACATACTAGGCACTGTTCTAGGCACTGGAGTTACAGCAGTGCCCAAGGCTGGCGGCCCCTGCCAGTGGAGCTGAATTTATATCAAACAGGAAGTCAGAAACAGTAATAATAATGAACCCACCACTGATCTCATCTTCCTCAATCCCTCACACCGTCTGAGGCAGACAGAGCGGTTGTTGCATCCCCACTACACAGAAGCGGAAACTGAGGTCCAAGAACACACCCAGCATGAGGTTGCATGCAGGCCACCTGGCTCTTTCTACTGTACCCATTGCCTTCGGTGAACCAGAGCTTATTGCCAAGTGACACCACAGGACAGACACCGCACAGGCTCTGCCTCAGCCTGTCATTCGTTCCTCGAGGCCGCCGATGCAGCATTTGCTGAATCTGTTATGGGAATTTCCATCTAGTCCCTCAGTCCTCTGCCTCTCTTGCCCCTATATGATTGTGAGCTCTTCCAGGACAGAAGCCATTGTGTCCCCAGGGCTTGGCATGGGGTCTAGCACCCAAGAAGTGCTCGGGGAACATGTATCAAGTAAAAGAAGGGATGAATCAGAAGGGAAGGAAGAAAGAGAGGGAGAGAGAGAAGGAAAAAGGGGAGAGGTGGGGAACTAGGGAAGGCAAATGTCTGGCTTATATCACACAACAGATATTGGGTGGATGAGTGAAGGGATGGATGGAAGGAAGGAAGGGTGGATGGATGGGTAGAAGAAGAAAGAAGAGAAGGAAGGCAGGATAGAAAGAGTACGGATGAAAGAGGGGGAAATAAGCCTTCTATGGAAGAACAGTGAATGTTGAACAGATGAACTAAAGAAGGAAATGCAACTCCAGCTCCTCCTCCTCCTCACCCACAGCTGACCCCTTGCCCATCAGACTGTGCTTGGCCTTCAAGGCCCAACTAAACCTCGCCTCACCTGTGTGTTCCGGACGACAGAGACCGGTCTCCTTCTAACCTTGTAGCGTTCCCATTGTCTAATCGCCAGTTAGCATCTTGGTTGCTGCTCTCCCTTCCCCAGACTGAAACCAACCACAGTACTTGGTGACATCAAGCAGCGGTTAACTCACCGGGTTGTCAGAGGAAGACTGGCTATGACAGTTTTGACTCTGCCACCTCCTAACCAAGTGACTGAGAAAGCTTTGCTGTCCTGTGTGTGAAATAGAGACGCTGTCATCGCCTCCCGGAGGTGCTAGGAAGACGGCCCATGAGGAATTATGCAACAAGGCTTTTGAGAGGGGAGGCGCACAGCAAGCGCTCGCTCAAGTCATTTGCTACTGTTGTTAATTGTTTGGCCTGTGAACAACTGATCTGCCCAGCAACACTGGAAGGTTTTAAGAGACAGCTGCCCTCTCCTCTCCAGGGGACACACACACTCAGCTCTAACAGAGGACAAGGTCTCCGGAATGCTTTTTGGGTGAGCCCTGCGTCAACCCAAGTCCAGAAACCTCCATTTCTAAACTCCTCTAGTAGGTGAGACTTAATTTGCCAGAGATTTTCTTCAAGCCAACTTTTCAGAAATGTGTTTAGTACAGCAAAACCCAGAAAAGAATGCAATGACAGTCTTGGGGCGTGTTCTGGACAAGCCTGTGGGGACTCTGATCCCCTTGGGTGATCGGTGGGTGAGGACGCTCTTCCCAGGGCCGGGAGCCAGTACCCCTTCCACCTGAATCAGCCGGGGTGGGCTGGGGACGTGGGTAAAATGAAGATTTCCAGGATCCAGCCCAGTCCTACCAAATCAGAAACCCTTAGATCAGGGTCTGGGAGTCTGCGTTTAACCAGATGCTTAGATGACTTCAGTGCATGATTAGTTAGGGAACTACTGCCATGCACAGCCTTGCGGAAACCTGGAGTTCAGTCCTTGGGGAGCTTTGAGAGTTTCTAGTCCAACCTCCTCACTTTATAGACTGGAGAATGTGAGAGGGTAAGTGACTTATGCAAGGTCGCATGGCAAGACAGCCACAGGACTGGGACACAAACCAAGGACCCCCGTCTCACTGCCCTTCTGGCTTCACTCCGTGGCACTACCAACCTCTTCCTCTGGAAGGAGTCCTTGCTGGCCGCATGAAGGGGAGCAGTCAGTGAGCATCTACTGAGCCCTTACTGTGTACCAGGAACTTGACATAGGACTTTCCGGCGATCCTACGGGCTGGGTGTTACCCTGCCCATCATTCTCAAGAAGGGAGCCGAGAATTTGAGAGAGAAAGTGTCATATGATAGTTGCTGAGAGACAAAGCCTGCTGCTGTGTAAGACAAATGCCGATGTTACAGGGAAAATCGAGGGGGAGCCCTTTCATCCCATGTGGTGAAACTGATTTGGAACTGGCTTAATATGAAAAATTTCTTTTATTCATGTAAACAGAATATGCTCTGGCCTAGAACCCATTAGGAATCCCTAATAACACCGGCCCATGACTTTTCCTCTCGGTTAGAATTCTATCCCTAACTGATTCTCAACTGTGAGCAATTCTATACCCTTCCGCCGTCCCTCCCCTCCCTCCGAAACATCTGGCAGTGTCTGGAGACAATTCTGGTTTCCACAACAGGAAAGATACCACTGGCCTCTAGTGGGTAGAGGCCAACGATGCTGCTAAATGTCTTATGATGCACGTGACAGCCCCCCAACAACAAAGGGTTATGTGACCCCAAATGTTAACGGTGCCGCGGCTGAGAAACCCTGACCTGGGAGCTGTGAAACTCTTTTTTCCTGTGACGTCTTGTGGCCGCCTCCACCGCAGGAGGCCGGATGCCTGCTCCTCCCAGCAGCTCGCCCCAGACGTGATAGCCACCTGACTCGGGGCCGTTTCTGTTTTCATACCCAAAATGGGTATGATGTGAGGGGGTGGCACAAAGACAGAACCGGGTATGCGGGAATGAAGTCTCTGCCAGACATCGAGCCTCCACTAAGTTAGACTTTAACTCCAGGTCCGTCTAATTCCAAAGTCTATGATATTTCTAGTGCTGTCCTTTGCCTCCCAGCTTTCTCAAAGAAAGCTCCGAGAACCGAGATTTTTGCAGCAGAAGCCATTAAATTCCTTTGCATCAAACACAGCCTGTTTTTAATTACATTGTAGACTAAATTGAGTTTCCCCAGTTTAAGGTCAAGCATAACCTATGACGTATTAATAATCTGCTCCCTGGCCTCCGGCTCAGGGGCAGGAAACAGCTGAAGGATTAAAAATGCAGACTTGATGGGCAGCCTGCGTGGGAGTCCGGGCCCTGCCGATCCGACTGGCTCGCTGTGGGACCTTGGGGAAACCCCTCATTTCTCCGGGACTCTATTTCCTCACCTGTATCAGGGGTCATAGCAGAACCCACCTGGAAAGAATGCTGTGAATTTTAACTCAGATAAAGCTTGAAAAGCGCTTAGCATAGTGCCTGGCACACGGAAGACACTCAATAAGTGTTGACAATAATACTTATTACCATTGCCATGGTTGTTCTAATTAAGGTCTCAGGAGAAGGAGAGGGTGGGAAATTGAAAGTCTGGGAAATGCCCGGAGTTTGTAAAGCAGAGCTGATCCAATCTGGGTCTGACAGTTTATAGCTCACTAAATCTGACCTGTCATTTCTGCTTTTAATGAAAATATACTCGATATTGGAATTAATTACTATTAAAGTGGCCTTGTTATTAAGCATCGAGGGATTAATGGCACACTCCGTGGGTTATAATCACGGAGTAAAAGATCTCAAGGGGGGAAAAAGCAGAATGAAGGCACCATCCCGAATCCAATCGGAAAATCCCTAACAACACTGGCTGCTTTTGACGATCTCAGGAGGCTGTACGTTACGGGAGAGCTTTGGAGGCAGAAACTAAGGTGGGAAGGAAAATGAAAAATTTGACTTATTCTGGCTCTCTTGGACATTTCTAAATGGGTGACTCTCTAATCAAGGAGGACTGAGGGAGATGTGAGACATTTGTTACCCCAAAAAGGGAGGGGTCACCCTCCGCAGCGGAAGGAGACTGGGAGTCAGGGTGGCCCAGGCACAGTGGCAGAGGGAGAGAGACAGGCGATATCAGTGAGAGGCAGGGACAGATGACCATTTAGTGCCTGTGAAGCCGTGGCAAAGAGTTGGGTTATTTTCAAGGGTAAGGATTTAGAGCAGGACTGTGATTAATATGATTGCTTAAAACTCACTCTGGCCGCTAGCTGGGGAACAGACCAAAGAAGGGTGAAGTAGGAGACTAGTAAGAAGCTATTGCTGCCACCTGGATAAAAGTTGACATGGGCTTGACAGAGGATTGGGGTGGTGGCAGTGGTGATGGTGAGAGTGCTCACGTACGTGTACAAGGTATGTTTTGAAGGTCTAGTTGGCAAGAGGTGCTGATATTTGGGTGTGGAAAGCAAGGGGCAAAGGAGGCACCCAAGGGTAACTCTCCTGGGTTGGAGCTTTCATAGCCAGATGCACATCAGTATGTGTATCAGTCAGCTATCACTATGGCAGTGCTGCATAACAGGTCACCCCCAACTGAGGGACTTAGAACTACAGTAGCATGAGTTTGCAGTCATCAGCCAATCAGCTGGGCTCAAAGTAAGAAATCTGTTTTAGACCTGTCATCAGGGATTTTATTACACAGCATCTTATTATTTTATTTTTAGTATTTTTATTACATAACATCATATCATTTCATCATAACATCTGGGGTATTATCACAAAGGTTCTACACTGAACATGTTTTACTATAGAAGCTGGGAAAAAGTTACTTAAAAAATTAAGCTACTCTGACAAATGGACACCTCAGTGGCTTGAAGAATTTGTGGTGGAGGGATTCTAAAACCACCTGGTTTTAGATTGGTCCTGGTGACCCTACAACTCAGAGCATGGAGAGAGAGGATGATGCTCCAATTTTCCCAGGCGTAAGCCATCTCAGTTTTCTGATTAGTTTTGCACAGCTAGCGGGGACTCTGGCAGGCAGATAGCTTGTCATGCCAAACACAGAACAAGCCTGCCACTGGTCAAGAAGGTGACTCAGCCAGAAAGATTGACTCGCCTCCCTGCAATCAATGTCATCCATATTAACACTAAGAATCACAGCCACCACCAAGCCAGCGCCTGTTCCTCCATTACCGGTTTCAAGCAGCAGGATCACTCAGCTTGTCAAGAAGTCATTAGACTCCAGGGCTGGCTGATTTTGAGCAGGAGAGCGGGGGTCTTTTCAAGGACAAGCTGAACACATGGAAGGGAAAACAAACAGTGGCCCCAGCCCAGCATCCATGTCTGAGGACTTGACGCCAAGAAGGAAGCAAACCAACAAGACAATGCTTTTGAGCCCTGTTGGGGTCATGCATCTTGTCTCCTACAGAGAAAGAACGATTAGGGATGTGCTTGAAGAAAATTGTTGCCATCCCAAATGGCAATTTGCAATCTGGACAGGAAGTAAGTCAATGGGACTCAACGAGACACACGAAGCAGCTGCATTTGGAAACAGACAGGGCTAGCCGTGGCTGTCTAAAAGATAAAAGACTTTGCAAAGAAAGGATGGCTTCCAACTCCACACAACAGCAAACTTGCGCTTGGCTGGCACCCCTCAGGCCCCAATTTCCCCCATGCCTGGGCCTCCCATTGCGGTGTCTGCTGGCTTGGTGAACGGAGCCGCCATATGCGTACTTGAGCAAGACAAAAACTTGGAAGTCACCCATCACTCCTTAGTCTCCCCACTCCCCTTACCCAACCCATCCCCAAGTCCTGTTAACTGTGCCTCCTACATAGTTGTCAAAGCAGCTCACCTTTTCTGCATCCCTGCGGCCATCACCTTCATTATTAGTGACCATGAGGTATCACCTGGCCAACTGCAGCAGGCTCCTTGCTGGTCTGGCTTCCAGCTTTGCCCCCTTTCATTCCATCCTTCACACAGCAGCCACAGACATCTTTTCAACATGCGGATCTGCCAATGCCATCCCCGTCCAGTTTTAAAACCCTGCTGTGGCCCCCCATTGCTTTCAGAATAAAGACCAAAATTATGAATCTGATGCACTGCTCCCAGCATGGTCTGGGTCCCTGCCCACCTCTCACCGCTGCACAAGCTGTTGCATTGGCCTGGAACACACTTCCCTCCAACTTTCACCGAGTTTACCCAGTTGTTCCTCAAATTTCATCTCAGTCGTCCATTAGGGAACGTGGTTGTCCTTTGCCCACTGTTCACAGTTGAGATTGGAAATGAAATTATATACTCAGAGAATTATATTCCTTTCCTTCAGAGCCCTTATCACAGCTAGTAATTATGTCTTCATTTTTCTGTGAATATCAGCTAAAATCTGCCTCCCTGTGAGCTTATGGCTGAAACTGTGGATGAAGGTACTGAACACCCAAACAACTCCCATCCTCTCTGGCCTTTCTCTACTATGGCTGAATTCCCAGGCTCCCTTGCAGCTAAGAAAGGCTATGCGACACTGTCTGGCCAGTGAGATGTAAGCAGAAGGTGCTGACTGGAACTTCTGGGAAAGATTTTCAAAAGAGGACAGATTCGACTTGGATGCCCTTGGTGTTTCTGCCTGCAAAGCCAATGAAGACTGGTAGAGTGGACATCTTTCAACCATGAAGGTAAAGCCACAAATGATAGCAGAGAAGAAAAAGAAGGAGCTGAGGGCCTTGCTGCCTCTACTGAGTGGCTGGATAAGCCCTGGTTCACTTACCACCAACCTCTTATTGCCACTGGGTTAGGGTTTTGTGTGACTATCAGCTGTTGAGTTAACCAATACACTTCCATGGGACTTACATCTTATTCCATAAGAGTCTAACTTGATACAAGCTCCATTAGATGTGCCTGTGTATATTTTTTGCTCTGCACACATCCCCAGCATGGTTCCTGGCACACGGCACATGCCCCACAAACATCTGTTGAATGGGTGGATGGAGAGAGCTCCGCCTTTGGAGTCCAGCAGGTCTGGGCTCTGCTTTCTGCTCTGTCGGTTATGGCTGTGTGCCCACTTAACCTCTCTGAGCTGTGATTTCCTCAAGGGCCAAACCAAGCTAATCACCTCATTTTTAGGGGGTTATTTGGAGGGTCTAAGAAGTGATGTGTAGAAAATGCCAGACCTTGACTCAATAAATAGTTGCTGTTGATATTCTGATTGGCTCTGTTGCCTCCAGCTACCACTGTGAGCACTGACTATGATGTACAAGGCTCTGTGATTGACACTTGGGGACAAAGGTGGACAGAGTGCACTTGGCAGCTCATTTGGTGAGAAAGGATTTGCACAAATGCAGGGAAAACTCACAGTGCCTCTCACTAAAAATGTGCTGATGGCCTTGGGAGGGACACAGACCCTTGGTGGGAGTGGAGAACAGGAAGAAATCATTTGCACTGATAAAGGTGTCCTGGCGAACGGCACAGGGACAGAGAGCCTGCTTCCCCTTTGTTTGCTTAGTTAGCAACCACATATTGACGCTCCTCCCATGGCGCTGAGTGCTGGGATAACTCAGGCGCACTCCAGCAGAGGCACGGAAACAACCACAGGAAGGGTCTGTCCTGCCTGAACAATGGACTCAATGAGCAAAAGCCTGAGCAAATGAACTTCTGAAGAGAAATGAATGAGCTAGAAAATAAGCGTCATTGTCCCTGAGGACATAACCATGCTCTGAGAAGTGACAGTGTCTGGGAAGACAGGGCCAGGCTGCAGACTTGTGACCCTAATCAGAGGTGGGAGTGGGGATGTGGTCAGGAGAGAAGGTGGATGAAGGTGGGCATGGAAGTGCAGGGAAGATAAGGCTTTACAACACCCCACTGCCACCCCAGTGTCCTGTATGTGCTGGACAATACGTCATTTGTCACTCCACCCATTTCCTTTGAAAGCCAAGTATGTGCCAGCATGGGGCTGGGCAATGGGCACCCAACCGAGAAGATAAGACTGTCAGCCCTTTGCATCCCTCCCTCTCCCCAAGCACTTCTCTGTCCTTCCTGGTTCTGTGTCCTCCCCTCAGCCCACCGTGACGACAGCAGAGGTGGAGGCAGATCTACTGTTCACGGCAGTTCCTGCCCACTGGGGGCTCACTCTGAGCAAGGTGCTTTCCAAACATCTCCTTTGATGCTCCTCAAAATATTGCGAGTTTGGAACCATGACAATGAAGAAACTGAGGCTCAGAGAGGGGACACAGCCGCCCAGGAGCCCCACAGCTGACACATAGCAGCACTGGGATAGGGACCCAAGTCTCTGAAGCCAAAGGCGGGCCTCTTAATTACTGTGCTGGGCGACTTGTGCTTTTCTCCTAAGCCAGTGAAGCTCAAAGTTTAAGGTGCGTAGGAGGAAACTTCGGGGTGGTGGATGGAGAGTCCTGTCTTCACTGTTTTGACTGCAGTGATGGTTTCTTGAATGTTTATGTATCAAAACTTATCAAATTGTGCTCTTTAATGATGCAGTTTATTGTATGTTAGTGAGACCTCAGTAAAACTGCGTTTTACAAAGCAATCAAAATGATTAACATGCATAACAATCACCGGGGCTGCTTATTAGAAGACTGTTAGACCCCACCCACTTCCCACAGAGATGCTGATTCAGCAGGTCTGGGGTGATACCTGGCAATTGGTGATTTAACAAGCACCTTCCTGGTGATCCAGACTGAGCTGCCCCAGTTTCTATAATCAGTGGTCCTTAACTGCCACTGTACCTCCGTGTAACTTGGGGAGCTTTTACAGAAGACCAAGGCTGGGGTCTCACCCCAGATCAGTCTAGACAGACTCTGGGAATGGGGAGTAGGGAAAACGAGGAAGTTATACAGGTGACTCAAATGTGCAGCCAGGGCTGAGAACCACTGAGCCACAAAGCTCCTTCACCCACACACACCAGGCCGGGGCAATAATCAATGTGCGCGCTCTACCAGTAAAGGCAAGTCAGGCCCTGCACATACAGGGAAAGCAGAAGTCAGCTCACAGTCGTTTGAATGGAAGAAGACACGCAGGTCATGCTTATTACAACAGCTTTATTAACTCAGAAGAATGTCACAGTGCAGCTGTAAACCTACTTTGGCCCATCCCTATATTTTGGCTTAAACAATTTTGGTAAATTAAGCCCCCTCTCTGGGCCCTGGAATTGTTAATACACACAGCCCGCATTTGGTTCTAGTTTGCCAGGTGAAGCCCCTAAAAGGCCCTCAGCTGCCATGAGGGCTTCTGTAGTATAAGAGCCAGGCTGAGCCATGGCCTTGGCAATCAGCATCCCCAGAACAGCTCATAGGCTGCAGGGCCAAGCACAAGGATCCAAGAGGAACCTGCCATCTTATAGAACCCCAAGTCAGAGCTATTGGGGCCATGAGAATAGTCTCATCGGCCTCCTGCTTACAACTGGGGAAACTGAGGGAGGGAAAAGTAACCACCTGAGGGTTATTCCCTGATCATAAGGGAGAAGAGAGAGAAATGGGTTTTTCCTCCATGCAGCCTGCCCTGATTGCACCATCTCTCACGTGCTGTGGGACCTGGGGCCGGTTGTTCATTCATTCAATAAATATTTGTTGAACATCAACTCTGTGTCAGGCACAGGAGCTAAGTGGTGGGAAAACGTGGTGAACAACCCAGGCAAGATGTCTCTGTGGCCCTTATATGCTAGCAGGATAAATCAAATAATAAACACTCACTGTGCAGCCAGAGGAATAGAAGATGCAGCTGGGACTTTGGAGAAAATGACTCAGGGAAAAGAAGAGGAGACTGACCCTGGTGGCCACTGACCAGAGTGGCCAGGCAAGGCTTCCAAGAGGAGAGGACATTTAAACAGAGGCCCAAGTAAAGGGAGGGGGGAGCCCCAGAGAGAACTGGGGAGAATGTTCCAGGGAAGGGAGCCGTGAACACAAAGGCCCTAAGGAGGGACAAGTTTGGGGTGTTTGAGGAATCAGAAGGCGGCCAGTGCCTCGAGAGGGGAGACCTGGCTTGTTGTCTGCGTGCCACGGGAAGCTTAAAGGAAACCAGCTTTTGTACTGACCAGGGCAGCCAGGACGGGGGGAGAAGCCATGTGGTGGGGGCATCTCAGACAGGGGGAAGAGTAGGATGGTGGACACTGTTGTCTGGGTCAGGAGCAGCTCTGGGTAGAGCAAGTTGTTTAGGGGAACAGACCACCCTATTCTTAGGAGTCTTTCTCTCTCCCCCTCTCCCTCTCATCTCTCATCTCACCACAGATAACATCAAACCACTGGGCACTGGGGACAGAGTGCCCTAGCAATTGAGAAGTGGGGTTTCTTGGTCATGACCTCCTGGGTTTGAGTTCCAGCTTCACCGCTTACTATCTGGGTGACCCTATGCAAATGACCTACCTCTCTGACCCTCAGTTTATCTTTCTGTGAAATAGGAGTAAATCAGCACTGACTTCATAGGGGTGTTTTACCAACTTTATTGAGGTATAATTGGCATTCGGTTAAGTGCACATGTTTAAAATGTACAATTTGATAAGTTTCTGGATATATATACACCCATGAAACCATCACCGCTATCAAGATAATGAACACAAACATCACCCTAAAAGAGTTTCTGTGCCCTTTTGTAAAAATTTCTTTCTCTTATTTCTTCCCACTTGCCTCCCCTTCCCCAGGCTACCATTCTCACTATCTATGTAATAGGTACTCTTATTTTTTTTAATCTGGCTTATTTTACTCAGTGTAAATTTTTTTTGAGATTCCTCATGCTGTTGTGGGTATCAGAAGCTCCTCCCTCTCCCTTGATGGACAGCCTTCCATTGTGTGCGTGTGCCACATTTTGTTCATCCAGTCACTTTTAACAGACATTTCTAGTCGGATCTGCGGCAGACATGTGTGCATATCTATCCGTGGACACGTGTTCACATTTCTCTTAGGTAAACACCTAGGGCCAGAATTGTTGGATCTCATGGTAGGTGTAGATTTAATTTTCTAAGAAACTTTCTATTGTTTTCCAACATGGTGGCACCATTTTACATCCCATCATATACAAATAAAAGCTCCAGATCCTTCCCATCCTTGTCAACACTTGAGACTGTCTGTCTTTTTAATTTTAGCCATTCTAAAGGTGTATCAGGGCATCTCACTGGGGTTTTAATTTTCATTTCCCTCATGACTAGTGATGTTGGACCTATTTTCACATGCTTTTTTGCCATTCATGTATCTTGTGGGAGATAGTGCCTGTTCAAATGTGTTGCCCACTATGGGAGGTTGCTTATTTTATTACTGTTGAGTTTTGAGAATTATATATTCTGGATATATTTCCTTATCACATATGAGATTTTCAAATAGTTTGTCCCCATCTGCAGTTTGTCTTTATTTTCTTTTTAAAATTATATTTTATTGATTACACTATTAGAGCTGTCCTGATTTTTCCCCTTTTTATCCCTCCACCCAGTACCCACTACACCCTCAGGCCATCCCCCCACCCTTGTTCATGTCTACGGGTCATACATGTAAGTTCTTTGGCTACTCCCTTTCCTATACTGTACTTTACATCCCCATGGCTAGTCTGTAACTACCTATTTGTACTTCTTAATCCCCTTGCCTCTCACCCATTCTCCCACACCCACTCTCCCATTTGTTTATCTTTAACCTTTGTCATCTTAATTACGATGTGCCCTGGGGTGGTCCTCTGTACAGCCATCTTGTTTGGGACTCTCTGTGCTTCCTGGACTTGCATGTCTATTTCTTTCACCAAATTAGGGAGGTTTTCTTTCATTATCTTTTCAAATACATTTCTAATTTCTTGCTCTTTCTCTTTTTCTTCTGGCACCCACATGAAGTGAGTGTTGGATTGCTTAAAGTTGTCCCACAGGCTGCTTACACTATTCTCATTTTTTTGGATTCTCTTTTCTTAATTATTCTGATAATAGTTGTTTTTTGCTTCCTTATGTTCCAAATCATTGATTTGATTCTCAACTTCACCCACTCTGCTGTTGTTTCCCTGTAAATTGTTTTTTATTGCAATTAGTGTATCCTTTGTTTCTGTCTGGGTCTTTTGTATGCTGTTGAGATCCTCACTAAGTTCCTTGAGCATCCTTATAATCAGTGTTTTGAACTCTGCTTCTGATAGATTACTTATCTCTATTTCGTTTAGCTCTTTTTCTGGACTTTTGATCCATTCTTTCATTTGGGCCATGTTTCTTTGTCTCCTCATTTTGACAGCCTCCCTGTGTTTGTTTCTAAGTATTAGGTAGAGCTGCTTTGACTCTGTGTCTTTACACTGTGGCCTAATGTAGTAGGTGTTGTGAAGGGTCCAGTGGCACAGCCTCCCCTGTCATGCAAGCTGGGTACTCAAGGGGTACCCTTCATGTAGGCTAAGTACACCCTCCTCCTGTAGTTGATCCTTGGTTGCAGTTGGCAGGTCAATGGGAGGGATTTACCCAGGCCAGTCAGCTGCAAGTCTTGGCTGTGACCACTGACCACCAAACTCTGGCCTCCATGGAGGATTAGCTGTGTGGGGGCAAGTTGGTGGTGCTCTGATGTGGTCTGTAGGTACCTACTAGGTGCACTGGTCCTGGGGTTTCCTGGGTGGTACAGGTCAAGGTCAGCCCCCAACTGTGTTTTGCCCAGGGCCACCCTGCCTGAGTTATAAAGCAATCTGAGATGGCTGCTACTGGTGCTGGGCTTAGATATTTCCAGGTGAAGCCTCGCTGTGAATCTGGGCTGCTAGTTCCAGGCCTAGGATTCACTGATGCCAGCTGCTGCTTGTTTGAAAGGATTTAGGAAGTAGTGAAGCATGAGTCAAGATCATTCATATGGAGATGCAGCTTGGGTGGGCCATAAATTGGGTGGGGCGGAGCCTCTGCGGATCTCCAAGGCAGGTCAAACAGCATTAGCTGTGTTGATGAAATCTTAGACACTGCACCAGGCTGCTGGCTCTTTGGGGAGAGGGACCAGAAAAGGGACAATGGCCTCTGCTTGCTTTGATGCCAGACTCCTCAGCCTCCCTCTGCACACCACTGGTGCCCCTCAAGCTGCCACCATCTCACTGG
The DNA here is from genome assembly GCA_028533065.1 of Trachops cirrhosus. Classification (NCBI taxonomy): domain Eukaryota; kingdom Metazoa; phylum Chordata; class Mammalia; order Chiroptera; family Phyllostomidae; genus Trachops; species Trachops cirrhosus. The sequence goes on along the minus strand of CM052546.1, from coordinate 55,858,379 downwards.
AACCCAGAAGGAGTGATCCTGAGTAGGTGAGCCCATGTGTGGGTTCTTTAAGAGGAACTGTTTGGGGCTTCAGCAGTTTCTTCCACAGATTCCAGTCCCCACTGGTTTTTGCAGCCAGAAGTTGTGGGGAACTTATCTTCCTGGCACTGGAACCCTGGGCTGGGGGGCCTGGTGTGGGGCTGGGCCTCCTCACTCCAGATATATCCCTTCTGAATTTTTAATCCACCACAGGTGTGTGTGGGACCAACCTGTTCCGCATCTGTACCCCTCCTACCAGTCTGGATGGATGTGGTTTCTTTAATTCCATTGTTGACAGACTTTTATTCAACCTGATTTCTCTTGGTTCTATGCAATGATTGTTTTATATTTTTGCTGTAATTTTGATGTGGTTGTGCAAAGAGGTGAGCCGTGTCTGCCTACGCCGCCATCTTGACCAGAGGTTGTCTTCATTTTCTTAATGGTGTCTTTCAAAGAGCAAAAACTCTTCATTTTATGAGGTGCAATTGATCATTTTTTCTTTTATGAATATTTTCCCCCATAGGGTGTTAAGATAATTCAGTGCTTGGCACATGATTAAGCACTTAATAAATGGTAGATGCCATTGTTATTAATACGAAGGAGAAAATGCAGCACACTGAGTGAGGCCAGGAGGCCCCATGCCTCTGCAGCCCTCCCTTCCCCCCTCTGGGCCTCAGTTTCCTCATTGAGTGCAGTGGGGGAATTGCATGGCTAAGTGATGACTAAGGCCCTTTATCCTGGAAAGGTCAGAGCATTACTATTCTTTAAAGGCTGAAAAGGATCATTGGGGGAAAGGGTTGGGGAATGGAAGCCAGGAATGGGGAAGCTCCCTTCCAAGGATCAGAAGCTCTGCCTCCCTTTGGAACTAAGCATCCTGCAGGTGGTTTCAGATCCTCGGTGGGCACTTGGGTGATGCTGGCGTGGACAGCCCCAAAGTCTACGTGCTTCCCGGAACTACTCAGAAGTTAGGGTTCTAAGGTAGGGAAACTGAGGCCCAGAGAGACAAGATTACAAAGTGGCAGATCAGAGCCAGAATTTGAACCCAGGTCTGCATGACCCCAAAGCCCACTTTCCCTTGGCTCCAAGCAGGCTGCACCCTGGAGGAGGGAAATGACCAAGCAGGCAGCAAGAGGGGAACTTCAGCCAAAGAAATGTTCCATCTGAAAGTCACAGTGCATTCCCTCCAAAGCAGCTGTGAGAAAAAAATAGAGTGGGTCAGAATTAGCAGATCTTTTTTTTCTCCTTTTTAATTCATAGCTTATGAGTTGACGTGCTCATTGGGAGAACGTCTTGCTCTCTGGCTTGGCAGCAAAGTCAATGGCAAAGTACTGACAGCCCGGAACGGCCTTCCTCCTCTGTGTCAGGTCGTGACTGGGGGTGGGAGCTCTCCGTGCCCGTGAGCATCTCGGCGGTAACGGTACATACACAGGTGTCCCCCAGGCTCCGGAAGGTGGGAAAACCCTGCTGTTGGCTCCATGGCTGCCGTAGTCCCGTTTCTGATTTTTATTTCCCCAGACATTTAATGAAACACTTGCTCTCCAAGCACTGGAGAAATAAAGGCAGTTAGGACTCCACCCCTGTCCTCAGACTGGAGGGGACACAGTTGCATATACAAATAATGGTAGGACAGTGTGATGGAAATTGTAGCAGCAGAGAGAAGGCACAGAGGGAGCCTGGATCGGGGCATCATGGAAGGCTACCTGGAGGAGGCACTATCTAAGCTGGGTCTTAAGGGATGAGTAGGAGTTCAACATGGCAAAGATATCCCCCCATGCCTGATAGTGTGTGTGATGAGGGAGGGGGCATCTCCATAAATGTTTCTGTTTTGTTTTCCAGCAGTTTCTCGGCTGTTGTTCTTGTGTGCCTTGCCAGATTATAAACTTACTGGAGAAATTAGGCCTTTGCATTGTAGGATATTTGATAGCATCCCTGGCTCTTCTCTGCACTAGATGCCAGTAGTACTGCCCCCATCCACTCCACTGGTCATGACAAACAAAAAAAAGGGCTCCAGACACTGCCACATGTCTCCTGGGGGCAAAATCAAACTTGGTTGAGAACCATTGTCACAGGATATCCATGCATGCATTCATTTATTCCTGTAATTTTTCATTTATGTCTTCAACAGACATTTACTGAATACTAGCCATGGGCTGGGCACTTTGGTAGGCATTAGGAACACGAGGATACTCGAGATACAGCCAGAGCCACTGCCCTCAGGGAGCTGCCAGGCCAGAGAGGAAAAGAGACAAGCCGATGAGATGTGATGGGAGCATGATGGCAGGGCAGGTGTACAAACAGCTGGATGTATCCCAGGAAGGCTCCCTGGAAGAGGTAACACCTCTACTGAATATCAAAGATAAATAGACATTAGCCAGGTGAAAGGGACGGAAGGCATTCTAAATCAAGGAAGAGAGAGAAGACATTCTTAACCAAGAAAATGGGGTAGGCAAAGGCCTGGCAGATGAGCCAGGCTGGCCCTCTGGGCGGTTACAGCAGTTCTCTGCACCTGGAACCCAGATCTCCAGGGTGGCCAGGGTTGTAGAGTAGAGGGCCAGTCCTGTCACTGAAATCATCTGTGTTTATCCTAAGGCCTTGTGGGGGCCATGGGAAGATTCAAGGCACAGAAAGAAGAGACCATCAGATTTAGAGAAAGCCCATCTGGTCGCCAAGTAACAGAGAAGCCCCACAATGATGCTGAGTGGCTGAGTGTGTGGCCCGGGCCGTGCTCCCATCACTTCAGAGGCGCCGCTGGTCCTGGCCCTCCCTCCCTCCTGCCCTCTGTGTTCGCTTTACAGATGGCTCAGTCTCCATCTCCTCCTGGCTGCTGTCCACCAGGGCCTCCACCCACCCAGCAGTTTCTCAGTGATGACAATCCCTTCAAGTGGACGTGGGAGAGGGTTTTCTTTACCTCTGCCGTTAAAGTTGTCACTGAGCCCCCGATTACATCTGGAGTTTGAAGACAGCCTGCAGTACCACAGCCAGCCCATTAGGCCCCTGCGGCTGAACCCAGAGGGGTCAGCCCTCGGATGGCTTGAGAACGTCAGTGTTGTTGAGGCTCCCTCCAGCCTAAATGATGTACAATCTTTGGTGTGGCTCGGGCACTTCCAGCAGCTCTCCAGAAGAGATGACGTTTTGTTTTTTAGACTATTTATGTATGTATTTGGTCGGTCTGGGAAGGGAGATTTATTAAATATTGGGAATGAGAACGGAAATGGGAGGTGGTCAGACCTTTAGAGACTGCAGACTTGATTAATTTCACTGGTGACATTTATTTCAAAAAAGTAGTTACAGTAGTCCCTCCCCCCTCATCTGTAGTTTTGCTTTCTGTGGTTTCAGTTCCCCACAGTCAACTGGGGTTCAAAGACAGTGCAGTAACGCACCACACAGCAACGCTTCGGTCTATGACAGACCGCAAATACAGCAGTGGTCCCGTGGATTACAATGAGGCTAAGACAATTTCATCGCTCGGTGATGCTGTAGCCATCCTAGTGTTGTGGCACAAAGACTGCAAAAAAAAAAATCCCAAAACACTCATTCAGAAGACTATATGCACCCCACGTTTGTTGCAGCATTATTTACAGTAGCCAAGCTATGGGAGTAATCCAAGTGTCCATCAACAGACGAGTGGACCAAAGAGTTGTGGTACATTTGTACAGGGGAGTGTTATTTGGCTGTAAGAAAGAGTGAAATCTTACCACTTACAATAGCATGGACCTAGGATGGACCTAGAGGATGTTATGTGTAGTATGTGAAATAAGCCAGACTGAGAGACACATGCCAGATGACATCACATGTAGGTGGGATCTAAAATAAATGAACAAACACAATAGAAACAGGCTCATAGTTACAGAGGACAAATTGATGGTGGCCAGAGGGGAGGGGGGTTGGGGACAGGGTAAAAAAAAGGGGGTGGGATTAAGAAGTGCTAACTGGTAGTTACAAGATGGGCATGAAGAATACAGTTAACTGTACTGTAACAACTGTACATTTTATAAATGTAGTGTAGCCTACATACACAGTGTTTATGAAGTCTACACTCGGGAACGGTAGTGCCCTCAGCCTTCACACTCACTCACCACTCACTCCCTCACTGACTCACCCAGAGCAGCTTCTAGTCCTGCAGGCTCTGCTCATGGTAAGCGCTCAGCACAGGTGTTCCATTTTTATCTTTCATCTGTATTGTTACTGTGCTATTTCTATGTTTAGAGATGTTTGGATACACAAATACTTAGCATTGCGTTATAATTGCCTACAGTACTCAGTACAGTAACACGCTGTACAGGCTTGTGACATGGGAGCACACCAGTCCCCCTGCACACCATGAAGCCTAGGTGTGCCGTAGGCGGTACCACCTGGGTTTGTGCAAGTGCACTCCATAATTCTAGCACAACGACGAAATCACCTACTAACGCTTTTCCCAGAACATAGCCCCGCAGGTAAACGACTCATGACTGTAAATGGAAAATTCCAAGCGTAAACAATTCATAAGTTTTCAATCGTGCACCGTTCTCAGGGGTGTTCTGAAAGCTCACCCTGTCCCGCTCCATCCCGCCTTCGGCATGAACCGTCCCTTTGTCCAGCATGTACGCGCTCCCCCTCCTGTTCATCACTTAGCAGCTGCCTCAGTTATCAGACAAGCTGTCACAGTGCTCGTATGCAAATCACCCTTATTTTATTTAATAATGGACACCAACCTCGGGAGTGGTGATGCTGACCCTTTGGATACACCAGAGCGAAGCTGTGAAGCACCTCCTTTAGGTGAAAAGGTGTGTACAGGAAAAAGCACCGCATCTGTAGAGTTCGGTACTATCCGAGGTTTCAGCCATCCACTGGGGGTCTTGGAACTTTTCTCCCATGGACAAGGAAGGACTATGGTACAAACTGCCAGTTCCCAGTCTTTGAAAGTCATGATAGGAGGGTCTGAGAGATAGGATACACATTTTGAAACCCTAGTGTGAACTCTGTACTTAGCAAAACTACAGCTGAACCTGCTAGCTAAAAGGTCAGGTTTCTCCAGCTTAAAATTTGTTGACACCGCCTGCAGGACTCCATACTAACCGTGACCTCTGAAGCCCAGCTCAGCATGTCTACTGCCAGTCACACCCTCACTGTCACCTCGTCCCTTTTAGGTCCTTCCTTCTCTCCCTCCTGGGCAGAAGCCCATACACACCAGTCCCCATGCACACCAGACCCCATGTACTCCAGTCCCCCACGCACGCCAGGCCCCCATGCACATTACTCCCCCATGAACTCAGGTCCCCCATGCACTCT
>CM052546.1:55816209-55852590 GCA_028533065.1 Trachops cirrhosus | reverse complement strand
ACTCAGGCTATCTCTGGTCTGTGGCCTGTGTTCCCAGGGGCCCTCTAGAAGCCCTCTAGGTAATGTGATCTTGAGTTACACAGACCTGGGTTCAAATCCCGGCTCGGCCACTTACTTAAAGCATGACTTCATCTCTCTGAGCCTTAGTTTCCCCACATGTCAAACGAAGATAACTAAGTTCCTTTCTCATAGGGTTGTCATGGGGATAAATGGAATTACCATTATAGAGGTGTCAGAAGGGGTACTGGGGCCACTTACCAGCTGGTGAACCTGGACAAGTCATTTCCCTTCTCTGGGCCTCAGTGTCCTCATCTGCAAAATGGCTATGGTGACGGTCCTTGCCTTGCAGTGTCGCTGGGAGGATGAAACAAGTTAATACATGTCAAGTGTTCAGCACAAAGTAAACACTACTTACGTGTTACTCATATTGTTTGGTTAATACAACCAGGCAAGTGAATGATTTATTACTTGGCCAGAATGACTGACTGTGGCTGCTGAGGCGGCCCCATTTGCCCCCCGCCCCACCCCATCTGCTCGCAAGCCTCCGAGCGGGGGCCTCGGGGAATAAGGATTTGGAATTTTTTTAATCAGCACAGTACAGGCGTGCTATTTCACACACCGGCTGTTTAAGTGTCTACCTAGTTACAGCTGACTGCCTTGGATGATTGGTTGAGGGGGCTGAGTTCCCGTTTGTCCCTGATCAATCTGGAAACTGAAAAGCAGCCAGAATATTCATTTTCCACCATCAGGCCCACTGTCTGGGGTAATTCTTGATGGAGGAGCTGGTGGGCCCAAGTGCCTGGGAGGAAGCAGAAGAGGAGGGTTCTGCCTGCCTGAGGAACAGACAGGGGCTTAAGTAACCCAGGTCCCTGTCACCAATTAGTGGGGCAGGGCATGATTCAGAGGGGCAGGAGGGCTAAGGTGGCTTAAGACGGGCTCTCTGAGCCCTGTGCTGTGGATGTCAAGGTCATATCCTTGGCATCATTCAGCCTAAAATGAGGTGCAGGCACACAGGCTCGTGTTTCATAAGCACCTATGATGAGCTTCTGCTGGGCAGAGCCCATGAGAGAGGGAACCCAGAGGGAGGATCAGAACTAAAAATACAGGTTCCATCTGGAAGAAGCGAGAAGTTGGGGAACCGTGTTTGTAAAGAGGGCCCTGTAACAGGATGGCATGCATGCAGTCACTCCTTCGTTTACTTCCAAACTGCACACTCACACCTACAGCGAGCCAGGCACTGTCCTGGTGGCTTTCAGACACTACAGAGAGTGAAACACGGGCCCTGCTTCCCAACAATCATAGCAAAAATAGTGGCGCCGGCTGTTCATCGGGCACCGATTGTGAGCCAGGCTTCGCAGAAGCTATTCCGTTTGCTTCTCACAGGAGCGCAAGGAGCTGGATTCTATTTTTACCCTTGGTTTGCAGATGGTGAGCCAGAAGCTGCGAGAGGGGTTAGTGCCCTGATGGAGGCCCATGCCGTTAGGAAGGAAGCGAGATCCAGACTGGTCTCATCGGACCCGAACTCCTGTTGCTAACCATGAGGATACCCTGCTTCTCAAAAGGGCCAGACAGCTGGGTTCAAACTACAGGAAGGCCAGTGAGACTTTCTAGAAGTGGGAGTGCCTACTAACTGGGGGTGGGGGGGTTAGGCAGTGAGCCTTTGACAGTGACGTTAGGACCCCCATCCCCAGCACGTACCTTAACGTCTTGCACGTAGTAGGTAGCCAATAAGCACTTGCTGGTTCACCGGGTTCACTCAAAGCCTTTCTGAGCACTGTCGGGCAGGCTTCTGCTCCTGGTTTCTTTACTGTCATTCGCAAAGCATCATTTTACCCACAAGCCCATGAAGAAGGGCTTTGGTAATCCCCATTTTGTAGAGGAAGAGACTGAGGCTTGTAGGAAGTGGGTCTAGACTTGACCCCGAACCCTCAGGACTCTGAAGCTCAAGTTCTTTCCCTCAGCCTTGGAGCCACTCGGGGGACTGACTCAGGATGAGACATAGACCCCAGACTCCAGGTCCTTCCAGCGCAAGGGGCTGCTTCTTTCTCAGACCCAAGAGGCAATTTATCCCGCCAAAGTGCAAAACTTTCTCTCTTGCCACCTTCCACACTGGGAAAATGCATCCCAAACCTGCTGGCGTGACCGTGGGCTGGTGCGTGCAGGCCCTCGCAGGAAGCCATTCCTGTCAGTGTCATGGTCTCCCCTCTCCTCCCCAACCTCCAACAGCGCCTCCAGCCCCCAAATCCAGCTCAGCCTCGGCTTCACCCAGCAGTGTGGGGTTCCCTCAGCCAGCCTGGGCTGGGATTTCTTGAGCTGAAAATGTCTTTGAATCATGGAATTTATTCTACTCCTTCCTTTGTTGTTTGCTGGTGTCTCCCGGGCGCTGTCTCTCCCTGATCCCGTGCAGCAGGGATGGGTCTCCTTTCAGACCCTCCAACGGGTAGGTAGGCTGGGCCCACAGTAGACACACAGGACACAACCCTGGGCGGCCCCACGCCTTTGCTCATCCTGTGCCCTCTGTCTCGTGTGTCCTCTCTCCTTCCTCGTGTTTGGCCCCTTTTTTTGCAAAGGCTGCAACCAAACAACCCTTCCTTCTTAGTGAGAAGAAAGCCCCGTTCGTTGGGTGTGTCCTACGTTCAGGCACCTGGAAGACAGGACTGGTGTTGAAAAGCAAACTTGGAACTCAGCCAAGGCAATGTGGACTCGGTTTCTGTCAGCTGAGTGAGTGAGGGCGGGTCGCCATGCCTCCCTGAGCCTCTGTCCAATGGGAGTGACGATAGCACCTGCTTTACTTGGTGGTTCCAGGGACAGGAGATAATGCATTTAGAAAGCATCTGGTCTCGTACCTGGGAGACAGCAGACACTTAGTGAAAATGCTTTACTTGGAGCAATTTAAACAACAATGTATATGCTGCCAACTACTGAGCTATTGCTATGTCATGGGCACTAGGCATGGTATTCCTCATACCTCATTCATTTGACTTCGATTGAGCACTTACTATGTGCCAGGCATTGTTCTGGGCATTTGGGATGCATCAGTGAAAGAGAAAACTGGGGCCCTACATCCTTGCCCTCATGGAGCTTGGTGGTCAGGGAGGACCTCGTGAAGATGGTGATGTTTGACTCTGTGTCCCCCAATTCTCCAGCAAAAAGAGCCTTGCCAGATGCGGACAGGGAAGGGTAGCCTGGTGTCTAAACACCTGTGTGAGGGAGTGAGCCCTGGGGACACTTCAGAGAAGAGCATCTATCCCTGTTCGTTCATTCCATCCCCACCAGAGGTACTGGGTACTGTTGTCCCCATTGGCGAGATGATGAGGCTGACGCTCAGAGAGGCTGAGGTCCCACACAAGGGTCACAGAGCTAGCAGGAGACATCCCTGGCTTGTCTCAAGTTCATGCGAAATGTAAGGCCTGGGCCTTTTGTGGGTGGTAGCAGATGCAGAGAGGACTCTGTGAAGGCCTTGGCACGCTGCTGGAGTACGAGATGGTGGGTGCTGCCTGCCCACCCCCACGTGCTCCGCTCCGCATGCACATCTTGCCTAACCACGTCGCCAAGTCCCACTTCTGGTACTTCCTATCTCAGCCGAAGAAGATGAAGAAATCTTCAGGGGAAAGCATGTGCTATGGGCAGGTGTGCAAGAAATCCCCCCAGGGGTGAAGAACTTTGGCCTCTGGCTGCACCATGACTCCCACAGTGATACCCACATGGACCTCAAGTACGGGGACCTGACCGCTGTGGGCGCTGTCACCCAGTGCTGCAGAGACGTGGGGCTCCCGCCGCGCCCACCTCCACCCCGTCCAGGCCATGAAGGCGGAGGAGATCGCCGCCAGCAAGTGCCCCCATCCGTTCCACAGCTCCAAGGTCAAGTTCCCCCATCCCACTGAGTTCTTCCTCAGCACAAACCACTTTTAAAAAAAATTTGTTGATTTGAGAGAGAGAAAGAGAAACATCGATTTGTTGTTCTACTTATTGATGCATTCATGGGTTGATTCTTGTCTGTGCCCTGACCAAGGATAGAACCCTCAACCTTGGCGTAACAGGGTGATGCTGTAACCAACCGAGCTACCCGGCCAGGGTCCCCACTACCTTCTTTTAGATACAGAGCTTCCTGTCCCCTGGTCTGCCCAGATAGACTCCCTGGGAAAACAACAAGAACAAAAAAAGTAAGGCTTTGTTATATCCAGAGATCGGTGCCTCATCTGGTGAATAGGGGACGCTCTTGCACCCCTCTCCTTGCTGCCCCACCTGGTGTTGAGGGGACGTATGGGCTCTGCCTCCAAGAAGCTAGCACTGATTGTGCCGCGCGCATGTGGCTTTGCCGTATGTCCTCCAAGGGAACAGCACTGGATGGAGGAGAGGGAAAGAGACGCGTCACCTTCTCCTTCTGGGCTTGACTCCTCCGTCTTGGAAAGCGAGTCTCAGAACATCTGCTCAAATGAGCCCCAGCATATTAAACAGCCACCGAAAATGCATTGTTGTCTCCTTCAATACATAGCAATTACATGGTGTGTTTTGCTCATTAGCAAGAAATTGACACAGAGGCAATCCTGCTTTTTAAATTACTGCTAATCTCACTGCACCTGTTGGAGAAAAAGGCAGGAGGAAAAAAACAAGGTTGGTAATAACCATTTCATGATATTTTTAAAACAAACACTTTCAGAACTCCCTTAAAAATAGCTCTCGGGGCTTTCGGGCTCCCGTCTTACTTTAAGAGGGGCCCCGGTGCCTCCCGCTGTGGGCCGGCATTGCTCTGTCTGTGTCACAGGCTCGATCAGCGCCTGTGTCTGGGCACAAGGAACGAGAGAGGCCCTGGAGGTGAGCCTGGCTTCCTCGAGTTCTTCAAAGTGAGATGTCATGGCTAGCTGTGTGTTAAGGGACTTGGTGTGCATCAGTGACAACCATCGCACCTAAGAGGCTCGTGGAAAACTGGCTTCTCTGGGGGGGGGTGGCGATAAGGGGTGCACACGCCTCCCCAGGGCTCAGAGAGAGGGAGCCACTTGCCGAAATCACACAGCTCTCCCTGGAGCTGGCATTCAGACGTGCTGCACAGGATGGTTGGTGGGATCGTGGTGCCCCGTTGTCCCACTTCTGTCTCTGTGCACGGGCCCCACGTCCTGCCCAGGGCAGCAGCTCGCTGCACCAGCAGGCACTCCGCAAACACGTCCTTATGCTGCTGCCACGCTGCTTCCTGACACCATCCTTCCCAGATAACCGCCAGGCCCTGGGGTGGGTCTCATTCTGGGGCCAAGCCCTTCTCTGGCTGGGTGGCCTTGGGCAAACCTCTCCACCCATCCGAGCCTTTGCTCTCTCATTTAGAGAACCGAGACGTTGATTGCGTACATCTCCAGCTTGCTGGTTTGTTGGCAAGGGCCATGGGCGATCCTGAGGCAGAAGGTGCTCACAGAACTGGGAAGCAGTTCAGGAATTAAAATTATGACTCTGCGGTTGGTCCCTCCTTGGAGGACATGCTGGGCACAGCCTGGAGTTAATGAGGACTTCCAGGCTTAGCACCGTGCTAAGTTCTGTAGGTTCTTGACGAAGAATTCATTCATTCAAGCAGAAATAAAATGCTGAGAGGATGCCTAGTCTTGGCAGACACCGGTCTGGGGCGGGTTACAGCAGGAAACGGAGTCCTGTTCTCAGGGGGCTGCTACTCTAACAGAGGGCCGCTGAAACAAAGTACCACAACCCGTGGGGCTTAAGACAGCAGACACGTACCCTCTCCTGGTACAGAAGTCTGCAGGCAGGTGTGGGAGGGTTGGTTCCCTCTGGGAGCTCTGATGGAGAGTCTGTTCCACACCCTTCTCCTAGCTTCCAGTGGATGGGACACCCTTGATGTCCCTGGCTTATAGATGTGTCACTCCAGTCTCTGCCTTTGTTGTCACATGGTGCTCTCCTCTCTGTGTGGGTGTCCAAGTGACTTTCTTCTCATAGGAGCACCAGGCATTGAATTAGGGTACCCCTTAACTCAGTGTGACCTCATCTTAATGTGATTATGTCTGCAAAGACCCCATTTCCAACTAGGGTCACATTCACAGGTACCAGGGGTTACAGCTTGAACATATCTTGCCAATGGACTCAGTTTAACCAACTACAAGGAGCTAAAAGGTAATCAATGTACACAGAATGTTATCAGAGAGTGCTGGGTGTCAGGGAGACAATGAAGCAAGGTAAGGAGTGTTGTAAGCGATGAATGGTCAATGGAGACCTCTGTGAAAAGCTGACATTGAGCCAAGAGAAATAAATGAATGAGGGCAGAAGCCAGGCAGATACCTCTGGGAAGAGCATTTGGATTAAGAGATGAGCAAGTGCAAAGGCCCTGAGGTGGGGCCATGCTCAGGATGTGCGAGAGGCAGCAAGAAGCCAGCAGGAGAGGAAGGAGATGAGAGTGGCCAGACAGGGCAGCTGGTCATCTTAGAGACCCAGGGCTTTGGCTGTTACTCAGGATAATGAGAGTGGGAGGGATGGGGGGGCAGGCATCAGAGGGCTTTGAGTCATGAAGTGACCTTGTCGTGCTTTAGGTCGTCAGGGTCACAGTCACCAATTCATGAAGATAGTAAAGGGGCAAAGGCAGAGGAAGGGCAACTAAAAGCAGAGGAACGAGCCCGAAAGTTCAAAGGACTTAGTCTGATGCTTCCATTAACCTCCTCCCCCCGCCTCAAGAGAAGAAAAATCAGCCGAGTGGCCCCCACCCAAACTGCGTGTGTATTGTAGCTGTGAACCTTTCTGTACCATGACGTGGGTTAAGAAGCCCTGGAATGGCGGAGAATCACGATGGCCTTTGAGGCAAATAAATTTGAAACGTGTTTGCTTTCCTAGCACCTCATGGTCTTGTGTTATTGGGGTTCCCCTCCCGGGAAGCTCAGGGAGGAAGAACGCAGGCTCCCAACGCTCAAAGGACTGACAGAGGAGAGGGCGACGCCCTGCGCACCCAGGGCCCACCTCAGTGAGCTCTGGACTGGAGCAGTATTCATTCTGAATAGGGCATCAGGGAAGTCTCCCTGGAGGAGGCAGCAGCTGAGCTGAGCCTTCCGAGGATGGGTAGGACGTGGGCAGAAAGCGCCGTGGTGTGGACCTGCCTGGTCTTGGAGGAGGAACTTCAAGGAAGGTGTTGACTTTCTTAAATTTGTTTTTCCATAACAGTTGATGGTCAATACTATTTTGTATTTGTTTCAGGTGTGCCGTATAGTGGTTAGACAATCCTATACTTTACAAAGGGCCCTCTGATATTGTATCTGGGTTTGTCTCATGGACGACTGAAGCAGTGAGTCAGCCGAGGACAGGATAAGCTGATCCTGTGCCCTTTGCATTCCTCCCTCCTCTATTTCTCCTTCCTGGGCACCCACTGGAAGCCTGGAGTCATGTTGGGCACCAGGGAAGCAACAATGAACAGACAGTCCTGGTCCCTCTTGGAGCCCACAGGCTGGTGGGATTTTAATCCTCATGTGCAGCTGCATTGTGGAGAGGGCGGAGAGGTTAAGTACCACCACAAAGAGTTCTGTCTTGCTCCTTCCAGCACTGGGGAGCCATGGCAGGTTTCAAGCAGGGGAATGGTATGATTTGAACTGAACAAGAGATAATCATCTGGGCAGCAGGTATAGGAGGGATTTGAAGCATCACACTCTGCCTTTATCTGGGGCTCTGTGGTCCACCCTCTTCCTGTGTGGGGGCGAGGTGGGGGATGGAGCATCAGGGGAGGGAGAACAGGAGGCAGGTCTGGAAAAGGATGTAGGGTTTCCATGGCAACCTTGGCTTGCCTGTCGCCAAGGTAGCTCTGCAAATTCCCCAGGCATCATTCCCATGGACCTTGAAGCCGGCATCCCTGGCAGCTGAAAACCTGACTTCAGAAAGACTGGAATGCAGTGTATTCGGGAAGGGAGGGGCAGAGAGAGGCGAGGCCAAGCTGTTCTGCTGGAACCAGGGCACAGGCTCCTGAGAAAACCCTCAAAATGCCCCTGAACCCCTTCTGCAGGTATCTCCTCCCTCCGTGGGGCAGGGACCCTCCCAAGCCCACCTTTCCTCCTTGCTTTGCATTCTACACAACGGGGCCTCGGGCACCTGGAAATGAGCCGATGTGGCCTCCCTCCGGGTCCTCGAGATGACTGGCAGTTCTGTTTGCCAAGGTCGCCACACCACGCCTGCTCCAGGGGAGGCAAGTCAGCATGCCAGTGGTTATCGTTCCTTCGGGAGTCAGGACACCAGGTCCTCCTCTCAGGCCGCCACTGGCTGGCGTGTGACCTTGAGGAAGTCACTTCCCTTCTTATCCTCCTCCCAATCCTTGCGTGCGCTGTGGGCGTGCTGGCCCATTCCCTATGCTCTGCCGGTTCTTTAGCCTGATTATTATTATTGTTATTTTTGCCACTGCTATTACCATAATTACTGCTATTATTAGTACTATTATACTGTTCTATAGAACCCCTATACTGTTGATCCCTGATGCAAAGGCAAAGATAATGCATCCCATTAATATTCCACTTAGTTGAGAATATGAAATCGTACCAAAGCGGACAATGTAATACTCTTTTATCTTCTCTTACATATACTTATACGAACAGAGTTCGTGGAAATTAAACACTATATTACCCATATATGAAGACAGGATTGCTGGAGGATGTTGAGACTTCTTAAGCAAGTTAATCCTTAAATAATATTCATTTGTCTTCCTCTCAGTAATTGGCCCAAATCTCCGGTCGCTGAGTTCCCACACCAGGCTTGGGTGGTATGTCCATTTCCACCCTAGGATCGAGAGTCCTTGTAAGGTGGAACCCCTCCTCCTGTAGCAAAGCACATTCCTGGGGCAGGTGTAGTTCGCGGCCACGTTTCTGCCCCCAAGGCAGCTATTGGGCACAGAGTTGAGAGGTTTGTTGGAAGGAGGAAGGGAGAAGAAGGAAGGAGCAGAGGGGGCAGGTGTGGAAAGATGCTTTCTGAGCCACTCATCTAGAGAAGAAGGCAGAAACAGGCCCTCCTGTATCTCTCAGTGATAACGCCGATATTTTTCCTTCTGGCCCCAGTGTTTCTCTTTTCCGTTTTACTCACCAACACCCGAAGGAAGAAAAAACTTATCTGTGAGATGCAACAGCATCCGAGTTTCAAACCTGCTAGTGCTCCTCCTTGCAACAGTCAGCGAATCCCAGGATATTTCTCCTGGCTTGTTGTCACTAATTGCATTAAATGAGATAATATTTGTTGAGTACTTAGCACCGCGCCTGGAAATGTTTATTGCGCAGAATTGAATCTGCAATGGGTAGCGAGTGTTAGCATTGTTGTGGCTGCTCTTAATTAGGATATTAATAACCCCCTTCATCAGCACAGCACTTTGGGACTTCCGACCCATTTTCCAATGCGTTGCCTCGTGACGCTGTCTGGGTGTTGATTTTTCCATCAGACAAATGGGGGGGGCAGTGATCACAAAAACCACGTGCAGTTGTTGGGAAGCTGTGCACTCGGTGCTGTGGGTCAATGCATGTCGCAGACTCAGGAGGCTTTGCAAGCATCAAGAGCGTGGCATTTTTTGTTGTCTGAGTGGAGAGGAGGAGACAACTCTGTCACATCAGTGGGAAGACCCCAGCTCTCATCCCAAGGTGTGAAAGGACTGCCTGCTGTGCCCTTTTTGTCCCAGACCAGGTGTGCATGGAGTCCAAGTACAGGCGGTGTGCTTGCAGGGCGGAGAGGTCTCAATTATGTCATCTGTGGGCTAGCCAAGAGCACAGACTTGGGGGTCACAGCACCTGGGTTCACCCCTGGGCTCTGCTACTTCCTCAGACAAGTTGCTCCTCTCTCCTGGGTTAACAAGTCCCCTCCTACACCGCCCCCCAAAAAAAAATTTCATGTCCACCCAGAACCTCACAGCGTGACCTTACCTGGAAATAGGGTCTGAGCAGATGGAATTGGTTAAGGTGAGGTCGTATGGGATTAGGATGGGCCCTGAAGACTGGTGTCCTCATAAGAAGGCCACGGGAAGATGCAGAGGAGACGCACTCAGCAAAGAAGACCCTGTGACGATGGGGGCAGAGACTGGAGCGATGCGGCAGAGGTGGAGGCCCTGACCGCCACCCAGCAGCAAGACCTCCCGTGCATCAGGCACAGGTCACTCCTCTCTTCTGGATTAATGAGTCCCCCTCTGCCACCAAAAAATAATTCATGGCTACCAGGAACCTCACAATATGACCTTATTTGGAAACTGGTTAAGGTGAGGTCATATGGGATTAGAGGAGGCAGAGATGGGATTGGTGGGACATTGTCACACCAAATGCCCAGAAAGCCATCTGGACTCCATGACACTGGCTACGTCCCTAACCTCCCATGTCCTCATCCATAAGATGGGAATGGTGACATTCATACCTCGGAGACACGAAGGCTTAAGTCCTTAATTAAGTGGAAACCACTATTGGTGTTTAGATTGTTGTAATTACCTCTTTTTCACAGTTGAGAAAGTGAGGCACAGAGAGGTAAAGTAACTCGCCCAAGGTTGCCCAGCACATAGAGCATTATCCACGTCCTGGATGTGGGACTCTGACTCTTACCTTATGTGTCTCAGGCCCTTCCTGGAGAAGCAACTTGCCTGCTGCTGCTAGAAGGAGATGGGATGATTGTCATTGGGGGTGGGGCTCTCAGAGTGGGAAACCAAAGGTTCGGTTGAAGGTGCATAAAACGCCGACTCCCTTTTACTTGGTGTCGGTGAGCAAGTGAAAGAGGAACCTGGTTTTTAGGCCAAGAACCCCATGTGGTAGATCTGGCTGCAGACTTGGCACAAACAGCCCAGCGGCAGAAGCTGCTCGGTCAGGCTGCCCTGCCAGTGGCCCTGAGCCCTGCTGATGCCTTTGCATTTCTTGCTCAGCGCTGGTCCCCAGAGGCTGCCCCAGGGCCTGTGGTGAATGGAGGAGAGTCAGGCATCAAGAGCTGGGGGTCTGGGGGGCTGGAGAGGGGGAGGCTTGGAGTCAGCTCTGCATTCAAGTCCCATCTCTGCCTCGTCTAATTTTAGATCTATATGCTTCGCCTTCTCAAGGCTAAGTTTTCTCCACTGTAAAGTGGGGTATGACAGTTGCCGGCTTACCTCTGGGCTCCTGGGAAGCTTCCCCCTAAGACAGTAAAGTGCCTGAACTGAGTCAGAGTCCCCTGCAAAGGGGCTGCCATCTCAGGGGCCACCCGGAGGCGTCTGTGGAGTTGAATCGCCTGTGGGAGCAGCAGGCCAGGTCTGTGTGCAGCCTCTCAGTCCCTGTACCAGTGGGGATCTGCTCTCCAAACCCCCGCCCCCCATCTATCTCCTGGATGCCTTCAGAGTCCTGAGACCACCCAATCAAATAAACCACTCACATCCAAAGAGATCACCCACAAGTTGAAACCCAGCGGGGCAGAGCAACTTCAGGGGGGTCTGCAGACCTGCGGCAGTGTCCCGTGGGGGCTGGTTAGATGTGCAGAGCCTTGGCCCCCATCCCAGACCTCCTGAGTCAGAATCGGCATTTTAGCAAAATCCCAGGGGACTCGTGTACATGTGGAACCTCAAGAAGCATCAAGCCAGAGAATGAGAACAGTGAGAGGCTGGGGAAAAGGAAC
The DNA here is from genome assembly GCA_028533065.1 of Trachops cirrhosus. NCBI lineage: Eukaryota > Metazoa > Chordata > Mammalia > Chiroptera > Phyllostomidae > Trachops > Trachops cirrhosus. The sequence goes on along the minus strand of CM052546.1, from coordinate 55,841,037 downwards.
CCTGGAAAGGGGGTAATTGAGGTTTTTGTACTTATTTTGGGTTTTGCACCTGAAGGCCACACTCTGCCCAAGACCCTTGAAGGCCTTTGTGGGGTGAGAACCATTCCTGCCCCCTGAATGTCTGACCCCCTGCAGACAGTGTTCTGGAAATGAGCGTGGCATTGGCAATGATGTCAGTGTGAGGCCTGACTCTGGGCCAGGCACTGTGCTAAGAGTTTAGGGTGCACTATCTCATTGCATTGTTGCACCCACCTGGAGGGGCAGGTCTCATTATTCACCCTCACTTTACGTAGGGATTTGGGACCTGAGGTCACATGGCTGGCCCAGATCACACGACTAGCTATAATTTATGGCAAGTAAATTACAAGCTGGGCTCTGAGCCAGGTCCTTCTGCTCCTAGGCCCCTCCGACCACTATGCCACCCAGCCTTATTAGAATCCTAGGCTCCGCCTTCTGCTCTTGCTCACAAGCCTCTCACCTGCATTATTGTTTTCGCTGCTGCTGCTGCTGCTGCTGTTGTCTGTCTGTCTGGTTTTGCTCTCCCCAGACCTTACTTCAGGCAGTCCCGCCCACCTTCCACTTACCATGCCCTTTCTCAACCTCCTCATCCATTTGTATTAAAAATGGCAGAAGGCGCCAGAGGCCTGGACTTCTTGGTTTTGGAATCCACAGCAACTAGCTGGTTGCTCGTGTAGAATAGACACCCAGCAAATGATTGTGGAGTTTATGTATTGAGTTGAATCATGACTTAGGTCATGATCATGAGCTCGGTATCACTTTGTGGAACTCTTTAGTGGAATTTAACTTATTGCATCCATTTCCAAGGAGGTCAGCATTGCCACCACGGGGACAAGAATCAGGTCTTGGGTTCCTGGGTGTGTATAAAGCACCCAGACAGAGATACATGGTACATAGTACACAGGCTGATATATCTGCAGGGTTGAATTTTCAGGGAAAAATTATTTGGAAAAGTTGCTGGGATGGATGATAAAGAAGAATAAAAGATTTGAGAAACAGGTTTATGATATAATTCATTCAACATTATCATTTAAAAAATCTGGTCAGGTAAATGCACCTGAAAGTGCCTTGAGGGACCACGCCGCCCTGACTAAATCAGCTTAAAACGTGTATCCAGGGCTGTCCAGCCCGAGGCCCACGCGCTGCACGCGGCTCAGGATGGCTATGAATGCGGCCCAACACAAAACCGTAAATTTACTTAAAACATTATGAGATTTTGTATGTGTGTGTGTTCGTTACTGTTTGTGTATTTAATGTGTGGCCCAAGACAACTCTTCTTCTTCCAGTGTGGCCCAGAGACACCGCAAGTTTGGACACCCCTGGTGCCAATCAGAGTAGGTGCCGGCAAGGCTGTTGTACCATGGTAAGCTCGGATGTTGTGTAATTTGAAAGACCCCTGAGGAAAGCAACATGGCAACTCCATTCGGCTAGGGCTATGAAAATCCTCGTGCCCTCTGACTAACGAGTTTCGTCCCAGGGAATTTGTCCTTAGAAATGGATTCCACCGTAGCCAAAGTGGTCTGCATGAAGACGCTCATTAGCTACAGCTAGCACTGAAGGGAAAAAAGAAGGGGCGAGGGAAGAGGGAGGGAGGGAAGGAGGGAGGGGTGTGCAATAAAAACAATGCATGTCAGGCAACACGTATCGGAGTGCTGAGCACGTGGTCAACACATCAAAGACAGAGGCACCCCGTTCATCTCCACTCCCAACTAGCATTAAGGCAGGAAGAAAGGAGCATCTGTCCTATCTGCAGGGATCTGGGAAGGAGGGGCGGGGCTGGGTTATATTTCAGAAGGTCAGGAACACAAGTTCAGCAAGCTCAGACCATGACCAGCTGCTAAGTCAGTGAGTATCCTGTATGGGTCTTTAGTTTAGTTTAGTTTAGTTTAGTTTAGTTAGCACTAAACTTAACACAGCCTTCTCTCCCACTGCCCATTTGCCTCTGGGCAAGGCTGGGAAGGCATGGGAAGATATGGGAGGCATGATCTATCTAAGGCCCAGTCATCTGCATTTACACCGTTCGCCTCTGCTCCTTGCAGGACCCTGGTGAATGCTTTGGGAAGCCTGCCAGTCCCCAACAGCCACACCGCCCCTGCCATCCCCAGGAGGCCTGGGAGAAACCTACAATCCCCTGTGATATATAAATATCAGAAGGCTTAGGTTTTCAAGGCGTGAGAGGCGCCCCTAACAAAGACAGTGAGCCGCACAAACCTCCCGGCCTCTCATACGAGGAGGAGCAGGACTTCCTGTGGGTTTTGTAAACTGGGGTCAAAACACAGCACTCGAGACCGGCTTGAGAAATGACCACTGACCACCAAGAGAAGCTTTTGCCATGGCGGTGGGGACTAGGCTTGTCTCCGTCTTCCTAGATGATCTCGCCATCCATCTAGACCCCCACGTGCTGGGAAGAGAGTCCTGGGTCTGTCACTTCCGTGCCCCTCAATCCCCAGCACCAAGGACCTTGCCAGAGGAGGACGCAGGGCGACCTGTAGCAGGTGCCCCAGCCCACAGTATGCACTCAGCACAGGGGCAGGCGCCCTGCTAAACACTGGAATCCAAGGAAGGCAAACTAGATGGAACCCCTGCCCTCACGGAGCCAAGTGAGGCAGATGAACAGGAATCTGGTAATTTAAAAACCGTTGTGAAGTGACACCTGGGATTTCTGTACTATTGTGAGACCACTCGAGGGGGGTTTGAGATCAAGGAAGTGATAGTAAAGCTGAAGCCTCAAGGAAGATCAGGAGGGGAGGAGGGGGAGAGGAGGAGAGGAGCGTTCTGTGAGCAAAGGCCTGTTGTCTTAGTTACCCTTCTCCCGCCCTCCCTGGTCACAAAGCAAGACAGGAAAATAAATAAGCAGAGACAAAAATTGGGAGGAGAGTGAGCAAAAATGTGGGGGAAAAAAGGCGGGAAATGAATATCATACTAGGTGAAGAGTGAGAAGCAGATAAATGGTGGGGTATTAACAGGTGAGAGGGAGGTGTGGGTAAAAGAATAACCAAGGCATATAGAGACAAGGAGATACACTGACGAGTGAGTAAAGGAAATGGGTAAAAGACCAGCTGGGTGAGGAGGAGACCCATGCATGAATGAAAAGCAGGTTTCCTTCTTTCCAGCATCCCCGTGGCCAAAATGGTCAAAGGGCTCTGTCTGAACAAAGGCAACGTAGCAAACATAGAAGAGGTACTCACGGCTTGCTCTGCACCGCGGGGCAGAAGGTCTCAGCCTCATCTGCAATTTCAGAATCACCTGAGAGCTTTAAAAAAAACACAGGTGCCTTGGTGCCATCCCAAAGGTGCTGATGCAGTGGGTTTGGATGTGGCCTGGGGGTGGGGCTCCCCAGGTGGCTTTGATGTACTCACAGGGGTCGGGCCCTGGACCAGCAGCATCAGCAGCACCTGAGACCCTGGGAGAAATGCAACATTGGGGGCCCTTCCCCAGAACTGCTGAATCAGGGCCCCTGGGATCAGAGCACAGCACTCTGTGCCTTCACAAGCCCTCCCAGGGCATCCTGACGCTGAGTCCAGTCTGAGATCCACGGCCATAGAGGGAGTTTGTCACCTGCTGAGAGTCCTTCAAGGAGAAATCTGCTCCTGTTCAGGAAAGGCTTAGGGTAGATGCTTAGAGGGACAGGGTCCAGACTCCTCAGCATGACAGTCAGGGCCACCATGGCCTGGGCCAGAGGTTCCCCGTGGGGGTAGGGAGCATCTTTGCTCTTCAAGGGCTATATGGCAATGTCCATGGTCATATTTGTTTGTCACCACTGGGGTGGGGGTTGCTGTTGGCATCTAAGGGGTAGAAGCTAGGGATGCTGCTAAACATTCCACCATGTGCTGGACAACACCCCAGCCCCCCAGACAATGATCTAGCCCACAATTCAACGGTGTCAAGGCTGAGAAATCCTGATCCAGATGAATGTGCCTAGTGAGGATCTAGTTTTACAAGGGAGGCACCCAATGTGAGTGCTTTCTTCCTAATCTCACTCCCGTAAGTTTATAATTTTTTAAAAAATGTAATATTCATCTGAGGATATGTTCATTGATATTAGAGAACAAGGAGGAAGAGAGAAAGACATCGAAGTGAGAGAGAAACATCGATTGGTTGCCTCCCATATAGTCCCAACCAGGGATTGAACATGCAACCCACGTAGGTGGCCTGACTGGGGGTCGAACCCACAGTCATTTGGTGTAGGAGACAACGCTCCAACTACCTGAACCACCTGGCCAGGGCACTCCTGTACGTTTATAGATGATGGACCTGGAAGGAAGCCTTCTAAATCCCATTCAACTCTCTGACTTTGCAGGAGAGGAAACAAGCTGAGAACAATTGCCAGGGCCTCACGGCACTCCATTAATCCATCCCATCAGTATTCAGTGAGGATTTGCTATGCACACGGTGCTGTGTTGGCACAAAGGAGATAGTGGTAGACCAATCAGGGATGACTCCTGCCCCCATGGACCTCACAATAAACAGGACATCAGTAAAATTATAAGGACTCCTTAATTTCCGGTGGCTGGAGAAGGCCCATTGGAGGAGGTGGTGTTTATGCTGCGACCTGAAGACTGAACAGGGGCAGCTACAGGGAGAGGGACCAGGTGGTACAGAGGGTCCCCGTCTCAGTTAGTTGAGCTTGCAAATACAGTCTGGCTGTTCCCTGCAGTCGCCTATCTGCAGCTCACTGATCTGGAGGGAGTTGCTGGGACTTGGACAAGAATAGGCATTTAACCTCCAAGCAGCATTCAGAGTCTTATGTAAACCCCAGGGAGTTTATCACATCTAAGACCCTGATAACATCTGTATTAGAAACAAGAATCCAACCAGACTGCTTGTGAAAGATTAGCTTTACTTCTTTCAGGGGAATAAATGGCTTATTCCAACTCTGGCCTGTTTTATCCGTGTGCAGCTGCCAGCCAGCCACCCTCTGTCCCCACCAAGATGGTCACTTGAGGACTCCTGAAATGAGCCTGTCATCCCCAATTCAGTCCAGCTAAGAAGTCTTTTGTGAGCATCCACTGTGCCCGGGTCTGGGTGGATAGTTGTGGGAGGTGGACCAGCAGAAAAGGTACAGCCTCCACTTTTGAAAGACAGTCAGCTTTTTGTATCCATGGGTTCTGCATCCATGGATTCAACCAACTGGGGATCAAAAATACTCGGGAAAAAGGTTACGTTGTTACTGATGTGTGCTGTATAGTGAGGACTACGATGGTTGCATCCGTATTGAATATGTGCAAACTTCTTTTCTCATCATTATCCCCAAACAATACAGTATAGCACCCATTCACTTAACATTTAAGTTGTAGAGGCATTTAGTGAGGCATCTAGTAAGCAATCCAGAGATAAATATATGGAGGATGTGTGTAGGTTATATGCAAATACAACTACAACATTTGTTATAAGCTACTTGAGCATCTGCAGCATTGGGCATCCGAGGGGTGTCCTGGAACCAATTCCCCATGGATATTGAAGTAGATATCACTATATATTTTTTCTCTATTTTAAGTGAGGAAATTTGGGTATAAGGACATGCCATACAGCTATAAAATTGCAGAACAGGATTCAAACCCAGGCAATCTGGCTGTTGGACTGATTTAACTAATCACTATGCTTATCCCAAATGTATCTAGAAATGTATATATAGTTCTATATATTTGGATTATTGAATTGCAAAGGATCTGGGATGGGGACTCAGGGAGTCAAGGCTGTAAATGCCAAATTGAAGGGGCTTATACACAATCTGTGAGGGAGTCAGACCACAGCCTGAGGGTTAGGTCTGAAGGACTTTAAGCAGAGGAGTAATATGGTCATATTGGAATTTTAGAAAAGTCATCATGAAAGGAGAATCTTTTGGAGGGAGAGCCTGGGATGAGGGCAGCCAGTAGGAAGCTGTCGTAATCACCCAAGCAAGAGATGGCAGTAGCCTGGGTGGCCAGGTGGGGGTGGGAGAGTGGTGAAGTTGAGAGAATGTACAATCCTAAGACTTTGTGACTGACTGGATGTGAAAGGGCAGAAATGGAAGACTTCTTGATTTCTAGCTTGAGATAGGACTACCACAAGAGCTGAAGTGAGAAGAAAATTATATTTTTGTGAGGATGAAAACAGGCTGGCACCAAGAAGGGTGGGAGAGTCATTGCTGATGTGTCCCTCTATCCTTGACAATCTTGGAAAGAATTGGGGGCAAATCTCCTAAGTCTACAGGAATGGTGGTCAAAATAGAGTTCTGCTTTGAGGTACAGGTAAAGGTGAGGAATCCGCGGGATCTCAGCAGCAAGTCCACTCTGTTCTAACTAAGAAAGGCCTATAAAGTAGGCAAGGCCTACGAAGTAGGCAAAGCCTACGAAGAAAGCCTACCAAGAAAGACTAAAACACAGATCCATAGGGATTAGGAAAAGGCAGAAATGAGTACAGCAGAAGAGTGCATGGCAAAAAGAAAAAAAAAGGAATCAGGTGAGTAGAAAGAAGACTGGACTTACAGAGATACGATGAAGTGTCTTAACACAGATATAGGAACTCTTAAAGGCACAATAGCCACTCCAGAATAGTTCCTGTACTTAGGAAAGGCGCCCAAGTGAACTGCTGTCCGTTGTCCTGAAACATCATTCTACAGCAGGGTGTATACAGGGCCTTCGTCTCATCCTGGAAGGCTGATTATGTCTGTCACATCTCTCCTGGTGCTCATAGTTTCTCTTAATTTCTTTATGAAAAGTTTGTGATTCCCATGCTACGGAAGAAAAAAAATGAACCATGAATTATGCCTGGCCGATTAGGCATCTAGTCTTATGAATGTCTGATTATCTTTCAAACCGTTACAAAATAATTCCTCCCCTGGGAACTTGGGTGGGGAACTCATCCCCTCCCCTGTATTATGATTTATCATCTTAGAGATCTAAATGAGGAATTAGATATTCGCAGTGCAAAGATAAATATCAGTTGGAGATATTTTGTGTATTCATCAAAAAAACACTTATTGCTCACTCAGTCCTCTTCAAGAAATCAGGAAGTAGGGTGTATGGAAATGAATCGGGTTCCTGCCCCTGTGACATGTACAATCTAATGGGAAAGACAGACATTAAACAAATAGTTCAGGTGATAGGGGCTAAGTAGTGTGGACAAAAAAAGGGAGGGTTCTATAGAAGATAACCTTACAGGGTGATCTGATCATAAATCCCTAAATGAGCAGGTCATGGTGGGGAGTCATGCCCCAGACATATAACTTTTTAGTGGAAGGTTTACCCTTGCCTTAAGCAGGCCCTGTCCATGGCTTCTATGCATCTAGGTTAACACACCTGAAATAAGCCATAACCACCCTCAAGAGAGCACATAATCTTGTTAACTATCCTGTAATCCAAACCCCAAGTTGCTTCCTCCCACCTCCATTTAATTTTCCTTACGTGCTCTGCTTAATCTCAAATGTATAAAAGACGCCTCAAAACTATTATTCTCTGGAGCACTTGAAATCTTGCTCCCTGACATATGTCATCAGTTTGGCTCATATAAAGTCATAAAAATTCTCTACAGGTTTGGACGTTTCTTACATTGACCATAGCATGTGCTTATGAAGCATGCAGCACTAGGTGCTGTAAGAATACAAAGTTGGCTAGCCCTGGCTGGGTTGCTCAGTGGTTTGGAGCATTGTCCTGTACACCAAAAGGTTATAGGTTCAATTCCCAGTCAGGATAAACACCTATGATGCAGGTTTGATCCTTGGTCAGGGCACATACAGGAGGCAACAGATCAATGTTCTTTTCTCACATCAATGTTTCTCTCATTGATGTTTCTCTTTCTCTCCTTTTCTCTCTTTCTAAAATCAGTAAAAAAACATGTCTTCACTGAAGATTTAAAAAAAATTTTTAAAGAATACAAAGTTGGCCAAAGTAAAGCCTCTCCTTTTAAAGAATATAGTTGAGATGTTGGAGGAAACACAGATAAAAACAGGTTACAATGACAAAAGAGGATACAGGTATATCAGAGAAGTTAGCTGCAACTGGAGAGACTGGGGATGGCTTTGAGGAAGAGGTGGACTTGATCAAAGAGAAACAGCAGAGGTTACCAAAGGACTTAGATCATCTGAGCCTTCCAGGGTGGGGAGGGGTCAGCCTGAATGATTCAGAGTCAGAAGGAGATAAAATTTGGGAGCTCTGTTTGGCCCAGCCCCAGAGCATCTTGAAAGCCTAGTGAAACCATTCAATTTTCTTTCATCTCCAGGGGTAGGGAGCTGGATTGTACTGGGATGAAAGAGAAATCCCAGGAATAGTACACTGGTAACCAAAAATAGAATGGTGGACAGAAAAAAGGAGTCCACAATCCACTGAGGGGAGAAGAGGAAGGTGTGGTCGGTAGGACACTCAGCCGCACAGATCCACATGGCCATCTATAGAAATTTCGGGAGTAGGGAGAAATATATTCATGTAGATGTGGTCCAGGAACCAGGACACAGCATGCAAAGTCCTTCCTTTATTTGTTTATTCAAGTATTTACTTAGCCTTCTGTATGTGCCTGTCTCAGAACTGCTGGTACTAACTTTATAAAAGCAGATACCATTCCCACACTCAAGCTTCTTTCCTAGGGGGAAGGACAAAAGTTGAAGAAGTAATTAGAAGCACAGGGAGCTCAGGGAGCACATAATGGGGACTGACCTAGTCTAGAAATCTGCAGGGGTGATGTTTAAGCAAACAGCCTGAACTCCTAGTGAGAAAGGGTAGGATGGAGATAGGAGGACCCGCACATGCACAGCTTGATGGGAGGCTGCTGAAAGCCCAAGATGTGAAGCCCAAATTATTTCCCATGAGAGAGGTCAGTCTCTAGAGAGATACCAGCATGAGGTCACAAGAATCCAAAAGCATCAAAAAAGATGAGGGATTGTTGAACATAAAACAGAGGGCTTTGGTTCCTCTATAACCTACAAAATGACTAAGGTCATATTTTAGATCTTTGACACCTGTCTTCCCTTCTCCCCAAAGTGTTCTCCTGCTAGACTGACCACTACTCAGTCTCAGTTCTAATGCCACCTCCTCCAGGAAGCCTTCCAGAACACCCAGCCCTGGCTCCTCTAAACTCTTATGGGAAGGACTCAATACCAATCAATACTTTCCTGCTGCCCATGGTCTACTGGGTGCCAGACACCATATTTGTCCTTCTCTTGGTCTCATTCTTACCACCACCCAGGAGGTAAACATTGGTACCTGGATACATATCACTGCAGAACCCACAGCCCAGGTTGCCAAGTTCCATTCTACTGCTTAGTGTGTAACCTGGAACAGGCACACCCTCCTCCCTGAGCCTCATTGTCCTCATCTGGAACCCAAAGCTGATTGCAGTAACACCAACTTGCAAGTGCACAATTGAGGGTCAAAGGTGACATGCATGTCAGTCACTGAGCACCATGCCTGCCCATCCATGTCTCCACGTCACCAGATCCATATCTCTACCACCAGACAAGGAACCAAGACTCAGGGCAGTGAAATAAGTCATCCAAGGTCACTTGGTGAGTAAGTGGCAGACTCTGGGTTTGAATCCAGGTCTCCCTAACTACAGAAGCCACCTTCTCTGTATCCTGCCCCATGCCTGTGTTGACCCTTTCACCATCTGAAACCATGCACTTAAGAAATACAGACTATATGCTTCACTCTGCACAAATGTCATCTCACTTATTCTTCCCAACAACCAACAGAGATAGCCAGTTTCCCCTTTCTGCAGTGACCTACGTGACAAACCCAATCTTCCTCCCCAAACTAGTCTTTGCTCAGCATTCCCCTCTTGGGGAAGTCTCTACCATCTACCTGCTTGCTCAAGCAGAAACCTGGGCATCATCCTGACACCTCTTCCTCTTTCAACCCACCCCCTCTCCAAATCCAACACAACCCCCAGACCTCTCAACTTTACGAAGCTCTCCACTGCTAGCTAAGCCTCATCATCTTTCACTTGGACTGGCCTTTTTGCTTTCAGCCCTTTCCCCTCCCCAAGCTTCAGCCAGAAAAGTAGAATGGCCTTTGCAAATTTAGCAGTGTCACCTCCGCCACATTGTTTTTGAGATAACTCTAAACCCTTCAATAGGGACAGGTAAGATGACCTTTGGCCATCTCTCAGAGTGGGGATTTCAATCACAACATCTACTGCTAGTAACACAAAGAAACTCAGGGTCATTCCGGTTCGGGACTGTCGTCAGACTCTGGGGCCCAATTCGCTGGTGCACCACTGCGGGGGAGGATGCTCATCTTTGGTGACCGCAGGGGCACAGAGGTTGCCAACCGAGCACAGACTTTGTCAGGGCTCCCTGGGAGGAGCCTCGGACAGCAAGAGCAGTATTGTTGGAGCTGGGCTCCTGAGTCTGAGTTCTGATCTTGTCCCTTTCCAGTTGTGTGACTTGGGGCAAGTCACCTAACCTCTCTGAGCCTTAGTTCTGTTTACTACACAAACACAAATGAGGAAGATGAGTGAAACAAGCTGTATAATCTCTGGAGTTTAACCCAAAAATAGGGCCTTAGTTTGAACCACATGAAACTGCCAAAGCTTACCTTTTTCTGCTTTTTCTACTTTTCACTACTAAAATGGTAATGTCATATATTCGTACTTCAAACCAGAAATTGGCAAACTTTTTCTGTAAAGGGCCAGATAGTAAACAGCTATGCTTTTGCTGGCCATTCCTTCTCTGAGACAATGACTCAACTCTGTCCTTGTAGCCGTAGACAATATCTAAAAGAGAAAACGTGCTGTGTTCCAATAAAACTTTATTTACAATAACAGGTGGTAGGCCAGATTTAGCTCATGGGCTTAGTTTGCTGACCTCTGCTTTCCACCCCTGGGTTTCCATTTGTCAATAGTAATTTCTGATGTGGAACTTTCATGGGGCAGCTGTGAGCCCCTAGCAGTTCCCAGCGAGCAGTAAATGCAGGTGCATTTCATTGCTCATATTCTCTCCCAAGAAAGGCACCTTACAGAGAACCTGCATGTGGCTGTCCTACGGGGTGTGGTGTGTTCATGTTGCACTAGATGTGTTTTTAGGGCTGGAGGGATCACACATCACTGACCCCTCCTCCACTCAGCCCCACTCTCACTGACATCAGGGACCGTGCTAGGGCACACAGGTCCTCCCTACAAAAATGCCCTGCGAGGCTGCGGAAGATGGTGTCATTGGGGCAAGTTTTCTTAAACTGGCACCCTGTGCACCTCTCTTGTTGACCTGAGAGATTTGGCTTAAGCTCCTTCCCCTTCCCGTCGCCTGGAAACCTCCTCTGAGCCTGACACGAATTCAGATCTGCTCGTGCACACAAGTTCTGAGCTGGGAAGGAAATGATTGCCTCTACCAAATGAGGCCAAGTAATACCCGTTTTCTCCAGGGGAAATTATTTAAATAGCATCAAAATCAATTTCCGTGCTATTAAATATTCTGGTCTGTGTTTTAATTGAGACGATTACATATTCCCCAAAAAGAGAAGAGCTATTTGAAGAATGGTGTCTTTTCTGTCTCCCTCTCGCTGGAACTGACAAGGATAGCACCTCGGAGAGCCACAGACCGCCGGCGAGCCTGCCTCGGTTCCTATTCATCTTCTTTAGCACTAACCTGGTTTATTATTTTTCTTTAAGAAATAAAAATGGAGCTCTGAGAGGCACCCAGGGCACTGGGAACTCTGAGTTCTTCAAATAGAATAAACCAGGTCATTCTCTCTTCTCCTTAAGGGATTGGGTTTGTGGTTGGTTCCAAGTGGTAGATGGCCCAGTAGCTGGCAGGTATGTTTAGTCAAAGGAGACAGAGGGATGAGGGTCTTTCCCAACCTTTGCTGCCCCAGGCACTCGCTCTCTGGCTTCCGAAAGGAGTCCCTGTCTGGTGGGGAAGAGGTGTCTGAAAATGTCATTAAAATGCAGCATACCAAGAGCAAGAATAGCAACCAGGGCCCAGCAAGTGTTCCCATAGTTCTCACCCTGGTTGCAGTTAATTCCTGTGTCATGCTTTATTTCACGTCTGTCCTTCTAGACTTTCAGCTCCAGGGAGTCAGAGACCAAGTCAGTCCTGTTTTTGCTCTTTCCCCAGTGCCTAGAAGAGTAGCAGACACTGAGCAGGGGCTCAATTAAATTAAATGAATAAAGAAAGGAAGGCAGGCAAGGAGGATGGGGGAAGGAAGGGAGGAAGGGAGGGAGGGAGGAAAGAAGGAAAGGGGGAAAGGAGGATGGAGGGAGGAGTACTTATGTTTTCCAAAGGAATGTGAAGAAGGCTCTACAGAGAGATGATGTTAGGGCCAATACATTTAGTATAAGTACAGGTTCACCAGATGGCTGAGAAGAGAAGAGGGTACTTCTGACAGAGGAAATCATGTGCACAAAGTCACAACAATATAGTTCAATTCAGAGCTAACACATTGAGGGTCTACTTTGTTCAAGGCTCTTTGCAGACATCTGCTCGTTTAATTCTCACAACTACCCTATGAGGTTGTGCTGTTATACCCATTTCACAGGTAAAGAGACTGAGGCCATGGAAGTTCACTCTAAGCTCTGAGAAAATGGCAAAAATATGATTCAGTGACTCCAGGCTTGGTTGTAGCCACTGTGTTTTATTGTCTGTCCTTCCAAAACATGGGATTTGGAAAATGTCAAGGAGTTTGAAATGGTTGTAGGCCAGATGCTGGAAAATAAAACATGAGGCTGGCAATATATTCAAGAACCTTTCCGTGGTGAACCTTGAAGGCAAGACTAAAGATTTTGGACTTCCATATTTAAGTCAATGTTTCTCAGACTGGAATTTGGAGGAAGCCTATTATGTAAGTGAGACATGGATAAGGGGGAGAGTGGAAGGGGAATACATGTGCAAATGACTTGAGAAGCATGGTTTAAACCAAGCTGGACACATTTTCTTATTGCAGCAGGACTTGTCAGAACCTTTACCATGAAGGCGGGCATTGTAATTGTCCGAGAGGAGAAGGAAGCATCTCCAAACTTCCTTCAGTGGCACATCTCTCAATAGCTCCCAGGATAGTGCATCTGGAATGGCCAGCCTAGACCATGGAGAGTCATGGAGGGACTTTAAGGCAGGAGATGGGTCAGAAGGGGATCACTAGGGCTGAAGGGAAGGTGACTAGAGAGAATAAAGGCAGGAGTTAGATCTAGAGGATCTGCTGAATTCAAGATCCTCCCAGGCCAGATGTATGGGTAGGCGATGCGGTGGGGGTGGGGGGTGGCGGGCTGGCCTGCATCTGGCCCGCAGGCATCAAAGTGAAGCTTCTACTCACAGTGGCCTCAGTGCGGGAAGAAACTGAATTCACACACACGGTATTAGCCAAACAAAGCCATGTTGCTTCTGTATAGAACAATGGACTGGCTTTTCAGGGTAATTTAATGGCAGTGGCATATTGCCCAGGCCATCAGTTAAATTCCAATCCAATTTCCTTGCAAAGCATTATCTGCCTTGGGAGTTCCTTTTTAACGTGGAGCAGATCTGGCTGATGAGGCAGGAAGATGGATCAGCCAAACTGCACAATGACTCTGCCTCTCACAAGAGCCAGTCTCTCAGCTCTTGTCTCCCCCTCCAAAGGAGGTCACCAGCATCAGTGGAAAATTAGACAGAATTAGATCATAGAACAGTGTGAAAGCAATAGGCAGAGTCTCATGTAGCCTAAGCACTCCACCCCTATCCTACCTAAGAGGAAACTGAGGCTCAGAGAGGAGGGATGGCATGATCAAGGTCATACAACGATCAAGTTAGCTTCCTGAACTAGCCTCCCAGCATTGACTTTTGTTCATTACAGTCCACTCTCCCTGCAGCAAGAAGCGGGGTTAGAGCCTCACTCTGATCATATAAACCCTTGTGCTAAAAATTTTCCAGAAGCATCCCAGTGAACTGAGAAGAAAATCTGGGGGTCATAGACTAGTGTGCATAGGCCAGAGATTCTTTGTGGTGGGGCCTGTTCTGTGCAGGGTAGGATATTGAAGTCCTGGCCTGGTAGCTAAGTTGGTTAGAGCATCATCCCAATATGCCGAGGTGTGGGTTCGACCACCGGTCAAGGCACATACAAGAAGCAACCAATGAATGCATAAATAAGTGGAACAACAAATCTCTCTCTCTCTCTCTGTCTCTCTCTCTCTCTGTCTCTCTCAAATCAATCAATCTATAACAATTTAAAAGGCACACTCCCTCCCAATAGCACACCCATGCCTTCCCCTGATCCTCTTCTTTACCCACAGGCATGCGTCTCCTAGGCTCTCAGGGGCCCCATGAGACTTACAATGGGGGGAGCAGCAGGCAGCAGCAGCTCGTCCTGGAACAACCCCCTGCACCTGTCTCCAAGTCCCCCTTTTCTCTGACTCTCCAGGAAGCTGACAGTAGCACCACCTCGGCTCACTCCTTTCCTGTAACATTTCTCGAGAGCCATAACAGCCCCACCTAGGGTCTCTCCTGCTGCTGCTTCTAGTCTAAGCTCTTCCTTGTTTCCCTGTCTCCAGCTTTAATAAACATACTCTCAAAGTAATTTTTATAAAAGAATATTGAGGAGTATCCCTGGCCTCTACCCACTCTACCCACTAGATAACAGTAGCATCTCCCCACTCCAGTGATGCCAGCCAAAAAATGTCTCCAGACATTTCTAAATGTCCCCTGGGGGCACAATTACCCCCAGCTGAGAACCACTGGCCTAGGGAAAAATCCTGGAGAGCAAAATATGTTTGACAGAAGGTTAGGGAATCCACGCTGGCTGCTTTGCTTACTGGCTATGAGGCCTTTGGCATGATCCTTTACCTCTCCAAGCCTCAATTTACTAATCTGTAAAATGGGAAGTATAACTTCTCTTCCACAAGATTGTTCTAGAATTGAATAAGGCAATGGATGTGATGGTGCAGTGTACATGAAAAAGTGTAGAAGTATCATATGATTAACCATCATGGAATTCAATGCAACTTGATGTAGTTATAGGGGTATTATGGAGTATAATTTACTTTATGCCCAGAAGTTTCAAAGACAAGGTTCTCAAACATCAATTCATCTGGGTACTTGGTAAAAGTGCAGATTCCTTGGTTGCATGCTCCAAAATTCTAATTGATGGGATCTGGGATGAAGCCTGCATTTGAAAAATAAGCCTCGAAGATTCTGCTTCAACTGGTCTTTTGAAAAAACACCGATCTGAGTTCTGCTGCTATGGTCTCTCCACCTACATAGACTGGTTCGAGGTCTGCAAGGCCATGCACGTGCCCAAGTTCAGTGACAGCTGCAGGCTGCACATACCTGGCACCTGGTGGAAGGTGTCTTGTTAGGTGATGGTAAAGATGTGGCTCCAGGAGAGCCTGCTGGCCGTGGACGTCTTTGGTCTGTGCACAGCGCTGCTGCAGATCTTGGGCCTGACCTTCACTATAACCATGTACTGCCAGGTGGTGAAGGCTGATGCCTGCTTCAGGTAGGCAGCCCACGTCCTGCCACCGAGCTTCACTGCCAAAGGATGTCGCCCACCCAGGAGACGATCTCGTGCCGCTGCAGGCCTCTGTGCCAGTCTGGGCATGGAGGAGCAGAGAGACAGGCAACAGAGACCCCAGGACCCCTGGCCAGGCCTCCCAGCACCATGTTGGAGTGGGCAACTGAGCACTGGCCACATGGGAGGCTAGAGGCCAGAGGGGCTTCTGGCAGCTTTAATTTTCACATCTGTGTATTCCCCAGAGAGCAGTGTTTTCCCCTGAGACCTTGTACAGGGCAGGGTGTTGGGGCCACACACAAGACAGGGTGAGGGTGAGGGTAAGCTGACCAGGGTGCTTGGGCTGGGCAAAGCCCCATCATCCATATTCCACAAGGGGCCAAGGCAGGTTCATGGTGCATCTTCAAGTGCGTGAGCAGGGGGAAAAGAAAAAAACACACTGGTCTGGAGGATGGCAATACCCAAGGCTTTCTGGGAGAGGATCGGGAACCTCAGTGGATGATTACGTCTCGAGCACGGGGCCGAGTCGCTAGCAGGTTTCAGGGTGTTGGAACGCTGGCCTCATCGTTTGGAGGTCTGAGTGTGCATTGCTTCTTCCGTGTCCTTTGGAAAACTGAGGTTAACCACCATCTCCGACACACCAGCCCCCACTATTGACTTTCTTTTTTTTATTTGCTATTTAAGCAGCGTGACTGCTTCCGAAACACCTTTTGATACTAACATCACGCAGCCTCTGATCAAAAATTATGGCACAACATTGTCTTGTCACGAGGCTAATAAAGCATGTTATCCTGCCTGTCACAGAAGCTGCCTTACCAATGCTGTATGCTCTCCGCCAGGGGCCCACATTAATCTCTCTTCCACTTGGCTACAGGCATAGGAACACCTGGGAAGATCAATATTGCATTACCTCGCCTACCAGTGTCAATCCAGCTGTGGCCAATGAGTTGTCATTCCTATGTTGCAAGCCTCGTACACAAAGGGCGAGGACCGGGAAAAGAGAGGAAAGAAGCCATCCAATAAGGAGAAGGTCGGAGAGCCAAGAACACAAGAAGCAGTTACAGACACTTGCCCTCGAGTTGGACAGACCCAGAGACAGTGCTAAGCCTGCCTTCAGATGCTTCAGGAGGGCAATGCTACTGTCCTGAGCCTCAGTTTCTTTCCATAAAATGGACATAAACATAGGACTTGACACGGATTAAATAAGATGCTGTGTGGCAAGGTGCTGAGCCCAGTTCTTGGCACGTAGTAAGGGCTAATTATTATCATCGAGATATTGTTATTATTGTAGTTGTTGTCATCTTCATTACTTCCTGGGTAACAATGAACAAGCCACTCTTCCTTCCTGGGGCTCAAGGCCCCCATTATAAAATAAGAATTCCTTTGCATCTCTAAAACAAGCAAACAAGCAACAACAGCAAAAGCAGGAGGCTTTTAAGTTGTAATAGCAGAATTAGCAAAGATTTTGGAAACTGAGATGTTGATGCTGATGGTTGTGATGTGTGTGTTGTGTGTGCACACACACTGACACATGTGTGTGCTTTTGTGTGTCAAGGAGGTAAGCACACCTGGTGGAGGAAACAGCACCAGCGAAGATCTGGTGGAGGAAACAGCACCAGCGAAGATCTGGTGGCAAAGAAAGTAAGAGGCAAATTTGCAGAATAGAAGCTATGCGTGTCTCCAGTGCCCTGCAGAGCAGAGATGTGGACTCAGACCTCTTGGGGATTTAAATTCTGGACCATGGCAGAATCGCCCCATCGTATTTTTGCACCCCTCCTTTCGTCTCTTCTTTATCCAAGAGGGGGCCAAGATGGCTCTGTCGGGGATGCACTGTCCCCGGCTTAGTGGAAAGCACTCCCTGGTGTCTCCTGGACACTTTGCAGCTGTCCTCCCTCTGCTCTCCCCACCCTCCTCCCCACTCCCCACTTTCTGCCCCTCTAAGTGGTCAGCCACCTTGAAACCTCATTGCAGGTGAGCCTCACCCCCTGAATTTATTTCACACTTAAAGACAGAGCTACAAGGAGTGATCCCCATTCAAGGATGTAATGAGGTGTCCACTAACAATCCAGGTGCCAACATGAGGAGGAAACGTGGCCGGCCAACCCTTGGGAAGGGGAAATTTGTATTGGAATAATGTCTGATTGGCTTCTTGGGATATTCACTTGGTTTAGGTTTTTATCCAGACCATTCATGTGATGCTTAGCATGTGCCTTTATTCCCAAGTCCTTGAAAGATCGGAACAACAGGATGGCAATTAAAATAGTCATTATTATTAGGTTGCTATCGGTCTGGTGGTAACTGCATGGTAGGAAAGCAGCTGGATAGATTTTTTTGTCACAATTAGAAGCTCTACACTAAATTTTTGGCAGTATCTATTAAAGATGAATATGCCATACTGTGCAAATGACATTCTGTTGGAAATATACCCAATGGTAATGAGTATACGCATGCATCAAAAACACGTAAGACAACGTCCACAGTTATAGGCACAATATCCCAAAGCTGGAAGCAGCTCAAGTGCCCATGAGCAGTAGAATGGATGATTTGCGGTATAGTCATAAAACGGAATACCACGCCACAATAAAACAGGGATGGATTACCCCTACTCACAACGACGTGGATCCATTCCACACACACGCTGAGTGAAAGGACTCAGATACAAAGCAAACGTTGTGCAATTATCCAACGAATTCATAAGCAGCCAAAACTAATCCTCAACCACAGAATACAAAATAGGGGATGCGGAGGGGAGTGCGACAAGAAAATACAGTACATGCTGGCAGTTTTTGCTTTCTGCTCTGGTGGTGGCCAGTTATAGAAATGTGTCCAGCTTAAGGAAAACTCATTGAGTGGGCGTTTCTATGCATATATTACACTTCAATCAAAGTTTATGAAAAGCATTAAAAAGGATGTTTGGGAACAAGCAACTATGGTCTGCGTGACCATCCTCACTTGGGGTTTTGGACACCAGAGACCTAAGCTCTCCACCCAGTGATCTTGCCACTCAGCCAGGCTCTTTCTGGGTATCTCAGTACCAAGTGGGAAGCTCAGACAATCAGGGCAGAGGTAAAGGGCAAAGCTCAGGACACCCACTGCTCCTGGCTGTATAGCCTCCAATAGGCGTGGGCACCTGGGGGAGGGCCAGCAGGGGCTCTGGAGTTAGCTCCCCTCCCTTTCATTCCCACCCCCTCCCCCAGGAAGAGAGACTGTTCCAACACATTTTATACCTCCTTCCACATGGCTGAGCCCCGTGCCTGGCACCCAGTGGGTTTTCAGGGAGTTTGCTGAATGATTGAATAAAGGTATGGGTGAATAAATGAATTGCTGTTGTGAAAAATAAATAAGACCCCTTATTTAGAATGCTTTGAAGAAATGGAGCAGGGCTAGAAATTAAGGAGCTCAATGTCAAGCAGACCTGGATTCAAACCCCAGCTCCACCACCCTCTCCTGGTATATTCTTTGGTGAGTGACTCTCCCTCTCTGAGTCTCAGTTTTCTCATCTGCGAACTGGGAAAACGAACAGGCCTCACATCCCAGAGTAGTTCTCAGGATTCCAGGAGGTGGTGCATGTAAAACACTTCGAACATTACAATATTCAGGAAGTGGTAGTCGTTACTATCATTCGGTGCAACTTATTAGCAGCCCTGGGACTGACATCAAAGTCCTGGTCCAAGAGGAGATTGTCATCTTTCTTCCTTCATCTCTCTGCACTGATCTCTCTCTCTGTGTCACAAGCCCCATGTGAGCCGAGCCACCCTTGGCAGAGTTGGCCACTGCGTGAATAAAAGGACATCCTTCCTCCACCCCAGGGAGATGGCCCGGTGCCAGTGTGTGCAGGCACAGTGCCCGTGAAGGGGGCCAGGTGGGCGCCAGGACACTGGGGCTCTCTGTGTAGTCTCTGCGGGTCAGGGGGCCGACAATGGCCACTGTGAAGACCCTTAAATATGCCCCCTCCGGTGCTTCCCCCAAGTCCCACACCCACCACCTGCCCACCAGCCAGGCCTGGGAGTGAAGGGAGGCTCTGTGCACCGCCTCGGCCCCAGGCCCAGGCACACCCGAGGCGTTGTTCTTGTTGGCTGCGGGAGCTCGTCAGGCTCCCGGCAGAGGCTGGCCTGGCTCCCAGAGGATGATGCTGAGGCCCAGGACTGAGGGAAAGGGGGAGCCTGGGGCTAGGCATTCTGTGGTGCCAGCCTGCTCCCCAGCACGCACTGAGCTCATCCTCTCAGTGAGAACCTGGACCCAGGAAGGCTGAGGGTAGAGACGATGTGCTGTGCCTCCTGCATCTCCCCAATACGGAGCACGCGCTCCATGCATGGTCATAAGATGGGGTGGATTGGGATGGGACAGGATCAGGGGGAATAGGCAGGGATAGGAGGGGTGGTATGGGATGAGACTAGAGGAAAGGGGTAGGCTGGGATGGGATAAAACAGAATGAAATGGCTTCTCCTATTTCTGGCCCAAGTCCCCCTTGATGTTGACCTAGAAGGTAGCCGGTGCAGGCCTGACATGGACAAAGTCAGCTGAGAGAGCGGGGGAGAAGTGGGGTAAAGCAGCAACGGTTTCTTTCTCCAAGCCCCAGGAGGCTCAGAGGCGAACCCCAAAGATAAACTGTCCTTTAAAATCACCTCTCGGTAACATAGGTCTAGAAGGGATATGAGAGACCACCCTGCCCAGTGCTTTGCAAATTATGTTCCAATCCCAGTCCCTGCAGTTAGCTGTGTTGCTTTGGGCAGGTGGCCAGGCTTCTTTGTGTCTCAGTTTCCTCATCTGTAAAATGGGGTAATAATATTATCATTACCTCCCAGGCGTGTGAAGAGGAGATAATGAAATGACCCATGTAGAAGTAGGTACAACAGGACCTGGCATATAACAGACATTTGTCACCGTCAGCCTGCATCATCATCATCATCATCATCATCATCATCATCATTGAAGGTGTCTTAGGTTTTCGGCTCTCTGACTCCCACTCCAACTCCTGATTCCATCATGTGGTCCCACTTTTGGCTGATTGTGAGTGGTCCCCATGATGACCCCCAGGTTCAATGATCTGCTGGAAGGACTCACAGAGCCCAGAGGGTAGAGGCTGAGGTCAGCAAAGGGAAGAGGCACACAGCAGGGTCTGGGAGAGACCACCCGTGACCTCCTATTTGTCCTCCCCCAGGGGAGCCGTTCAGACAGCGCGTGATTCCAACACGAGATGCTCTGCGACACCCACAGAGTGCGGTTGACCAGGAAAGCTCACACAAGCCTCAGTGTCCAAGGGTTTTATGGGGTTGGTCACTTAGGCCTAAGTGACCACCCGTGTGGCTGATCTTAGTCTCTGGCTCATCTAGAGGTTAAATACCAAGCCCATGGTGCCCACCATAAATCACATTGTTAATCCCCACTGTCCCCAGGGGAACAAAGATCCTTTTATCAGGCAGGATAGGATATTTCAAGGTGTTAGAGCTTCCTTCTCAGGAACCAGGGACCTTTCTTTAGAATGTGCAGGGCGTGGACAGCCTACACCTGCTGAGTTACTTCTCCACTGCACAATTACGAGGAGGAGCCCCCCAAAACAGAATTATCTTCTGGAGGGTGGGCCCCTTGCAGTACAGGCTTCCCTCGCTAGGTGAGTGTTCTAGGAACCCATCTGTATCAGTGTGCCAGCTGGTGTTGTGAGAGACTGCGTTCAGCTTCGGTGAATTTTTTTGAAGACTCTTTCAGTACCTTTGCCCATTTCATGATGGGTGATTTATGAACCTACCGGCCCACGCCATGCTGAGTGTTCAGCTGTTTTTGACCAAAAAACACAATGACCCCTGGGCCCCACCCTCTCTTTTATCCTGATCTCACCCTGAGCAACTTTTTTTTTGTTTTCCTGGATGAAAAAAGTCCTCAAAGGGAAATGTTTTGCCAAGGTGGACAAGGTGAAGCAAAAAAACAGCAGAAGCACAAAAGGCCTCAAAAACTGTTTTGAGCAGTGGACAAAATGTCTCAGCAGGGGTTTTGCATCAAATGGAGAGTACTTTGAAGGTGACTGAAGTTTAAACATGTAAGAATAAATATATAATTTCTTATAAATAAATTGCAGTTTTGGGGGGTCCATCCTCGTGTATACGATCATTCCCCTTAAGGAATTATTCCATTGGCCACAGAGTGAGGCGATGAGGCATCCTGACCTGTCCTAATCTGGAACTTGGTCCTTTGAACCACACTCCTCAGTGTGCCCATCTATGAAATGGTGACGCTAGGCCAATTTCCCCGCCCCCGAGGTGCCTGTGGATCCTGCCTTGGTAGAAGCTGAAATTTCACTTTTCTTTGCAGTCCAGTCCCCAGGAGGAGCACCTGGTTTTCTGCCACCCATGGGGCACAGTTAGTGTCCTCCTTTGTCTCCAGGGGCCTCTTAGCTGGGGTGGATCCTGTGCTAATTTGTTTGTGGTAAGAAGCACTTGGCATTCACCCGGAAGGCAGCAGGCCGGGGCCCAGGGACCAGCTAGAGGGGAGATACAAAATGAACAGAGGTATGGGTATGGGGGCCAGGCAGCCCTGGTTCAAATCCTACCGACACTTCTTCAACGTTAACATGAAGATAGCAACAGCTACTTTTCAGGAAAAGAAAAAAAATAAAAGCAGCATTTCAACGCCGAAGATAAAGCCATGAGAAGGTCTTATTCATCCCTAACAAATAAAGCCACGGTTGTCTGTTATGACTGATGAGAGGCCTGCCCTCCTATCTGTAATGAAACAAATTAAGCCTCGAAGTTGTAAAACGGCTGTGAACATGTTAAAACTCAATCATCCACACAACTCCCCACATAGCCCCAGTTTTTGTTTCTTTAAGATTGATCAGGCAAAGATCACTCTCCTAACTTTACGAAGCCAGAAGCCAAGGCTTCGAGAGATGGCATTTGCTCAAGGTCACAGAGCAGCTTGGGGGTCAGGCCTCCTGACTTCCTGGGGATTCTCCACCTCTGAGCACGGCCCAGGAGCCTCCTGGGACGCTGATCCACTCTTTATTCTTGTCTGGAAAGCTGAGCAAACAGGTGATGAGAAATAAGCTTAGGATGTGTTTTAAACTCACTCACAAACGGTCTGGATTCATTCCCAAGTATTATATTTGTCTGTGTGAGCACAGAGGTAATTGAATCGACAGCAGACTTCCCGCCGCGGGTTTTCTCTCTGAGCTGTCTTCTGTGTCTGTCCCCCAGCCTTCCCTCAATGACTCACTGATTCTCATGTACACAAATAAATCACGCCGTGTTCCTCTCCCCCTTGCTACCGCTACCGGCAAGAAATCACCAAGTCAGCCCTGAGACATGAATGGAGTAGGGGTGGGCGGGGGGAGGTGGGGATGGAGGTGGGAAGGGGGGAGCGTTTAAATGTTAATCAGTTGGCAATGATGTCAACCACAGTTAATCAGATTGTTAAAGATACAAAGGCAGGATCACACCCCTGTGCCAGCAGCTTTCAGGGCTCATTCATGGGGAAGATGGATGCCCTCCCCCGGCCTCTGCTCTGATGAGATGTAACTGGACATGAAAGAATGTTCAAGGCTTTCTGAACCCCACATGAATTGCAAAGGAGGCCCATTAGTGGGGAGAAGCCAGCTCACAGAGGACAATTATCGGATAATTACTCTTGTAGCCGAAACACTGAAAGAGTCCTTTCTTGCCCGCACAAGCTTGTCCTTTTAACACCTGCTGCACGCCCCCTGGGACCCCCTGGGTTTCTGAAGCAGACTCTGGAGGAGCTGGGCTGGCAGCTCACACGTTCAGTTTGGTGTACTGTTTGGGGGGATACATCCCTCGCACCAAAATCTCCCCTCTGTCGTCGGTATGACCATAGCCCATGGGGCGGTGCCAGAGAAATGAAGACACCACACAAAGTCACCAGCCAGGCTTCTCTCTGCCTTCCTGCTGCTAAAGCAAGCCATGTGATTAATGGGGATGGGAGACCTTGGTGCCACGATGAAATTAGGTTTGTGATTAGAACAAGCCAGGGGGTACATTCACCTAGAACATCTCTCTACCCATGACATCGTAAAGCAAAGCCTGCTTGTCTAACATCAAGTTTACCAAGATTCACCTTCATGATAGCTAGTGGTGTAGACCACCTACACGTCCATGACTCCCACTTGAAGGGGTGGACTGTATCTCACACACCTAATCTTGCTCTCCACCCGCACTGCAGGCATTTCGTGATTCATCATACAGATCCTCATAGAGACCTACTATGTGTCGGCCCGTGGTCATGGCACGTGCCAGGGAGACTGTGATGAAGGAAGCAATGCAATCTCTGTGCTGAGGCAAATTCCTCCTAGCAGGGAAGACAAGGAAAAACACAGCCAAGCATGACAGTGTGACTGATGCTGTGACGCGTCTCTTTGGTGGTGTTAGGAGTTAAGGGAAGATGAGTAAATGCAGGGAGAGGCCAACAACATCATGTGCAAAGTGATGGAGCTATGAGGGGAGGGAGAGAGAGAGAGACGTCGATGGAACTCGGGAGAACTGAAATGGTTTCACTGGGCTGGGGTTGGCAGTGAGAAAGAGGGTGGGGAAGCTTGCTGGGACCAATCACCAGGAAGTTTCCAGGAAAAGGCAAGGAGTTTCCAGTTTACCAGAGAGGACCTCGGGCCCAGGCAGGGGTGGGTTATAAAGGTCCCTCTGGCTACTGTGGATGGAATGGGCTAGCGTTATGCAGTAAAGACCAGGAGAGAAGCAGGGTTTTCGCTGCAATGGCTATGGGGATGATAGGGCATCTAGAAACGTCTTCTGAAGATACAACTTGCCCTCTTTGCTTCTCTCATGCTGGGACTCGGGTTCTTTGGTGCATCATAAAAATGAAAAGGTGAGCCCATCCACTATCCCATTCGACTGTGTTGGACACAGTCCTGGCACCTCGACTGCCCACGGGGTCTGGCCTGCCTTGGGCGCTTCCCACGCTCTGTCTGTGACTGCGGGACATCACCAAAGATAATCACCTTTGATGATTTTTTTCAGAGTGATGGATTCTGAGCATGGTTTGGGCTTATGCCTCTTCTCTCATGGAGGGTCACACTGCCTGGGAGAATGCATGGGGCTTTGCTTCAGGGTCTTGAGTTCCTTTCCCATCACCAGCCACTGTGCCCTCACAGTGGAGGTGGCGAATCACAGATAGTCGATCAATGGTCCCAGCCTCCTCCCTCTTTCCTGGCACTCATTTCCCTGCCAATTAACTCATCTCCAGGTAGAAGGAGGAGATGGAATAGAAATCTGTTCCTTTTAGTCCTGAGAATAAATTGAGTGAAAAGGAAGGAAGTTAGAATGACTGGCCCTTGAGGAGGCTTGAGGACCAGGCCACAGACGCTCTCACGGGACATAGCCTGGGCACTTGGTCTGTCAGTGATGTCCACACCGGGCTCCCACCACCCCTGCACAGCCCATCAGTGATGTCCACACCGGGCTCCCAC
>CM052546.1:55746461-55816109 GCA_028533065.1 Trachops cirrhosus | reverse complement strand
ACACCCCACTCCCACCACCCCTGCACGGCCCATCAGTGATGTCCACACCCCACTCCCACCACCCCTGCACGGCCCATCAGTGATGTCCACACCCCACTCCCACCACCCCTGCACGGCCCATCAGTGATGTCCACACCCCACTCCCACCACCCCTGCACGGCCCATCAGTGATGTCCACACCAGGCTTCCACCACCCCTGCACAGCCCATCAGTGATGTCCACACCCTGCTCCTGCCACCCCTGCATGGCCCATGCAGAACTCTAGAATTTCTGGATTTAAACGTCACCAGCTCCTAACTAAGGTGCCAAACACCCACAAAGCACCCTTTTTTTTAACTTTAACTTTTTAAATTTTTAAAATTACAGTGAAGCAGAATTTCCCACCCCTGTGGAATTGTGGGAGCAGTTAGAAACCCTGAGAAAGGCTAGGGTTTGTTCTCTGTCTTCCTCTGAAACTGGGGTGGCAAACCTCAGGGGGCCCACCATTACTATTAACCATTACTACTAATTATTATTGCTATAAGAAGAGCATGCACATGGCAAATTAACTGAACCGTATAAAATGATGCACAGTAAAAACTGATTCCCTCTCCCTCCTCAGGCTGCAACTTTTAGGCCATTCTCCTGAGAATTCCCTGGACAGTTGACCAGAGATGTATATTTATTGCAGAGTTATTTGAGAGGAGGGGCCAGAGAATGGCAACAACATAAGTACTGATAAGACCCTGGTTCAATCACGTATCTGTTTATCTTCTCAGGTAGCCATTAAAAAAGTGTGAAGTGACCATTGTACACTGATGTGAGAAGATATTTGTGATGGATCTGAAGTGAAAAATTGGTGGTGGGATACTAATGTGTGGAATACTATACAGCAGTGAAAAGTGAATCAGTCAAAACTACACTTATCAACATGGATGAATCTCACAAAGTGTTGAACAATAGAAAAGAAAAAAGCAGGTTTCAGAATGATTCATAGGGGATGACTGTGTTTATGTGGTTTTAAAACATGCCACACAATCCCACATATTGTTCAGAGACATCGACGCGTGAAAAAATAAATGCAGACAATAAATAACAACAGTAAAATAATAATGTGCACAGTAAATGAAAAGGCTGGAGGTCAAGTTCAGGACAGTAATTATTACCCCAAGGGGCTGGAGAAGATGAAGAACGTGGTAGGGAAGAGCAAACTCCCACTTCAACTGTGTCGTTTCCGTTCTCTTTCTTAAGCTGAAGGTGTGTACACGTGGGTATTGGCTGCCTTAGTCTTTAACTCTTTTTGAATGACTGCAGTATTTCAAAATGCATTTCTTAGTAAGTGACAGAGCAATACATACAATGTAAGAACTCCATGACTGTTCAGCTAGATAGCGACAACAGTGTTCATGAGAGCTGACAGGCTGCTGTGTGAGCACGATGCTTTCCACTCGAGATTTCATTTTTCTCTCTAACAACCCAAAGAGATAAGGCTGGTACAAGTTCACCTTGCACATGAGCACAGTGAGGGCCCGAGAAGGGACGTGACTGTTCAGGGTCTCACGGGCAGTTAGCCGCAGGGTGACCCTGCAACACAAGCAGTTCTGACTCCAGCCCCACACTGCTGCGTGCTATCACACCTTTTCAGGTAAAAGGCTCTCTGTTACTTTTATATGAGCACATTTTATTTGGAGATTCAACGTGATCCTACTTACACTGATTAGAAAGCAGGATTGAGCCCTGGCTTGTGTCGCTCAGTGGATTGAGCACTGGCCTGCGAACCAAAGGGTCACTGGATTGATTCCTGGTCAGGGCACATGTCTGGGTTGCAGGCTAGCTCCCCAGTGGTGGGCACGCAAGAGGCAACCACACATTGATGTTTCTCTCCCTTTGTCCCTCTCTTCCTCTCTAAAAATAAATAAATAAAATCTGTTTTTATAAAAGCGCAGGATTGATGGACAGGGAGAGAGCAGGGCCGTGCTTATATTTTTTATTTTATTTGTTTCAGGTGTTCTTGCATTTCTCAAATAAACTATTTTATTGGAAAACATAATTTGAGGGTGCGGGAAAGAGGAAAGAGCACGGGGAACAACACCAGAAAGTGTGTAACTCTACCCCAATTGGCTCTATGACCTTGGACAAGTCACCTCCTCTCTTTCAGCCTTGCGTTTTTTTCATCTATAAAAAAGTCACCAAGCTTTTGGAGGTGAAATGCCATCTCCCCCGGGGTCGCGCTTTGTGGGGTCTCAGGCGCCATCTCTACGTCAGCATTGTTAGCACGGGCATGCAGGCAGGGGCAGTAACTGAGGCAGGAGACAGAGCCCCACTGCCCCCGAGCCCACCCCCCACCACCCCTGAGCCCACCCCCCACCTCTCCCCCGTGTCCCAGGACATCTTCCCAAAGTCTGAGTGGGTTAATCTAGCTGAGGGTCCTCCTGCCCACTGGAGTGACTAAGCCCATTGTGCTGGGTCCTCTCGAGCTGAATGAAAGGAATGGGTTGTGCTCATCAGCTCCAGCTCTTCACCCAGGGGGACCTCTGGATGCCGGCACCTGTGGCCTGGCCCAGTGGCTGGCACATAGAAGGTGCTTATTGGATGGAAGGAAGGAAGGATGGGTGGATGGACGGATGGATGGATGGGTATGAATGAATAAATTGATGGCCAAATGTGAGTGGGAGAAGAAAACACAGTCTCATTTGATCCAAGTTTTTATTTGTGAAATGGGGATGATGCTGAGACCTTCTCCAACCTTAAAATGCATGGATGCAAGCAAACAAAGCTGATCAGCTCTGAGAATGGGAGGGAAGGTCTACTGTGTTCTGAGGTCAGTGCCAGGTCGCCTGTTTTGTTCACTCTGCTTAACCCAGTGGTCACCAACCAGAGCAATTTTGCCCCCCACCCTACCCAGCAGGGGAGAATTGGCCATGTCCAGAATCATTATTGTAACAACCAGGAGTAGGAGGGAAGTTGCTACTGACATCTAGTGGCTGGAGGCCAGTGATGCTGCCCAACATCCTCCAGGACTGTCCCTTGCTCCCCAGCAAAGGATTATCCAGCCAGGTGTAGAAGTCATAGAATTAGCCAGCCTTCTTCAGGTGGCCCAGATGTTCCCGGTTTGGGTCTGGGTTTTGTCTGGAGTGCTTGTTTTGCTACTGAAGTGCCGTGTCACCCTGCGCAGCCCATTTTCCCTCTCTGCACTCAAGTCTCTCTTGTTCACAGTTTGAAACCTTGAACCCTAGGAGCCATTTGATCTGTACGATGTGGTGTTTAATTTTTGGTTTTGTCTGTGTTTGGGGCCAAGCAAACCAACCAGAGCAGGCTGGGCAGGCCTTTATTGTGGAGTGTGAAGGTACAAGAAACCACCACTGATTCAGATGTTAATCGTGATGACTAGAATGTAGTTAACATCTTGTAGAACCCTTTCCCAAAAACATATCAACCGATGTACCCGCCAGGCCTGCCTCCCGCAGGTTCTCCCAATGAGCGGAGCAGTCTAATGAGAGAGGGATCGTCCTCCCCGCCAGGAAACTGAATTCCAAAGGGGCTGGATGACTCCGAGTGAACGAAATACTTCTGTAATTACAAATGTGTCTGTCAGCCTCTCCATCACGCAGTGCTAAAGGCAGCCTTTTACCCCTGCTCTTTTCTTACATTTTTTTTCACTTCAGAAAGAATTAAATATTTATCATACAGATTTTGGAAAAATACCAAAAAGGAGGAGGAAGAACATACACCCCCAGCAGTTCCATCACCCAGAGGCAGCCAGGACCATCCCGGTGGCGCGGTTCCTTCAAGTCAATACGACTCTCTGCATTGCAATTTGTTTTAGTTGGTTGTTCCTGGTGATTTTCATACATGCTGCAGGGTTTTACGTCTTGCTCGGTTCATGGAGCATCATAGCAGAAGCATCCCCCAGCGTTGGTGTCCTCCACGTTGCATTCCATCACTTTGCACCTGCTGGCTGCTAGGCTACCACTTGGAATCCATGCTGGTCCTAGCCATTCATTCCAAGGCTGCCTGAAATTTAAGAGAGCAACCTGCAGCCCCAGCCAGTGTGGCTCAGTGCATTGAAGCATCATCCCATGAACCAAAAGATCATAGGTTCAATTCCCAGTCATGGCACATGCCTAGTTTGTGGGTCTGGTCCCCTGTAGGAATGTGTATAAGAAGTAGCTGGTCCATGTTTCTCTCACATCAATGTTTCTCTCACTCTCTCTCTCCTTCCTTTCCTCTCTCTCTAAAATCAATATACATGTCCTCAAGTGAGGATTTAAAAAAAAAAGACAACAAACTTCAGTTTCAGAACTGTTCTATTTTTTACTGTAATGGGATGCTGCCCAGTCTAGTTTCCCATCTCCCCATCCAAGTTAGAAAAAAGAGAGAAATATACTTTCCCCTCTACCTGAGCAGCAGAACAAATGCTCAGTCGCCTTCAGTATTGCTCCATTCTCTGGAGAGAGAGGGGAGCAGCAGCAATATTGACTCAGTTAAAACTCCATCTCTTCTCTTTGGCACCTGTATCAGCTACTATCGTGTGGTGTCTGTCTTCTTAACCCGATGAGTGCAGGGGCCCTGTCCTAGTGTGCTGACACTCCCCCGCAGAGGGCCAACCAGCGGAGAGAGTGGGTACCCAGAGCTCTCACTCATTGGTTGGTGGGCAGCGTTTGAGCGGGGCACTGAACACACATGTTCAAGGATCAGCCAGATGTGATTGCAGCGACTGAACATTTTAAGGGCTCTGAGAAAGAGAGGCGAGTTGAACTCAGTGGTCATTGGGCCCCCCACATAACCGGCCTATTCAAGCAAGCTCTGAAGTTGCTGTATCTCTGAGGCCCTAGAATCCAATTTTGACTAGTTCCCAGGAGGACTTGGTTTGTGTGGCACTCCTCTGGCCAGCATCCTGGCAGAGAACAAGGCCTTCGGGCCTTGCAGGCTGCACACACTGCAGACCAAAGATACACACCCATCTGGCTTGAGCAGGGCCCGAGTTTGGAGCTGGCCAGGGAGGTTCTATCATATCTCAGCCCCGAGTTGGAAACACTAGGGGCAGGGAGGTAAATGTACCTGGTGAATATGCAACTCTCCTTGGCAGTCAGCTTGTCAAAGGGAAAGGGCTGAGTAGCCTGCTGGACCTGCTTTCTAAGAGGCTCCCAGGGTTTCACCCTGGGCACCCCCAGCGATGTGAGTGGTGGCCGTGGGAGGAAGCCGGTTACGGAATCTCTCTCTTGCATTTCCTTCTGCTCTTATTGGCCGTGTTGGATCTCGAAGGGCTAGGATGGCCAGGGGAGGTCACAGGCCTTGGAAAGAGTCACCACCTGCTGCACATGGTTGCCACCTGCCACCCCAGGCACGTAGAAGGCAAAATGAATGAGGAATGCATGGGAGGTTAGGTGAGATGCCAAGTTCTGGAAATGAACTTGCATGATAATAAGAGTGCCTAGAGAAGCTTTTGAATCTTCAGTTTTTAAGACCCACCCCTGGGGAGTCAGATGAGATGGGTCTGGCAGAGGAGACTAATGATAAGTATTGCAACAAGGTGGGGGGATGGGGAGTACCACCCAGGAGGTTCGATAGACAGCTCATCCAGCGGAGAAGCAAACAGAGTGAGGGTTTAGAGAGAGGAGTTGGGGGGAAGAGGCTGCTTCAAGCTGAGGAGAAGGATGTCGGTGATCACAATACCCCATCATTTTTTTAAATTTTTATTTATTGATTTTAGAGAGAGGAAGAGAGAGAGACATTGATTTGGTGTTCCACTTACTTATGCATTCATTGGTTGATTCTTGTGTGTGCCTTAACTGGGAATCAAACCTGCAACCTCAGCATATTGGGATGACGCTCTAAGCAACTGAGTACCCAGCCAGGGCAATACCCCATAATTCTTAAGAGAGCTAGTAGCATGGTGTTTGACTTCAGGAAAATGAGGTCGGGAATCCAGCTTTACTCTGTGACCTTAGAGCATTAATTAATGTCCCAAAGCCTCAATTTGCTCATCTACAAAATAGGAATAATAATTTCTACTTAATAAGGCTGATAAAGAATTAAATGAGCTTAAAAAGGAGGAATGGAGAATTAAATAAGGAAACAAAGCATTTAGCACATGCCTAGCACATATTCAGCACTCAATAAAATAATCAAAAATAAAATATTATAAATATTACTATTATTATTGGCCAAGGCCCACCAACATGCTTTATGTCCTTTATAATCCTTCAATAACCTTCTTTCACACAAATTGTTTTCCTAATCTCTCCCTCCCTCCCTCTTCCTCTTCCTCTCTCTCACCTCCCCCACTCGTGATCAAGGGGACATTTTTATGACAGGACTAGTTAAAACTAATGTAGCCACAGGACCCAACAAAACTCACAAGCCAATGTCAGGATCAAAGCCGTCACTGGGCCCTTTTGGAAACAAGATTAACAAAAGACACTACAAATGATTTTCAGTTACCAATCTGTCCGGAAATTGATAGAGTCAGAGCTGGAAGGGCCCGCAGCCCCTATCTGGCCCCAGCAGCCCATTGGACACAGAGACAGAAGACGGAGAAAAGATGAAGGCTACACAAAGTTACATAGGGGGTAGAGGCCAGAATAGGACCACCACCGGACCCCTCAGCCCCTGGTGGCATCTGAGCTCTGTGCCCTGGAGCATGGCTGGGTCTCAGGAGCTAGGTTTCCTGACCCTCATGCTCCACACTTCTTGTCCCATCCCCTTCTGCTCACTCCAGTCTGCAAAGGGAGCCGACACCAATTTTTTTATAAAAGTGACCCTGAGCATAAAAGCCACAGCCTTGGGGCAGACCCACATCTGACCCATTTCTATGAGGTAGGCAGCGTATCTCTATTACACAAAAGAGGCTTCATGGACTTGCCCAAGCTCTTGCAGCTTGTCACTGTCAAAGGCAGGATTCGAACCCAGGTTCAACTCCAAAGCCTCAACGCTTCCCACCATCAACCAGGAAGCCTGCCTGGCTCCTGAATGCCCTTGATCTGGCCTCAGGTTATCCTCACGCCCTCTCCTCCCCACACCCACACCTGCCCAGCACCGCCACCAGCCTGCCAGGCACACTGGCTAGTGACCAGCGTTACCCAGCAGGAACGTTTGCTGGTGCCAGTTGCAAACTGTTGCAGCCTATAGAGATTAAGCCACTGCCCCCGATGCCGCGAAAGTAAATGAGCCTTTCCAAGGGCTGCAGAAATAAATTTAAATGGCAGTGCTGGAGGGCCCGAGACTGTGGCTGAGTGAGTGTCTCCCTGCAGAGAAGCGACAAGGACAGTGATCAGTCCTGTCCAACTCGAGATTGTCATCGGGCATGTTCTGACCACTCCAGCTTCCTGCTGAGGGTCATCATGCATGACGCCAAGCATGACAGTAAGAACAGTGACAGGTACTAGGCATTCACTCTGGGTGACACCCCCCATGTACATGTATGTGTTTGTGTTTTACATGCATTAACCTACGGAAGGAGGACAACCCCAGGAAATAGGGAATTAAAGCCCCATTTTACAGCTGAAGAAACTGAGGCTGAAATAAAGCCATTTGACACCATGCAACTGGCAGAATGGGTCTCAAATAAGTTCGTGAAGCTGATTTTTCAGGCAGGCATGATTCTGCCAAAAAGCTGCCAGGGCGAGCCCTTATTTAAGATTACTGAGTGGTTTCACTTTCAAGACGAAAATAAATCAGAAGACGTCAGCAGGGTGTACCGGGCCACCAGGGCCTGGCCCCAGCTGACCTCCTACCTCACCAGCTTTCTTTGGAATTAGCTCCCACCTCTGCTCCCTGCCCCCTTGCATTCCTGCTGACCTCAGCCAGGCCTCATGATCCTGAATCCTCAAGTCTTTCTGTGTCTTCCACAAGGTCACTTATATATTATTCAGTAAAAAAAAAAAAAACAAAAACTCAGTCCCAGGAGAGCAATCCAGCCCTGAAGGGGGGCATAGAGCCTGAAGGAGAGAGTGGGCAGGTTACAGCCCACTCACCCTCTTAGCGGGGGTCCTTGTGCAGTGAACCACCTGCCCAGCTGTGCTTGGTGGTCCTGCTCTGCAGAGTGGGTGAGGGGTCTGACCCCTCTGTCCTGGTAGCATGCAAAACTTCCCTCTTTCTAAGCATTTACCCCATCGAATGTGAATATTTCTACTTTCCTTTTCTCTATCACAGTTCATATACCACTGGACAACTCCTGTGCCCTCAGTTTCTGTAGTCCTAATGCCTAGTCCAGGCCTGGCACGGTCAACCCTGCATCTCCATGGCCAGCGAAAAGAGAAAGGGAGGGAAAAATGAAGATGGAAAGGGGATAAAGAAGGAAAGGAGGGAGAGGAAGGGAAAGAGGCAGCCCCCATATCTATTAATCAGCTGTGCCAGAGCCCCAACGAGCCTTGGGAGCCACCTTAGGAGGGCTCCCCTGTGAATCTGAGAGAATGGGGAGGACCCAAACCCCGCAGCCCCAAGCTAACTGGTATCTTTTCTCCTCTCCCCAAGATTCGCCCCTGGAGGGAGATGCTGGCCCTTCTGGTACTTACCTCCTGCCCTCGGGAGCACTAGGGAGCACCCATCCGAGCAAAGTCAGCCTGGAAGAGAAAGTGACAACCGCCCCTCCGAGTCCAGCACAGTCGGGGGAAGAGCTCCAAGACCCGGAGCTGGAAGGGGCAGCCCCCTCTGTGCACCCAGAGCCTGTGGCCCTGTCCACACGGCTTCCAGAGGAGCCCAGCACCAAATTCACCTTTCCCCCCAGGAAGAGACTGCCTTCACTCAAGCAGGTGAACTCGTCCAGGAAACAGCTGAGACCAAAAGCCACCTCTGCAGCCATCCTCCCGAGGGTGGGGTCCCAGCCTGCATCCCCAGGCCTGGGTCTCGTCTCCTCTGCCACGAGGAAGCCTGGCCCACTGGGGCACCCCGATCCGGTGGCCTCTGCCGGTGGGGAGACCCTTCGGCTGCCTTCAGAGGAGCCCCTCTGGCTGGACCAGAAGAAAGGTGCGGTCCCCACAACACCCGCGCCCCTGCAGATCTCTCCCTTCACCTCACAGCCCTATGTGGCCCACACGCTCCCCCAGAGGCCAGACCCCGGGGAGCCCATGGTGCCCGATGAGGCCCACGAGGCTCCTGCTGAGGACGCCAGTCCGATGACTTTGATGGACAAAGGTGAGAATGAGCTGACCGGCTCAGCCTCGGAGGAGAGCCAGGAGACCACAACGTCCACCATCATTACCACCACGGTCATCACGACAGAGCAGGCCCCAGGTATGCAGCCCCCAATCCTACCTCCTGCATCCAGGGGGGCGGGGCCTGGGGGCGGGGAGGTCCCAGCCACGCCATCACTTACCATCTATTAAACACTGGTCAGCACAGTGCCTAGCAGCAGGTGGTAAGCGATCGTCCAGTGTCAGCTGAGCTCCTCTCAGGGTCCTGACTCAAGTGCTTTCCTCCAGCTCTCTGCAGCGTGAGCCTCTCAGACCCTGAAGGGTACATCGACTCCAGCGACTACCCACCCCTGCCCCTCAACAACTTCCTTGAATGCACATACAACGTGACAGTCTACACCGGCTACGGGGTGGAGCTCCAGGTAACCACAGAAGGGCCCCCTGAGTGGCTGCCTCTTCCAGCAGGAAGTCTCTGGAGGACCATCCGAGCCAGGCTTTCGTTAGCATCCTCACTCATCCGGTCCTCTCCTTGCCCTAGCTGGGCACACGTGAAGGGAAGGGCATGCCGATACCCGGTGAGGCATTATACCCAGATGGAAAGTCTTCCGATGCCCTGCACGTCAACACACACACACACTCCGGGAAGCCCCACATGGTTCCTTCCATCCGTAAACTTTTGCCTGTACAATCAGACGGAAAATGAAGGTGATGCCAGGGTTCAGACACCTGGATTTTGGGGTCTCAGCTCTACCAGTTAAAGCTGCATGATGTTGGGCAAGGGGACTCCGCCTCTCTGAGCCAGTTTCCCCATCAGTGAAATAAAGATGATAATGTTGCCACTTTACAGAGTTGAGGGGAGGAGTAGATATGACAATGCACAGAGAGCATTCAGTCCAAGAGAGCAGTCAGTGTGTGTTACCAACTACGCCCCCACACCCTAGTTCTAGACCTTCCCCAGCTGGCCACCCTGTAGAAGTCCTCTTCAAAACGGCCTGAAGAGAAGGGGCTACGAGCGGCGAACTCTCTGGCTCACTGTCCCACAGAGGGGAAAAGCGGGTGGAGTGGGAAGAAGAGGCTGGTACCACGGGGAGGAAGGCCCTACTAGGCCAAGGTTAGAGGTCTGCATATGTGCCCTTTCTGTGGCTTAGATGTGACTCAGTTTCTCTCTGTCCCCCTGCCGACTGCCCCCAGGTGAAGAGTGTCAACCTGTCTGAGGGGGAGCTGCTGTCCATCCGCGGGGTGAACGGCCCCACCCTGACCGTCCTGGCCAACCAGACACTCCTGGTGGAGGGGCAGGTCATCCGAAGCCCCACCAACACCATCTCTGTCTACTTCCGGACCTTCCAGGACGACGGCCTCGGGACCTTCCAGCTGCACTACCAGGGTAGGCTCAGCGAGGCTGCCGGGATGTAGCCGCTCGCCTCCGTTTCCCTCTGGGAACTGTGGGTTCTCAAACTTTTTGTCCCGGGGTCCCCCTGGCAGTTTGGTAAAACCCACAGACCTCTTCTCCAAATAGTGTGTGTACGAGCATAAAAACTATGTCAACTAAAAAGGAAACCAGTCATAGTGAATTACAGTTGTCAAAATATTGTTTTAATCTCTGATACCATAATCTATGTACCTCTTTAACATGTTAAATACTAAAATCTCCTGGCGGTTCTGATAATCAGTGTAATTTCAAAGCACTGAGGAGCATAAGAAATATGTCAAGCTATCCATTATGACAGGAAGATATCTGTGATTTCTCCCGGTGACAGAGTCAGAGGTTCTGCGGCTCCGTTGCAGCTTGCGCCTGTGTTCGGGCCTCAGGGAAGCAACGCGGTGCGGTCACGTGTTCGCGAGCACGAGAAAGCCGCGTTTCCCGTCCAAGCTCACAGCCCCTGCGTTTGGCACATGAGAGTCCGTGGACTGCGGTGCAGGGCCCGGCCACCAGGGTCCCTGTCTCTTTTTTCTCCTCCAGCATTGCTTTCTTTCCATTTCATCTGCTTCTGAACCCGCCTTCTTTTGCTTTCTGTTCATTTCTCTCTTTTCTTCCTTCCTTTCACCTTCCACCTCTCTACGTCTGTATTTTCTTGCTTCCTTTACTTCTCCCTGTCCCCCTCTCCCTCTCTTCACTCCCACCCTCCATTCTGCCTTCTTTCTCTCTGTCTCTCCCTCATTTTCCCAAGCTCCCACTTCCTGGGCAGTTCCCATGGCCTCAGCTTACTTCCCTTCACTGAGAACTCCCCCTGCTTAACTCTCCAAATATCTGAGTGGAAAGGGGAGTCAGTAGCCAGCCATCTAGAAAGTGGGGACCATCCACGTTCACATCAGATGGACCAAATATCTGGAAAAACAATTCATTTTAACTCCTCTGAAACAAGTGGATGGTTGTATATGGCAGTCTTCATTTCGTCACAACTTTTCGATATTGTTGTCTTTGCTCATTAAGAAAACTGGGAAAATCCCTTGTTGAGCCATGCACTTGGGTACCGAGAGTACAGGTGCCCTATGCTGCAGGAGAGAGCAGACCACAGTCTGGGTGGAGCTAAGAGGAATTGAACATCCTCTTAGGAAAACTGAGGAACTCAACAGAGCCACATCCCCCAGCTGCCACCCCGGGGCAGTGAACGCCACCCGTGTGCCAGACATTTCCCACGTCATCCTTACCACCTCTGGGGAGGTGGGGACAATTGTCCACTCCACTGGAAAGATAATGGAAAGTGACATTTAGGGCACTGTATCACTTTCTCAAAGTCACACATTGTCTAAGTGATAGGGTAATAATGTAAATTCAACTTGGTCTCCTTCCAAAGCCCAGCCACTTACCTCCCAGGACCATTGTTTTCAAGTTTTCCTCTCCTCTGACATTTCCCGAAGAGCTGGCTATTCTCATTCAGGTCCAAGAGTCTGCATTTTTAACAAACTTCTGTAGTATTCGTGCAGGTGGTACTATGCCTATGAGGGCAATACTGCCCCTTTCCCCGGGGAGAAGGCCATTCTAGGTCCATATGGAGAGAGGCTCAAATGAGGCTTGGGAGCTCATTTTTTATCCCAAACCTGCTGTCTCTGGTCAGCCAGGGCAGGGTGCTTTGGACCACGTGATCCCTGTTATAATTGATGAGAGACAGACACACTCTCCTCCAGCTCTCCCGGGTCACCAGGGGCCTCAGCTTTCCTCCTCAGCACACACTGGCCCCCGGAAGTGGGTCACCTTCTCTGTCTCCACCCTCAGAGGAGTGACTGTCTGCCTCTGCATTTCTTCCCAGCCTTCATGCTGAGCTGCAACTTCCCCCGCCGGCCGGACTATGGGGATGTCACGGTGATGGACCTGCACTCAGGCGGGGCGGCCCACTTCCACTGCCACCCAGGCTATGAGCTCCAGGGCGCCAAGACACTGACGTGCATCAATGCTTCCAAGCCCCACTGGAGCAGCCATGAGCCCATCTGCTCAGGTACACTGCAGCCTCAGCCGGACCGCACGGGCACCGTTCAGTGAGAGCGGGGAGACCACCCCCCAGGGCATTAGGACCGACCATAGGCTTAGGCTCTTTCCCCAGGGGAGAGACTGCTCCCAATACAGATAACTGCTACAAAACACACATCATGTAAAATGGACCATTAGTGACATCTCGTGCATTCCCTGTACTGTGCAACCATACCCACTGTGTGGTTCCAAAGCATCTTTATCACCCCCACATGGGAACTCTGTCCCCATTAGCAACCACTCCCCATTGTTCCCTCCCCCTCAGGCCTGGCAACCACCCACATGCTTTGTGTCCCTGTGAATTTGCCCACTGTGGACGTTTCCTATAAATGGGATCACACAATGTGTGATCTTTTCTGACTTCTTCTTTCACTAAGCCTATCGTTTCCAAGGTTCATCTTTGTCATACTGTGCATCAGAACTTCATTTCTTTTTTATGGCTGAATAATATTCCATTGTTAGATAGACCACATTTTATCTTTTCATTCATTAGTAGACATTTGAATTGTTTCCACTTTGGGCTCTTATGAATAATGATGCTATGAATATCTGTGTGAAAGTTTTGTGTGAACATGTATTTTCATTTCTCTTGGGTATGAGGAGTAGAAGTATGACCCAGGAGTAGAATTGCTGGATCATACAGTAATTCTATGTTTAACTTTTTAAGGAACTGTGAAACTATTTTCCACAGTGGCTGCACCACCATTTTACATTCTCAACAGCCATGTTCAAGAGAACAAATTTTCCACATCCTTACCAACACTTGTTATTTTCCATGTTTTCTTTTTATTATTATAGCCATCCTAGTAGGTATGAAGTGGTATTGTGGTTTTGATTTACATTTCCCTGATGGCCAATAATATTGAGCTTCACACGTGCTCCTTGGCCATTTGTATATCTTCTAGGAGAAATGTCTATTCAAGCCTTTGCCCATTTTTTATGTGGTTGTTTGACTTGTTATTATTGAATTGAAGGAGTTCTTTATATATCCTGGCTACAAGGCCCTTATTAGATATATGATTGGAAAACATTTTCTCCCATCCTGTGGCTTGTCCTTTCACTTCTTGATAGTGTCCTTTGATACAAAAAAAAGTTTGTGAAAAAGTCTAATTTATCTATTTTTTCTGTTGTTGCTTGTACTTTGGTGTGGCTGCTGTCATGAGCCCAGTTAATAGGTACTGAGCACAGTGTCAAGGCTGCAATAACTCCTCCCAGCAACTCTACATGGTGGAACCCTTATCCCCATCACACAGATCAGGAAACTGAGGCTCATAGAGGTGAAGGCACCTGCCCAAAGTCACCAGACAGAAATTGACTGAGTCCAGAAACCTACTCTCCCGAGTTTTTTCCTTACTACACCTTCACTATGCAAAGTGTGGTCTGCAGACCAGTGAGATTATTAGAAATGCACAACCCTGGCCCTCATGCAAGACCAGCTGAATCAAAATATACATCTTAACATACCCCTTGTCTAACTCACATGCACATTGTAGATTGAGAGGCACTGGGTCATTCCACGCGGTTCCTGCACCAGTGGGCAAAGCCTTGACCCCTCTTGGCTACCAAGGCAGCAAAGTCTTATAAGATTCTCAAAAGTCCTGATGGTGACCAGGAGGATAAAGGTGCCATATCAACTGAATGCCTACTATGCGCCAGGCCATGAGCCACACACCAGGAGAACACTTGGAACAATAAACGTAATTCCTGCCCCCCATAATCAGTGGAATCCAAAGAGCAAACGAGAGCTGATAATAAATTCTGAGATTTAATGGTTGCAGTATTATTCCCCAAGGGCTTTCAGAGTTTTTGTTCTTTTCTTTTTAACAAAGGGGGGGAAAAAACAAACCATAGGGTAGTTGGTCTCTGCACCTCTCTCACGTTAATTTTTATCTATGTGTGAAATCAAGGAGAAATTAAGCCTCAATTTGTGCTAAGAAAGATAGATGGAGAGCCACGGCTAGCAAATTGAAACCGAAGAGAGCTATCAGTCGGCTTAATAAAGCAAGAAAAGGGTGGAAAGGCAGCAAATGAGGAGCAGCTCAGGGAGGACAGATGGCCAGCGTCCCCTTCATGGACAGTGTCCTCCACCTCCTTAGTTCCTGAGCCATAGAACGTTAATGCTGGCTCTGCTTCAGCACCTACTCTGTGCCACGGACCGCACCAAGCCCTCCGCATGCAACATGTCACTGGTTTCTCACCACAGCTGTCTGAGGAGGATGGGATTATTATTGCCACTTTACGGTGAATTCAAGGTTCAGAGAGCTTTGTTAACTTGTCCGAGATCCCCAGCAGATACGTGGCTCAGGCCAGGTTTGTTTTGAACCTGTCGTATAGGACAGACAGGCAGGCAGCCTGGGGAGAGACATGGTGCTCTGTCCATGGTCCTGAAAGAAGAACAGGGCTCCTTGGCAATGTCTTTGCTCTAAGTCACAGCCAAGTTCAGAGCAAAGAGAGCTGTCTACATTTTCTCCTACCACAAGTCCTTGTTTGTTGTACAGTCTTCTGAAAACCATTTAATGAGAACCAAATATCTCCTAAGAATACAAATAGGACTACCTCTCTACACTTGTAATAATCTTCCAAGTTCATGAATCACTCTTTAATACTTATTAGATTTTTATGATAAAAGTATTATATGATTCTGGTTGAAAAAAGCTTTCAAGAAATACAAATGTGTAGAATACAGGAGCAAATCACTTTTATGTTCATGGTCTCAACTGACCCTTGCATATAGCTCATTGAAATGGATATGGCAGACCACTTTCTAGCTTTTCTTTTTACTTAAAATATAGTGAGCATCCTCCTATATTCTCAAGCATCCTTTGAGAACATGGTTTTTCAAAACCTGCACGAGCGGAATGTATTTATTTTACCAGTCCCCTGTGGGTAGACATTCATACTGTTTCTCATTTTTGTCTCTTAGAAAAAGTCTAGCAGTGAACATCCTCATTCATGAACTTCTGTGAAAACCTATACATCTTTTCTTAGAACAAATTCCCAGAACCTTAATTATTAAGTCACAGTGCTTGCAAATACTATCTGAGCTTTTTCACTAAAATTCTGTCCTGAAAGTTCACATGGTTTGCATTCTAACCAGTCCTGAAGGGGAGTGACCGTTTCCCATCACCCCCTCGCTGCTGGGTCATTGTTACTTTTCCCCTTGGCCAATTTGGTGGGTGAGAGTTGAATATAGTTTACATTTGCATTTCTTTTATTATTAGGGAGCACTGAGTTTTTTAGTGCTTGCTATGTACTAAAAGTATATTTTATCTTGTGTAAACTGCCTCTTTATGTCTTTCTTGATGACCATTTTATAATTAAGAAGCAGGGCACAGCCAGCACCATTGAAGCGTCATTAAATCACAGTTGTTTCCTACCACGAGACACAGGCAGTGGTGGCTCCAATCGTGGAGTGAGACTTCTTGTCATACAGGAGGAACCCACCCAGAGGACAGGCTTTCCCTTGGTGTCTCTCCTACCATCCTGTTTCTCCCATGAATGGGTAGGAGTGG
This sequence comes from Trachops cirrhosus, assembly GCA_028533065.1. Classification (NCBI taxonomy): domain Eukaryota; kingdom Metazoa; phylum Chordata; class Mammalia; order Chiroptera; family Phyllostomidae; genus Trachops; species Trachops cirrhosus. The sequence goes on along the minus strand of CM052546.1, from coordinate 55,800,018 downwards.
GGATGGGGAGGATGTAACTCTCTCTCTCTCCCCCCCATCACCCACTCACCCTTACTTTCTGCCCCCAGCCCCTTGTGGAGGGGCTGTGCACAATGCCACCATCGGCCACGTCCTCTCCCCAAGTTACCCTGGAAATGCCAATGGAAGTCAGTTCTGCGTGTGGACGATTGAAGCGCCAGACGGCCAGAAGCTGCACCTTCACTTTGAGCGGCTATCACTCCATGAGAAGGACAGGTAAACCTCTGAGGGCCCCGGCCAGCCTCCCTCCCGCCCAGTGTTAGAATGTGGCTAGGGACTTGGAGCCTTGAAATGGCTGAAATTCTGGCTTATGGAAGTCAGGAACGAAAGAGCTAGGAGGATGGCAAAAATCTTAGCGATCATCAGTTTTGATCCTTCTTTTTACAGGTTAGGCAGCTGGGCCATACAGAGGAAAGGGGACTTGCCCTAGGTCACACAGCAAGATGAGGAAAGAGGCTAAAAGGGAATCCAGACCACCCCCCACACGCTGACCCTCCCCTCACTCATTCCCCTGATCATCATTTTCTGTAGTTGAACAAGGAGAGAGTGTTCATTCAGCATCTGCTCTGTGTCCAGTCACGTACTGGGCTTCATGGAGAGCAGGAGAAAAGTAGAAGAAAGATGAGACTCATGCATGTCAAAGACCCAGGGAGAAGTCACCCTGCAATATCTGAGTGAGAGCATGTCTATAGACTCTAAGTAATATACCCAGAATCCAGAATCTTAAAACTGTGACATCCTCTGACCTTACGCCAGAGTACTCTTGGATGTTCTTGAAAACTAGAACCTTAGCTGCTTAGACATGCTGTCTAGGGCTTGGTTCCCTTAGAAACAGAGATGTGACAAGGCTGTGAGGAACAGCGGTTTATTTGGGAGCTGATCCTAGAAAATAGAGGGAAAGTGAGAAGGAAGAAAAGAGAGTCAGTCAGTATAGTCTGCATTGATAAGCAGGTGCCCAGATAAGCCACTGTGGCCCTCTGGGAAACAGTGTTGAACACGCCTCAGAGTGGTCCTTCTGGAGGGGCGGGGGAGCTGGGCTACTTACCTGCCGCCTGCCATCGATTGTTGCAGAAAGGATGCTCTTGGGCGCACAAGCTCCCCAGGATCGTCATCCACCCTTTGAGCTGGTGGAGCTGGCTCACTCTCAGAGACTTTGGGTGAGAAGCCAGCAGGAAGCATTTGAGCAATGAGAACTGAAGGGGCACGGGTTTGGTGCGGGCAGCATTTGCCGCACCTCCAGAATGCCAGCACCTTAGAATTCGGGAATCAGTTGGATTCTTTTGCTTTTTTTATTCTTATTTATTTTATTACAGTTGGCCTTATTTTTCCCCTTTGCCCTCCTCTCCCCACCCTACCCCCCTCCCACAATCATTCCCCACACTATTGTACATGCTTATAGTGTCCAGGCTTCTTTGGATTTTCAAACTTAGACCATTAACCTCATTATGTAGAAAGGGATTTGTATAGAACACACCAGGCCCCTCAATAACTTACCCAGCTCTTTCATCCTCTTCCCTCCAAGTGGTGCGCTTATCCTGAGCGACTCCATCCCAATAAACCACAGCTTTGGAGTGTAAGGTGTAGAGCAGGGCTTTCAAAACCCAGCTTCCTGGTAGCATCAGGATGACTCAGGGAACTCCTTAAAAAACAGATTCCCAATCTTTCCTTCTAGAGACTGACTGAGAAGCCAAACCTTGAACCCTTGGTGAAGGACATAGTCTAAAACTTAGACCTTGGGGCATGGCCCCCAAGATACAGCAGAGTCAGCAGGAACCAGGACTGTGGAGAGGTCCGCCCGCACTCCTGGAACGGCTCCTGGCCTCTACCTCAGCCCCCTCCTCATCAAAGTCACAGTGGAAACACGGCAAAATGGACAGACTGGAGCACCAACCCTTATTCATTTTGGTGACATTGGAAATTTATCGGGGCAACATTATAGAGAGCCTTTTATAGGTCACAGTAAAAAAACCCTCAAAGGACTTTAAATGCCTGTTTATGACTCCATAAACATAACTTATCAAATTTGTATACTCTTCTCTACTTTTGCATAATTTCTTTAAAAATACTAAGACTAGCAAAGAGTTGAGTATCCAATGGTTTTAATAATAGTAAAAGTGAATAGCAACATTTTGTCTAACATGTTTTATTTTTCAGGGCACTTTATCTATCAGACTTTCAAAGCCCACCTGTAAAATAGATATGAAAGACGCTATAATACCTGCCTTCACAGTCATGGAGACTGAGGCCCAACATGTGTTGAGATGTATGTAAACTTCACGGGACTTTGGAAACTAGAAATCAGGACTCCTGACTCCCCACACAGTGCTCCAGGGAAACAATGATCAAAAAGCCTGTTAGGGGTCAACCGCTTAATAAATTTGACTTATATACCTATTCTATCCTGGACACTTTACACTCACTGCCTATAATCCTCACGCTCTGATGTAGGTGGGATTGTACCCATTTTACAGATGAAGAAACAGAGGTTCAGTGAGGTGAAGTGTCCTTGTCCAAAACCACAGAGCTGAGAAGTTACAGAGTGGGGATTCTGACTGACTATCTATACCACTATTTCAGGAATGATATTATCTCATTAATCCCAACTTTCCAATTAGTAATAATAATTACTATCAATTAGCCCAGTTTATTCCATGTACATATCACTTCTCCTACAACCTCAGAATCAGTCCATGAGTCCAGGGCAAATGTTCTGCAAAGAAGCAGCTTCCATAAGGTAAAGCAGCTTGTCTGGGCACATACAGGGCAAAGTTGGAATTCAAATCTGAGGATGAGAGGTGCTCGCTGCACACCCCTCCTGCTGCTGTGTGTCCATGACCCGAGAGGACGCTCAGCAGCCCTCTTCTTTCCCACTGCCAGGATGAAGGTCTACAGTGGGCTGACCAACAAGTCTGCTCTTCTCTACGACTCCTTTCAAACAGAGAGCGTCCCCTTCGAGGGCCTGCTGAGCGAGGGCAACAGCATCCGAATCGAGTTCACATCCAACCAGGCGCGGGCAGCCTCCTCCTTCAACATCCGGTTCGAGGGTGAGGGTCCATGGGGCCTCCCCCTCTGCTGGGGTGGTGGTTGGGATCAGGGGAAGCATGGTGGGGCTGCACTGGGTCCTGGGAGGTAGCAGTCTGGCCATCCAGAGATAAGGGAGACCCAGCGGCCAGATGGACTCTCAGACTTGCAGAAGCAGACTTAGCTTTCCTAACAAACAATTCCTACCCTTTATTGAGCACTTACTATGTGCCCAGTGTCTTATGTCCAGAGTGCATTTAATGCTTACCACACTGCAGCGTGAGAGCTGTTATTATCTTTGAACTCAGGAAACTAGGGCTAGGGAACCTGAGTGACTCGCTCAAGGTCACTGGTTAGAAAAAAACATGGAGCTAAGACTTCTGTCCAGCTTGAGTCTGGTCCCTAAGCTCTGCTCTGCTCAGTGGGACCCCTTAGAGTCCAGCCTCCCTTCCTCCCAGAATCATTAGCAAGGGCCTGTCCTGTGCAGTCCTGACCCTTTAAGAAAGGATGCCCTTCGGTATTGCATGTGACTTGGGACACTTTCTGTTCTGTCTTCCCTAAGAAAAGTTGATCTTTTTCTAAGACAAATTTATGGCTTCAAGTGGCAGAAACCAAGACTCTCAGTTATGGGACATAAAAAGAATCTATACGGGATACTAAAAGGAATTAAACATAAAAACTCAGGAGGGTTGGGAGGACAGAGATTCTTAGCTCCATTTTAAATAAGAAAAAAATGAGACCCCAAGAAGCCAAGTGAATGGCCCGAGGGCCCTTCCTTCAGCAGGTCAGCTGGAACCAGGTCACAGAGACTGGTACTTGTGTCCCTGGGAGCATCCCTAAGTGTCAGGAAGGGCCCATCTTTTGCAACACTGCTCTGTGAGTGGCCCCTGGCTCATCTGAGCGGCTGTCCCTCTCTTGTGTCCCCTCCCCAGCCTTTGAGAAAGGCCACTGCTATGAGCCCTACATTCAGAATGGGAACTTCACCACGTCTGACCTGACCTACAACATTGGGACCGTCGTGGAGTTCACCTGCGACCCTGGCCACTCCCTGGAGCAGGGCCCGGCCGTCATTGAGTGCATCAACATGCGGGACCCATACTGGAATGACACGGAGCCCCTGTGCAGGGGTGAGTGGCCCCACCGTCCCCCTCCAGGGGCCCCCCAGGGACCTCTGCCTCCTCAGATGAAAAAGCCAAGGCCTCTGTGTAGAGGCCTGTCACCACTTTACATACCAATTCGAGTATGAGAACCCTTTCCAGGACCCACTGTCCTTGGGGTCAGGTTTGCTGCTTGTCCTTGAGAAAGCTGCAGAATACATAAATTTCAAAAGGTGCCTCTTTCTCCAGGCACGAGCCACTAGTGTGCAGCTTAGTGACAAGATCTCTGTGTAGATCTCAGCTGCTGTGGGGTCCCTCTGTAGTGCACCCTTGTGCGGTGCTAACCCACCCAACAGCATGGGGCAGTCCTGGGCCTGATTAGTAATAGTAATGATAGTGACCATTGTTAATGGGAATGCCAACACTGTGTTTCAGGCACTCTGCCAAGGACTATGTGGGCGTTATCTGATTTAATCCTCACTACAACCCTTCCTATTGACCCCAATTCCAGATGACTAAACTGAGGCTGTAAATGACAGGCCTAAGAACACAATGAGGGTAATTGGCAGAGGTGGGAATGGAACTCAGGTCTCTCTGTTCTCAAAGACCTGTGCCCTGAGCCCCCTGGACAGTGCTGGCTATGAAGAACCCTCATCTATCTGGGTCCCCAGTGCCCTGCCCTCCCCATTTCCCCACTCTGAGCCCAGGTAGGCACCCTGCACCCGATGCCTATGGAGCATGGAAGTAATGAACAGAAACCTCGCTCGCTCCTGGCAGCCGCCGCCTGGATGGTGGTTGGCGTGAAATAACAGCCCCGCCGTGGTGAGGGATTGATCTCTGTATTAAATGTGCTGGTTTAACAGAGCGGAATTTATTGGTGCTTTGGCCTCTGCCATGTTGAGAACTTTCCAAAGCGGTAAACACAGAGTAGAATTTAAAGGGCCAGGTGCCAGGTACGGTCCTATCTCTGCTTCCAGTTCAGAGCCGGGGTCCTTCACAGTTATATTAACTAAGAATTACTGAGTACTTACCTTGTGCCAGGCACTGTGCTGTGTTTGACACCCCTGAGTTCAATTAAGCTTCAGAATAACCCAATGGCATCAGCGGTGGTATTACTCCAGCTCTACAGAGAAGGGAAATGGAGGCTCCAAGAAGTTACCTGCCTTGTCACAGAATGTGCTGGTGGCCAAGGCAAGCCTCGGACCCAGGTCCACCTGGCCTGAAGGTGCCATTTCTTAGCCACTACTCACCCTGTATAAGAGTAGGGCAGCTGAAGCTTCATTCAGAACTTTGGGCTCTGTCCATGGTCCCGAAAGAACTACAGCTCCATCTTTGCCTACCCTCAGCTAAAGGAGGCAGGAGGCCAGCCCCAATTTAATCATCCCACAGACATGTACTGGCTTCTTGGGGTGAAGGCGCCTGTCCCCCGACCACAGCGAGCTATGGCTACGTGACTTCATAGCCCACACTCTTAACCGCTGTGCCATATTGACTTCCTCATAAATGAAGTGTGTCTGTCTGTCTGTGTCTTTTACAGCCATGTGTGGTGGGGAGCTCTCTGCTGTGGCTGGGGTGGTGCTGTCCCCAAACTGGCCAGAGCCGTACGTGGAAGGTGAAGACTGCATCTGGAAGATCCACGTAGGGGAGGAGAAACGGATCTTCTTAGACATCCAGTTGTGAGTGTTTACTGGTGGAACCCCCCATCCAGAGTAGGGAAGAAATTAGGCCTGCTTTATTCTTTCAGCCAGTATTCAATAAGCATCTACTATGTGTCAGGGGCTGTGCAAAGAACTGGGGTCCCAATGGTGAAGGAAACAGCATCATGCACTCAGAGAGAAAGTCCCTATGCTCAGGAAATTCCATCTACCAAGGAAGCAGGCATTAAGTGAGGAAACACACCAATAACTGCATTCTGTCACTCTGGTAACTGATGTAAAGATAGGTGCGTGGTGCTGTGAGATCATATAATGGGGATTTGATATAAAGGGGAAGATCAGAAAAGCCTTCCTAGGGGACCTGATACTAAAGCTCACAACTCAAGGATGAGTTGGAGCGAATGCACCCAGAAGGGACAGAATGTGCAAAGGCGAGAGTATGCACAGCATTTTCAAAGGACCGAATGTCTCGTGTCACCAGTACTGCAGTAGTGTATGTCCTAGCTGTCTCTCTCAGCCACACCAGAGGTCTCTGTAGTCAGGGCCTGGTCTGATGTAACTCTGTCCCAGGGTCTAACACAGAGCCTGACACATACCAGGTGCTCAGGAAATGATCTCTAGTGAAGAAATGCTGTCGTGAACGAACTTACTGGCTGTGCGGCTGCTTCCTGTACTCAGTGGTGGTACTTATTACATGTTCCAATTGGAACTCCCTCCGTCAACTCCCCAGGGACCGGGGCACTCCCAGGGAACAGGGCCAGATGCACCAATGATAGCTCTAAACGTGTATATCTCAGGTAATCCTCACAAAGAAAAAGACCCTGCCTGGTACCCTATCTTCTGGATTAGGATCACCCAGCTGGCAAGTAGCAGAGCTGAAATTTGAGTCCAGGCTTTTGTGGCTGCTCATTCATGCTCTTTCTGCTGCCCTCATGTGAGACGGAGCTGAGAAGGGGACAGAGACAGATGGTGGTGTCTGGAGAAGCAGAAGAAAAGGCTTCTAGGCAGACCCAGACACTCTGGCTGGGGACAGAGGGAATGCCAAGTTCTAAAGAGCCTCTCTGGATGCAGCCATGACCTCTGAGGTCAGCTGTCCTCTCAAGGCTGAAGTGCAAACCCAGGTGGCTGGGAAGCAGGACTCGGGCTGCCTGGCTCTGCAGAGGAACTTTGCAAGTAAAGAGAGAAATTATTTGCAAAATTATTAGTGACTATCTTTTGAAGCTGTCCCTTAGAGAGAGAGGAAGTGTCCTCTGAGGCTGTCCCAGGACCTCCTGCTCCAACCAAGTCAGAGATTCACAGACCCCACCTCTTGTGGACCTGGGGCCAGACCAGCCTAGACCAGAATTCTATCTCCTCCACCCTCCAGCCGCGTGACTTTGGACTTTTCTCTGGGCCCAATATTTCTGAACTGTGAAGAGGGTCTTTTAACATCTATGTTTCTGTGGCATATACCTAGGAAATTTCTAGGCTAGAATGTGAGCTCAAATTCGAGTCCAGCTACCCATGATACACAAGGAGGGAAAAAAGTAAATAATATGTGAAGAGTTTCCCAGGAGAGGGCCTCCATTTATCAATAAACCATGTTTATTACATCGTAAGTAATCTGGTTAAGAAATAGCATTTTGCCTAAAAATTATCAAGCAAAGTAACAGCAATGGGAAGACCCCCAAGAGAAGGTTTTACAGAGTAACAGTATTAAAGGGTTTGCCACCAGAGACTTAGAGTTAGGGTCCAGAGTGAGAGGACTTCGGAGGTCCTCCAAACCAGTGACACTCAGATCCACTGGTAGAGTTTGGGGGCCAAGTGGGGTGGGGCTTGGGGAGGCCATATGTTCTTCTGGATAATCTGGGCACCGGATGCTGAGTCAAAGTGAAGGTCACGTGGAAACACAGACAGGCTCCAAGATGGGGTCAGTGGGGAGAGAACTGTCCCTCCTGGGGGAGGTTCCACGTCCTCCGTGGGGCATGCAACCTACATCATCCAGGGCCAATTCAGTCCGATTTCAGTCACCATGGACACGTTGTGAAGACTGTGATTCTTCCCACTGAGCACATTTAATTTGCTTCCACGTGCATGTACTGAGCACCCACTGTGAAGGAGGCACCAGCTGGGAGCCAGACAGGTGCAGCCCACCCTCGGGGAGCCCATGTCATGAGTGGACATGGCACAAGAGAGATGCAAGACAGGGGCCCTCGGGGCCAGGAAGGAGGCAGGTGAGCTGGTGGATGACAGGGAGAGAAAGTATCCCTGAGGAAGCAGCATCTAAGTCACTGGGGGCGATTTTGCCCACAGGGGACATTGGCAGTGTCTGGAGGCATTTCTGGTGGTGACAATTGGTGATGGGAGTTGGTGCCACTGGGATCAAGGGGGTAGAGCTCGGGGATGCTGCTCAACACCCGGCAATGCCCAGGACAGTCCCCCACAGAGAATTAGCTCACCCAAAAGGTCTATAGTGCAGAACTAGAGATTCCTCACCCATGCTGAGACCTGAAAGGCAGATCAGAGATGGGCAAAGATGGAAGGAACAGTGTTGTAGCCCAAAGGAATAGCCTGTGCAAAGATCCGGAAGCAGGGAGGCACCCCTCTCTTCCCATTTGTCCACAACATCGAATCTGTGCTGAGCACATGGTGCATCCCAGCCAATCACATCCCAGGCACCATCCCTATGAGCACATGCAGTGGGTTCCATGGTGACCTCCATTGCACAGATGCATAAACTGAGGCTTAGAGAGAGGGCAGGGAACTGGCTGAGCTAGGATTCAAACCCTGCTTGCTGCATCCCTAGGGTCTGGGATCCTCACCAGCCCTTGAAAGGAGGGAGACTGCGTCTCTGGGACTCACTGGCACAGCAGTGGCATCAATGAGGATGTGCCACCAGGCAGCAGTAGAGTCAGACAGGGCTTTGAGGGGTGCACTGGGGAGTCCAGATTCGCCCAAACTGGGCAGCAGAGGCAGGGTGGTCAGCAGTTGGGGGGATGAGCCCAGCCCTCCAGTCACTAGGCTGAGGCTTCCTCTGAAAAAGTCCAGCACACGCCTGGCAGGGTGGCATCTGGACTTGGCACCTCTTTCCTCCCACGGAGGGAGTGAAAATAGCATCTCACCAGCGAGGGTTACGCGAGGCCCGAGAGCTGCTGGGTTTAATTTATCTCGCTTGGTTTCTGCTGACAGTTTTAGTAAACCAATTTGGGTTTGATAGTAAAAATAATTTTGTCCTCAGGGCCCCTCAGCCCTGCCTAAGTGTTGGCAATTGTTATTTATCACAGCGGCGAGGAAGAGAATGTCTCTAATGTGGGCAGAGGTGGGTAGGTGGCCTGTAGGAGGCGCTGGGCAGTGTTTGCTGGGTCGTGAGGGCCCAGCCACGTGTGCCTGGACAGTAAGGGGGGTCGGCTCTTTTTCTCCCTCATGTACTGGATGGGTCTGTTAATGCTGTGTGCATTTAAGATAACATTTATGAGGGACCTACTGTGTGCTGGGCCCTGAGCTGCGCAGTTTATATCCATGAGCAATAATGAATGGGAATGTTATTATGTAGAGGTAATAATCGTGTGATTTAGAGCTAATGTGAATAGAGATAATTACAGAGGAGTAATTACCTAAATTGGAGATAAGACATGCAATGCACCGTTGCATGAGGTCTGATGCATAGTTGGCGCTTCATAAATGGTGGTTACAATGACCAAGAATCCTTATCGGGTAGGTGTTATTATGTTGTGCATTTGGGAAATGACAGCACAGAGACATTAAGTGGCTTCCTCAGGTCACACAGCCTGTAAAGGACAGGGTTTGCACACACACACAAGAGCCTCTACCTTCACGGACTTGAACAGCCTATGGAGGGGCCAGCTGCATGTCCGTGGTGATTCGGGGGGGGGGCGAGCTGCATGTCTGTTATGATGTAGGGGGGCTCCAAAGCCTCCAGGAACTCAAAGTTCAGGAAGGGAAGAAGGGCCACACAGAGACCTGGCAAGAAGCAGACACAGCACTGTGGACGGTGGGGTGGGGGTGGAGACGTCATGGGGCCCTGGATTTATCTCTGCCGGTTGTGGAATGTCACAGAGAGGGTGACATCCAAGCAGTATCTTGAAGAGTATCAGTTGCTCAAGCTGTCATGGGGACAGGGCTTTACAGGGGAGCCCATGTGAGTAAAGAATTCCAGCAAGTGACAACAGCGACTGATAGGCACCCAATGGATGCCTGGAATTACAGCATTAATTAGGACCACTCGCCTTGCATTGTTGGTGTTGGAGGGGGGAGGGGGTGCCTGATCTTGGGATGAGTCAGGAGCCCCCAGGGTAAACCCCCTTCACACCCCAAATGCCTAGTCCCCGACCCATCATGAACCTCCCTGCTCCATCAGGAATCCGCCACTTAATTCTAAAACACAACCGAGCAGGAACCTTTTAAATCCTTAAGGATGTCTTAAATCTGTCTATCTATCTATCTCTCCATCTACCTATCTCTATCTCTCTCTCAGAATAAAGCATAGAAAGGTGAATAAAACAACTAAGGAATTATTAGTGAAGGCATCAAAGAATGGAAGAGCTGAGAGGGAACCAGAGAGGGGAGCTAACTTACCTAGCATCACACAGCAAGTCAGATTTAGGACCAGAAAGATAGCCTCAGCGTGACTGCAAGAGCTGAGAACAGAAGCCACAACCTTGAAAATGCCACATGACAGAGGAGACGGAAGAGCTTCTAGAGTCAAAAAGACCTGCAGTTAAATCCCAACTCTGCTGCTCACTAGCTGTGGGGCCTCCAGTGGTGGCCACACCTGCCTCCCAGGGGATGTTCGCTTCATCCCCAGAGCCTGGCACCCAGTAAGTGCTCAATAAATGTCTGCTACATCAAAGAGAGAGATGGTGAGTGTGGAAGTTAATCAAAAAACACATACAGGTCTTAGTAAGGTTTCTGACATGAAACAGACAAACAACCACAGCTAACTCTATTTTCACCCCATCACATGCCAGGTTTTAGGCTAAACACTTAGCATGCATTGTGTTCATTGCCGATGGTGGCCATCATTACCCGTATCATCATCAAAAACCAATGTCTGATGTTTACTGAGCACTTACTAGTTGCCATTTACTAAGTGCTTTATTCATATTAAGCCATTTAACTCTTCAAAGTAACCTATGTGATATCACTATGACTATCCCCTTTTGACAAATAAGAAAACTGGGCCTTAGGGAGATGAAGTCATTTGCCAAGGTCACACAGCTGGGAAGAGGCCAAGTCAAGACTCAAACTCAGGTCTCTGGGACCAAAGCCAGTGTTCTGACTACACAATACATGGTGGTGAGGTGCTGCATGGGGGAGAAAGCCCTCATTCCACCTTACAGAAGAAACCTAGGCTCAGGGAGCTTCCCCATGCCCCATTTCCTGAGCACCTATTGCAAATATACATACATCTCTAAAAGAAAAAAATTCCAACCAGGCTCCAGCTGGCTTTCTGGGCTCCACTGCAAAGCCCAGCCCTAAATCTCCCTCTGTTTATGGGTCCCTGCACAGTTCTTTAACCAGGAAATAAAAGGCCCTAATAACAAATCCCGATAACCATATGATTGATAGCTGCAGAATATTTCTCTTCAGCTGCTGCCAATCTGCTCTGTGCTAAGTTAATTCCAACCCCTAAAAATTAAGTGCCTTGTCCAGAGGCATTTCAGTCCTTCAGTGACAGAGCTGGTTCAGGCTGCAAGAATTCAGCTTGAGAGCCCAGCAAGAAGGAAGCTCCAGGGTCAAGGGCAGCATTGGCCCCAGAAGTGCAGAGCTGCAGACACCAGCAAAAATCATGGGAGAGACAACCACTATAGAAATGAAAAATCTCCCAATGCATTAGCAGAGAGAGATGGGATTTCCCTAGAACCAAAAGTCTAAGGAATCCAAGAAGGAACAGCAAAGTTCATAAAGCCCAAACTCCATCAGGTCGCAGGTAAAGAAACTGAGGCCCAGAGATGGGAAGAGACTGCCCTCAGACTACTCTATCAGTCAGCTACTGCTGCGTAACAAATTGCTCCAAACCTGGTACCATAAAACAGCAAGCCTATGGCATTGCTCACAAGTCTACAGGTCAGCAAGGTGATTTTTCTGGTCTCAGCAGGTCCACTTGTGTCTGTGGGCAGCAGCTACAGGTTGGGTGGTGGCTATGTGGGTTATAGCTGACCTTTCTCGTGTATCTGGGGGGAGGTGGCTGTCATATGGTCTAGGCAGGCCCTGGAAGAGATGGTTCATCTCTGCTGCACGTGTGTCTCATCCTCCAACTGCTAGTGCAAGCTTCTTCCCATGGTGACTGGCCAGGGTTCCAAGACAATGAGCAGAATCATTTCCTCCTATGGCAAGTCGGAAAGCAAGAGCCAGCCCACATTCAAGGGGTGGAAAAAAAGATGCCATTTCTTGATGGCTGATGCTTCAAAGCCTCGCTGCTAAGGGTGCGGATACGGAGAGGGGCAGAGCTTTGAAACCATTTTGCACACAAGCTACCATAGTTAAAGCAGAGTGGAGGTCAGAACTCAGGTCTTCTGGTCCAGATGACATTAATGTACAAGGACCCTATGAGTGGCCATCACTGTCCCCACTTTACAGATGAGGAAACCAAGGCTAAGAGAGGTGAAGTGACTTGCCTACCATCCCAAGCTAGGAAATGAAGGAGTCAAGATTTGCACCTTAGGCTTAGTCCCCAGAATTTAGAAAGCTCAGAATACATGCCCTTCTCTACATGGTGCATCAAGTAGAAGGACACTCTGGAAAGATCCTGCACTTTCTCAGAAAGAAGAAAAGGCCTTGGCTTGTGGAAGGAAGCCTTGGGTTCAGATCCCAACTCTTCCACTTATTGGCTCTGTGACCTTGGAGAAGTCATTTCACTTCTCTGAGCCTCAGTTTCCTGTCTTTAAAGTGAGGATGTTAATGGCACCCACCTCTTAGAGTCTGTGAGAGGACGGACACTTCGAAAGCACCTAGCACATGACACGCACTCAGTAATTTAATTGGCAGCTATGACGGTGATGACGATTAATTCCTTCCATGGAGTGTGCTGCATTACATGACCACACACGCACACACCATGCACATACAAAGGCTGAGCTTGCGGTTTGGGGGTGACAGTGAGGAATGAAGTGGGTTCATCCAAAGCTGCTACCCCAGGGTCCCCCCTGACTACTTACACCCCGTCCCCCAACATGCAAGGGACAGTCTGGTCAGCGGTGTCGGGTACACACAAACTCTAGATAGGTTCTCCACCAACACATGCTTGTTTTCTGCCCCTCTGCCACGCTGGGCTCTTAGCCTCGCTGATTCCAACAGCGTCTCTGGGAGGGCACCCGCTCCCTGTCTCAAGCTGGGACACTGCCTGGCTGGTGCACACCGGGGAGCTCAAGACACTCCAAAGCAATTAGATCTGACATCCCAGGGAGCCGTGACTACTTGCTTTATGAATCCCTGACATGTAGTGGCCTCAGGCACTTACTATTCGGCAAGTGTTTATCGAGGGCGAGTGGTGTGGCTGGTGTTGCGTTAGATTTTCCAAGGCCCTGAGATAACAAGAACTCTGAGGATTGAGCCCTGACTGCGTGCCAAACTCGATTCTGAGCAAGTTACCTCTGTTACCTTAATTCATTCTCAAAACACCCGATGGGTTCACACAGGTATGTGTTGGGGATGCCCAGAGGGGTTTGGTGGCTCGCCAGCTGGACGTAAGGGTGCCAGGGTCTGGACTCTGCTGCTGAGACTGTGGCTCAGTCTGACACTGAGCCACACCCCACATCACCTCTCAGCCCAGCCTCACAAAATGGAACCCACACTATCCCAATGGCAGCCATCCTCCCTGGAGAGCGCTGAGCAAGCTGTGCTTTAGACAGTGCACCTGGGTAAGAGGTGCAGGGTGGAGGGAGGAGTCGGGAAAAGAAGCCAGGGCAGAAGCCCTGACTGGGTCCTGTGACAGTCACGGCTCCAGGAAGGCGCTGCACACCTGTCTGGTGCCTCCAGGGAGAGCTCGGGATGCATCTCCCAGGTTCCAGATAGTTCTTTTTTGCCTGGAGGACAGTTCCCACATAGGGCCCTCGATCCCAACCAGGGCTTACAGGGAGGCATTTGACAGCTCAGATGAGCTACACTGAGGCTTTCGGAGGTGATGCCTTCCAGAGGGCATGTCACGGCGGGGACTCAGAATGACAGGAGACACATGCAGCAGCTGTCAGCTCCCGCTGGGGAGGGATCCGGAAACCTCCCCCCAGCAATGCAGAGCCCCAAGCCCACCTTCCTCTGCACAGGTGCATGTGCACACACACCACATGCCACGTGCACACCACACAGACACACACCACACCAACAGTGCCTACAACGCACACCATACTACATATGCCACATGCAGCACACCTCACGCACAAAGAACAATGCACACACAGACACCACCCACTGCAGAGAAGGAAAGCAGGAAGTGTTTTTGGCCCGTGTCCATTGTTAAAGAATTTTTTCACAGTTCATAGATTCTGAGATTTTCATCTGGGGCCACTGAAGCCCAGGCTGGGCAAGCCATCTGTCCTTCGTCATGGAGCAGGGATATGACAGAGGGGTGCCTCTCGCTGAAGTCCCCAACACCAGGTTTTGTTGCTACACCCCTCGCCTCCTAGCAGACCATCTAGTTCATTATAAATGTTTTACAGATGAAAGATGCCCCTTTCATTGAATTTCTGGCACTAATTGTATTATTTACAGCCCTCAACAATATTATGCCCATGTTACAGGTGGGGCTGCTGAGGCTCAGAGAGGTGAAGCCACTCTCCCCAGGTTACCCAGCCAGAAATCAGCACATCCAGGATTTGAATCCAGAGCCCATCCTTTTAGCACTGTTTCTCCAGAGGGAGCAAAAACACCAGGGTGGCTAAGGGCTGATTTCTTAGTAGGCAAAGCAGCCCAGACCTGTTGGGTTTCCCAGGCTGCAGTGCTGGGTGTGAAATGTCACATCACTGACCTTGACAACTCAGTCCAGGGAGTGGAAATGAGAAGCAGCTCAGCCTGTGGGGGATCCCAGAGGAAAGGCACATCCAGAACGGGGTGCCTTTGTCTTCTCCTTCCTTTGGGGGATAAGAGAATTGATTGAGAAGGGGAGAAATGTGGAGGGAAAGGAGAAATGAGAAAGAAAAACAACTGTGGAACAGGGAGCCTGGGTCTCCTCCAGTCAGAACTGCCCTGGGTCTTTAAGGAAAGCATGCCAGGGCCCCGCCCCCAGGGATGCTGAGGGTCTGATTCGCTGGGGCACAGCCTGGGCCTCATCTGAGTTTTGAAGTCTCCCCTGCGAGGCTCACGTGCAGCCAGGACTGAGAACCACTGGGCAAGGGCTGGGTTCCCAGTCTGACACAGACAAGCACTTGGTGATGCTGGGGAGAGAGGGAGGGAGGGAGGAAGATGAGGAAAATGAGAGAAAAAATGAGAAAGAAATGAGAAAACTGTTCTTTTTTTTTTTGCTCTCAAGTGTCCTTTTAGGGAGCCAAAGAGATTGGTTTTCTGTGTCCTCCCTGGAGTCGACATGCTTTCTTGTGACGTCTGCCATTTTATCAAATTAAATTGAAACCAAATTAGCACTGGGCCAAAGGGCCCCTCAGCAATCCACAGTGCGGAGAAGCGGAAGCGTCTGGCACTGACCATGAGGCATTGTGAAAGAGCCCAGGCCCTGGGATCTGGACCCTTGTGGGCTCAGTTTACTCCTCCGTCAAATGGGATTACTAGCCTGTTCTCTGACCACTCTGCTGTGTGGTTTAGGGACTCTGATCAGAAATGGACATAAAGAAACTCTGAACAGGTCTGGGTCTGTTTTTTAATGGTCTTCTAGAAAAATGTCTTTTGTAAAAGTTTTATTGCATCTATAACTGCATGTGCAGACTTTGTTTTTTTCCCCTTATTTAAATCCTATGGTATATTTAGTCACCATCTCTACTGTCCTGTGGAGATCTTGGCTGAACTTCAAGATGGTATTTTCTTAGGAAAGTCACTTAATAATCCCCCCGAGCCTCAGTTTGCTCACTGGAAAATGGAGAAAAACTCACCATAATTTGCTCATGGAAATGACACTTATTTTCACCCATGCTGGGCACTGGGCTGGGCTTCAGGATCATGTGAGCGAAGAGCACATGACTCCAGGGAGCTCGCAGCCCTGTGGGAAAGCTGACCCAGGCAGCCGGGTCGTGCGGGTTGGCGCTGAGGTCCTGCCGTCCACCTGATTCTGGCTGTCCTGGATGACCAGCTCTTGGAGCTGCAGAATGTTTCTTTACCTCTGGGTGCCTCGGTTTGCTTGTCTGTGAACTGGGTGGCAATAGTGGTTCTTACAGTATTTGGTGATAAAATGACACCGTGTGTGTGAAGTGCTTGGAACAGCTCCTGGGGACCTTGGCTGTTATGTAGCCATAACCGCTGGGTGGTGTGGGGAGTGCAGAGGGGCCTCGAGGAATTATCAAAGTGCCCAGCAGAGAGGTGAGGAGAGGCATTTCAGGAAGAGGGAGCAGCAGAGGCCAAGCAGGTCTAGGGGCTCCACAGGCTCTGGGGTACGAAGAGTTTTGAGATGGCAAAAATGCGTGAGGGCCCGCCGGGCAGTCCCAAAACGCTGAGAAACCACCTCTCATTCTGTGAGCGAATTTTTGCTCTTTCCACAGTCTGATTTCTATTATCAGCTACTTCCCTTTCTCCCTCCTTACGTTGCTTATAAATTGGCTTGCCTTTTTCACTCTGCTTACTCCAAGCAAAATAATGTCCATGAAATGAGAAGTTCGATGTGCAAACCATATATTTATATATTTTTTCTAATTCACATTTAAATAAATACATAACCATTAGACATTTTCAAATATGTTTTGTCTACCTAAAATCATCTTGTGAATGCCACTGGGGAAAGCTTTTTAACGGCGAGATTTCTAGGCAAAGGTCAGACGTTGGTTTAGAAAGAAATAAAGAAAATGCAAGGTGGTTTGCTTATCATTTCCTTCTATGCCTTCTGTGGAATATTAACCCTTGCTCCACAGGAGCAAAGCCCACCTACCACCTTCCCCTGCACATCCAGGCTCCTGATTGGTTGGGGTGAGTCAGGGGCTCCGGCCTCCTGGGGAAATACTAGCAGCTTATCCCAAGCTTTGGCATACACTGTCCTCTACTGGTCAAGAGAAGAATTGCTTTGCCAAAAAGAGCTTGTTCATCTGTCAGATTGAAATTTGCATTCTATCCTCACCTCTTTGGCTGTCTAGACCCTAGTGGAAAGCAATAATGAAGGTTCCTCGGGCTGTTTTTATCTGTTTTTGAAGAAGTAATATATTCACATGATTCAAAAATCCCAAGGTACAAAGGAATCTACTGTGAAAATTGTTTCCTACCTTCCCCCACAAACAGCCCCTTTCGTGTTCCGTCCCCTGAGGCAACCACTTGAACTAGCTTCCTGTGTATCTTCTCCAGACTCTTTAGATATTTCAAAACCATAAGAGAAATCTCATATCTACCCAAATAGAGCCACACAGACTAAGTAACCAGTTTAACAACGATTTTATTACATACTCTGTTATATACAATCGACAATAGCAACAAAACAAAACAAATTTAATTGTTACCAAGAGATGTATAATATTTAGGAGACAAGATCTTTTTAACACAGGGAGTCTGTAGAGAGAAGAAATATTATCATGATACAAAAACAATGTTGGAGCCCTGGCTGGTGTGGCTCAGTGGATTGAGTGCCGGCCTGCAAACGAAAGGGTTGCTGGTTCGATTCCCAGTCAGGGCACAGACCAGGTCCCCAGTTGGGGATGTGTGAGATGCAACCACACATTGATGTTTCTCTCCCTCTCTTTCTCCCTCCCTTCCCCTCTCTCTGAAAATAAATAAATAAAATCTTTTTTTAAAGGTTGGAAATCATGGGTTTAATCAAATAAATTTAACAACAGTCTCATAAGAGCAAAAGACATGTCAGGATGAGGTAGAGCAGTCAGATGGGGCTTTCTAATCTTGCAGGTTTTATTTGTAATTTTTGATATAAAACTGAACCCAGGGACACTTATTAGAGATGTACTGCTGGCTTTCATGAAACATCCTATAAAATAGTGATCATATCTCAGGTCTTAGCATCCAGCAGACCTAGATTTGAACCCTAAGCCTTATTTGTAAGTGACATTGGACAAGTGGCTTCTCCCCATTGAGCCTCAGTTTTCTTGTCTGTAAAATGGGGCAATCATAAATCTTAGTTGGTGGTGTTGTGGTTGCTTGAGTGCTTAATACTCAGGAGGCAGCCTTGTTGTTTCTCAAAAGCTAAATGAGTCTCTTGAGAGATCTTTCCTCAGGTAGTCCATGGGGTCGGTATTTTCACTGCCCTGAGACAGAGAGGAGTTAGAAGAGGGTGTCAGAAGAGGAGGCACTGAACAGCAGCCCATGAATAGCTGCTCGCATTCCAGAAGGGGCTGCGGGATATGCCTAGAGCAGGGTCAAGGTGAGGATAGAGCTAGAACACTGCTGGCCAAGGTCAAGTGTCGGCATTGGAATGGCCGGTCAGGCATGTAGAGGCATCATGGTATCAGGCTTGATTCTGATGATCTTCACATGTAAGAAGAATGGAGGCTGTAGGCAGTAGGGGGCCCAGGAGGTGGGTGGGACAGAAAACATTTGGGGCAGCTCCAAACATTTAGGGCTTTTGAATTAAGCCCTGGAAGCAAGTGCTGAAGTCAGCTGGGATGAGAGGAGTCTCCCTCCCCACCCACCATGGCTGATACAGGTAAGGATCTATTTGGGGACAGGGCCCCCGGCAGAGGTGGAGTCAGAGCCACAGTCCACCCTGCATGAGAGCTGCTGCTGATTCATCCAACACCCTCAGCACCCCACTGAGAACTGGGATACAGGGATGAGCAGGGCAGACCTGCTCCCTGGTGCCAGGCGTGGCCCAGACCATTGCAGTGCCGAGCACTCTGCTCCACACGAGGGGAGAGCACAGAGGGGTGCCCAGCCCAGACTGGGGGCGGGGGGGGGGGGGCTGGGGACCCTAGCATGAATGAATTGCAGAAGGCTGCAACTAAAGGATGGTGGTGCTTACCAAGATCTAGAGAGGGAAGGAAGTAATTCAGGGCAGAGGGAACGGTGTGTGGAAAGCCCCAGAAGTACTTCTACATCCTTCGGAGAGATTGAGGAGTAATTCACTCTGGCTGGAGCGTAAACGGGATAGCGAGGCATGAGGCTGTGGAGAGGCGAGGGGTGCAAGAACTGGGTCTGCAGAGCCTTGAAGCTCGGACCAAAAGTTCCTACTTTCCCCTGAGATGGGGTGCATTTTTTTAAATTTAGGTGAGATTCACATGATGTAACATTAACCATTTAAGGCACACAAATCAGTGGTATTTAGTGTATTCACAACGTTGTACAACCAACACCTCTGTCTAGTCCCAAAACATTTCCATCATCCCTCGGATTAACCCTGTATTGTGACGTAACCAGTCTCTCTCTGTTCCTTCCCGCCCTGCTCCCCAGCCCAGCCACCAAATTGCTTTCTGTTTCTATGGACTTACCTTTTCTACATATTTCTTACAGGTGGGACCATGGAATCTGTAGCATTTCATGACTAGCTTTTTCCCCTTTGCATAAAGTGTTCAAGGTTCATGTACATTGCAGCATGTATTAGTACTCCATCCTTTTTCACGGCTGAATAATATTCCATTGCATGGGTAGACCACATGCTGCATATCCATTCGTTTGCCGAGCAAAGGGGTCAGATGTGTGTTTCAGAAGGAGTCATCCATCTGCTGAGGGGAGAGGGATTGGGGTCAGGCAAGGATGGAATCGGCAGGCAACGCTGCTCCCCAGTCCAGCTGATGAATGATGGAGAAAGGCTGATGGCTGTGGCTGGGGGAAAGGGTTGGACTGTAGTGTTGAAGGAGGCATGGAAGCTGAGGTCTGCTGGCAGGAGCTCAAGCCCCTGGGCCCACGGAAAGCCTCTCCCTCTGGCAGCGAAGAGGGCCTAGGGCAGGCAGGGGCTGGCCCAGGAGGGCTCAGTTTTCCTGGGGAGTTCTCCCAGATCAAACCCGCCCGCCTGCCAGCACCCTTCCTTCGGCCCTTCCTTCTGGAGTCAAACTGCCACCCTGATGTCTCAGCGACTCCTCGGATTGTATCTGGCTGACATCTCACTTCGGTCCTCAGCACAAAGCCTCCCTCTGCCCTGTGGCCGATCTGTCTGCATTTTACATCTCTGCATTTTCATCTCAGCTGGATGCACTCGGTGTACCAAATACAGCTGGGTGGGCAAGTGAAAACGCAAGCTCATCTTCAGATTGAGGGGTGTGAATTGCTGGCATTTGCTGTGAATCATCGGAATCAGTCTATCAAACGGTGATCCGAAATAATAACAAACTTATTCCTTCTCGCCCGGCTCTTCGTGCACATTCTCATTGTTTTTTCTACTGCAGGTGAAATCTTAGTTGTCATAGTTCTTCTGGTCGTAGCAAGGGCAGTTCAGGAGAATAATCATAGAGCTCCAAGTGTTATTCATCTTAAAACTTCACCGCTCCCCCAGCAGGGCTCCTCAGGCTGGGAATTCTGCAGTGGAGAAGGGCCTGGAGGGCTGCTTCTTTCCCACAGGAAAGCCTACCTTGTCAGCACTGTTTGGGAAGATACAGAGTGCTGATTCTTTTTCCTTCTTAAGGGGTACTTGATGTGGGCAAAGCCGCTGAGCCCGGCTGCCCTTGACTTTCCCCTCAGCGGGTCTCCATCACCGTTTTGGGAGGGGAATACTTTCAAGGATACTCCCAGAGGCTGACTTCTGTGGGGGCCGCATCTGAGACCCTGGCAACGTGAATATTATCCCCACACTCATCCATGAAGGGCAGCTCACTCCCAACACCTACTTCCCTCTACACTCTGCCCCCAAGCAGGCGGGCAGCTCCAGGCTGATTTTTATCGCTACGCTTGGCTTGGCCAGTGTCAGAGGCAGCCACTGTTTTCCAAAGCCTAGATGCTGGTAGCAGGCACCGCTGGAGCTCCATCTGAGCCCTGTGGCACTTGCACCCTGCACCCAGGATGACTTCCTACTGAAAGTCCACCTGAAGGCTTTCCCTGATTCCGTGTGGGCAGGCTGGAAGTGCTGGAGATTCAGCACCCCTCAGAGCGACCCTCGGCCAATGAGAGGGGGCAGTTAGAGGATAAATGCCCCGGCCTCCTCTCCCCCGAGGTGTGTTCTGCTCCGTCTCTCACAGTTGCTGCAGAACTGAACCCAGTGCCCACAGTGGAACTCACCCACCGATGCACCATGTTGGCTCCTTCCCTTCCTCCTGGGTCCCTCCCCTGGCAGTGCTGCCTGGGCCGGCCTCCCAGGTCACCAAACTCCAAGGAACAGTCACATGTTTGGTCAGGCTCTGCTCCTGGAGAAGCCAATCCGAGTCCACAGTCATATATATCCCTTTGAAGAGGAGAAGAGCTCAGTCCCTATTGGCTTGTTCTTTGCTCAGGGGACATTCTCTGAAATTCCAGGGCAACAGAAGTTGCATTGAATAGTCTGCTGTTTACTGTGTGCAAAATGCATCCATATAAGTCAGGCTTTCCCAACCTTAGAACTTTGCTGGACAAGGCCATCTTGTGTGTTGTAGGGTGTTTAGCAGTATCCACCTGTGGCAACCCCCTAGGTGGGACAACCATGTCTCTAGACATTGTCAAATGTCTCCTGGGGGCAAAACATCCCTAGCTGAGAACATAAGTCATCTGATGTCATTTGACATAAACAGCAATCCAAAAAGAAGATGATGAAAATGTTGACGGTGGTGGTGATGGTGGTGGTGGTGATGATGATGGTGATAGTGAAGATGATGGTGGTGGTGAAGATGATGATGATGGTGGTGGTGGTGGCGGTGCCCATGATAACGTTGCAACATGATGTACCATTCAAATGACGTGACCAAACTTGCTCAGGGGCTACAGTGGACCTGGGATTTGATCCAGACCTTCTGTATGCCTTACCGCACTCCAGAAGCCCATGACATTGACTGGAAATGTTAAGCTCAATTCACAGACAGCAGGCTTTAGATAAACCACGTGTCCTTCATGAAAGTGTCAGAGCCAAGAACCAAGCCAAAGCTTTCTGATTTCCAAGGCAGTGTGCTCTTCCCAGCGTGCTGCTGCTTCCCATCTTATGAAGAATGAAGAGTTGTTTCAGGGTTTAGAAGGAAAGCTATTTTCACTCTTGAAGATGTTTCTGTTATTGGCCAACAGCACTAGATGTTAGAACTCAGTCCTTGAGTTTTGGCTAAGAAAGAATTCAGAGAAAAGACTTAAATACAAGCAAAAGTTTATTTAGAAAGTCACAGAGGTAGAAGAATTGAGCCAGCTGGGCTGGGTGTGCTCAGGAAGCAAGTTACAGAGGCAGAAGAAGAGGGGCCCGTGAAGCTTTGGAGAAAGAAAGACAAAGGAAACACACCTAGGGGAAGGAGAGGCAGAAAGGCACAGAGGAGAGAGGGAGGGAGAGGGAGGGAGAGAGAGAGACAGAGAGAGACAGAGAGGGAGAGAGGATTCTTCGGTGTGTTGAGGGTTGTATCTGGAGGTCTCAGGGCAGGATCTCAACAGACTACTCTCAGCTTTCCAGGGGTGTCCTTTCAGGGCTGTGGTCTGTACTGACGGGTTGGCGCCGGGACAGGGAGTCAGACATCGCAGCTGGCCCTGATGTCGGCCACGGTGTCGCTCCACCCGGTTTTGCTGCTTTTCTGGACCTGGAGCTGGAACACAACTGAGGCCAAGGTGTTACCTCCACTTTGACCAAAACTCCCTCTCTGTGGACAGCAGACCCAAAACTTTGTTCCTGCGATTACTTGATGTGGGTCAGAACCTCATTATCTTGTTGTCTTAATGCTTAAAGCAGCGGTCATGCCAAAGCTTCTATGGGAATCGACTGAGACTTTTCTTCAGCCCCTTTGTTCCCCCTCCAAGGGGGTCCACTGCCTGACTAGCCACATGCCAGTGGGGGAAGGCTGGGGCAGGGGCCAAACCACGTGGCCAGTGATAGGAAAGGTCAGGGGATACACTAGGGGAGGAGAGGTCGCCCTGGTGGCAAGGCCCCACCCTGCGATTGTCTGTTGCTAGCCACCCAGGGCTTGCCACCCCGGGTGACCTTCTGCAGCAGGCCTGCCGTCCCTCCCCTGCTCCTGTCTAACTGCCCGTGATGTCACTGCTGCTGCAATCCGATCACTGCGCTGAGTGACAGAATGAAGCCAAGCCACCCCGTGTCTGGAGCCCAGGTTACTGGCAGGCGGCTCAGAGGTCGGCCTAAGGAATGAATACCCACCGCCACAGCACACTGGCTCACCCAGAACGTCCACGAGCGATCCATGTGTCCGTGGTCTCCACGTCCAGGGCTCTTCCCTACCACAGGTCAGGCGCTGACACCGGCCCCACTATTCTGCTTTCAGACAGACTCCCCTGCGTGTTCTTTATACCGTAGCATTTATTGAACACCAACTGTGTGCAAGAGAAGGTGGCAACTCCAGATTCCAGTCCAATAGGAGTTTAGAGGCTGTGGCCTGGCTGGAAATGGGAAGCAGGGAGGAGTCATTGAGGGGCTTTGTCTGGAAGCTGAGCGAGCGTGCAAAGCAAGCAGACAGCGTTTTGAGGAGAGGATGTTTTTCAAGTAGTGCAGGGGATGCTGCTGGAGATTACAGGGGCAATTAGAGCCTCCCTACGCCAGCCCTTGGGACAGCTTTCCCTGAGGAATTGCGGGAGGGGCTGTGGGAGATATCGAGGTGAATCCAGTGCACCCTCTGCCCTCTGCAAGTAAGACTTCAGCTGGTACCTTGCGTTTCTGTTGTTTTGTTCTTACTAATTGACGCATCAGCGTGGGTGGTTTCTGCCCCTTCTCCCCATTCCCAGGCGGGCAGCAATCAGCACCCAGGTTGGATGAAGCTGTCAGCAGGGGGAGGGCTGTTGTCAGTCTGCATCAGTTCCAGAAATTTCACTCGGGGCTATTTCCTGACCCGCCTCTCTCTTCTGGCGGTGAATTGCTCAGTCAGGAGACTCCTAATGAAAACCCATCACTGTCTGCTGTTCCCAGCATGATGACATGCGGATGCCTGTACTTCTCTCTCTAAGCCCTTCATGGTGGGCCTCCGCAGGTCTCTCCGGGTTCCCACACACGCTGGCCACCAGGCAAGATCCCTCAGGAGCCAGGACCTTGCTCCCCTCCTCCCTCTGCCTGGGGCTTTGCTTTCTCCCCACCCTCTGCCTATCTGCCTCATGGTTCTCTTTCTTAAGGATCAGACACAAGTGTCACCTCTTCCAGGCAGGCTTCCGTGATGCCCCCCAATCTGACTTAACACCCTCTACTGCACTTACTTTGATTATAACTCCTACCACCATCCCTGGCTTACTAGTCTAAATATATCACTGCTCTATGACTCCTCAGTCTTCTGAGCACAGCACAGTGCCCGGCACATAGTAGGTGCTCAGAAATATTAGGGAAAAGGACACAAGAAAAGACATAAGAGAGAAAGGGAAGGAAGAGAGAGGGGAATAAGGAGAAAGGAAGGAGTGAGGCATGTGTTAATACCTATCCACAATTGATGCAAGCCAGCGTCCTTCCTCCTAGAGATCAAGTTTACCCAGGACGCCTAACAGGGCACGCAGGTCTGTGGCCTGCCAGAGTGCTTTCTGGGTTATCACCTGTCCCTTGCAGCCTCCATATCTAGTGTCAGTGTGCCTTCTAGAGCTTGAGTCTTTGAAACGTCGTCATCCTTGAAAGCTGTGAAGAATGATAGCAGGCTTGAGCAGCCCATTGCCTGCCCCGCCCCCTAAACATAACAGATAACCAGGATGATGTTGAGGAATGACCCACAGGATAGATCACTGCACCTTACATGAAAATGCCAATGATAATTAGCAAGCAGCCAGCTGGTCTGGCATCAGAGGAAAATGAAAGACCCAGGCCACGCCCCCAGCATGTAGCCCAGCGCCCAACACTTAGTCTCACCCCCAAACGGGGGTTGATGACGGGGGCATTGAAGGCAATTCTACTTACAACACAGCATTTGACCCTGCACAGGAAGGCCATTTCTCGAATAATGAGCCTTCAAAAGCCCGACCCACCCACCTACCCGTGCGCCAGGCTTGCAGGAAGGATCCTCAGGTCCCCATTGCATTTGGAGACCCTGCCTACCTCAGCCCCACCCAGGCCCTAGCCTGGGACCTGACACGTACGTAGTATGTCTCAAAAAAAAGTGTGTGTTGTCTGAAAAAAATAAATCAAAAGCTGGTTGAACATCCCTAACATTGCTTCCCCACGTCCCCCTCTCTCTGCCCTCAAGCCTGAACCTGAGCAACAGCGACATCCTGACCATCTACGACGGAGACGAGGTCATGCCCCACATCCTGGGGCAGTACCTGGGAAACAGTGGCCCCCAGAAGCTGTACTCGTCCACACCAGACCTCACCATCCAGTTCCACTCGGACCCGGCCGGCCTCATCTTCGGGAAGGGCCAGGGATTTATCATGAACTACGTAGGTAGGTGTCACATCAGGCAGTTTTTTTTTTTTGCTTTGTTTTTATATACAGGTGATGATGATTTCCTCCAGATATATCTTTCTCAGGGGGCAGTTTGTGCTACACGGCTCTTTTAATATATTGGCACGGTGAATGTGTGTAGGTTCTAAGACCTTAGTCAGACGGACCAGGGTCTGAGCCTTTGTACTGCCGTCCATGGCTGGGTGGCCTTGGGCAAGTCACATAGCCTCTCTGAGCCTCCTTTTTGTCGTCTGTAAGTAGAAATAGTGATATGCACCCCACAGGGTTGGTATCAGGACTCAGTAGACAAAGCCTCATCACTCCAGGACTCATTACGTTTCATCTGTTGTCAGCTGGGACTTTATTTCCTCAACACTGTCCCTAACCCTATGAACCTTGGTTCTCCCTGAAGGACTCTTCTTCCCCTGGGTCCCATCGAGTGGAGACAGCCCTCTCTCTCCCACCCCCCAAACTTTAGGACCAATAGGTGCAGGTGATGCTTCCTCGATCCTCAGTGTGGCTTCCAAACCATTTACCTCCCCCCAACTTAACAAAAGGCCTGCTAAGTTCAAGCCTAGTGCACACTTGACCACCCCATCCCCCCTTATTGTTTTGTCCACACACACTGCCCACCCTGCAATGCCCCCTGATTCATCATTGGCTCCATCGCCCTCCTCGGTTCAGCTAAAACTGGAGGGTCCCAAGCTCCATCCTGGACCCTGTCCTCTTCTCTATCTAAACTCACTCCCTGTGTGATCCTATTCGGCCCCACGGTTTTGAACAACACCTGTTTATCCTGCACCTCCAACCTTGGACTCTCCCATCAACTCCAGATTTGCTTAACTCCTTACTGAGCAGCCTCTTGCATGTCTAATTGGCGTCTCAGATTTAACACGGCCAAAGCAGAACTCATCCTTTCTCTACCCTGCCACCACTGCCACCACCCAGCTGCTCCTCCTGCCCTCTGCCCCTCCCAGGAGAGGGAACTGCATCTCTCCTGCTGTCTCAGGCTGCGTCCTCCTTCCCTGCCCGTATCCCACCCACCCTATCAACTCAACCTCCACGCTATGTCTCAGATTCAAGCTTTTATCTCCATCTCTCCATGGCCATGGGCTGAAACAACAGGAAGCCCCACTGATCCCAGCCCTGGAAGGGACCTGAATGGACAGAGTGTTGGCTTCAGCCCTGCCATGTCACAGCAGAAGAAGCCCCGGGCCATCAAGGATACTTGATGGGACTTGCTCCTCAGGGTCACACTTGAGGGTCACAGCCAGGCCCCCAGCTCTTCGGGTTTCTTCACCTACGACATTCTTGGGAACAGCAGAGAACCTAGGAGATACAAGAGGGCAGTTAAAACCGAACTCCTTTTGGCACCCAGGATGCTGGGTGGTATGCCTTGAGGATTTCCATGGGCAACCTTCAACCAGAAAGTAGGGGACATGCTGACACCTCCCAGGAATAAGGTTGACATCTTGATTTCCAGGATGGAGAGGGGAAAAGGGGGGTCTCCCTGTGCAGGCCCCCACTTCTGCCCCCAGAACCAAAGATGCTCTGGCTGGAGCAAGATTCCGGGTCTTTGGTTCTTTGTCCCTTTTGACTTGAACACTTGCTTATCTCAATCGAAATAAAATGTTCCCCCTGTGCCACCTCCCACCTCTAAAATCCAGCCACTTCCCTGACCGCTGGCTGTGTCAGGAGCCTCCTGCGTGTGAAAATAAGTCCCTCGTTCATTTGCAGCTGGCAGGCATTTCTCATTCCGGCCTGCTCTACAGGCACCGTCAGAGAGGCAGACACAAGTGTTGATCTTTCTCGTGCTCTCAGGGGCCTTTTCACCCTGGACTGTGCTGCTAAGTATTTTCAGAGTGTTATCGCTGCTACTCCACACGCGTTTCCCACTCTTGACTGGGCGGTGCCCTGGGCACGGGGGAAGGGCTCCTGCCGGCTGGCTGTCGCGGCAATGTGCCCTCCAGGGTCAGCTGCCTTTGGAAGGAGAGTGTCTGGTGGCTTGGCTTCAATCTATCTCCTTGGACTTTTCCCCCTTTCCCTGCCGAAGGATGAGGTCATAGTTTTGCTCTTCTGTCGCCTCTGGTGCCTGAGTCAGTCTTCCAAAGCTGCACTCAGCTCGACGGCAGAAATCCAACTCCATCCAAGGCTACCCAAGGGGAACCAGCAAGTCTGGCCAGTGTTCATTCTGGCCACATTGAAGAGGAGGTGCTCTTGTTAACTGAAGCTGAAACTTAGACTTGGGTGAGAACTTGAAGTTGGCAAGCACTCTTACATACATTATTTTATTTTATTCTATTCTCCAAGTGCATTATCTTCATTTTCCAGACACTTTGGTTCACAAAAATCTCTCAACACCTCCTGTGTGCCAGGCCCTGCTCTAGGCACCAGGATCTGGGAACGAACAGAATGCCACCGCCCTGGAGCTGGCTGGTAGAAATGGGAGAAGGAGTCTGGCCTCAGGCAGTGTCAGGGGCAGGTGCTGATGCTGCGGGAGAAACACGCATGGGGTTTCAGAGGCTGCTTCCCAGGGGCACCAGCCTGGCTAACATGGGCAGCACACAAAAGACAGAACAGTTCCCTTTGTTCTTATTTCTGTTGAAGAAACACACAGTTAATTTTACCAGGAAGGCAAGTAGGCCTCTGTATTTCTTTTGGATGCCTGTCAATTGCTTGTGACCACCAGTGTTGAAGACCACATTGAAAAGAATTCAGAGGTGGTGATGTCTGAAGTCGGGGGAAAGAATGATGTGATTGATTAGTGATGTCTGCCATGGCACAGGATAGGTGTTTGCCAGTGTGGGTCTAGATCTAACCAGACACAGATGCAACCTCCCTTCAGCAGAGGCATCAGATGGAAGGGTCAGGGGTTTCTGTGGTCGTGCAGAGAATTCTGAAGCTCTTGACTGATCTCGAGGCCTGAACCCCAGCTCTGGTCGTTTGTTAAGGCTTGCCTGCTATGGCTGCTGTCTTAACCATGGCTTACATGGTTCTGTCCTCCCATCATTCTTTGCACAGGCCCATTCTCATCACTGCTTCTTGTGCTTTGTGAGTGTCTTGGGCCAAGTGCATGGGAGGGAATGGGAACAAAAAAGCAGAGATGAGTAAGCAGTGTTTCTCAAAGAGATGTTGCTCACTTGTGTATTTATTCATCTAATCCTGGGATAATAAATAAACTCTATATGATAGGTCAATTCCAACCACATGGCAGCAGCTCCCTGGAGTGCTGTGTTGAGTAGGACTGGAGGGTTTCAGCTTGTTCCAGTGAATGGGTTTGCTGTGATCGATTAGTGATGTCTGCCACGAGTACAAGACTAGTGAATTATGGCATGTATTCAGTGCATTGGGGTGTTTCTTTTGCCCACAAGTTGAACCATGGTGCTGATCTTCACCATAAAACTGCAACCATGACTTCAGACCCCTGTTCTCCTAGTATATGGGAGGTCTTCACAAAATCTTAGTCAAACAAATCAATTAATCCATGTAACTGCACATCAGTGAACATTCACTCTGCCCTTAGGGATAGACAGGGTCGTGATTTGTGTCTCCACTCTATGGTTGGGGATAGTGAGGCTCAGAGATATTTATTGACATGATTGGAGTCACACAGCTTCTAAAATAAAAAGGATTATGAGGAAAGCCCTCCAACTCCTGGGCCAGTTTTCTCATTCCTAGCAAACTTAAGGGCCCCCAGAACCTCCACCAAGGGTGTCTGATGACTCTGCAGATTCCTGAATCAGGGTCCCTGGGAGTGCAGTCGAGCACTGAAGAACAGGACGGCTGTGTGGCTGAGCCGAGGCCACTGAAAATGTAAACTGTGAGGCCAAGATTTAAGTCAAGTCTCTGGAACAGGGTGGCAGCAACCAAGTGGTCACAGATGTGATGAAAACCACGAAGGAGGCGGGGGTCTCCCAGGAACACGTGGCCTCGTGGGCTCACGCTGAAAAGTCAGACAAGCAAATCTTTCTCAGCAAAGTACTTTGGCACTAGGCGGACCACCTACCCAGTATTTGCCCCCATTTCTCCCCTTTCATCCATAATTTGCTCATTTGCAGCTGTGTCCTAAATCCAGGGCTTGGCTGATTCTTCAAAGACCTAAAAATAGAGGCTCCTGTTCCCCACCAAGCGATTCCAGAAGTCATCGCCCCTCCCTACTTGGTGCAGACGGGCGTGAGATCTCCTCTCCCCAAATAAAGCCGTGATGAAATCCCAGGAAGAACCAGGGCTTCTTTCTCAGAATGACTCTCCTGCAGACAGTAGAGGTGCTTTGCTTTCCCCAGAAGCACATAAGAACTGCAAATTAATTATACGGCATAATTAGCTCTTTCTCAATATCTGTGCAGTGTGCATTTGGAAGCAAGAAGAGTAATAGTGGGCTTTGGATTGCTATCTAGTAATGAGGGTTTGCTAAAGAAAAACAAAATTATTCCAGAGGAAGACTCTAAGATAACAAGCTGCAAGGAGCATTTTCTGGAGTGCGGTTAGTATTCACCAGTGATAATGCAATGTGACTCGAAGAACGCACCCGTCATTACTCTGATTTTAATAGTCAAGTATTGCTCTTCATCTGCATTACAAAAATATGTATTGCTAATCCATCAAACCCATGGATTTACAGACATTCTTAGGATGAGGCTGAGTGTATTAGCTATCTATTACTGTGTAACAAATTACCTACCCTAAAATTAGCAATAAACATGTATTATGTCACAGTTTCTTCGGGTCAGGAATTGAGACTTGATGCTGGGTGCTTCTGGCTCAGGGTCTGTCATGAGGCTGTAGTCAGGATGTCAACAGTGGGAGATGGTGGCTCCCCTTCCACAATGGCTCACTCCTGTGCCTGGCAAGTTGATGCCAGCTGTTGGCAGGAGGTCTCGGCCTCTCCACATGTATCTCTCCAGAGGCTGCTGGAGCATCCTCACAACATGGTGGCTACACAACATTGTATCGCTTCCTCCAGAGAAAGTGATACAACAGACACAGCAAGGAGCCTCGGTGCTTTTGAGGAGGTAACGTTGGAAGTCACACATCATCGTGTCTACAACAGCCTACAGGCTGTGCATATCGGCCCCATTTGGTGTTGCTCGGGGATATACAAGGATGTGAATTCCAGGCTTGAGCAACTGGGGGACACCTTGGACACTGGCGACGGGCATGAGTGTGATAGGCTGTCCAGAACAGTGGGGACCTTGAGACGCAGAGAGGAGTGACTGTGGCCAGTCATGCTGCTAGTAAGTAGCAGAGTGAGGATTCTGTCCGACTCTAAATCCTAAAGTAACTGTATCGAACCGGAAGGATGTTTGGTAAGTTCAGTGACCCACAGGGAAGATGTCATTGTAAAAGCTCACTATAGAAGAGTTCTTACTGTTTTGAGGGGTTTGGGAAGTGTGTTTTTCCCTCTGACATTGGTGAAACCAGCCAACTCCCCACTGAAGGACAATGTCTCTCTTTTAAAGAGGTGTCAAGGAACGACTCCTGCTCAGATCTGCCCGAGATCCAGAATGGCTGGAAAACCACCTCGCACACGGAGCTAGTGAGGGGAGCCAGAATCACCTACCAGTGTGACCCAGGCTACGACATCGTGGGGAGCGACACCCTCACCTGCCAGTGGGACCTCAGCTGGAGCAGTGACCCCCCATTTTGTGAGAAAAGTAAGCATAGTCTTGTTTCACTTCCTCTAGGTCAGTGGGTGGTGAATCCCTCCCAGGGACTTCTTTTTCATGGATGCACTGTAATTATTTAAAGTAGAATCTGACCTCCCTTCTATTCTACCAGCTCACTGGTGCTGCTCACAAATGTCGCTTTGTGGCCCCAGGGCAGGAATCTCAGACTCAGGTGCCTTCGGAAGCCTGACCAGTAATGTAAATGAATGAAATAGACTCCTGTCAGACACTAGGGAGGGGTACGGACTGTGGCGAAGGGGGATGCACGTAGCCTGTGTGAAAACATCATTCAAGTTCCGGTCTTTAAAATTCCTGTAGGAGCCAAGCAAAACCAATTCAGTCGGACCCTGGAGTCACAGTTCGAAGCCTCTGTGGTGGGTGGTGGCTGACCCCTCCAGGCAGCATCCAGCTGAGGCTCCTGGCTCCTTCGGCCTGCTCCCCTCCGGAGTGTGGGCCAGGCCTGTCCAGGAACTGCTAAGTCTGGTGGCTGGAAAAAGGGTAGAAAAAGGAAGTACTTCTGGTTTCTACACCGATGCCTCCGTAGCAGGGGAGGAGCTAAATTTGGAGGTGGCCTCCTCCTCCAGTCATTTGTCTCCACCTCCTACAGAAAGCTCTACTCTGCGACCCTCTGGCTGGGAAGCCTTAGGGGAGCCCTGGTGGACCCCTTCAGCATGACCTGAATCACCAAATGCACAATGAGCAATATAGTCGTCCCTCGGTCCCCACAGGGATTGGTTCCAGGAACCCCCAACAGACACAAAAATCCTCGGACGCTCAAGTCCCTTATACAAAATGGCACAGAACAAGGCATACAGTCGGGAAATACTGTTTTTCACTTTGCGTTGGTTGAATCTGCAGATTCCAAATCCCAGACACACAGAGGGCCAACCTACTAAGTGCGAGCAGAGAAAGAGGGTGTGGGGAGGGGTGCGGGGCTCACACATAATTCCTGCCAGGAGTCTTCTGACATCAAATAAAATTATACTTGCGGAAAATGTGAGAGAACTTGCTAAAAATCCACAGAATCAGCTACACACACACATCTCTTAGTTCCGCAACAGTGTGTGGTGTGTGTAGTTGTGTGTGTGTGTGATTGTGTGTGTCCCACAATGGAAAACTAAAAGTGACAGTGAGAAACGCCATGGGCGGTGGTGACATGAGACTCATCATGAGCTCATTAGCGTGATCTACATCATCACATGATCAACATACATGATCAACATATATTGTTACATGTGTTATATGCATGATAACATGCACAGTAGTATATATATGATGTATGTTGTGTAATACTTTTTAAATGTAAATAATTATTTTCAATGTTTTAAATAATAATAACTTAAAATTACTCGAGTAACAAATGCTTACTTATTATACCCAAGCTGGAGTAAAATTATGAAGTAGAAAGAGAGGTAAAATTCCCTTACAATCTTACTCTCTAGAAATGATGCCACTCTTAAAAGCGCGTTGTATATGGTTCCAAGTGCACACACGTGTCTGTGTGTGTTACACACAGACACATGCATGCACACAAATGTATTCTGTATACAGACATGCATAGATATGCACGTGGAAATGTTACAGTCTTACCATAGTGGGGATCATTTTATACAGACTTCCTCGCAGCTGCAACTCAGAAATACGGGCATCTTCATACCACGTGTGGCGTCTACTTTGTTCTTTTTAATCGGTTTATTGTTTTCCTTTTTCTACATTGATTTTTTAATTAAGAGGTAATGGATGCTTGTTTTACTGTATTCAGGCATTACAAAGGAAGCCGTGAGCCCCCTCACTTGCTTCTCCTTAGTGATTGCTCAGGATTTTATGAATGGCTGTTCCATATTTAACTCTTCCCCTATTAAAGAATTTGCATTGTTCTTTTTGTTTTGTTTTGGTTTTTTGCCGTTACAAATAATGGTGCAATGTACGACTTTTACATAGAACTTCGGGCTCTGATGCAAACCTTTCTTTGGGCAAATTCCTGCACGTGGCATGAAATCCAAAGCTCTTTCGCCCTGGCCTATTCTCCAGCCACCTTTAATGAGCCCGAGATGCACCATCTTCCAAACTGGAAAAGACCTGAGTTAGGAACCTTTCTAGTTCATCCTGTAATTCTCAGGAAACCTGTGACCCTCGAGAACCCTAACTCACACTTGGTCTGATCTCGTCTCTCGTAGTTATGTACTGCACTGACCCCGGAGAAGTGGACCACTCGACCCGCTTGATCTCGGATCCCGTGCTGCTGGTGGGCACCACCATCCAGTACACCTGCAACCCCGGCTTCGTGCTGGAAGGCAGCTCGCTGCTGACCTGCTACAGCCGCGAGACTGGCACGCCCATCTGGACATCGCGCCTGCCGCACTGTGTCTGTAAGTCCTGTTACTGATTTGACACCAGCGTGGTTTCCCATCCTCTTATTCTGCAGGGCGGGGCAGGGGGAAGGCTGAGCTGCTGGGGGAGGCCTTCCACCCTGTGGGAGTGTTTGTTACTATTCCTATCACAGGACAATAGCTAACATGCACTGAAAGTGTGGAGGCTGCAACACTTAGGGTAAATGTACCCAGCCCTGCGCTAGCTCCTTTACCTAGTGCCCCTCACCCCTCTCCTCTTCCCCCTCCCCCGCCCAGCTGTGGGGGCGTGGCATTACTGCCTCCCACTTAAGAAGGTTCAGAGAGGTGAACTCATTGCACCAGGTCACATAGCTGGAGGCCAGAGGCAAACCCAGACCCACCTGGCTCTTTAACTGTGTAAAAGCAAGCAGCCCACCAGGTGCTAAACAGGGCAGTTTCAACTCGTTGGCCTCATCCATGTGGAGACACTGAGGCAAATGTTTGATTAGAAAAAGAAAATATTTTGGATTTCTTAACCACAAAAACTCTAAAAAGGCTTCCCAGGTCACTCGCTGAAAAGGGAGGGGTTACTCTTCCTACCAGCAGAGGAGGTGGAGAGCGGTGGGCTGGGTGTCTCAGCCCCGTGCGCCTGGGAACCAGCTGGGAAGGTCTAACTCTCACTGGGGATTCGGATGCAGCTGGTCTGGGGTGTCGCCTGTGCCGGCAGCAGGTTTACGGCTCTCCAGGGATTCTGATGGGCGACCAGGGACCAGAATCAGTGTTTGGGGAGAGCAGGTGGCCTCCAGGCCGCACGTGGTATCTGGAGTTTAGACTCTGTGGGCAGCGCGGACCATGTATGTCAGAGTGTTACAAACGGCTTCATTCAAGGCACAGCCACCTCGAACTCCAGATGCGGCTGGGAGGACCGCCTCAAAATGTAAAGCTTGTTAAAGCTTTTGCTCTTTTTTTCATGTAACTAGGGACCTCAGGCCACACTGCCCTCTGCTCCCATCTGCCCCTTCAGTCTGATTTCTAGAATTTCAAAGCTGAAGGGAGTCGGGGAGATACCGTGCAACTGAGGGGTAACTTAGAGATAAGACACAGCTGCCCCATTTCTCAGATAATACCGAGAGTTGCTGTTCGTTGATTGTGCAAGGTATTTTGCGGAACACATCAGATACATTTGTGAACAAATGGGTAGTATGTATATATGAATTATATACATGCGTGCATGTATATTAGGGAAACTAAAGCTCGGGGAAAAGCAGGTAATCATAGTTATCTTTTATTGAATGTATAAAATACATTGCTAAACGGATTACATATAGAAACATTTGTGAGTGTTTGTGTGTGTATGCACACAGTATTTATATCTGTAACTCTGTGCGTGTAAAAGAAATTGAAACTCGAGGCAGATAGGCTTAAGATCTAGCTCTTCTTCACAGTCAGAGATAGGACCCTGGTCTCCAAGTTCAGTTTCCTTTCCACCAGCCTTGTCTGCACCATTGTTTCACCATGAGTGGCAGGGACGTCCCCCTGGAATTGTAGCCCTAACCCTTAACTATGACCACATCCCCTCCCCAGTCCCCAGACCTTTAGGCCAAGTTCCAGTTACGGGTTGGATTGTGTTCCCTGAAAATAGATGTTGAAGTCCTCAGCCCCAACCCCAGTCCCTGTAACTGTGACTTTTTAAAAAAAGAGTCTTTGCAGATGTCATCAAGTGAAGGTGAGGTCATACTGGGTGGGGACAGGTGCTAATCCAGTGACGGGCGTCTTTACAAGAAGAGGGGGGACGCCATGTGGTGACGGAGATGGGGCGCTACACCTGCAAGGCAGGGAACGCCGAGCACCACCGGCTACCACCGGAAGCCGGGGAGAGGCGAGACCGGGTACGGCCCTGCAGGTTTCACAGGGAGCCCGGCCCTGCCGGCACCTTGGTCGTGGGCATCTGGCCTGCAGAGCTGTGAGCCCCTGCATCCCTGTTGCCCTAAACCCCCCAGTCTGCGGCACTTCCTCACGGGAGCCCGGGAAGTCCTCCTAGTGACTTGTCAGGGTGAGGATGCAAGCTGCAGAACCCCAGGCATGAAAAGCTAAAAATCAAAGCGTATTGTCAACTACAGAAAGGTGGAGACACCATTTTTAAAAAGAGAGAAAAGGCACTTCACTAATGAGGCACAGCCTCCCATGACCCTCCGGGCTGCAGTGGCGGCTGGGTGTCTGAGAAGGGAGCCTCGCTCCCTTCGGGGCACCTTTCCCTGAGATCTCAGCATCGGAGCTCAGTGCAGACGGCTTCCATGACACCCGTGCTAATGAGTTCACAGGCAGAGCTGGGTGTCAGGAGGCTCCTGATCCTCCCAGAAGCCTGAAAAAGCAGCCAACCTGTGGTTCCAGCAACGCTACAGGCAGGCGAGGCTGGCGGGGGATGACACCTGAGGTGAGACTGTGGTCGACTTCTTGTAGCGAGGTGCCTGGCGTGGACAGGAGGTTACAGTCTGGGTTCTGAGGGTGTTTTCCAGGATGACAGGGTCAGACAGAAAACAGCTTTAAATGTTTCCTCTCCTGAACAGTGAACAGCCCCGATTTGATGGGCCCCTTTGCTACGCCATGGCCTTCCCCAACATGAACACATTTAACCCTCACAAAACTGCATGAATGGTATGCGTGTCCACTTAAAAGCAGGCAAAGGAGGCCCAGAGAGGGTGAGTCACTTTCCTGAGGTCACACAGCAGGGAAGGGGAGATCCTAGGATTTCCACTCAAGCCTGATGAACCCCCAGAAGGTTATCAACCCACCTCATCACTGCAGTCCCAGCTTCTGGCAAAGTTCTGATGCTTTACTGTTGGCCAAGATCTTCCACCAACAAGCTTTCGAGACATACAGAGCAAACTGTGTGAGCTCTGGTCATCCATAGTTTCTGTTCAGAGCTGCTCACTCAAGGCCATGGTTTGGTCCAGCTGGGACTCAAAGCGATGCCTTTCACTCCTAGTCCAAGCCACTGCAAGAACAGACAGTCAGGCATCAGCGGGGGAAAGCGTCTGGAACTCACGGTCAGACACACTCCCAGCTCTGCTGGGTGACCTTGAGAAAGCAGCTTGCCCTCTCTGAGTCTCAGAGCTCTCATCTGAGGGCTGAAAAGGAAATAATACTCCCTACCAGGCAGGGCTGGTGGAGACAACTTATTTGGCCATTTAATAGCACTTCCTACATGCAGGCACAGGGCCCAGACAGAGGTTCCCAAACTTTCTCAACTCAGGGTACCTTTGGTGTTTTAGGAATTTTTTCATCCATTTCTTAGGCCAAAATACCTCACAATTCTATTTACTAAGTAGTTCAATCTAAACACCTTGATAAGTAGCTATGTCTGGATAACTTAGTAGCTGTTTGAGAAAGTAATATGCATAATTGGAAAGAAAAGGTTATATTTTCATCTCATTCTTCAATAACTACAGTTCCTGCTACCAAGGACTGTATGTCTATAGGGCTCCATGGAAATCCTCAGACATCAGCACCTGGCTGGACGCTGCCTTCTTCAGTCCCTGTGCCTCCTGGATTTGCCACCGTTCTTGCCTTTTAGCACTGCAGCCACAGAACACCCAGATTTGCATTATAGTGGCACCCCAGGGTTCCTTGGTACACAGTTTGGGAACTGTGGTGGTAGGCCCTGAAAACACAGCAATATACAAACAGATGTGATCAGGTTCTCATGGAGGCTGGGGTCTACTGGAGATCATGGGAGGAAAAACAAATCTTTGAGTAAAATAACAATGGATACGTGTCACCTCCTTCAGGAAGGCCTTCCTGACTGCCTATACTAGGTCACATTTCTCTCCTCTGAATTCCCATGGCAACTATAGTTGCCACTATCACAGAAACTGCTGTAGCTTATTGAAATGATCCGTTTATATGTTTAGAGAAGCAAACACATAACTCACTTGCTAGGATTGTATCCAATTAATTCTCGCATCCCTTGGGCCCAGTATGTGTTACTGTTACTGTTGTTATTGTTAACAAAACTAATATGGCCGTTATTACACCTTGTGGCTTCCTGGCACCTTCCCTTCCTTGCTGGTGGCATGGTAAATGACTCCTCAGGCTCCCATCCAGAACACACAAACCGCACTCCCAGAGTAATGAGGAGAGGACGAATTCAGTGAGGCTTTTATGGATGGCTCTCCAGGGAAGCACTTGGCGATTCCCCAGGAGGCCCTGGCAGCGCCCATGTGGCCAGACGGTGACCTGAGTCAAAGCTCCCGTTGATGAGCAGTCCCCAGGGTCCTCACCTCAGCCAGCATGCTAGTTGTAGTTGGGTGTCTACCTTCATTTAGAAATCCCTGTCTCTGAGAAAGCAGTAGCTCAGGGGAACCCCTGATAACTCAGGGGCTTTGAGCATGAGAAGGACCCTTCATGACAGCAGAATCATTAAAAGCCCAGGACTGGAAATCCAGCAGGTCCGGGTGTGCGGCCAGCTCTGCCACTTGCCAGCTGTATGGCTTTGCATGAGCTGGTTCCTCATCAAAAAGACTAAGAGAATGATCATGCCAACCACAGATACAGAAGTTTGTAACAATGTGTCTGGCATATACCAAGTGCTCAATTATCACTGTTTGCTAGTTACCACTCATAGGATACATTGCAAAACAACTGTAGCAATAACTAGTGAACCTGCCCTGGCCGGTAGTTCCGCTGGTTAGAGCATCATCCCACTACTCCAGGGTTGTGGGTTTGATCCCTGATCAGGGCACATACAAGAAGCAACCAATGAATGCATGGGTGGGTGAACAGCAAGTTGATGTTTCTCTCTCTCTCTAAAATCAATAATAAAAAAAAAGTAACTAGCAAACCTGATTTTGAGCATTTTGCTCAAATGTGTTCCAAAAATGCACATTGCTTTCTTATAGTTAAAGACAGGGGGAGAATGAAACAACAGAAGCGAGAGGAGGGTTGTGGTCACGCCCCAGACCACCAGGCTAGCTCACTCGCATCCCTGGGGGAAATGGGTGGGAGTCACGTGGATTTGCACCCAGAATTGTTTAAACCTCAGGCCACTGTTTCTCGGCCAGGGGTTGATTTTGCTCCCCAGCAGACATCTGTGAATGCCAATTTCCAGAGACATTTTTGGCTGTCACAAGAGTGGACAAGGGGTGCTACTGGCATCTGGTAGGCAGAGACCAGGGGTGCTGCTCAACGTCCTACAAAGCACAGGGCAGCCCCACCATGGAGAATTCCCCAGCCTAAAATATCGATAAAGTCCAGGTTGAGAACCTACCTTAGATAATTAGTTTCCAAAGTGTGGGACATCCTCAGAGTGGGAGTGTCATCAGCCGTGTCTCAGCTGAGGACGGGGCCTTGGTCCTGCCCATTTACCTACTTCACAGGCGGGAAAATGTAGTCCAGAGGCGTGAAGAAATTCACTCAAAGTCACACAGCAGATTCAGGACTCCAGTTTCAAATTCTAGTCACTTTTCACGTCACTCTCCTGCCATCTTCTGAGAGCTGAAGATAAACACAACCGCCTCC
Organism: Trachops cirrhosus; assembly: GCA_028533065.1. NCBI lineage: Eukaryota > Metazoa > Chordata > Mammalia > Chiroptera > Phyllostomidae > Trachops > Trachops cirrhosus. The sequence continues at coordinate 55,761,237 of CM052546.1, read as the reverse complement.
AAAGAAAGCTGGTTTCTGCCAGGGGAGAAATCCACATGGAATTCTTCTCAGATGTTTACTGATGGTTGGATCAAAATTGAACCGGCACACTTTACACAGAATCCTGGACTCAAATCATAGCACGGCTCCTTCCTTCTGGTGGGGGTTGGTGTTGGGGGGGCGGTCTTTCACAGGTGACCTTGCCCCTGAGCCTGTTTTCTCATCTGTAGAATGGCTGTAGGGTGTGGTGGTGAATGGTGGGCTTGGACCACCGGGCTGTGAAGCCTGTCTCTCCCACTAACTCGTTCAGGCTGCCCAGCAGTTCTGTGCTTTATTTGTCCAGATGCCCATGTGGGTGGTGATCATAATATCTATGCCTTGGGGTTATTAGTGTAATTATATGAGATCATAGACATAAAACTCCAAGCAGTGCCTGACGCACAAGGTGCCCTCAGTAAATGCTGGCCAGTCCAGTCATTAGTGTTACTACCTTTAAGGATTTGGGGAAGGACTGGAAATAATATATACAAATCACCAGGTACAAAATGAATGTTGGGATATTTGGGGAATTAATTAAATGATTAATTGTTTGCAGTTCTGAGCCCCAAACCCTTCAGCCCTAAAGCTCTGGCCGAACTTTAGAATCATCCGGGGAACTTCAAAAGAATGTTCTGGGGGACGAATCAAAATGCCTTGGGAGTGGAGACACAGCACTGAGGGGGAGTAATCTGGGGGGACTGTCGTGCAGCAGGGGAGAACAGGTGTGGACACCTCCCCTCACCTTCCTGAACTCGCTGGCAACACCTTGCTTTGCCTCCAGATCCAGGCATGTACCCTTTGTCATTTTCTATCTCCCCAGCGCCAGGACAGTTCTTGGCACGGATTGGCATCCAGAAAATATTTGTGGAATACATGGATGTTAAGTTGCATGAAGGCAGGGGCTATATCTGTCTAACTTGTTCATCATTGTATGTCCAGGCCGAGAGCAGTGCCTGGCACATAAAAGGTGCTCAATAAATATTTGTTGTACTCACTTCTCAGTTAATTTATGAAAGGAAATTCTGGGAAAGGTTGTGGGAAAATTCTTCTGAGTAACCATTGCCACCTGCTGGCCACTCTGCTACATTGCAGGTAATATACAGCCATAAGGATCCCTTCCTTCTCCACCCACCCAGGAAGGTGGGAAGCAGCAGCCAAACAGATCAGCATCGCATCCTGCTCCCCCCACCCCTCACCCTACCCTCACAACCCCCTCCCCAGCCCGAGTCTTCACTCTCCCCCAGCAGAGCCCTGGATTTCCAGGTTTCCTCTGGAAACCTCCCCTGACCTTCCTACCCATGACCCAATCAGGTGAGGTTTTCCGGTGCTTCCCCATCACAGCTGATCCTGGACTGGGTCACAATCACCAGACATCGCTTCTCCCTCCCCCTAGCCTGAGTTCTGGGCAAACAGAAACCACACTCTCCCAGCTCACCACACTGTAGCCGTCTCCTGGCACAAACCTGGCACAGAGGGGCAGAGCAATGTCTGCTGGACCGAAAATAAACAAGCAGATAAATGAGTGAGCTCTAGACTCGGATTCATAGACTACGAGGTGCGGTGCACTGGGCTGCCTTCCCCAAGGAGTGTCATCCACACCACGGTGGTGCCGACGCGGCTTGCTAGAGACAGTGCCCAGGTTAAATTTTTGGTGTTTTGTTAAGAAAAATGAAAACTGACATTTGAAATCTGTGATTATCAAAATATTATTTAGGGCGAGGCCAAGTTGTATAGCACTATTTAAGGGGGAAAGCAAGTCAACAGGAATAAAAAATATTAAGTAAACAGTAGTACACTTGGCATGAAAAGACAACAGGAATCGTAAAGGCCACACAGGTGACCGGTGTCCACTGGGAGCTCACTCTGTGTGGCTCCCTCACGTGCTTGGGCTCCCTGAACCCTCATAACAGCCCTATGAGAGAACCCATGTTACTGATGAGGAAGCTGAGGCTCAGAGAAGCCAATATTTTGCCCACAGATGTTACTTATGGTGTTCCTACTGTATATGTTGAGGTTAGTTATGATGCTCCTACTATATACCAGGCCCTGAGCTTCAAGCAAACCTTAACAGGCTCATTTCCAGTAAGGGAAACTAATAGTAAATGATTAAATATAATACAGTGTATGCAGTGCTCAGGTGGAGAAAGAATTGGAAAGACTAGTGACTGATTAGGGATAGTGACTGAATCAGGGAAGGCTTCCTGGAGGTGTAGAAATAAAAACTGAGTATTGAAAGATAAGACTTATCCAGCCTGGGAGGGCAGGTAAGGTGAGAAGCAGAAGGAATGTTTCATAATTTAACATCACCATCCCTCATTGATAGAGTATTCAGGACATGCCGAGAGCATTTTACACCATTCTCTTATTTCATCTTCCAATAATAGTAGTACCCATGAGATAGGCACTACTATTATTCCCATTTTACTGATGAGGAAACTGAGGCTCAGAGAGTCTGTGGCCCTTGCTGGAGGTCACACGGCTAACTAGTGAGTAGCAGATATGAGATTTTAACCCATATTCCACAGCCCAGTACATCCTCCTGTGCCCACATGTAAACCACACCCAGAGGTGAGAGAGAGAAAGGTACGTCTGAGGAATGGGAAACAGTTCGGCGCGAGACGGGGATTTAGGCGGAGAATGTTGCCGAGTGGCCACAGCCAGATCCTGCAGGCTCTGAGTGGGAATCCCAAAGGTTCGCATCACTTCATCAGAGCTCCTTTTGGCTTGCATTTCAGCGGAAGAGTCCCTGGCGTGTGACAACCCAGGGTTACCAGAAAATGGGTACCAAATCCTGTACAAGCGACTGTACCTGCCAGGAGAGTCCCTCACCTTCATGTGCTACGAGGGCTTCGAGCTCATGGGCGAAGTGACCATTCGGTGCATCCTGGGGCAGCCGTCCCACTGGAATGGGCCCCTGCCTGTGTGTAAAGGTAACGGAACCCCCTCGAAACACAGGGACTGGGGCACCTGGAGGTGTCAGGACTGGCCTGCAGGGATTCGGAGTCTGTTCCAAAAAGCTGAGCTACTGCATTTCATTAAATCTAAGATACCACCATTATTCTCTGCACCACTGAGTAAGAAAAAATTACTGACCATTAAAGTATGACACAATCCCTTCTCCTTGCTTAGCATTTTTATTTTGACTTACTAAAAGAGCTCTTTCAAGCCTAGGTTTTTATCATAAAGGAGAGCCATTCTGCTTTTGACTCACTTCGACGACGTGGCTGGAATGTCTCCTGCCTCCTGCACCCCCTCTCACAGCCCCTCGGTTCCCAAGGGTCACAGGGCTGAAAGAAACAGAGCACTTAGGCAAAATGAGAATGGCGGAGAAGTGAACTCAAATGCTTTTTAGTGTCATGTGATCTGGGAAATTATTTAATATTAAAACTAATTTAAGTTTGGTTTAATTAAAACAGACATGTCTGTAAAGTTATTAATGTGTGTGGCATAGTTGAACAGGATCCGAAGTGGCCTCTCCGTCATGGGCCTGTGTCCCAGAGAACCGGGTGTGGCCCCTGTATGCTCACAGCCCCCACGGGTGCTCACAGCCCCCACGGGTGCCGTCTCCCTGCCTGCAGAGCCCTCTCGGCCTCAAACCTCCCTGCCCTTTGGGTTGAGGTCAAATGCCTTTATTTGAGAGGGTGGAAAGGGCTTTGAGGTTCACAGCAGTTAGTCAATTAGTTAGCTAGTTTTTTCACTGGTTTTGTTTTCATTACATTGTAATGATGAACATCAGAGGCACTAATTAGGAAGTCTTGGTATTAGGTAGGACAGGAGTGCACCTGGGTCACTGGGGAGACCTCCCTCCACCCCCTCATAATGCAATCTTTTTATCTGAGCCTTCGCCCTGAGGTGCTGCATCCTTGAAACCCCTCTGTGTGGGCATATTCTTGTGCTCAGCTACCACGATGACTTCGGTGCCAAAGCAGGAGGGCCAGCCCCCATCAGTTTGAACTTCCGAAGGGGTTTTACAGGGAAATGAGTGAATCCCAGAGAGCTCTAGTCTGCAATGAAGGAATGAAAACAGTTTTACAGGGAATATAAATCTTAGTCAAATAAGTATGGAATAAAAGTGAAATCAGAAAGGTTTACAGAAATGTGTTTGAACGCAGGAAGAAGGGTGTACCTCTGGCTGGATTTGGGGTTTGGGATTTTGTCTTGGCCCTCACCGTTATCAGCCTTTGTTCTACACGAAAACACCAGAAAGCCCGGCACTCTGTAGCTAAGAGCAGACACTAGAGAAAGTCCAGCAGCCCAGGTTTAAGTCCTGCCTCTATCACTAAGAAACTGCGATGTCAGAGAAGCCCCTTTACTTTTCTGGTCCTCTGTTTGCTCATCTGTAACGTGGGGCTGACACTAGTATCTACCTAACAAGCTTGTCTGAGGGTTAAATGAGCAAACGGACATAAAGCTTTGGCACGGCGCCTGACGTACGGTGAGTGCTCAGGAATTCTTCCTTGTGACTCTTGTTGCCTTTGTCACCTTCACATCCATCGTCTCTTCTCTCAGGAACTTGGGAGGAAAAGCACCGGAATTTCACTGATTTCTGTAGCCCACAATAAAGAAAACATGACCCTAACTTCAGCCAAGTGCGGTATGGGGCTTCTGCTCCTGTTCTTTTGGGCTTCATTCCATTCACTTGACACTGACCAGTGCTTTCTATGTCTCTTTCAGTTAATCAGGACAGCTTTGAACACGCTTTAGAAGGTGAGTTCCATCGTGGAAAATCCAACAAATCAGGCTAATAGCGACAAACAAGGGCAGGGCCTAAACTATCCCAGTCCATGTGCTTACAAAAAATAAACAAAAAAATCTTGCTTCATCCTGCTGAAGATAATTTCAAAACAAATGGCATTGTAAAGAAAAATAGCTGAATTTACAACATTCAGCCCTAACTCTGACCTGAAGGGCATTTGACGCCAGTGCTGCCCGTGAGATAAGGAAATGTGGGAGTCCCTGCCCGTGACAGAGGCACCGCCCGGCCATAGAGCCTCTCAACCACGGGTTCTCCCGGGGGAGCCAAACCCAGTGACGCTCACCTTCCAGGCCAGGCATCCTCCCGGTTTGGGGAGGGAAAAGTCGACCCGGGCGATGGTCTGTTTTTCACTTGGTCTTCTTATCCCCCAACATATCTGTCCCTGTACCCCCTTCTCTGTTCTCCTTGTATTAGGAGTTTTCCAGTAAGATCTGTTACTGTGCGACAGATGCACAGAAAGCTCTCCAGGGTTTGTTTTGGTTTTCATGTTGTGATTCCTTCCCCTTCCAACTTCTCTCATAACTATAACATTATGTATTTTTTTTAAGATTTTGTTTATTTATTTTTAGAGAGAAGGGAAGGGAGGGAGAAAGAGGGAGAGAAACATCAATGTGTGGTTGGTGCTTGTACACCCCAACTGGGGACCTGGCCTGCAACTGAGGCACGTGCCCTGACTGGGAATCGAACCGGCGACCCTTTGGTTCGTAGGCTGAGACTCTATCCAGTGAGCCACACCAGCCAGGGCTGTATTTCTATAACCCCCCTTTGGTGGTACAAAACCACTCACCAGGCTATGGCACCAGAAAAACGTAAAAATATATTGTTTTGTTTTGTTTAAAGTTGTAACCAATTAAGCAGCTTTCATTATTATTTTGGGAGCCATTCACCTTTCTGGCAATAAGTAGTTCACTCAGAATCTGGGGCTGTGGCAATGACATGGCTTTAGTCACTGTTCCTTATAACAGATGACATTTTAATCTGAGCAGAGCCGGGATGTGTTATTAGTCACTTCACTGGACATTTCACGACGTTTGTGTTTGAGGGCATCCCTTTTCTGCCTCTTGCCAGCCAATGAGCCATGAGAATGTCCCAAAGGTTTGGGGTTGCTCGGAGATGGTAGCGCCCTTGTGATGTTTGGTGCTCATGTGTGTGTTGTGGGCATTAGGGTCACCTTTGCAGACTCCATAAGTGGTGGTTAATGAATTGTTGATTGGCAAGCGGCTGAGCTCTGTAGACATGGCAGGGAGAATGGCAAAGGGAACCCTGGAGGTTCAAAGAGATGAGGGGTCCCCTTCAAGGCATGCTGGGAAAACACCCCTGGCCCCCACGACAGCTGTCGTAGTTCCTGTGATTTCCATTAACATTAGAAGGGCACGGGAGGCTCCAGGTGAGGCTGAAAGAATGTGCAACCATGGCCTCTGAGAGTCAAAACTGGGTCTTCACAGTTGGGGTACCATCGGGTGGTGCAGTACCGAGACCTGCCCCAGTTGCCCAGCGCCCCCTCCTGGAGGGGCTGATGGGGCAGCTCTGGGAGGGACCCACCCATCTGGGTACAATGAGCTCCCTTCTCCACTCCATGGAATGTGCAGCCAATCCGCCTTCCCCGTTAGCACATTTGGGATTTCTCCGAGTCTTCCCTTGTACTGGAGTTTAACCAGATTTCACCTGTACCCCCCACCCACTCCCCAAAATGGGCCCAAACAGCATAATTCTCAGTAGACCCAGTGACCGCCCCACTCAAGGACAGGTCTGGACTCGGTTGCAGCAAACCAGCACCAGCTCCTCTAGCCTCCACCTCCTTCCCCTTGGAGACGGTTCTCCAATGGCGAAGGCTCAGTGATGTCAGTTCTTTGAGTGGGACAGGCCTGGGAGGGTGGGTGCTCACCTGGGAGCCAGGTACCCAGGTGGGCTGAGCGTACGGCGACGTGAAGGCCTCACCAGCTTGTGTGTTTAGTAGCAGAAGCGGCAGCCGAGACGTCGCTGGAGGGGGGAAACATGGCGCTGGCCATCTTCATCCCCGTCCTCATCATCTCCCTGCTGCTGGGAGGAGCCTACATTTACATCACCAGGTAGGGGCCTGGGGTGAGGGGGGCGGCTGCCGTCCACTCAACCGGCAGTGTATCAGGGGCCTGGCATTGCCCTTCTCTGAACCTCAGCATCTCCACCTTGTAGCTGGGGGGCAGGGGCATGTGTGTGAATGAAGAGATGATGTGATTCAACTCAAAGGTAAATGTTTCCATTGGAGACCTGCCGATCCCCACTGCAAGGGGGCTGAGCATGCAGCTACCAGTAAGACAGACTCTGTCCCTGACCTCAAGGAGCTGTGGCTCAGTGGGAGAGAGAGATGTTTCACGTCACCAGTCCTACCAACCCATTCATCCACTCATTCACCTGTTCAACAACTCTGTGTTGACAATCATATGTGTACCAGACATTGTCCCAGGTGTTTGGGGATCATAGAACTTGACTTTAGTGAAGAAGGAAGATATTTAACATGGCTAGGACAGTCACTAATTCATTCAAAGTCACAATCATTAAGCACCTACTACGTGCCGGGCAGTTTTCTGTACTCTAGGGACATCGTTGTGGAAAAAAACAAAACTGAAGGAAATCTTTGCCCCCGTGGGGCCCAGGTTCTGATGGGGGAAATAGACACTAGTCCATCAGAAACACAGGCAGTACATTAGAAGGTGTAAGTGCAGGGAGGAAAAGAAAGCCAGGAAGGGAGAAAAAGGGAACTCAGATAGGGGCCGTGGCTCCACCTTAAATGGAGCAGGTAGAGGAGGCCCCACGGAGAAAAGATATTTGAGTAAGGACTTGAAAACAATGTGAAGATAACTGCGGGACTGTCTGCGATAAGAGGATCCCAGGCAGAGAACCAGCAAGTGCAAAGGCCTGGGGCAGGTGTTTGCCGCGTGTAAATCATCCCTGCCTGCGTGGAGCTCCCAGTCGAGCAGGGGGAGAGGGGACATACACAAATTAGAATACACGGACAAACACGGTGAAGGAAAGAGTGTGGTAACCGAGGGGCCACCTTTAAACAGGTGCTCAGGGAGGGCTGCTCTGAGGCAACACAGCATTAGCAGATCCTCTACATGCTCATTAGTGTTGTTGCTCTTCGCATTCGCATTCGAGAGGGACTTGAATCACTTTTCAGGGGAAACAAGCCCCGCCCCCTCTGCAGTCAGGGGAGGTACTGAGGCTTCAGTTATCACTGACTGGGTTGGAAGTTGAGAGCAATTATGATTTCAGCTTTTACCCCACTCGGATTCTCACCTGCAAGGAGCTGTTTCCACACGTCCTCCTTGTCATTCCTGGAGGTGCCAGTGCTCCGAAGGTGGCACTAACTATTGCCCTCAGGCAGCAACTTTTCAACCAGTGTGCTGCAAGAATTTTTAACACATGCAGTATCTGACTGTTTAGTCAGGGGCACTGATCTCTTCCCTTGGAATGTCAAATTAAAAAATGACAACAGCCAACACAATAGCCCTCCAGTGTGAATGCCCTGTCTTGAACCATAAATATACAGGTAATTTAATAGAGTAGCATCCTACTGGTCCCGTCACATTATAAGGTCGCATCTGATTGGTTAATTCTTGGTACCAGAAACCCTTACACACAATAGAGGCACCTGATTTTTTTAGAAGTCATTTTGGAACAAAAAGAGTAATGACCATTTTTGAAAAATCAATCAAAATTATACCTATTTTTGTCAAATTGGCAAAAAAAATATGGTTCTTGGTGTGCTGCAGAATGTTGGTAATTAGTTTGTGTGTGCCCTGAGACAGAGAAGGTTGAAAATGGCTGCCCTGGGGTGCGGTAAGGTGTCTCCAAGTCTGGAAGAAGTAAGCTCTCTCTCCTTCTTTCCTCTGCTCCAGATGCCGCTACTACTCCAGCCTCCGCCTGCCTCTGATGTACTCCCACCCTTACAGCCAGATCACCGTGGAAACCGAGTTTGACAACCCCATTTATGAGACAGGGGTGAGTTGATCTCTCCTCCCCGCCAGGTGCCTCCCTCTTTGTCTGCTGTGAATTTGCTGACACCAAAACGGAAGGTTTCATTTCCTTTTGCTCATGAAACCACTGGTGGAGAGGCGTGGCCAGTGGTCCTGTCTCATCCCCACGAGGACCCTCATTGCGCTCTTTGCAAGCCGATGACAAGCCTGTAATGCTGTTCCCTCCTGGCAGAAGGGTCACAGGAAGAAGGGGCTGTACCAGATACCCTTGGAGAGATGGCTGAGATGGGTCAGAGCCCACTAGCGGCCTGGTGGCAACAGGCAACGTTCCCACGCATCTTACTGAGCGCCGTGCCTTAATGAATGGCAGTGCGCACCACCCCTGCACCTGTGAGTGGCAGGCCCAGTGTTGGGTACTAGGGACACAGTCATGAACCAAATACACACAATCCAGCCATTAATGAACTTGGAGTCTTGCAAAGGTGACAGATGTCAACAATAGCAACAATAATAAAATGGGTCATGGGCTGGGCATCGTAAATGCACGATCTCCCTGAATCCTTGCAACACCCTGTGGTAGATTCTGCAGTCACCTCTGCTTGACTCATGAGGATAACGCGGTTCAGGGAAAGGAAAATGTGGCCTGGCCGAGGTGGCACACTACCAGAAGGTGTGGCCTGGAGCCAGGATGCATACTCTACCTGGTACCTTGAGCACTTTTCAAGAGCACTTTTCAAGCCCCCCTTGTGACCCATTTCCTTCTAACCCATTGGCTAAAGCAAGTCAGGGACAGAGGGGAAGTCACTGCAAATGACAAGGCCAGTGTGGGGGGCATGGGGAGGGATGACCACCCAGGTGTCACTCGGCCACACAAGGCTTTGCTTGATCTCTGCTTCTCCCTCTTGCAGGAAACCAGAGAGTATGAAGTTTCCATCTAAAGAGAGCGACACTTGAGAAGGGAACTTAACAGATACGAACTCAACCAGAACCTCCTCGAGAAATTTACCCAGAGACCAGATGGCATTTGATTGAAAAACCTGGAGTGTCGGCTGTCTTTTCTTTAGACTCTTTATTGAAGACTTCCTGTTTTCTTCTTCACTGTATTTATTATATTTAAAGTTGAGATAGGTGTGATTGGATGTACTGCAGCTGTAGCCGGGTCCTTGTCACACAGCCTCAGTCGACGCTGAAGGCAGGTGGAAGACCTGCAAAATGGCCAACACCGCAGCAGAGGGGGAAAGAGAAAAAGCAAAAACAGGTTGAGTTTCTCCCATCAGCCCTGCCATTCCGTGGCTGCCTCAAATTGCATGCGTCTTTGAGATCCATGCCCATGGTGTTTTTAGTACAAAACAAAGCCCCCAGATTAGGTTGGAAAGAGCATCTTTTTTGTTGGATTAATGTGGGTTGGAATGTCACATGAATACTTCACCAGGTCTGCTCTGGAACAAATCCTGCGTTCCCCCTTCCAATCCCCCCACCAAAAGGTCTTGCCACACCCCCTCCCGCCCATGGTCCTTCTGAAGGCAGCAAAGGTGTTATATAAACCTTCCTTTCTACCACCCTGGCCTCACTGGATGCTGGCAAAATAAGAAAATGTTTTCTTTCTAGAAGAGTGATATATGACAAAGACATTTTTTCAGAGCAGATGAGAGATTTGACAGTTTTGGGTGAAGGGGAACACTGGTTGAGGGAACCCAGTTAATAAAATGTTTTCCTTTGACACTCCTTCAACAACGAAGGAGCAGGTCACTTACTCTGCAAGTGCCAGAATCAATCCCCTTGTTCGGCAAGGCCGCCTTGCGATACTAGATCCGCAGCCTTGGGAGGCAGCAGCAGCTTGGTCCAGAGTTGTAACGCTTTGAGCTGGAGGGGAGGTGTCCTGTCCTGAAATCAGTGGCGGGGGGAGGTGAGGTGAGCTCTGTTTTTCTCCTGGGGTGCCAGAGCACCCGAGCCCTCGAAATAGGGGAGACCCAAGGGCACTGTTTCTCTGCAAGGTGTAACTTCGGACTGTATTTGCAATCAAGTCCTGCAGGGACTATGAGAAGAAAAAAAGGGAGGGGTCTATGAGAAGAAAACTATTTTTCTGTCCTTGGAAGCTCCGCCCAGACATCGGATGGTGGCCTGATGCAGAGAAACAGAAGCTGCGGAGGTTAAAACCACACAGGAACCCACATCATACGATTCAAACCCCCATGAGGAGAGAAGGAGGAATTTCAGGCAGAAAGGAATTCTTAGGACCTTATTAACCATGTGCATACCCCTGTATTTTTTCATCAGCGTCACGTCCTCCCAGCTCAGGACTAGTGAGTGTGCAACTATCACAGAAGAGTCTTTTCTAACTACAGGTATTTTAAAAAGGCAGGGGGCGAGGATGCATGGGAGGAAAAGTACGTGCAAGGCAGATTCACCCCCCTGGGACTGTCAGTCACCTCCCTAGTGACAGCCGGTGGCTCAGAGCTGCACACTGGTTCGGTGATTTTGGAGCCTCTTTGGCTCCCACCCACGCTTTCCAGAATTGTTTTAAACCGGCTGGCTTTCAAACAAGACATTTCTGGCTGCCATGCCACTGGTAGCTTGTTTGGGGAACACCTGGAACGGCACGGGGTAGTTGGCCTTGCACACACACACGTGCGCACGCGCACACACACACCCTCCTCCTAACAGTGAGCGGGGACCTCACTGAGTCTTGGAGCTCTGAAGCTAGAATATTTTCCTTCTGCCAGAAAAGATAACGCTCCCTAAGGCGCGCATGCGTGACGCAGGGCACGTGATAATGAAAGGCCGCGTTTGCAGCTGCCCAGGGCCCACCCCGTTTTCTGAAAGAACTGGGAGAAGAAACGTTCCAGACCATTAGCTAGTAATAATGTTTGGAGAAAGACCAGTGATGCAAATGACATCACCGTTTTTTTAAAAGGCAGGATCCCATCTTTGCTTTTACTTCCGCTTGATGATTCTAACCCTAACCCTGGGGCACCTGGAAAGAACGCTATTAATGATTCTTAATTTTAGAACATACTATGGTTCTGTGAAAACTTAACATTTACCTTTCATAAAGACTGACAAAATGTAAAATCCTTATTCTAACCTTGTCCCCCAAAACTGGCCAGGCCGTGGCCCAGGAATTCTTACTGGTTTTTGGACGGATAGAAAGGGTGTCGATTTCTTTCCCAGGGTACCCGTGTCTTAGTTCCGTGTTAGTAGTGCAGCACCCGTAACCATATTTTAAAAGTTCGTTTTAACGTAAAGGTGGATCGTGCGGGCTTGACGACCTACAGTGTGATTGGAAAGATAGGCCAGTGTCTATTTTTCTTTCCAAATGTGTATTTGTAACAGGTAAAGGTAAAGAAATCATCGTAATCGTGCCAAAAATGTACCAGGCATCTCATTGCAGTTCCTGTATGTCTGTTTTTATAAGACCGACATTAAAACCATTGGGATTAAATATTTTTGAACAGGATATAATCTTGAGAAACTCAAGAACGGACTGGACCTTCCTACAAGCCACTCTTTGTTTATCAAACAGCAGGGAAATACGTTTACAGAGATTTCGAGCTTCGAAGAGTGCATGTGATGGCGTGTATTACATGCTCACTTACAGAAGCTGGATCTGTCAGCCGGCGCCCTGTACTTTAAAAACACACACACTCCACCCTCTTCAGCTTGGAGCTCATTCTTTTGCTATTTGAGGGGGGGGGAGGGTGTAGAATTATTTAGCCAACATAACTTTTCAGGTCGCTCTTTAATGGCCATCTTTACTTAGTTCCATAGACATGCTTTAAATATGATCTTTTGAAGTCCCCTCCTTGGAGAGCCTATAGAACCTCAGGCTGACAGCTTCAGAAACTGCCAGACAGCCCTGCAGGAAGCAGAGTGGTTACATCTTCAGGACGGTTGTGTGAGCAGGAGTGACTTGGCAACCGGATGGGTAAATTTAGACTGAGCATGAGCTTTGGGCAAAAATGACCTTTTTAGGGGGTAAGTCCAAAGAGCATGACCTTCCTGTGCCCTGAGAGGTCATGGTGGGTCATGGGGGTTCAGCAGCCCCAAAGGCAGGCTTTCTCCTGGGATGTTTTCATTTTCACTTTATCCCCAAACAGAATAAAAAGCAAAACCAACTTTCTAAGCTAGAATAATGAAATTAAGTCATTTTCCACTTTGTATATATTGATGCTAATAAAACAGATGAAAAAGTCAATCTATGGGGTTTTTGTGACAAATTCTGCGGGATGGCATGGGGCGCGGGGAGGTGGTGTTTCCAGTTTGGGGGAATGCCTGCTGAAATGCTGAATGCCTAGACCAGACTGCCACTTTGAGAATAGTTCTGGGAACATTTGGGGAATATTTGAGACAAGACAAGTTCACGGCCATCATCAGACATACTGCTACCCTCCCTCCCTGTCTTAGCTCAAGCTGTGATAACTACACACCATAGACAGAGTGGCTTAACCAACGGACACTTATTTCTCACAGTGCCAGAGGCTGAGAAGTCCAAGGTCAGGGTGGTAAGCGATTCAGTTCCTGGTGAGAGCTCTCTCCCTGGCTTGTCATCACAGGTCAGAGAGGGACAAAAAGATCTCTCCTCTTCTTCCTCCTCTTCCTCCTCTCTCCTCCTCCTCCTTCCTCTTTCTCCTCTTTTTCCTCCTCCTCCTCCCCTTCTTCTTTTCCTCCTTCTGTTAGGACTCCGCCCAAGATTTACCAATCCTTTGTACTAAAAGGCAACATAAGATAGAAAAGTAGTTTCTATGTGAATTTCATGGCTAAAGATTTTAAAGACCTCATTTTCATTGCCTTACATTTCCAGTGTGTTTTTGCACTAAACTAAGAAATTAGTTTTATCCTAAAGTGTGCTCTTATTACTACCGTTTGCAATATAGCTGCCTGGCACATAGCGGGCACTCTGAAGCTTTTGTTGAAGGAATGAACAGCAGAGAAGCCCTAGATACTTGCACGGTCAGCGCCCTGAGGATGCTGGGTCCCTTTGCACCACCAGATGGCGTCATCAGCACGGTTTGCTCGGAGGCCTTCCTAATCCTAAGGAAAGTCACACTTTACTTGCTCACAAGGGTTATTTTCACTGAGCAAAGTCACCGGATGAAAGGGGTTGTTTCTGATAAAGCAGAGTTCTGTTTGGAAAATACGAGGGTGCCCTTCCCTCCTGCCAGAAACAGAGAAACCGACATCATTGTCACCCCATCCTTGCCCACGGAAGGTCTAGTGTGTTCCCAGGGCACAGTGGGTTCGCCTTGGACCAGGGCTCATAGAGTGTCGCTCTCAACTGGAGTTTGACTCCAGTGCCGTCAACAAGGACTTTACAGGACTTTTACTGAAGCCCTCTCAAGGGGACCAAGTGGGAGGCTATCACAGGCGTGTTGCCCAGGGAAACATCTTGAAAATCTGTTGCAGCCACTTCTGTCCCCACGAGTCTCACATTCCTGGGGTCCTGCTCCAGTCTCCCTCCCTCCGCATTCTCCCTCCCTCTCCTGGTGACAGAGCTGTGGCCCCCTGCGCACTACCCCCACCGCTACCCCAACCTCTTGCTTTCTTCCACATAGAGTTAACAAATTCAGAGAGTAAAGATAAAGGACACCCACTTAAATTTGAAAATCAGATTAAAAAAAAAAGGCATAAATCTTCAGTATAAGTTCTGACTATGGGTACCTTGACTACCACCACATGGTGTGGTTCATGATTCTATGATTAGTTCAGAGATGCTCACGTGACCCCTGTTGGGCCAATGGGAAATTGCAATATTTGGGACATATTTATGCTAAAAATTATTCATCCTTTATTTGCAATTTTATCTACCAGCCCTACCTCCTCCTTCTGGAAAAGTGATGTTTGCCCTCTCCCACTCAGTCTGCAGCGTCTCGGGGAGGGTGGTAGGTGCCTGGTCCCTGAAGAACCCACACTTGGTTTAATGCTCTGCTGTCACTGTCCTGGTACTCTTTTTAAAAAACATATTTTATCCATTATGCTATTATAGCTGTCCCATTTTTTCTCCCCTTTACTCCCCTCTGCCCTGTACCCCCCTCCCATCAGCATCCCC
>CM052546.1:55725233-55746361 GCA_028533065.1 Trachops cirrhosus | reverse complement strand
CATGTCCATGGGTTGTACATACAAGTTCTTTGGCTTCTCCATTTCCCATACTATTCTTAACCTTCCACTGTCTATTCTGCACCTAGCATTTATGCTACTTATTCCCTGTACCTTTTCCCCCTCTCTCCTCCTCCCCCTCCCTGCTGATAACCCTCCATGTGATCTCCATTTCTGTGATTCTGTTCCTGTTCTAGTTGTTTGCTTAGTTTGTTTTTGTTTTTGTTTTAGGTTCAGTTGTTGATAGTTGTGAGTTTGTTGTCATTTTATTGTTCATATTTTTTAACATCTTTTTTTCTTAGATAAGTCCTTTAACATTTCATAAAATAAGGGCTTGGTGATAATGAACTCCTTTAACTTGACTTTATCTGGAAAGCACTTTATCCGACCTTCCATTCTGAATGAAAGCTTTGCTGGATAGAGCAATCTGGGATGTAGGTCCTTGCCTTTCATGACTTGGAATACTTCTTTCCAGCACCTTCTTGCCTGCAAGGTTTCTTTTGAGAAATCAGCTGATAGCCTTATGGGAACTCCTTTGTAGGTAACTGTCTCCTTTTCTCTTGCTGCTTTTAACATTCTCTCATCTTTAATCTCAGGTAATATGATGTGCCTTGGTGTGTGTTGCCTTGGGTCCAACTTCTTTGGACTCTCTGAGCTTCCTGGACTTCCTGGAAGTCTATTTCCTTTGCCAGATTGGGGAAGTTTTCCTTCATTATTTTTTCAAATAAGTTTTCAGTTTCTTGCTCTTCCTGTTCTCCTTCCAGCACCCCTATGATTCAGATGTTGGAACATTTAAAGTTGTCCCAGAGGTTCCCAAGCCTGTCCTCATTATTTTTAATTCTTGTTTCTTCATTCTGTTCTGGTTGAATGTTTATTTCTTCCTTCTGTTCCAAATCATTGATTTGAGTACGTTTCCTTCCCTTCACTGCTGGTTCCCTGTATATTTTGCTTTATTTCACTTTGCATGGCATTCACTTTTTCCTCTATTTTGCAATCATATGCAACCATTTTTGTGAGCATCCTGATTACCAGTTGATAGGTTGGCTATCTCTTTGCTGCTTAATTTTTGGAGCTTTGATCTGCTCTTTCATTTGGGCCATGTTCTTTTGTCTCAGCACACCTGTTACACAGTAAGGGGTGGAGCCTTAGGTGTTTACCAGGGTGGGGCAACCCACTTTGCTGTGTTGTGGCGCTGTATGTGGGGGAGGGTCTGAGCGGGAACAATGCTGCTTACTCAGCTCTCCCTGGACTTTCAGTCACTTCCCTCGCTACCCACAAGCAAATTGGGCCCTTCTGGTGCTGATTCACATGTGGGTGGGTCTGTGTACATTCTAGGACCCTGTGGGTCTCTCCAACAAACTCTCCTGTGAGGCTGGGAGTTTCTTCTGCTGCCTCAACTCCCACAGGTTTTTACAGTCAGAGGCTTTGAAGCTTTATTTCCTGCACTGGAACCCTGGGTTGCATGGTCTGTCTCACTCCCAAGTTGTTCCTCCTAGTTTATCTGCACACAAATGTGGGACCACCTGCTCTGTCAGCCACTGCTGTGCCTGCCTGGTTGTCTCCGCCCAGCTGCCCATCTCCACCCCTCCTCCAGGTATGGATGAATGCTTCTTTTTTAACTCCTTGGTTGTCAGACTTCCATACAGTTTGATTTCCTGGCAGTTCTGGTTAATTTTTGTTTTTAAATTTGCTGTTCTTCTTTTGGTTGTGCGAGGAGGCAAAGTGTATCTGCCTATGCCTCCATCTTGGCCAGAAGTCCTCATTGTCCTGATACTCTTAATAATTTTTGAACAAGGGGCCTTGTGTTTTCGTTTTGCCCCACCGATTATGTGCTCAGTTCTAGCTGTAGGTATTTCACAGGGTCGTCCCAAAGTCATGTCCTATGGAACACCATTGAAGGCCTAGGAGAGGGGTCTTTGGGAAGGAAGCTGATGGAGAGGAAAGCTGAACAAACAGGCGTGGACTCCTTGCTAACTTGGAGGAAAAATGTGGGATGGAGAGAAACAGTGAAGGGCAAGGCACCAGGGTATCCTGACTAATAACATCCCCCCCTCCTTTCTCTCGTCCACTCAGCTTTTCTCCTTTTTCCTTCTTCTCCTTGCTTTCTGTCTCTATTCTCTTCAAGTTTCCCAACACTCGTTAGTTCCTCCACCCTTGTTTTCTAAGATCTTGCTTTTCATTCTCTTTAAGTCAACAACTACTTGAGTCCCTACTTCGAGAATGAATCTAGGCACAATCTTCAGCTTCTCTTTCTCCTGGTAGCCTTTTCCTTCCGTATGTTTTTTTTTCCCAGTTCTGCTGGGGGAGCAGTGGGGTGGTATTTTATTTCTCAGTCTTCCTTTTCTTTTTCTGTCTTCTCTCTCTCCTCCTGATCTTTCCATCTCTGTCTCTTCCCCTTTCTTCCTGTTTCTCTTTCTGTCTCCTTCTCTCTCCTTCCCTCCCTCCCTCTCTCTCTCTCTCTCTCTCTCTCTCTCTCTCTGCATCCCACCACCACCGTGTCACCCCAGCACCAGCTCCCTCTCCCAGAATGACCCGACTGTCATTCTGCGCCCATCACAGGCTGTCTGAAAACCTGCCACTCACATTCCCTGGCTCGATTTTACCTGTGTCCACCTCTGTTTAAAAACAAATCTTTGACTTCTCAGATTCCAACAAAAAGAGGATAGTACAACCTCAGGGAACAGCAGCGCCTGGAACAAGATCCTCATTCTTATAGCTTTATGTTTTAGAAGATGCACAGCCCGAGGGCGTGGAGGTCCCTGGAGGTCCGTGGGAGCTGTCACACCCAGTCCTGGGCTGCTTCCCCTCCTCCGCCTACTGTAACCAACACGGGGCATTGAGCTGGTGACAGCTTTGTTTTCTGGAGTCTCCGCGTGTACCACAGAGAAGCCAGCAGTCGCCTGCAGACCCCGCTGAGCTGCTTGCCCTCTTTGGTCACAATGCAGCTGTGAGCTTAAGAGAGTGACAAAAGAGGGGGAGCAGAATGAGGCTGTGAAAAGATCCCGAGGAGGTGTTAGGGACACAGTCACAGAGCCAGACATCCTTGGGATTGAGACTGGCTGGACACAGAAGGGCTGGACAACCTTGTCCAGGGCGACAGCTAACAAGTGTTTAGCATTCCCAGTGTGCCTGGGGATGTGATAAGCTCACAGAGATCCTCTCATTTAATCCTCCCAGCAAGCCTGTAAATGACAAGACAGTATAGACACAGAAGTCGAGCCTCAGAGAGGCTGAGTAACACGCCCAATGTCACACAGCTAAGAGGTCACCCTTTAAACGGTCTGATTCCTGAGCCCACTGCTGGAGGTGGTGGTTCCCGGGGCCTCCCTCCCAGTCACCCCATGGCCACCTCCATCACCCCAAAGGGAATGTTTTATCCATCACAGACCCACTTTGGGAACTGTGTAGCTGCCTCTACTGCTACCCCCTCCCCGGAATGGAGTCCATGTAGCCCCTTCAAGTTCAGGGACCCAGAAGACCCTGATGGTCAAGGAAGATGGGTAAGTGAGTACATGGCATTTTCAGCAAATCTTGGGGGAGGCAGGGCCTGTTTCCTGAGCATCCAGAGCTCTAGCTAGTGGCCTCCCAGGCAGCAGAGAAGGGGCAAACGGGCTAAAGAAGTTAAGCAACTCTCGGACGTAATTTTAAAAACAGGAAAGTGGGAGTGCCGGCCGTGGAGGATGTGGGGAAATCGGAGCCCTTGTACGACCCCTACCGGACGGTGGGGCGGTTCCTCGAAGGGTTACACGGGGCGAAGAACGCAACTTCGTTCTTGGGTACGCGCCCGGATGGAATGAAATCCTGGGACTCGGACAAAAACACGCGTGGGCACATTTGCAGCAGCTCTAGGCACAAGAGCCAAACAGCAGAAGCAACCTAAACATCCACCGTGGGCCCATGAACAAGCAAACGGTGGCCTGTCCACGCAGCGGAATGTTCCTCGGCCATAAAAAGGAGCAAAATGCTGACCCAGGCTGCAACGGGGATGAAACTTGAAAACATTATCCTGAGTGGAAGAAGTCAGACGCTAAAGGTCAGGTTTTGTGGGATTCCGTGTACACAGCAGAACCAGAAGTAAATCTATGGAGACAGGAAGCAGATGCGTGGCTTGAGGGGAGGAGGGGGAGTAACTGCTTTACAGGCGCAGGGACTTGAGGGAGGTGATGAAAATGTTCCGGATCCGAGATGGGATGGCACTACATTGCGAATGTAGCAAATGCCATTGAATTGCTTGCTTTAAAATGGCTAATTTTGTGTTAGGTGAATTTCACCTCAATAAAAACGAAATTGGTGGGGAAATAAAATAAAAATAAATATACAAAAGCCCTCCCAGGAAACATCCATAGGTGACTAGGGAAACGAGGCAGGGAAGGAGAGGTAGTTGATAAAAAACATAGTCAGCAAGGTACCCATTTGCTTAATGCAGCTCTCTCCCACTGGGAGCCCTGCGCGCCGGTGTAGACTCACAGCTTATTCCCTGCCGTTTTCCGTGTCGAGAAAGCGGAGAGAATTGCCTCCCAGCTCCTATCTGTCACTGGGTAAGGGCTGTTCTCAGAGGGTGTGAATTCCCTGCCACCGCTGGCCTGCCACCTGTGCCAACAGACGGGGCTCTCCAAAGAAAGCCCTCAGGGCAAGGGACATGGGTGTAGAGACAGGGTAAGGACCAGCAGGATGGGCGGCTTGTCCTGCAGATTCTAAGATGAGCATCTATGAGAAGACGAAGGTCTTTCTTCCATGGCCGAATGGCTTACAGACTCCAGAGCAAAACGAATTGAACAGTTCCCCTTTTTCATGTGTGAGAGGGGCAAGCTGCTCACGGAAGCTCACTGAGGATCCCTTTGGTTTTTTCCTAAACACATGCGACATCCAGCTCATTAGGGAGTTAAGAGAGAGGTCAACGGCCCTCCTGCGGACAGAGCTCCAGTCCCTGGACTTCTGCAGGTGCTCACCCATCAGCCCGAACGTCCCCCAGAGTCCAGCAGAATCTCAGAGTCTGTGAAAAATGTATGCCTCTCTCTCACCCCTGCACTCAAATACATAAAATATTATGAATTCTTGAGGCAGTGAACCCAACATGAAATCTCCCAGCAAGACACACAAAGACTCCTGGGAATTAATTCCACGAGGAAGGAAATGCCCGCCAGTGGACCAGGTACCCTTGCCGGGGCCTTGTCATCTCCCTCGCACTGTGATCACACGAGTCTGACAGGCGGCAGTCACTGCGTCTGCTCTGCTGGCGGCTGAACACCGGGAGTGCTAAAGAGGAGTCGGAACTCTGGTGACACGGAGGAAGAGTATACAGACCCGAAACACTGGGCTGGGGAGGGGAATGACTTCATCTTCATCATTCTGCCCCTCTTTCTTTAGCAGGTCAAGTTGGCCGTGTCAGAGAACGCCCAGAACATGATTAATCTGCCACTGACTTTCACCCGTAGACTGACATGCCCTCCCCGTGGTAGCTGGTATATGCTGAACCTGTCACCACCTCTTCAAAACGCTGCTGGTTTCCATGGAAACAAGAAAGCACTTACTGAAAGGGCTGCTGGAAATTCAAGATGCCCAAAAGCCTCCCTGCAATCTTTTTCTAAGACCTGGTCAGAAAGAGAAACAATGGCGTGACGTGGCAAAGAAGACGAAGGAAGACAAACAATGATCAGAACGGCTCGACACCATTTCTGGATCCAAAATTCCTGTTGCAATTCTGTCCTTTTACGAAGCGCGAGGGAGGTGATGGGTGAAGCCGACCCACGGACGCGCGGGCCCCTGAGGGCAGGCGTGAGCTTGTTAGGCTCAGCAAGCCCATGGCCGCTCAGAGTTTACCCCTTGACAAGACAGTGCAGCCGCGCGACTCCCGTACCTGCTAAATGAACCCGGTGTCTCCCGCCTGTCAATCTGCCTCCCACCCTCGGAGCTAAAAACAGGCTCCTCAGCTGGGATGATTATATGTCTTTTTTCAGTCCCCTCTGTGAGGCGTGGACGTGAGAGGAAAGATAATGGCTTTCTTTAACAGCTACCAGATTGCCATAACATCAGCCGAAATTTTGTTTTTAAACTCCTAAAGAAGCTATTCTGTGCATATTTTTAAAATAGATTCAAAAAATAATTAGGCAAACTGGATTTTTTTTAAAAAATGCTCTATTAATAATTTAAGAACTTGTCAATCACGCCCTCCTGTTCTGGCCTTTGAATTTGGTTTGGGCCATTAGAAGACCGTGGCCTTATCCTCTCGGTTTTTTCCTAGGATTTAAATAGTGGGAAACTTCTGGCTTCTCTCTTTCATGTGTTGGAATCACCATCTTTCCCTCTAGTTACCCAAGGTAGAAACTTGGGAACCGATTTTGATTCTTCCTTCTTCAACCCCCATGGACTGGCCAGCTGAGGCCGCTATAACAAAATCTCATAGGCTGGGTGGCTTAAACAATAGGAATACATTTTCTCTGGGTTCTGGAGTCTGGACACTGAGATCGGGATGCGAGCACGGTGAGAACTCTCTTCCTGACTTGGAGACAGACACCTCCTTGCTCTATTCTCACATGGCAGAGCCGGGGAGAGAAAAAGAAAATGTGAGCTCTCTGGCGTCTCTTCTTAGAAGGGCACTAATCCCATCGTGAGAGACCCACCCTCATAACCTCATCTAAATCTAATTGCCTCCCATCTCTAAATACTATTGAGCTGGGGGTAAAGGCTTTAACATATGACTTTGGGGGAGACACAGTTCAGTCACTAGCATCCTTATGTCCACTGATCACCAAGCTTGTTCATTTCATCTCCCAAATATTCATCAAGTTTCCTCCTCTCCATTGTCACAACTACTGTCCTAGTGGAGATGCTTCTCACCTCTTGCTAACATCATTGCAGCAACCTCCTAGCTAATCGCTCCACTCCAGATCCAGATCTTGCCCTCTTCAAATCCATCCCCCACATAGTAGGCTGGTTTTCCAAAAATTGAGGCCATATATTACAGTATGGAAGCCAGACATGATGGGAAAGCATAAGGATAGCTGAGAAGTTCAAGTGGTGGAGTGCATCAGTCATAATCAATACCCGGTCTCTTGGAAAGCCCAGCAACCACCACTGCCGCTGAAGCCTCCGTTGCCCACTGCTGGCTGCCTTGCCTCCTGGGAGCGAGGATGGGCCAGGACACCCTCCACTGAATGAGCCATGGCAGCCATGGCATCCAGGTCCATGAGCACAGCAAACTCGAGGAGACTTCATCAGGTCTAGACTTGGATGAAGCTCCATGGTACAGAGCCTGGGGACGGGCATCTGCAGCATCTTCCCAAAGGGGCCAGGTAATGGTGGGGACTTAATGGACTTAACACCCTGTAGATAAACTTTGACCAATGAGGATCAAGAGCCAGGATGAAATTCCTCCCTCTTCCTTTCTTCAGTGAACTGGTCTGTGGCAGTTTCTATACAACCTGTCCAGAGACAGCCCGTGTGGACGAGCAACTGCCTGAGCCTATCCGCGGTTGCCTTGCTTCCTTCTATGGCCCATACCCTGACCTTTGGTCTTCACTCAACTGCCCAATGTCACCTTCTCTCTTTCAATTCCCCTAGCTCCCTGTCATCCTTGTCCCACACACAAGGTCAGAGTCAGGTGGCCCTCCTGTGGGCTCCCACAGAGATCTGAAGTATTGAAGCCATCAGCTTTCTTGGACAATGTGCCCCTCCATCACTGTCCCCCACTAGACTTCGATCTCCTCCGAGAGCAGGGAACATATTTTATTCACTTCTGTGATCCCCTACACCCAGCACTCTGTCTGGAGCACTCCATAGGGATTTGCTAACCAGGAGGACCGATTCATGAGCACTTTGTCAAGCCTCAAATGATGAACGAGATTTCTACAGACATAAGACACTGAAGGAAGGCATTCCTGGACTTAGAGACAGCCTCGGCCGATACCCAGAGGCAGGAAAATGCTAGTGTATAAGGGATAAGTGTGGCTGGGTAGGGTGGGGCTCTCTTTTGGAAGGTCTGACAACCAATCTGATCGGTTTACATATTTCGGTGGGCAAACTGGGAGCCTTCGAAACCACAGTTGCTTTAGAAAGCCGACACTGTCCGCGATGTGCATGATGAACGGAGGGGAGGGGTACAGACTGGGGAACTTGGCAGACCAGAATCGCTGTGGTGGCAGAGAGAATGGGAAAGAGGTGCTTGTGAGAGAGACAGGTCAGGCAGAGTCTACCAGATGTGGCAAGCACTTGGGAGTGGAAGGGATCAAAGTTGGCTTCCAGTACTCAAAGCAAGGGCTCTGGGGCCAGCCACAGAGAAAGAAAAGATGGGAGGGGTTTTCTGTTGGGGGCTGGGAGAAGGAACCAAAGAATTGTCAGAGGCATTTTTATAAAAGATGAGGCTCTTGCTGCAACACACACACACACACACATACACACACGCACACACATCACCAGCAGCAGCAGCAAGCCGACAGCCAGGCGTGGTGGTTCTTAACTTCCACTTTCCCACTGCCGTTACTGTCATCAGTGACAGCCCAAGAGGAAAATAACATTTCCACCGCTTCAGAGGGCAAGTGCCGTGTGCCCTGCCAACCTAATGATTTCAGTGTAAGGCGTGTCCACAGAGGCGAAAGTGTTAGGTCCCTCTCAGCTGTGCCTGCAAAATCCCGTCTCTCTGTGTCTGTCTAAACATTCATTCTGTGGGCAGAGACCTCTCGAATCTGAATGAATAAATTCCATCAGGGACAGATCGTGTTTGTGAGGCAGGAAAGGAAGTCAACGAGGGAGGAAGGACAAGTGTAAGTCCTGGAACAGAAGACTCCGTCTTTCCTTACGCAGGGTCAGCAGTCTTCTAGAAAGGAAGACACGCAGAGCCTGCGTTTCCAACAGCTGCTACTATCGTCGCGCCTGTGGTCACCTGTGCACCTCGGGCACTTAGCCAGCGCCCGGCTGCAGCTGTAGACTGGCCAGTGAGTTAAGACCGCCAGTGAGCATCCTCTCAGACAGCGGGCACTAAGGAGAGACGGCCCCGTCCTCTGCGGTTCCTCTCGAAAGAGGATGATTCCCACATAGAGGATCATTTAGCAATCAGAGACTAGAGATGATTAAATATTCTGCAGTAAAAGGCTAAAGGTAGGAATTTAGTATTTTCATAGGGGACAAGGAAGTAGGACACTTAGGCAGGCGTGTTTGGGGAGCCCAGGAGCATCGTCTGGGGATGGAATCGTCTAGAGAAAAGTCTTCTCCTCCTTTCCACCAGTTATTCTGGGTGGGCTGCACCCAGGCAACAAAAAAAGACGTGAAGAGCTATCAAATCGCATGCCTGAGGACTAGAAAGTGATTCTGAGCTAAGGGGAGAAAAGTGCTTTTGGAAGGGCGAAGGGTTGGGGAAATCTGTCAGTTCCTGTAAGGAAAGTCCAGTGCTTCTCAGTGTGGTCCTCAGAACAGCTGCATCAGCACCACCTAAGCGGCTGGTGAATGCAGACCCCCAGGTTCTTTCCCGGAGACCCTGATTCAGTTGGTCAGGGGTGGGGCCAGCCAGGGAATCTGAATTTTAACCCGGCCCCAGGGGAGTCTGAGGCTACCTACCTTTGAGAACCACTGCAAGGCTTTCTCCTGGGCCCTCCCATCCCCACCCTCCCTGTAATCATTCTTTCGGATTCGGTCATGTATTCAAGCATGTGCACTGAATCTCTGCTGTGTGTGCCAGGATCTGTTCTAGGCTCTGGAGATTCAGGAGAGAACAAACGAGGCAAAGTCTTGCCCTGGTTTGTGTGGCTCAGTTGGTTGCAGTGTCGTCTGGTAAACTGAAAGGTTGTCGGTTCAAATCCCATTCAAGGAACATACCTAGATTGCAGGTTCAATCCCCAGTTGGGGCATATACGGGAGGCAACTGATTGGTGATTCTCTCTTTCTCTCTCTCTCCACCCCCACTTCCTTCCTCCTTTCCTCTCTCTCTAAAATCAATAAGCATGTCCTTGGGTGAGGATAGAAAAAAAAGAGTCAAAGTCTTTGCCTTTCTGGAGTTTAGTGGAGGAGACAAACCATAATGAAATAAATACACAATGATCATGCAATGTGGTGAGGAGCCCTTTGGCGGGGAGGGGGCGGGCAGGGGTTCAAAAGGCCCAACGGAGCTTTGTTGCAGTCGAAGGTCATGGAGGCCTTCTCTGATAAGTGGCATTTGAGCAGAAACTCAATCATTTTAAGTCCCCTGAGGCCCCAAATGGCCTACCTCTTCCCCCAGTCCATCCTCACCCTCCAAATTCATTCATTCACCAATATTTACTGAGGGCCTACTGTGCACCAGGCAATTCTCTCCCCACTCCGCCCAGCCTCATTAGGGTGGCTTCGTGTTTGTCCCCTGCCCTTCTCAGCAGTTCCACAGTTTTCACAGCCCTGCTGATCCCCCAAGCCTCTCCCATGCCCACACAGTCTATGACCCTCCACCCACCCACCCCAGCACTCCCTTCATTGCTTTGCATTTGCAACGTCCCGAATCGACGAGGCACTCCAAACATCGCCCTCTGCCGACAGGACTCGCAGAGGCCGTGGCAGGGGCTGGATGGCGGCTGGGTGGAGGGAGCCGCATGGAGTAGCGAAGTCTGTGAGTAGCAACAAACTTCTTTTTTTTAATATATTTTACTGATTATGCTCTTATAGTTGTCCTATTATCCCCCCTTCATTCCCCTCCACCCTGAACACCCTCTCCCACCCACTAGAACAGGAACAGAACCACAGAAATGGAGATCACATGGAGGATTAGCAACAGGGGAGTGGGAGGAGGAGGAGGGGGGAAAGGTACAGAGATTAAATACCATAGATGGTAGGTAGAAAATAGACAGGGGGAGGGCAAGAATAGTATGGGAAATGTAGAAGCTAAAGAACTTCTGACACATGGGCAACAAACTTCTTTATGATGATGCTAACTCCGTTTGTAGTTAGGCAAGCTCCTGAAGTCAGCAGCTTGGATGAAAGGGTTAAAAATGTGTGCACTTAGGTGAGTCAGGAAACTGGGAACAGGAAGAAACTCACACATTTGATCCCCTCTAAAACGGACAAAGTGTTAGCAGTTTGCCTGCGCCATCCCATTGAGTCCTGGCAACAATGCAATGAGACAGGCATTGAGCCCATTTTTGCAGACTGACAGCTGAGGCTCAGAATGCTTAAGTAACTCAGGTCTAAAGCCACACAGCCAGTGATGGATGGAGCTGCAATTCAAACCTTGATCTGAGTGTTCATCTCCTTGTTTTCTTCCACCAAATGAAGGAAGAGTTTGGGAAGGAAAAAAAATCCTAGCAGTGCATCTCAGGTTAACAGAAATCGTGATGACTTTGCCAGCTCAAGGAACTCTGAGTACGGAGCCTTCCAGTTCTAGGTAGGGCACATGTGTCAGCCAGCAGGCTGAGTGCATAACAATCACCCCAGAACCTGACCGCCCTCCCACGCCAAAGCAGCCGTATAGAATCTGGCACTACCTAAGACAGGTATAAGCAAGGGGCGGATGTGGACAAAGGACAGCAAAAGGGAAACTTGCAAAAAAAATAACAACTACAAGTAAATCCTAATTCGTCTGGCTCAGGCTGTTGCAGACTCCCAGATGCATAAAAAACAAATTAATTAAGGAGAAATACAAAAAGACTTAGCTCCATGAGGCTGTCCTAAATTCATGTACTGTGTCCGAGCTTATAACAGTGAACCAAGTGGCTTCCAGTTGTGGCTGGGTGGTGCTCGCCCTCTCCCTCTAGGAAAGTGTCTTACGAGAGGAGGAGACTTAGACTGTCTGGTCTCGTCCGACAAGCTTCTTCTTCCTCCCTGGAATCCAGAAAATTCTGGTGACCTGCAATGTGAGAAGGCAGCTGGCCAGGGAAGGATGCTGGCGCCAGGTCCTGGGGCCCCTCCCTGGTGGGGAGCAAATGCCTCTCGAGTTACAGCTGCAGAAAGAGGGAGGAGATGGGGGTGGCGGGACAGGACAATGAGCTGTGGAGCCTGTGAAGTGGACATTTAACTCTGTGAGTCATGCGCCTGGGAGCTTTTTCCAAGAGTTACAAATTCCAGTAACAGCAGATCAGGGACATCCCCTGGGGGAATTTTGACCAATCCCAGGTGCCTCTTGCTCCATCTTGGCAGTTCTGAGTCCACATCTGAGTAGCTTATCTTCCAAACCAGATCCTGAAGCTTTCAGTGCTTTGGTCCCTGGGCTTCTTGAAACGGACAGGTTACTCTGCCTGAAAGTTGAAGGAGTCTGATGATACTCATTTCCATGGTCAGGGGACACTACATCTGGGCGTGGCCCCCAGTCAAAACAGCAGTGTGATTTCCTTTTCCTGAGTCCTGCATGGGGACCAAGTACCTGTCTTCCTTATGCCCTGCCAGGTCTACTCTCTGGGCCTCTCCTCTCTGTTCTCTCCCTGGGGAGGGTGACCTCCATGGCCTCCATCAATGGGCTCCCTCCACTTTGGCATCCACTTGGATATGACCCATGGGGAAACCCAGCAGAAGATAAGAAGGTAAGGACAAAGTGAGGTCATTCCTCTCAGATCTCTCTCTGTGGGGTCTCACTGGCTGTCTTTGTCCCTTATGGGAAGAGGAGAGTTCTCTCCAAACAGTGTCTCTATATTCAGGGTGTTGTATTCACTCTCTCCCTTGTGGGAGGCCTATGGGGGTAACAGCACCCCCTATCATTAGCCCTGGGTACTTCATCATGCTAGAGGAGTCTTTAAACTCTCTTCAACACCTTTATGAAACCCTACTCAAATGACCCAGTGGGAATATGCCGTTTCCCACTTCTGGGCACCTGGGTGACAGTAAACATTTAGGTAAATGCCAACCTGACCTGCCTCTCTTCTCCCCCCCTGTTTCTGCTACCCTCACCTACCCTCACATATTCAATACATGAATTTTCCACAAGCCTTGTTCAGGAGGAGCCTTTGCAGGTGTCTAGCAGAATGCATGTCGGGCCATTTAGAATAAAATAAAACCCAAGCTCCTTACCACGAATTAAAAGACCCAAGCCTGTGGCTGGGACCAGTGTGGCTCAATTGGTTGGAGCATCATCGTATAAACCGAGAGGTCGCAAGTTCAATTCCTGGTCAGGACACATACCTGGGTTGTGGGTTTAGTCTCCAGTTGGGGCACGTGCGAGAAGCAACCAATTGATGTGTTTCTCTCACATCAACGTTTCTCTCTCCCTTTGTCCCCTCTCTCAAAAATCAATATGCCTGTCCTCCAATGAATTTAAAAAAAAAAAAAAAAACTTGGGCCTGCTCTCCAAACTCATCGCCTTCGTCTGCCCCAGCCGCATGGGCTTCTTGCCATGTCTTCAACATGCCAAGCTTGTTCCTACTTTTAAGCCTTTGCACTCACTGTTCCTTCCCTCTGCTTGCTACCCGGGCCTACGCAGGCGAGAAGAGGGAGCTCTCACAGGTTGTCAAGTGTAATCCTCACTCCTGCAAACTCCCTGAGGCAGACGTCATCTTTTTATTTTCCAGTTGATGGCATGATCTCGTTCCAGGAGCTGCAAACTCCAGTGCCTCTGGACGTGTCAGGTAACATAAACAAGGCCAGTGGCCAAGGCTAATAAAGATCACTCGGCCCTCGGTCTGGCTTTTGTTCTCCCACTTTTGACAGAAATGTGGAAGCAGAGAAATGTTTCCTTACTATGAACACACACACACGTACACACAGAAACCCACAGGCCCACAGCGCAGAGTCACACCGTGTCACACCACACCATGGCGGTGGTAAGTGACCATTGTCCGTGGTGGTGGGGAGCGATGGGAAGTGGGGGGAGGCTGTCACATACCACTGACCAGCCAATTTGCTGCTTTGCAGAAATCTGACCCATTGTGGCCAAAACACCCTTTTGCAAGAGAAGTAGCAACTCTAGACTTTTAGGTGGTGTCTCCTCATTTGTACATGCTGGCAATTTTTAAAAGCCCTGAGCAGGCCACACTGAACATAACTGGATTTTGCCGGATTTAACACAGAGGCTGCTGACACTCCATCACTGCCCTGTATTAATTGGGTACCTGGTACATGCTCAACAATTACATGCTGAAATAAAAAAAAATAGTCCCCCCAGCTGACTTCTCAGAGTTGAGAAGTGCTTGGTAAGCAGTACAACTCCCCTCAGTTGGGAATGTAGAAAAGGTGAGTTCAGAATGGAAGGCAGCATCTCCATGAAGCTGACCCCTTTGCGATGCATCTGCTCCTGGGCTCAGATGCAGCCTGCGTGAAGTTTCATGAAGATGAGATTTCTCTACCACCTGGTCTGGGGCCACTATGGGTCGGTAAGCCCTGATATGGCCCTGCCTGTTTTTTATAGTCCTCATCCATTCTGGTGATCGGTGCCATGATGTACTGATTATTAAGTAATTTTAATATCAACCCAACCAGGTACAAAAACGGAAACCTATCATGGCCACCATGTGTTACCACCAAGAAAGGGTCTTGGAGATGAGAAATGAAGCGTGTCGTCACAATACAATCTCGTTCATTTAGGGGTTGAATTCTATTCCCGGTTTGTTAGAAGGCTGGTTCTCTTCAAGATCTTAGGAATCTGGCCACGCATCTCCTGTCTGTTTCCCCAACAGAGAGACTGAGAGGTTCTCATACGCACCTTCCAACCTGGCCAAAGCTATTCCAAAGCTTCTAGAGGACGTGGAGTGACAGGAGTGGGCCAGATGAAGAGAACAAGCCAGAGCAAGTGTGGGGGTGGCGGGGGGGGGGCCCAGTGGAAGGCCGTGGCAGAAACAGGTGACGGCTTTGGGAGGAAGTTCTAATTACTTCGATTACTCCAGTGCCTAAAGCAAGCTCTACTGGGCTTCGCAAGCAGCAGGCTCTTATCTGGTTTTACCTATTTGCATTGTAAGCAGGAAGTTCACCGTCTGTTCAAATGCTAAATAGATGTTAGCAGCACTTTATTGGATCAGTTCAGGGTGATTTAGGTTGGTTCTTGGAACTTATTCAGCGTTTGATAATACTCAGGTGTGGCTCTGCTTTCTGGGTAGACAGAATTACACATTTGTATGTGCTAACGATCCAAAGTGTATTATCTAATGTGATCAATCCATTTGGAGAGATATGCAAGCTTATTCCCTAGAATTTCTGACCCAGATTTACCCTAATAGTTCCCGGGGAAAAGCTTCCCAACTTTTACTTGGTTTATAGACTTACTTTAATCTTAGGATCTCTTACTGCCCAAATACTGAAGGTCAACATACAAAGCTGATAAAGGGCAAGCTGCTCAGAGCGCAGGAACTGAGAGGCCCTGAGCAGGTGCGTGTCCCTTTCCGCCCGCCCCTTTCTCTTGCCGAACCTCCGTCAAACAGCTGTGTTCTTGAATAGCTCCAAATGGCTCGTCATATGGGGAACTTGCAACGTAAACTGCAAAATCAAAGTTCATTCTACCTAATCAAATTGGCTTTTTATAATTTATGATTGTGTAATATTTCAGATGCTCATAGAGATTAATAGGACAAATATTTATGTACCCAGCATTCCACTTTATCAAAGCTTAACATTTTGCTCTACTGCTTTGGGTTTTTGTAAAGGAATAAAATGTTACAAAAATATTGTTACATTTGTCCTTCCCAAATCCTGTTCCCCCCCTTCCTCCCACCTGCCCCAGATATAACCACTATCCTGAATTTGTATGAATAATCCTCATGTAAAATCTTTACTATTCACACATATATTAATACACTTAATATAAACATTTCTCCTGAATATATACATAGTTCCCTGAATAGTATGCTGCATAGTCTGTATGAGTTGACACTGTTATCAATACTATTCTATACATACTAATCTGCAGTCTGCTTTTCCAGCAAAACATTGTATTTTGGAGAATTACCCATGTGGAAACATTTCGCTGTGGCTCATGCACTTTAACACGTGCATCTGCATGAGTTTATCCTCTTCCTGATGAATATTCATTGCCTCCAATTTTTCACAGAATGTTGCAATGCATTCTTGTGCGTGTCCCATTCCAAAAACTTCTCTGGGGCAAAGGCTTTCACACTTACCCAACTGCCACCCACTGTCAGAGATGCGTGTTTACACTGGGGCCCAGTGCAACACGCACACACACAGAGTTCTCTTGGAACACATGCAGAAACACTCCCATATTTCTATTGTGATTTGTTCTATTTCATTGCTTTGTGTGTGTATTTTTTTTTAAATTCTTACCCAAGGATATATTTATTGATTTTTTAGAGAGAGTGGGGGAGAGAGAGAGAAACATCGATCAGTTGCCTCCTGTCCACACCCCACCGGAGACCAAACCCACAACCTACTATGCACCCTGACCAGGGATCAAACCCACAGCATTTTGGTGTATGGGATGGTGCTTCAACCAACTGAGCTACCCAGCCAGGGCTATTTCATTGTTTTAAATTGTGGTCATAACTCATTCTACCAATACAATGGTCAGCGGGACTCCCAGTTTGAAATTCAGGGCTCTAGAACATATACCAGGAAGTGGAACTGGGGTGCGCACCCCTTCAGCTTTGCTAAAGGCGGCCAGATTGGCCCTGTGAATTTACACTCCACCTGCAGCGTGCAATCTTTTGGCATCAACAACAAGCTTTTTAATTTTTGCCAACATGGTGAATGCAAAATGCTGTCTCGTTGTGGTTTTGTTTTCATTTACTTGGGTGCCATTGGTTAATACGATTATGTAAGTTTTAATACACCATCTGTACATTGCCTGTGTGTTCACCACCCAAAGTCAAGTCTCCTTCTGTCACCATATATTCAATCCTCTTCACCCTCTTCTGCCTCCCCAGCCTCCTTTCCCTCTGTCTGTCTGAGTCGTTTGTTTGCTTGTTTTGTTTGTTTACTGCTTTCTGTTTTATATCCCACATGTGGGTGAAATCATACGGTTCTTGCCTTTTCCATCTGACTTATTTTGCTTAGAATGATATTGTCAGGATCCACCCCTGTGGTCGTAAATGGCAGCACTGCATCTTCTCCTTTGGCTGAGCAGAATGGAAACAACCTGAGTGCCCTCCCATGGGTGACTGGATAAAGAAGGCTCGGCGCACGCGTGCAGTGCAACACTAGTCGTTGTGGTTTAACTTGTGTCTCCCTGACGAACAGCGTGGCACGCTTTCTTCCTTGTGTATTTGCGCTTCCCCTGTCTGAATGGCCAGCTCTCATCCTTTGCTCCTCTTTTATTTTGTCCTTAGTTTTCTTGGCCTTTTGCTTTTCTACATAAATTGTATGATCAATTTATTTATATTTTTCACTAAAAACACCAGATTGTCATAAAAATTGATTTAAATGTCATAGATCATTCAGGGAAACTGACATATTTGTGATGTTGTCTTTTTGTCTGTTGATATTTTGCATCCATTGTCATTCCCACAATTTATTCTGCGCTCTTCAATAATTTTATTTCACTTTTTTCATTTTCTCCATTGTAGTTAAATTCATTTGTGAGTTCTGTACAGTTTTGTTGCTACTATGAATAGTTTTTTCTATTACCGTTCCAAATGCCTCTTATTTCATTTTCTTGCCTTGCTGTATTGGTCAGGATGTGCAGCCCAGTTCTCAGCAGGAGTGGTGAGAGCAAACATCCCTGTCTGGGGCCCCCTCTTTGAGGAAAGGCATTCAGTCGCTAACCATCACATAGGATTTTGGCTGTAGGTTTTCATAATGTTCCTTATCAGATCGACAGAGTTCCCTTCTGTTCCTACTTTGCTGGGAGTTTTTAATCATGAATGGATGTTGAATTTTGTCAAATGCTTTTTTTCTGCATCTCTGAGATGATGGTGTAGTTCTTTGTCCTTCCAGTTGTTAATGTGATGAGTTCCACCAAACAAGTTTCTAGTGTTAAACAATGCTTCATTCTTGAAAGGTAATTTTAATGGACTTTTAAATCCATTTTTAATGTCACTGATGACACACTAATATTTCCTTTTTTAAAGTTAAGATCCTCCTGTGTGTGTACAAACGCGTAGCAGTTTCCTGGACAGATGCATAAGAAATTGGTTACAATGACTGTCTCAAGGAAGGGGATGGGGACAGAGGTAGCCCTAGTAACTCATTTGTCCTTTTGGTGTCAGGTTCCAGGAGCATTTACATCTTTTGAACATGTTAAATCCAATAGAACGTCACGGATTACGCCACAGTTTGTTTTGTCCGCTGTGCCCAGTTCTCTGCCTCTTGACCTCTCCCAAAGTGACAGCTCCTTGAGGCGGTGTTCCTCCTGAAGGACAGCTTTGGCATCTGCAAACACTGTGATATTTTAAGTTTTAAAAAAGAGAACATGCTAGTATATTCTTCTAGCGCTTTTCTCCTGCTTTTTCATAAAGATAAATATACACATACATGCATTTATATCCACAGCAACTACAGAGTTACATATTGTGTTGTGTGTGTCATGTAGTTGAAATCATACTGCGAGAATAATTCTGTTTTTGTTGTGTTTTATTATTTGGTTAGGAGCTTTATCCGTATTTTTACACATGCATCTAGCTCCTCTCTTTTAATTGTGGGTGAGCTGTGCAGGATTATATAAAATGAAGACATAAGTATGCTTTCATCTACCCCAGAATTTCTCTAGGGTAGCTTTAGAGTAGTGAAATAGTTGGTTCTTAGGGTATACACACTTGGAGTTGTCATAACAAATACTACCAAATTGCTCTATGAAGTGATTATACAAGGTTCTTTAATGCACCAACCCAGCACTTGCCTACTGACTTGCTGTGGGTTTGATTGAGCAAGACATGTTTTCTCTGGACCCCCAGTGACTCCATCTGTAGGAGGAAGAAACTAGGTGGCCCCCACGAGGGTAGGAGATGGCATAATGATAGGCTGTGCAGCCTCGGAGTAGGTCGGAATGACTGCCCGGGGGAAGGCAGTGAGGGAGGGAGGATGAGGGTGGCAGCCAAACTGAAGGCAGACAATTTAGATGCACTTGGCCCTTATCTCAACTCCCCCATTAGTGCAGCAATAATTTATCTGGAGCGCTCACCCAAAAGCCCCTCTGCGGGGGCTCACCTCCTAGGGTCTCCCAGAGGAAGAAATGACAAGCAAGGTTAGCAAAATGTGTGCATGGTAATATTGCCACTGAACAAATAAATGCTCTTAAGAAACACAGAGCAATATAATTTGCACTGGCCAAAGATAATTACAGGGTTTATAGACAATATTAATTCATAATGTACTACAGATGGCATGGTCTAGGAACAGAACACACATTTGTAACTATAGGAGGAATGTTTTCCTTTTTCATCCCTGTCAGTGTGATGCTGTGGCTGGCTGTAGGAGCACCTTTGGAGAAGTCTGAATTAGAGCAACTTTCTGAATGGCAGATGGACCAAATGCCCTGTCCCCTTCTCCACCCTATCCAGGCTCAACCACACCGTAGCTGGCAGTGAAAAGAGTTTGTTCAATGTTTCTAAATCTGATGCCTGTTGATTACCCACACTTTGAGCAAATCTGGGTACATTTTATGGTTTCCCAAAGTATTGTATGCATTTTGGCTTATTTCAGTAGAATAAAAGAGAAGCAAGGTTCTTCCCCCTTTGGGTTGAGAAAAGGGATGAAATCATGGTTCAGGTGGACTCTGGACCACTGTAGATGTGGATTCTGCGCCACAATAGAGATGGGATCTGGGACAGTGGTGAGACGTGGCTTCCAGGACATCGAAGAGGTGGTTTTGGGTCATGGTAGAAGTGTGTTCTGCAATGGAGCCAGATGGATTCAGGGACCTGGTAGAGGTGGTTCTTAGGACAGGGACCAGGTGGATTCTGGGAAAGCAGCAAGTGGCTTGTGGAACAGGAACAGATGGGCTGTGGTCCCGCTGCCCCACTCCGTCCTTCCAGAACCTGCCCATGCAAAGTTCCATGGGAGCACTTCCCAGGTCCTATGGCTACTGTTAGCTTATTTTTCTCCCAGAGGCATCCAGGCCCTCATGAGGTCCCCCTGTTACACACTCTCCCCCGTCCCTTTCTTTCTCTTCTAGTGATTGTAGATTTGCACGTGTGATTACTTGGGCATCTATTCCTGGCTGGACTGTGACTCCCTGCCCGCTGTGGTCCTATCCGAAACGCTCCCACAGAGCACAGGGCCAGGCACAGAGAGGCTGCCACATCATTATTCGTATTGGGCCAACGAGTTTTCCGTGAGACTAAGGACGCTGTTTGATTCGCGGTTTCATTCCCAGTGCCCAAGAGGCCTTATAAGTCTATACTGAATCAATCAATAAAGAAAAAAGGATGCTAGGGTGGGAAGAAGTGAGAGGAAAGAAGAGAGAAAGTGAAAGAGAATGAAAGGAGGAAATGTAGGAGGTAGAGACTCAGAGCCAGAAAGAGGGGCAGAGGGAGAGAAAAAAGGAACGAATGAATTAAGGCACGCCAAACTGAATTACTGAATTCGGACTGGGCGGACCGTACATCTTGCTGCACAGGGTCATGGCAGCTCCAGCAAAAGCCAACTAAGAGGGCAGCGCGAGTCCACCCGCCGCTGACCCCGCTCAAGACCAACGAAGATCAGTGTTGGGAATCGGGGTCCCAGCCAGCGGGCCACCCCCGCCCCGCCCCGCCCACACTGGCCTTGCCGCGCAAGGCATAGTGGGAGTTGTAGTCCTCGCGGCCCCGCGGAGCGCAGCGCAGCGTAGGCAACGGCGGGGCACTACCTCGGCTCCAGCTCGGGCTCCCGTGGCGTGGGCCGGGCAACGGCCGGGCGGTGGCTCCGTGGCGCGGGCAGGGGGCGTCCGCACGTCCGCGCCTTCGGGCGGCGGCGTCGCTCCGGCTCCAGGAGTAGCCCCTACCGCCCGCGCGCTGGGGCGCAGGTAAGCGGCGTCTCTGGGGGCTGCGAGGCGGGAGGACGGCGCAGCCCGCCGACCCTGCTACACCAGGAGGAGGCGGGGGCCGGGCGGCTGCAGGCCCGCGGTCCCCACGCCCGGCGGCGCGGCCGCTGAGGATGCTCTAAGACGTCGGTGCCCGCCTGCGCCCCGCATCCCGGCCCGGCCAAGGGGCCCAGCCGCCCGGAGCTAGCTGCGTGCTGAGCACCGCCACCTCGCCGGTGTTCGCGGCCCCGGCCGGGCATCACCCTCCTCCTACCCCCTACCCCATCGTGGTCTCCTGCTTCTTGTTAATGCCCCCCCACCCGGTCACCCCGCTTCGCGGTGACCCTCCTTGATCCCTTGTTTGCAGTCT
>CM052546.1:55682068-55725133 GCA_028533065.1 Trachops cirrhosus | reverse complement strand
CCCCCCCCCCCGACTTCGGAGCTAGTGGATGCTGAAAAAGCTGGCCAAGAAAGTGAGGAGGAAAGGTCTCCAGGTCCCCATCGGGGTGGACCGGCCCCAGAGCTGCTCCTGACCCATGGGTAGAGAGGGAGGCATGGATTACACACCTTGCCCAGCACTACCTGGGGGATGACCTGGCCTCACCCTGAGAATGACCAGAAGCTCTTAAGCACCTGGCAGCCCCTTGGACTGGTAATGTGAACTGGATGAAACCAGGTTAGAGCCATTAATCTGTCCTCCAGGTAGGTGTTCGTTGTATAACAAGTTATATTGGATTGGACTTGCTCACCATTGGCCATGAATTTGGGCTTTATTCCCCAAGCCCACTGACCTTTAAGGTCTGGGGCTGCATATTATTGAAGTGCAGAGCTTCAGTGAGATGTCCCCATCCCTAATGAGGACAGCAATGAAACAGATGAAGATGAACAGATGCGTGAAGGAAGCTGGAGGTTACTCTGGTCCCTGAGATAGGAACTGGGTCCGGGGGTGGGGGAATCCATGCCCTCCCCACTGGGGAGATGGGGGCTGTCACGGGGTGCAGTGGGATCAAATGTTTGAAGCAGTGTTTAATAAGCTGCCAATCACATTGAAAATGTAAGGGCTGCTTTTAGTGTCATATTTCAGCTGTGAGCCCGCTAATCGGCCTCTGGGCTCAGGGGCCTGCCTGCGCATTTTGACTAAAAGTGACAGGTCTGGAAAGGCCTAACTTCAGCCCTCAGTGCCGTTTGTTTTTGATCTTTGAACAGGGTCCGAACCTGGAGCACGGCATCAGGATCTCTTGCTGCCTTCTGTTTATAGCTCTGTCTAGGGAACACTGGTGGCTGTCATTGTGCAGAATGACGCTTCCCCAGGGGGAGGGAGGATGGGGATTAAGCTGCAGGGTGTTCCAAGGAGCGATTCCTTCACCCTCTACCCTGCCCTCCATGTCTTCATTTTGATGGGCCGAAACCTCTACTTAGAGTAGCAGGGCTGATGGGAACTAACACTTAACAGGTGTTTGTCAAATTATCACCATCTCACTCTTAGAACATTTAAGGAAGCCTCACTTCCTGAGAGAGGGAGTTTAATTCCAATTCTGAGTTTAGCTCAGTGTTGGGGGCATCCTTTCAGTACAAGCGCTTGTGAGTACACAGGTGGTAGTTTCACACTGAAGTTCAGGAAGCCCAGGGTTCTCTTGGGGAGATGGCTTGCAAACAGTTCACCTTTCATTCAAGTTTTTCTTCCCTTCTCAAGAGGAAACAGCTGCCAGTTACATATGGTAGGACAAAGAGAGAACCCAGGGCCCAGAGGGGTCTGTACCCAACCAGGGGGCGCCCAGCCCTTCCCTCTTCTCCCAAATCTGTGAAGGAGTTGAGAACATGTGAGAAAAAAAATTAGCATCTGACCTCCCCACTCTTGTACTTTTCCTAGAAACAGGAAAAACTTGCACGGATATTCAGCATATGTGTTTCAGACTTACTAAACACAATAGCTGAGTGATTCTTTATTCAGCCTAAGCTGGGAAGGTGCACAGAGGCAGTTAATGGTCACCTAAGGTTTCCCTTTTGGTTTTCAGCTTTGCAAGTTGGGGACTGAAAAACATCCCTAGAGATGTGTGGCAGCAAGCGTCCTGAACCTACCTTTGGCTGTTGGCGTTTTCAGTCCTAAGATATCTTCCCCTGCTGGCCCCGCTTTGGTTTGCTGGCTAATCAGGGTGGGATGCCACATGTCATGGCAGTCACCGGCGCATACCGAGTGCTTACCATGACTGTAAGTGCCCGAGTCCGACATTCACCTTCAGTCAGTGAGATGAGCATCCCCCATCCTGAGACTCAGAGTGGGGAGCAACCTGGCTGGGGGTGGGATTATTACTCCTTCCAGCCTGTCTCCCGTTTGGGTTCTTAATCTCTCTGCTACATGGCAGGAATGCACTAGTCTTGCAATGGAACGTAGACCTGGCTGTTGGCATCAGACTGGAAAAAGCAGGATGCACAGAGGGTTTCAGCTGGGGGACGTGGCGGGAGTTTGTAGACACGGGCAGCCTGCCAGCAGGGCTCTGCACACACAGTACTTTTAGGTTAATCAGGGCCCCAACCGCCAGTAAAATACGTGGTACCGCCCCTTTTGTCTGGTTTGGAGACTGTCAGAGACTTGAAAGGGCTTTTATTTCTATTCCGTCTCATTGTGTCACTTTCACAGCCTCATGGGTGAGGCCAAGTGAGTCTCCCGAGTGGGCAGACAGAAGTTGCCCAGTGTCTGCCAGGGCTGTGACCACAGAGGGCCCACTTCCTTTCCCAGTTTGATTTAAGCCCGACCCATGTCAGGAGGGCAAGAGAGAGTAAGGATGATGGAGTGCTGTGAAAACGGACAGTAAATGGAGAACGTGCAGTTTTAAAGTTCCTGTGCCACTTTTAAAGTGCTTTTGAATCCATGTCTCTTAAAGGGCAGAGATTGAAGGAGAATAGCATTTATTACATGCCTACCATGAAAGAGTATAGCAAAATGGATAGGTATCACTTTGAGGGCAGAGGGGATTGTGTCCCTGCTGTGGTTGCATGAACTTGGGGGAGTGAGGGGACCTCTCTGAGCCTCGGTTTCCTCATCTGTGAAGTGGGAACTGTAGCACCTCCTAAGGGGGAGAATATGGGTGGGATTACGGTAATTATCAGAGAGTGCTTGATGCCGATGAAACACTGCTGGTTTTGGGAAATGGGGGTGGCGGTAAAATGGGGGGAGAATACACAAGATTGAGAAGTATGTCCCCTGCCAACAAGGACCTTACAGAACAGTCTGTGACTTTATGTTTCAGTTGAGGACTTTTCCAGATGTAAAAAGATTTATGCTGTTTGTTTTGTTTTCATCCCAGAGTTGGACTTCCTGGAGAATCATTTCACAGGGACCAGCACCGCTTGCTGATGTGACATGAGGCAGCTCCTTCCACTCTCCCCACAGTGACTTTTGCCTGGAGAGGAGCAGTGGGCACGGGCGGCCTCAGTGTTTGTCGATGCAGCCCCTGGCCGGACCTGAGGAACCAGGGCAGCCATGCCTCCGCCCGCCCCTGCTGCCCCACGCTGACCTGCACCGTGTGGGTGCCCTTGGTACCCCAGAGGACTGACTATCTGACCTTCCTTCACGCCCTCAACAACAACTCCCCCAAGATGTCACTCGAGTGGCTGGTGGCCTGGAGCTGGTCACTGGACGGCCTGCGGGACTGCATCGCCACAGGCATCCAGTCCGTGAGGGACTGTGACACCACCGCCGTGGTCACGGTGGCCGGCCTGCTGGTCCTCTTCGTGTGGTACTGTTATCGCGTGGGCCGGGAGCAGCCCCGGCCCTACGTCTCCGTGAACTCCCTCATGCAGGGCGCAGACGCCGACGGGCTGCAGAATGGGTACGTGTACTGCCAGTCCCCCGAGTGTGTGCGCTGCACCCACAACGAGGGCCTCAACCAGAAGCTCTACCACAACCTGCAGGAGTACGCCAAGCGCTACTCCTGGTCCGGCATGGGCCGCATCCACAAGGGCATCCGCGAGCAGGGCCGCTACCTCAACAGCCGGCCCTCCATCCAGAAGCCCGAGGTCTTCTTCCTGCCCGACCTGCCCACCACGCCCTACTTCTCCCGGGATGCGCAGAAGCATGACGTGGAGCTGCTGGAGCGGAACTTCCAGACCATCCTGTGCGAGTTCGAGGCCCTGTACAAAGCCTTCTCGAACTGCAGCCTGCCGCAGGGCTGGAAAATGAACAGCACCCCCAGCGGGGAGTGGGTCACCTTTTACTTGGTCAATCAGGGGGTTTGCGTCCCCAGGAACTGCAGGAAGTGCCCACGGACGTACCGCTTGCTCGGAAGCCTTCGGACCTGTATCGGGAACAATGTGTTTGGGAACGCGTGCATCTCCGTGCTGAGCCCCGGAACTGTGATAACGGAGCACTACGGACCCACCAACATCCGCATCCGGTGCCACTTAGGTAGGTCGAGGGCCGGGTCTCCCGACACACACACTCCTGGGCGGCACTCCTGGGCAGCGTCCGCCTGGCCGGTGGGAATCCGGGCACCAGCCCAGTTGCCAGGAGTGCACTTCCTTCACATTCCTCACTGCACTTCCGTCACACATTGATGAGTCACCTGTAAACCGTTCTGCCAGCAGGGGCTGGGTCAGAGAATACCCTGGTGATCAGTAGGAACCTAGTTTCTGGCAGAGGCCGTACCTGAAGGAGCTTTCCTCAGTGGCAGAAACGGTCCTCGTGCGCACTGACATGGCAGCCGCTCGCTGCCGGGACTGTTGAGTGCTTGACATGTGACTAGTGCCCCTGAGGGGTCAGTTTTAACTCTAAATTGAAATCTCAGTGGCCACACATGGCTAGTGGCCGCTGTGGGGTACAAGGAGCTGCAGAGCCGAAGGCTGTCACAGTGATCGCTGAGGCTCATGGTAACATCAGGAGGCCGGGTGCCTTCTGAATATGCAGAGAAGGTGATGCTTGGCAGCGATTTTACCCAGATTCTCGGGAAAGGGCGGCGCGTGCACAGTGCATCTTGGTGGTGTTGAGAGCAGGGTTGGTCAGATGGCCTGTGTGTGTGTCCTGGCCCCTCCACGGGCTGGCGGTATGACCCGGGGCAGGTCGCTACACCGCTCTGAGCCTGAGTTTCCTCATTTGGAAAGTGGAGGGAAAAGGTCATCTTTTGCAGAGAATGTGTATTATAGAGCATTTGTTCCCACAGAATGTGACAGAGAGAGAGTACTTAATCGAAGTAGGCTTGAAAACAGCATGGTAAATGGGGATATTAGCTCCCAGAATGCCACCTTTGTGCCTGGTGAGTCATGACAGTGGCTTGGTTACCAGGACGCTGGCACCACGGTTGGCATCCCAGACTAGGGGAGGATACCGGGAGCCTCGGTGAGGCTCCTCGAGGCTCTGGGAAGTTGGCGGCGTTGCCTCGGCATCAGGGTGGAGGGAGGGAACCCCCAATGAGCCCCTGCAGGCTGGAGCAGGGGTCCCCAAC
Organism: Trachops cirrhosus; assembly: GCA_028533065.1. NCBI lineage: Eukaryota > Metazoa > Chordata > Mammalia > Chiroptera > Phyllostomidae > Trachops > Trachops cirrhosus. Next base: position 55,720,116 of record CM052546.1, on the reverse strand, counting down.
CAGTTCTGCAGAGGGGCCTCGGGGCTACCTGGGGGTCCTGGGTTTGACCCTGCTTCACCCAGAGTCCTCTGCTCTTCCTGTTCTCACTCTGGGGATCCTGAATAAAGTTCAGTTTCCACCGAGGGCTTCACTGCTTTAAACAGCAAAAGGGACAAGATTGGAGCAGTTGACACCGTGAGTGTTTGAGTGGAAAGACGGGACAGGGTCAAGACTCTGGAGCAGGTGGCCTGGCTTCGTGGTCAGCCAGGTCACTTTGGGCAAGTAACTGAGTGTCTCTGTGCCTCAGTTTCCTTGTCTGTATAATGGGAAGGTGGCAGTTATCTCACAGGATCTTTAGAGGCTTACATAAAGTACTCTGTTCTGTGGCCACTTGACGTGGTGCCCAGCACGTGGCAGCATTCAATCAGCAGTTGCTAGTAGCTTTGCGAATCAAACACTGTGTTGGACAGTGTAATAAAGAATCCACAAGACTGGGCTCTGCCCTCAGGAGCAGTGGGAAGTGGACAGACTCTGGAAGCAAACACACCTGTACTCAGACCTGGTAGTTCCATGTATTGAGTGGCCTCCGGCATGGCCCTGAACCTCTCTGAGCATCAGCCTGCTCCTCTCACCAGTGGAGGCGGTGACCCCTCCCTGGAGCGCTGGTTGGAGGGTTATAAGTGCCGTCTACAGAGCAGGTGGCAGGTGGGCAGCGGTCAGGTAATGGCGGCTCCAACTAACCCAAGAGGTGAGATGATCACATGATGGACGTAAGCAGTAAAGTTGCGGTGGGAGATGCCGGGGCACGCACCTACGCACACTCCAAGGTCAGAAGACGAGAGGGCTGAAGGTGGGCAGCTCAGGGAGGCAGTCTGACCTTAAAGGGTCTCCAGGACCCTGGGGTGGAGCTGGGTTCGAGAAGGCCTCCCTTTGGGAGTGAGGGGAGCCATGTCTGGGCCTCCTGGGGCGTCCAGTGGTGGAGACTGAGCTCGGAGAGGCCGGGTGGGATCAAACCAGTGAGGGCCCCCCTCAGGCTTCCGTCTGAAGGCTATGGGTGATGGGGAGCAATGCTGGAGGTTTTTTGCTTGTTTTTTAAATAAAGGGTTTCCTTTTCTGTTTTCTAAAAACTTCACAACAATGTAGGAAGCGATGTTTGAGGATGGATGTGGTAGAACTCCAGGCAGGTGTGCAGAGTCGGAAGGGCTGGTGGCAAGAACACCAAAAATTTGCCTCCTGTGCATTAATGCGTTTTGTGCACCCATGCAGTCAACTTGTGTGTGTGTGGGTCACACGCACAGGGCTCCTCTTTATGACCCATCATTCCCTCTCAGCCAGCTAGCTACTGGCCACCAGGGAAAGTGAGCCACATCGTGTCCCCAGACAGCAGGACACCTTGGAACACATCCCCCCTGGGGTGTGGCTAGTCCCTGTGGCCAGGCCACGCCCCATGGTTGGCTTTGCTCACCATTCCCTTCTTTCTGTGCCGTGCCCCACCCCGGAGGAAATAAAGGTGTGTTCGATTCACGCAACCTTGCGCATTGACTGAGGGGGTCCAGGGAACGAGGCGAGGAGCAGGGCCAGCCTGGTGCATGCCTGGAGGCCACCCCTCTGCCAGCTCTGGGGCTGAAGGTGGAGGAGGTGCCTGTGGTGCCAGAACAGTGCTCTTGAGATGCCAGCCCTTGTCCTCCTTTTCTGCCTTCTGTCTGAGTTGTGGCTGATGACCCTGTCCCTGCAGGTGCTGCTCATGGGGCACGCATTTGCTGAGCCCTGTTCTGAGCTGCCTTTAGAGGTGGCGTCACTCGGTCTCAGTTCCCTGCAGAACCATAGGACAGTCCAGCCCAGTCACCACCCAGCGTGGTGCAGGGGGCTGGGACATCCCAACCACACTGCCCCAAACCTCCAAGAAGCAGCCTCTGATGATTGCCAGGCAGGGGTCACTGGGGAGGCCGATACCCACCCAGTGGCCAGCCCTCAGGAAAGGGTAGGTTGAAATGCAGGCGCGTGTGCAGCAAAGTCTCACTAAATGAGCACAGGTCGCCTCTTATTTCCCTCTCACATGTATGCTGTCGGATTTCTGGGCTCCGGAGCTACCTGGTACCAGCAGACCAGCCCGTGTTTGCCTTGCCCACCCTGAGTGCCAGCTGCCAGCCTCCTGAAGTAGGTCTGCTGGTGGCCAGTCTTTTCTCCACCCTTCCCCTGCCTTCCGCAGTGGCTGGGGGGACAGAGCAGCAAACCCTAAGCCAGAGAGGGCCTGGGCATATGGGACAGGCCAGGGCCATGTGTGGGCCTGTCTCTGTCCCTAGGAGCCACCTGAATTCTCTGGGGGAGTAGCGGTGACTTCGCCAACTAAACTGGTTTGTGGGCAGGTGGCAGGAATGGCGGGCCACTGGGAGGCACGAGCAGAAGCGGGGAGGCAGGGGAAAGGAGGCGGGGCAGGCAAGCTGGCAAGCCAGGCCATTTTTCTGTTGTACTGTGGTGCGTGGCAGCCCATCATGTAGTGTCACAGAGAAAGGGGAGCTTTTCTGACCCCCAAGTAGACTGTCCTTGCAGAGAACAGCTGTTCCTGAAGGCCTTCTCCCGCTGCGCCAACCAGGGAGGGCACACTCGAGGGGAGGGCGTGGTCGATGGGGCCCTCTCCATCTGAACCAGCGAGCTGCAGCCGAACCCCTTTACAGCCCTCAACCCCCGCCCCCCTCAGCTGCTGTTAACACTGGCTGGCGATCGTGGTTTCAGAGCCAGAGTGGACAGTCTCAGCCGATTCAGTGAAATGTCCTGTCGGGGTTGAAACTTGTATCACCTGCAGGAAAATCAACAATCTTTTTACTACTCCTGCTGCTAACAGAGTAACTGGCATTTATATCATGGTGTCCAGTGTCCTAAGAGCCTGTTCTTTGGAGCCAGAGAGGTTCGGATTCAAATCCCCGCTCCCGCCAGGACTAAAGAGTGACAGCCAGCAGGTCCGTCACCTCTCTGTATCTCAGTAGCTCCACCTGCAGAGCAGGTGAAGCGATGTCTGTAAAGTGTTCATTTGACACAAGCCTGCTCGCAGTGAGTCTGCAATTATTGGTAATAGGGACAGTGGGCACGTCGCACTTCACAGACGAGGAGACCGTGGCTCAGAGAGGTTCAGTGCTGGCCCGGAGTCCCACAGCATCTGCGAGTCAGAGCCAGTGGTCCAATCACAGGGCCTCTGTCCTTCCTGCCGCCCCTGGGGCCTCTGAGAGCTCTCGGCGCATCCGCTGGCTCCGGGAGTGCATTCAAACACCCTGCCTGTCAGGGAGAGGCTGTTTCATGTTTGTCACAAGGGACATCACATCAGGCCACCAGGGAATGTTGACTGGCCCAAGGCTGTGGCTGTCACAGTTAACCACTGAGGACAGAGGAGAACACCACAATCCCAGCCCCTCTCCCAGGGCCACTTCGTCCTGGGTGAGTCCTTCCGGGCAGTCGTCAGGCTGACCCAGCCTCTTCCCCAAGCATCAGTGACGGGGCCAGTGTTCCCTCAGATGGATGGCTTGGAGACGGGGCCGTGGGAGTGAACGCACGGCCGCGGTTCAACCAGACCCCCCCAGGGTCAGGCACCCCGGTGTGGCACTCCCCACGAGCATTCTGAGCACGTGGCTCCTCACGAAGGTGCCGTTCTACAACCGCTCGGAGCTCAGGCATTTTCCTCCGGGTGGCCTCCAGCTCCCCTGAGCATGGCCAGGGAAACTCGGGTCCGGAACATGCCATCCTCGGGCCTGAAAATGGAGTGAAGGGCTGGAACCCAAAGAGGAGGACACTGTGTGAGCCTCTGCGTCTGTACTGTCGCCTGAAACAGCCCTAGAGACGGGACTGCGGGTAACACGATTATTGAGAGGCAGGGTCCTGAACCTGGCTCCCACCATTTCCAGGGGCATGCTGGGGGGCTTCAGGAGTCTTAGAAGTGTAGGCTAACCCTGGTTGCTGGCTTTAATCAGATCTGTCCATGACCCTGAAAGATAAAGCCAGCGATTTCCAACCGGTGAGCCGCACGAATTTTGGAAACATGTAGTACCTGGCTACTTAGTCGGGGCACTGTCCTCTTTTCCCTTAGGTTGTCAAATTTAAAAAATGACAACAGTGAACACACTGTCCATCCATCGGTGTGAATGAATCAAAATTATGCCTATTTTATTGTCGGATCGCCAAAAAACATATTATTTTTTGGTGTACCACAGAATATTAGTAATTAGTCTGCATGCTCCATGAGATGAAAAAGGTTGAAAATCGTGGGATTAAGCCAGTGGAGGAATGAGTTTTTCCGGGGAATGTGGTACGGGTCCAGGTGCTTAGCCTGTACTTGCCCTGTTGAACCACCTCTCACTCTAAACAGGGTCCCCTGGGGATGAGGGTAAAGATTGGAAGTTGAGGCCTCCCCCCAGAGCAGCCACCCCTGACTTCCGGCCATGCCTGACGCTGCCTGCCTTACGCCGCTGCCTTCTCGCCTTCTGTCCCCAAGGTCTGAAAACTCCAAGCGGCTGTGAGCTCGTGGTGGGCGGGGAGCCCCAGTGCTGGGCAGAAGGCCGCTGTCTTCTCTTCGATGACTCCTTCCTCCACACGGCATTCCACGGAGGTGAGTGTCTGTCTTCCCTAACGGCCGCTTTTTAAACATGAACTTTATTTTAAGAGCAGTTTTAGGTTTACAGAAAAACTGACCAGAAAGTCCACCACACACCCCCTCCCCATACACAATCCCCCTTTTATTAACATCTTGCGTTAGTGTAGTACATTTATTATCCTTAACGAGCTAATACTGACACGGCATTGTTACCTAAAGCCAGTCATTTATGTGGGGGTTCACTCTGTGTGGCACACTCGGTGGGTTTTGACAAATGCATGAGGATAGACACGCACCGCGACATAATCACCCAGAATAGCTCCGCCGTCCCAGACACCCTGTGCTCCTGCCACGCACCCCTGTCCCTGGGCCTGTTCCTTATGCACTCTGCCCAGAGCCCTACGAAGCCACGATCGTGTTTCTGATCGGAGAGCAGGAGATCTTCCGGTCTCGCCGAAAGCTCACCACGTGGGCGCCGGCTCTGTGCGGGCTCTGGCCCCGGGCTGTTTGAACCTCCCCTCTCTCGCCTCCACCACAGGTTCAGCAGAGGATGGCCCACGGGTGGTTTTCATGGTGGATCTCTGGCATCCAAACGTTGCCGCGGCCGAACGGCAGGCCCTGGACTTCATCTTTGCTCCGGGCCGGTGAGCCCAGCTCCTGTGCTGGGCTCTGCGAGCGGCCCCGGGCGCGCCTGCACAGTCCGTGGCACAGCCCAGCGCCCACCGCGTCACAATGCCACGCTCAGAACCTGCCTCAACAGAAAGCTCTTACTTGGGATTTTTCCACCATGTTGGGTCCCTCTTTCCTTTTGTTATCGTTAGTGGGAAATTTCCAGCCTGTATTTCCTTCGTTTTTTTTTTCCTTCTATTCATTTGCTTCTGCGATTCCTTTCTGCCTACTGGCGCATTACTGTGCTCTGTGGCCGGAGGCTTGGTGCCCGTGTTGTCTGTGTCCCGTGGCTACGTGGCGTCATTCCTCTGAAATAGAGTAATCAAGCGGTTACTTGTCTGAACGTGACAACGTACAACTTCTTGTGGTCACCTAAAAAGAAAAACACGAAAACAAAAGACTGCACGCCGGGAACTGGAGAACTCGGCCTCTGCTGCTGTCACAGTTCCACGGGGACCCTCAGCGCCCCTGTAGGGAGGTAGTCTGCAGTCCCTGCACCTGCCGGCGTCGTGGGCAGGGTAGATACGTGCCCAGGGTCACGGCCTGGGGAAATGTCACCCTCCGCTCACCCCACCCCAAACCCTGTCAGGTCTCCGATGGCAGAGAGCAGTCGGCTGCTGGGACTGGAGGCTTTTTTGTGACAGTGCTGTCCTTCAGAGCTGAGGCTGGTGTCCTCGAGAGCCCAGCCAGGGCGCCCGCGGGTCAGCCGCAGGACACGTCCTTCACTTACCTCACTGCCTGCAGAAGCCCTACTGCCACACCGGGCCGGGACCACTCCCCACATCTTGATGATGAACTTGGACATCACCAGGTTGGCCCACTGGAGCTGTGGCGGGGTAAGACCTCACTCACCCAGTGACATTCTGGAAAGCCTTTCTCTGGCAAAACTGGAATCGTAGATGTGACCAAAGTGTCGTGTTTTGTTTTGGACTTCCATTGCCTATGATTTTCCATTTCTTTGTCTGTACATAAATGTTCCAATGCTGGACTCTGAGACAGTGAGTCAGCCCTGTGTCTTTGTCACCGCACAAGGTGTGTGCTAAGCGATGGCCACCTAAGTGAATGTGTGAGCGAGGACACTGGGAAGACCTACAAATGCGAAGGACCCAGAGTCCCGGAGCCAGCCCGTGGTCTCCAGGGAAGGACATGGCCAGTTTGAGGCACTAAGTCTGGAAGCAGCTCCCTGTTAGCTGTTGTGTGGAAGGGCGGCCTCCAGCCCTGCTGGACACGCTGGGTTGAATAATGCATGGTGGCAGTGTCAGATCGATGCAGCCATCGGGGGTGTGGCGTGCAAGCCGGTCACGTGTGCAGTGCCAGCATCTCTCCAGACAGAAGCAAACACGGCCTGAGATGCACTGGGCAGTTACTAGCCAGTGTGCAAAGAAAACGTGTCTGCGATTGAGTAAAATTTCTCAAGATGTATTTTTTGGTGATTAGAATGCAGGAAAGGGCAGACATTTCAAAAACGCCTGAAGTCTTTTTATTCATTAAGTATTTGTTCAAGAATCACTGAGGTGCATGATTTCTGTACATACCAACTGCTCTACGTTTACAAAGCCAACAGCCCATGCAGGTGCTCACACGGCACCTGCACCCACATGACGTGGTTGGGGGACAGGAAGTAAATAAAGGATCTTGCCGAAATACAGAGCGAAGCGGTGAAGTCGTCTGTGGGGCCCTGAGTGGGGCACACGTGAGTCGGAGGCTCTTGGGTTTGGATCATGTCACAACAATAGGTGGCACCCTGAAGGTGACCCAGTGAGTGAAGCAAAGTGCCCTCAAATACTGGGTGTGGGGTGGAAGAGACAGAGCACATCTATGGAACGTCAGGGATTTGCCAGTGTCAGGCCGGCAAAGAACAGGGACTTTGGCTGAGGATTCAGGGCTCAGTGCCAGGCGCTCATTCCCGTGTGCCCTCTGGCGAGTCCCGGAGCCTCTGGGAGCCTCAGCTTGCTCCACCACAGAAAGCCACGACGTTGGTTCCCTCCCGCCACGGCCATGTTTTGGGCAGCAGTTACAAAGAAGCAGGGGAGGAGGAAGGGTGGCTAAGAAGCGATGGATACACATTCCACTGGGGTAGCAGTGACCAGCGAGCCAGCGGCCCCCTTCTGTGACCTGTGGCTGACTACAGGCAGAGAAGCAGGTTCTTCAGTAGCTACGTTTTGAATCTTTTCCCTTTGTCCTGGAAGAGGGACAGGTCATGCTGGTGGCCTAGAACCCGAGGAGCAGTCTGGCTGCCAGGTGCTTTCCCGTGCAAGCCCCTTTCCAGCCCGCAGCCCAGGGCAAACCAGGGAAGAGCACCCCTCACTGGGGACCTCGACGTTTCTCACTTGCCTGAAGTGTGCCTCGCCAAGGAGTCCATCGCTAAGGTAATGTATGTGGTTTAGCTAGGGATGCTCAGGGTGGCAAAGGGGGCCAGCAGGCCCGCCCAGCTGAAACGAGAAGCCCTGTCTCTGCCTGGAAACGGCCCGCCTCAGCTTCAGGGCCAGCCACACAAGGTCACCTCCCAGCTCTCCCAGGCTCCTCGTCCCCCAGACCCACCTAGACTGTCTGGGTTCCGAGCCCTTCGGTGACGGTGACCACACTCGGAACATCAAGTACCTTACACCTTATAGTGGGGAGCGAAGATACTCCTAATCCACTAGTTCTGGACTTTGCACAGTACAGTCCACCTGTGCAGTTTTGGGAAATACTGAGGCCCCAGCCCCAACCCCAAAGCATCTCATTTCTCAGTTTAGGGGGCAGGGTCCAGGTGCCAGTATTTGTTTCAACCCCTTTCCCACCCTGACCCCCATGGAACTGAGGGTCACTGCCCTGAATAGCAAGAATAGCAAAGCCTTTGAAACCAGCCAACTTGAGATTCGCATCTGGGCTGTGCCCCCGTGTGATGATGGGCTGGCCACTTAACCATGGTCTCCAGGGGATAGTCAGTGTTTTTAACAGGCTTTTCCAACAAGTACCTGATGAGCCTCCCGCAAAGCCATGACATCCTATTCTCAGTCCTTGGGTTCCCAGGACTGGACCCAGCCCCAGCTGCAGGGCTTTGTTTATGATCCAGACCTGACCAATCAGAGCATTCCAAACACCTGGCCATTTAGGGATTGGGTGAGGGCTGCACTTAGTATCCAGAACTGACCAATCAGAGCCTTCCAAACTTCTGGCCACTGAGATTGGGCCAGGGCTGGGCACATGATACAAATTATTTTTCTGGGACCATTGAGAAAGAGGCAACTTTTCATGGGGTAGAGGTGGGGATCTAGTGTAAAGAAAATCTGTGACTGAAACCCACAGAGAAAAAATAGGTCCCACCCTGTGGAGATCATCTGAGCCCTAACTGTAGCTTTCCATGGACCCAGCTCCACCTCTGGACTTAGGTACATGAGCCAGTAAGCGCCCCTTTTATTCTTTAACCAAGGTCAAGGCATGGTTCCTATCCCTTGCCACCAAACCGTCCTAATCCATTCTGTGAGTTTCATCTATAAAATGAGCCTAACGTCTACTTTCAGACCCAAAGTGGGTTTAGAATAATAGGTCAAATTCTGGGCGGACTGGATATGCTGCAGACGTGTTTTAAAAATGTAAATCTGAGAAGCAAAGGCTAAGTACAAAGTGCTGTTTTTAAGGACCATCACGCCTGCTGCCAGCACCCGCTCCGAAACATTCACCTCCCCAGCTGGCTGCTGCTCACCAGATGTAAACACAAGGGACGGGCGCAGAATAAGGCCACACGTACTCCCAAGCTGCTGACAGATGGCAGCGAGAATGCTTCGGCAGACTGCAGCTTTGGGTGGCAGGAGGCGCGCGCAGACTGATCTACTTTCTGCCTCCTCCCCAGGCACACACACTGGGGCCTGGTTCTGATCGCCTCCCCCTCCTGCACGTCCCCACACTTACAGTGCCTTAGCCACCCCGATTCCAGGTGAGGGGGTTTCCTCCCGGAGTCCAGACAGCACTGTGCACGCTAGGATTCCTTCACATCCATTATCACCCTATTGATCCTTACAGCCACACTGGGGTAAGTAGAGGCAGTCACACACATTTGCCACGAGAAAACAGGCTGGGAGCCGGCCGCCCATAGGAACGAGGCCTTGCGGCCGGCTGGAGGACGGCTGGGATCGGAAGCCAGGCACCCAAGCTGACGGCTCAGCAGTCTTAGGCTCTAGACGTGCCCGCCGGCCTCACTCTGCGAGGCACGCAAAGGGGCTCCCCACACAGGGCCTCCCGGGGAGGCCATCGGCCTTCTCAGCACACTCACACTGAACTCCCCATTTCCAGAGGGTCCACAGCATGCCATGCCTTTAAATACACCACGTTTTCCTCCCCATTTTAATGATGCTGACACTGAGTTTCAGAGAAATAAGGGAACTTGGATCCGTTTCCGCAACAATAAGTCGCAGAGCTGTGACTGGAGCCCAGGTCTCTGACACCAGAGCCCACATGGCCCTGTTGCCACAGGGGCCAGAGGGGTCGGGCTGGAGACAAGGACGTCCATTCAGATCAAAGTGCCTTCTTACCAGCACACACAGGAGGTGGCTTGAGTCACCCACCCCCTGCCCAGGAGGCCTTACTACATAGTCCCACGGTCAGGGCCCTGGGCCCTTCCCTGGGTGCACTGGACCCAGCTGATGAGGACGGCGGGCAGGAGAGAATGGCTGGCACGCAGCTGGGACTCAGGCAATCAAGAAATGACCTCTTCTGCCCTGGCTGCTGTGGCTTGGTGGTTGAGTGCCGGTCTGAGAACCAAAGGGTCACAGGTTCAATTCCCAGTCTAGGGCACATGCCTGGGTTGCAGGCCAGGTCCCCAGTAGGGGGCGCGCAAGAGGTACCCACACATTGATGTTTCTCTCCCTCTTTCTCCCTCTCTTACCCTCTAAAAAATAAATAAATAAAATCTTAAAAAGAAAAGAAATGGCCTCTTCTTGGCCCTTGACAGGATTCAAAAGGCATTCTGGGTCTTAACCTCAGGAGAAATATCGCTGATTTCAGGTCAGGACATTTGAAATAAACAGAGAGGAAGTGTCCTTTTTAAACCTTGAAGCCTTCAGAAACTTCACCTTAAGCTTTCCAAATTCAATCAGTGTGTTAAGAGCCAGAGTATCTTTTTTTTTCTTCCCTAAACTGGGATGGCAAGTGTTGATCTTATACTCTGTTCCCCTACCCTGGTCTCCTCACAGAGGGGCTCAGGGGCAGGAGACAGGGGAGTCCCCTCTTTTGCTGTTCTTTTCCCAGAACAAGAGTGGGGGCTGGGTATGTGTGGGGGGCTGGGGGTGTGGGAGGAGCTGGGGGTGTGGGAGCTGGGTGTGTGTGGGGCTGTGGGGGGGCTGGGTATGTGTGGGGGGCTGGGGGTGTGGGAGATAGGTATGAGGAGGCTGGGTGGGTGTGTGTGTGTGGTTGGAGGGGGTGAGCATACACTCCCGTTGCTCACAGTCCTGGAGCATCAGCCATCTGCTCCCTGCGTACTCCCGCCAGGCTAGGAGTTTTGTAAGGCCAGGGGTTTCCCTGATTGCTCCCCATCCAAAGACACAGTGTCAGCACAACCCTCTACCTGCCCCCAAACCCAATCAATCCATGGCCCAGTGCAGGTACCTTTTCTCCTAAGTTAATCCTCAAGTCTGCCCATTTCTCTCCACTGTCCTGCCCTCCGCCTGCTCTGTGCCACCAACCTGACAACCACAGCCCCCTGAAAATGGCTCCCACTATTACCTGCTTATCAGCCCTTTGTAGCCAGTGGGCTTCCTACTGAGAACCAGGTCGAGTCCCTCCGCTGCTTCAAGGCTCTCCTTTGCCCAGCATCTTGGCAAGCTGGCACGCCCTTTGTGGTGGGCCCCATTTTTCCTCACTGCCCAGTGCACTCTGAGGCACCACACTGTTGGAAGGGCTCAGGACTGCCGGAAGGACAAACCCGTGATGTTTTCAGGGTGGGCACGTTACTTTCCCATGGCCCCTGTAACAGACTGCCACAAGCGTGGTGGCTTAAAACAACAGGACTTTATTCTCATACTTCTAGAGATCAGAAGTCCAAATTCAGTTTCCTGGGACTTAGATCAATGTGTCAACAGTGACTCGGGCAGAAGCCGTCCCTCGCCTCTTCTGGCATCATCTGGTGGCCCGGGTGGCCCCAGGAAGTCCTCGATGCACATCACTGCAATCTGTGCCTCTGACTTCACATTGCCTCCTCTGTGGCCAAGGTCCATCTGCGTCTTATAAGCACGCCGAGATGGTATTTCGGGCCCACTTGGATAATCTGGGATAATCTCTGCATCTTGAGATCCTTAACACAATCACCCCTGCGAAACTGGCAGCACGTGAGGTCTATAGGTTCCAGGAATCAGGACTGGATACTTTGGAGGCCGCCATTCAGCCCACAACGCAGCGTCCACACAGCGGAGGAGGGTGCGTTGCTACTCAGTGCAGGATGGGGGGTAGGGGGCGAGGTGACGAAGGCATCAAAGCCACTCAGCCACATTGGGAAGGACACTGGGGAGGTTAAACACTCAAGAGGGACACCAGAAAGGGTGACTTCCACCGAGCTCCCGTCCTCACTGGCTGCTGCTGTCCAGGCGACAGGAGCAGATGAGCCCAGATGTGCCCCTGCAGGGGCAACGCGGTTTCATGAGGCTCAATGTTCCCCTAGGCACCGGAGATCTTCTCCCAGCCGGAATCTGTTTGCCACTGTCAGTCACTCCATAGGGAATTGAGTCCTTAGGGTTCACAGGTGGAGACACCTTTATAAAGCTGTCTTCTTTGGTCTTATACTGGGGGACAATGGTTGGTGCCAGAAGGCAAAGTGCCTGAGGAAACAGCCACAACTGAGCCCGGAGGGCTGAGCTGGGGTCATGGTGAGAGGTTCCAAAGGCTTCCAGAGGCTTCAGGAACAGCAGAACAGTGAAATGCACACCCTAGGGGCCTCAGCTACTTGACGAGAAAATAGGTGAGTGGGATTGCCCCTTGCCCCTCCTCCTGCTGCCCCCCTGGGTGATTGATGTTTGCATTCTAGGTCCGAGAAATGAGCCTCATCCCGGGAACCCCCAACTTCTGCCACTCCGCTGCCTGTCCTCCAGCGCACACCTGCCGAGTGTCCTCAGACTGCAGGGGGAGGGTCACTGTGGCCCCAGGGCTTCCACCACACCCTTCCTGGAGAGGCTGGGGCTCAGGGGCCACGTAGATAGACAGCCACTCCCATGTGACGGTGCCCTGCTTGGAGGCACATGGAATGCTGGAGAATGACTGGGGCACAGGGCCAGGCCCAAAGGACACAGGGACCCCGCTGGCCTTTAAATGCCAGGCTCTGGAACTGGTGGGAAGGAAGGTGAGGGGCACTCACCCTTTTCTCCTTGGTTGACCAGCCCAGTTCTCCGAGGTGGGCAAGATGGCAGCTGGGCCCAGAGATTGATGCTCTGTCTCACATTCAGCTGGAATCCACGCACCAAAGTTGTAAAGGACCCAGTTTGAGGACAAGACATGGGCATGCGACTGTTGCGTATTGCGGTGTAAGAGATTACTGCAGAAGAAAGGCTTAAAACAGAGGTCTGGAAGTGGCTCAGCTTGACGGTTTGGGCTCTGGTTCTCAATGCGGGCGCCGTCAGGGTGTCGGCAGGCACTGGGGGACCTGCTTCCAACGAGGTTCACCAGCACGGCTCTCTGCAGCGGCCTCGCCCCGGGGGCTTCTCCTCGGGGCTGCTTGGATGCCAGCTGCCCCCAACAGGTGAGCCAAGAGGGATGGACACTGTGGTGCGTTTCATAATCACCCTCAGAGTCCCCATGCGTTTCCCCCACCTTCTGTTCCCTGGAAACGAGTCACCAAGTGCAACCCACGCTCAGGAATTAGGTCCCCAAACTGCAGCAGAGAATTCGTGGACGTATTTTAAAGTGACCGCACATGGGTCTTCATTCTGCTGAGCTAACCTTGTGCCTGGCATTTCACTGTTAAGGCTCAACGAAGGGAAGCACCTGGCTGCCCGGAGCACTGATGCTGGGAAACAGAAGCATTTCATATGAAAACCATCTGTAGCTCAGCAGCTGCTGTGGGAGAGGAGATGGGAAGAGGTTTCTGAATGCAAAACAAGTACGATTAAGATCTGCCGAAGGCCCGATGTCTAGGAAAGGGCCCAGCGACTTTCTTGTGAAACAGATCTGTGCAGAGTCCTTGAACGCAGGCAGTGAGCCGAGCTCCAAGGGGGGGGGGAGGGATGGAAACGGGCTCCGGGTCCCAGCTCTGTGCCCGTTTCAACGCACAACAGCTTGTAATTCCACCGTGCTCAAGACTCTGGGGGCGTTGCCGTCTGGAGCACCAGTGAGCGAAAGGGAAAGTTTGGCTGCTTAAAAATGCCCTGCCGGAGAAGAGGAAAAGGATCATCTTATGTGTGAGTGAGTGGTGAAGGATCTTCGAGTGGTTGGCCCGGAGGCTTGTCATGGATTTTCTTCTTGGAGAATTTAGCAGAAAGGAAAGAAAATAAGCATTTATCCTTGCTGGAGATACAATCCCCTTCCATCTTGGAAGATCGCCCTCTTAGGCCAGCCATCGAGAGGCAGGTGGTTGAAAGGGTGACAAGGGCCAGCTGCTGGGGCTGCTTGGAGCAGCTGGCCGTGACCCGTCACCCTCGCAGAGGCCATTCTGAGGTGCATCCGCTTCACCTGGCCACGCTGATCAGGCAAGGAAAGAACATACACGCAAAGATGTGCATACACACACATACATACATGAAATACCTCAGCCCTTACCTTCGTCACTAGAAATGTTACTGTGCATTCAATTACTCAGAACTCAATGGCACTCGCGGCTATTTTATTTGACTTGGAAAGTCGTTTGAAAAAAAGGACACCATGTCATACACATTAGGCCTTTGCTCACTCACATGGAATTATTAACATCACAGTCGGCAATGGAATCTCCTGGTAAACATGCAGTTACAACTCTGGTAAATACTGGGTTGGCCAGAAAGGTTCATCTGGTTTTTTCCTGTAAGATGGCTCTAGCAGGATGGTTGTCTTTAAGTTCATTCGAAACAATTTTGTAGGATTGTATTGTGACAGCTGTCATATCAGGGTGCATTAAAAAAAAACCTTCCAAACTGGTGAATTTTTGTGTAGCCACTTTAATACTGAAGGTAGAAGAATGTACACAACATTTTCAGCATATTACACTTTATTATTTCAAGAAAGGTAAAAACACAACTGAAATCCAAAAAAAGACTTGTGCTGTGTATGGAAAAGGTGCTGTGACTGATCGAATGTGTCCAAAGTGGCTTGTGAAGTTTCGTGCTGGAGATTTCTCTCTCATCACCATGGATGATGCTCCATGGTCAGGCAGACCAGTTGAAGTTGATAGCGATCAAATCGAGACATTAATTGAGAACAATCAGTGTTATACCATGCGAGAGAAGACCAACATACTCAAAATACCCAAATCAGTAAAGTTACTGGTGGAAAGGAAAATGTGTCTTTTACTTTAATGAAAAAACGTGCGGACGCTTTGGCCAGCCCGGCGTGCTCAGCCTGGGGTCTGCACCATGTTCTCAAAACGTGTCTGTCTGTACCGTCCCAGAACGGAGGCGACCACCCCGGCCCGGAGACACAAACCAATGTGGCTCTCGCACACGGCACCCACAGCGACTGCTAGACAGCACGCTCTGCTCTTGCCCCGCCACGTTCTGCCCACTCCCACGGGGGACCCTCGCTCAGGAGGAAGCAGCCGAACACGCACAGCCTGGCCTGGCCTCATCCGATCCTCCGGCCTCTGCACCCCGGGCTTTTGGTTACCACTAACCCAATGCCCTTCCACATTTTCGAGACTTGCCCCACGATAGGTACGCCACAGAACAGGCTCCCAGTGTGGAACCGGAATTCAGAACAGGCGGTTCCACCCGACTGGCCCAGCCCTCCCGGGAGACTTCCTCGTCCTGAGAGGGCGACACTCTAACCAAGAAGCAGGCGTCCGGGCTGCCTGCTTCCGAACCCAGCTCCTGTGTGCCCACCCCTCACCCCACCCCCCGCCGACACGGCTGGAACACACCAGACCAGGGACAGCGAGGTTCTAGAAAAAATGCCAACCTGAATTTCTGTGGAGACGCGCTCAGGGGATGTCAGGTGGCTCAGGCTCAGGGTGACAGGGATCTAACTGGCCCTGTCCCTCTTTGGTGCAAGGAGCCACAGCACCTGTCCAGGCCCCAGCACTGCTAGTGTAATAAAGGCCTTCATCCCGTGCTCCAGGTCCTGAAGGACCACCCTGTCCCACGCCAATCTTCAAATGGAGTGTCAAACACTCAAGCATCCTAAATTCCTAAAAGAGGGAATATTCCAGAAAAATAGAAGTTTTTTTCTGTTTAAAAAAGACAGAGCTTCCTTTGTTGGTATTCCATTTGACAGTCACCTCCCAGGGTGATGGCCTTCCCACTGTGGCCAAGTTCAAAGTAAGTTCACCCCGTGCTTCAGCAGCTTCTGCTTGGCTTTGCCAGGGAGGCTGAAGGCACCATCCTGGGGACTCGGGAAGCCGGAGCTCCGCACGGCCGATGTCAGCTGCTGGAAATAGGTTTCCTGGACGGGGCTGCAACAGGCGTACACAGCCGTGGAGGCATTTCTACGGGAGGAAGAGAGAAGGCAAAGTCCGACACGGCCTGAGCAGACCTGAGGCCACGCATGAGGTTGCCCAAGTGCGGCTCAGCACACCACAGGCTGCGGGTGCAGCTGTCCCGGCTCTGGGTCCCACTGCCTCACCTGAATTTCAGGTTTGGTGCTAATAACCATCTTCCTTTCAGCTCCCTAAATGCTGGGACTGTCCTCGTGGACTGTGCACGGTGGCCGCAGCCACAGGTGACGCAGCCTGAAGTTGTACCAACTGAATGAATGAACTGATGGGCGCGTGCCTTGTAGATACAGTAGCAGCTGTGCAAGACGTAGCCCGACCCACTCCTCACTCCTCAGGCACTAGTGGCATCATCCCGTTTGACAGAGAGGAGCCCGAGGCTCAGAGGCACGTGGTACTGTCGGGCCTCAATGACAAGCATCTGGGGGGGGCTCTTCCTCTATGCACGCCGGAGCAGCCGGATAAGGAGCCAGGGGAGCCAGGGGACAGAAGACTGGGACGGGAAATAAAGTGGCGGGAAACCTGAGGACACCGAGGTAGGGGGAGGGATGAGGGTTTGGTGCAAAGGAGGACCCACCTGAGAGGACCGACTCTGGGGCCAGGCGACCAGCGGGCTCCTGGATCCTGTCTCAAACTATTTCTCCACCGGGCCCCTGTCTCCCCTCATCTAGTGAAAGAGGATGGAGTCGGGGACCACTAAGGCTCCCCTCACCCAGGTCTCTCCTTCTATGCAAGAAGGGAAGAGGACCTACCCTCCTCCTCCAGCTTCTCCCTCTGGGACCTTGAGGGGCCGGAAGGGCCACGGTGTGTTTTGTGCCCCTCACTGGACCAGCAGGACAAGTCATGGCTGCATCACTACAGCCATGAAGAGGGCACCAGGGCCTGGTGGCAACAAGCCAACCCCAGCCCGGCCGTGTGCTGTGTGACTCAGCCTCTCTGAGCCCCGGCATTCTCGTCGGTCAAATGGGTCTGACAGCAGGACATCCCGTCACTGGGATTTTTAAAGAGGTTAAATGAGTAGGAATATATATACACATATAAAATATATATGGACATACATATACATATATATTGCTTAGCACATGGTGGGTTTTTAAGAAATGGCATTGTTTCTGTTACTATTCTTAAAATAAGCTACATATCCCAACACTAAAGCCCTCTCAGCACCAAGAAAGGTGAAGTGCGGCAGGGCCAGAACGCAGCCAATGGCTCAGATGCTGCCACTCTGCTATTCCCACTGCTCGCAGAACAGACACACACGCCCTCACCCACTGGAGCCGGCTCCCATACTAGAGAGCGTAGGCGCAAACCACATTGAGGCTGCCAGCTGGGGCAGCGCCGACTTAAAGCCAAGAAGACACATGCACTGTGGAAAGAGAAGGGTGAACCATTGGCTGCAGAGGGCACCGGGCCACCGAGACGCCCAGCAGGCCTCAGAGCCTCGCCACTATGAGGGCCTGGGCTCCAGGCACCTCCCCCTCAACCACGCTGCCCTGAGCCTGGAAGTGTGTGTGCAAAGAGCACGTCATTTAGAGTCCGGGAGACTGGGGTTCGACCCTGGCTCTGCCGCTTACCCAGGACGCGACCCTGGGGCAAGTCACTGTTTTATTTGGGCTTCAGTGTCCTCATCTGTTACGTGAGGAGGAGTCGCGCACTTGCCCGAATCGGCCCTAGGACCACACGGACTATGGCAGACACGACAGCACTCCCCTCCGACCTTCTAACTTGCCTCATGTTCTGCTGCCGGTTTCGCAGAGAGCATGTAGGGAGAAAGTGGAATTCGGTTGGTTAAATACTGTGAGTTACAGTGACAACGAATAGATCTCTATCTACCGGCATGGAGGCGTTCCAGACACGCGACACAGTGGGAAAGCAACTCATAAAACAGAGTATTAGTGTGACCCTGTTTTCTAGAAGAAAGACTTAAAATAATTAAAATAAAAAATACTAAATACGAACAATCTACACTTTACATACAAAAAACAGAAACTAAAACCAACACAAGCTGGAGCAGTACACACCAAACCACCAACCAAGGGCATCTCAGAGGTGTTGAGGGCGAGGGGGGGAGTGCTGTACTGCAGATTTGGGAGAAGGCTGGACGGCTTGTTAGGTCAGAAGATGACAAGATCACCTCAGCATCATTCATGACAAGGAGAAAGACACGCTCCTTCCCCAGGGACAAATGAAAGCTCCGAGCTGGTGTGGACCTCGGGTGCCCTCACTGATGTAGCCCGGGGTCTAGAGCAGGTCTGAGCCCTGGGATGGGACCCAGAAAAGCATGAGAGCAGATAGTGGACACAGGGGGTGAATGAAAGAAGGCCTCAAAGACAGTAACTTGAATGCTCCTCATCTAGTTATGCAGGAGGCCCCGCCTGGGACCCCAGGGAAGGCGGCTAGTGGTGCAGGACTGTGAAGGTGACTCTCAGGGAAGCTCACCTGACGGTCATCTCGTACAGCGAGGGCAGCCGGGCAAAGTCGGAATGCATCAGGCTGACGGCCTGCAGGAAGCGGCGATCCTGGGGCGTGGTCACCTGTGGCAGGTTCGCTTCCAGAAGAGGACACAGAGGCTGTGAGTAGCAGACCCCCTCCACACAGCTCCCTGACCCACACTGCAGCTGGGGCCAAGCATGGCTCACAGCCCTGAGTGTGGGTGCTGAGCGGGGGAGGCCTGCTGAGGGTGCTGGGCCCCGAAAGCTGCCACCAAGCAACAGAGCACACTCTGTCCCCAATAATAAGCAACACTGGTTTGTGCATGAGTATCAAAATTTTGAGGCAGAACCTTATCACAGATATTTGAACATGTGTGTGCTTCTCTCAAAACACTGGAGAAACAGCCCAAAAAAAGACAAATGAGCAAGGAAGTGTTTGCCAAGCACATTTTAAACACAGTGGGAGCTGGACTTCGAGTCAGGAAGCTGCACCCTAACCTGCTGCACAACAGCCAGCTCTGGACAGCACTGGCACCCCCGGGCGCTGGGCCCCGTCTCACCTCCCCCCACTGAAGGGGCCTGGGGCCCACACCCGGCCTCTTACCCATCAGCACGTTCTGAATGCGGTCGTAGTGCGTGAAGTTGTACGTCCTGCTGGAGGAGGTGGCCTCGTCTCTGGGCAGCGTCTCCTTCAGGTGGACCTCCAGCCCGTTCAGAGAGGCCAGGCTACTGTGGTACTGCAAAGGAGCCCAACGGGGTCCCGGCTGCAGTTACCCTCCACGGGCCCGCACTCAGCAAAGACTCATCCCAAGAGTATCTGCATGCTACTTGATTCAGCACCGAGGATTCTGCCCGATGTTTTCACCCATTTTTAGTGAAATATTAACTTTTGCCCTTATGTTTTAATGCTTTTTTAAATTGTAGAAAAATCAGAAAATGGAGGTGGGCACAAAAATAAATTTTAAAAGGAAGAAGAAAGCAAAGAGAAATGGCCCATAATGCCACCAGCCAGAAACAGCCACTGTTATTAGCCCCCTGTGCTCTTCCCCCAGCGATGCTTCCCACGGTTTCCCAACACCCAGGCCGGCCCACCCCACGCCCCCAGGCCTGGGCTGGCCCACCCTGCACCGTCTGCAAGGACTTCACTGCTCTCCCACACATCAGAGCGGTGCCGGCCAGGCACCGTGCTGGGAAGGACCGAGGCATGTCCGTCAGATGGTTTTCTGTGCTCTGGTTCAGGGGAGGAACCGGCTGAAAAGGCTGCTCGGGAGGCGAGGCCCAGGCACCTGTATTTAAAAAACCCTCCCAGGAAAGAGTGTGTGCAAGTGCAGCTGAGAACAGTGGAACACACCCTTTGGTATGATGCTTTCTTTGTAAAATAAAAATGGGATCAAACCATAAATAGTGATTGCAACCTAATGATTTACTTTTTTCATCCTTAAAATATTCTACTACTGCTATATGGTATTCTTTGGCTCCACTTTGGGCTTTTCCAGGTACACTGGTCGTGCCCTGATGGACTCAGTCTAAAACAGAGCCTCCTGGGGCTCCCGGGGCTGCTTCAGCCACGAGAAGCCACTGTCCCAAGAAGGCCAGCAGCAGATGGATCCCAGGTGAAGGACATCCTGGCTCAGCCTCTTCCTAGCCAGATGATCAGGGGCAAGTTACTGAATTTTCCATGCCCCCTCTTTTTTTTTCACCTGCAAAAAGGGACTACTACAGAGCTGTTGAGTGGAGCGAGTGAAATAGCATAGATAGAAACTCTGAAGTGCAACCCTGTAAAGATGCATTTTTGTAAAGAATCAAGAAAATGAAAACTAGCCCTGGCTGGTGTAGCTCAGTGGGTTGAGCGTCGGCCTGTGAAGCAAAGGGTCGCCAGTTCCATTCCCAGTCAGGGCACACGCTTGAGTTTTGGGCCAGGTCCCCAGTAGGGGGCGTGCAGGAGGCAACCGCACATTGATGTTTCTCTCCCTCTCTTTCTCCTTTTCCCCTCTCTCTAAAAATAAATACATAAAATCTTTATAAAAATGAAAATTATCGTTGTGAATAAGCACACATGACTTGTCCGCGGGTGAACGATTGTTCCAGACCTGTGTGAAAGCCAGTGTGCATGGGAAGTGCAGAGATGCAAACAGAAGGCCTCTGAGATGAGTGTCCTGGAGGCGCAGGGTTACTTTTGGTGGTGGGCTCAAGTTGGTCTTTCTGCCTGAACGTCTTTGATATGACATTCAAAGGCAACCGGTCAGACACCCAAGGTCTTACTTCACACGCTCACTGAGTGTGTGCAATGCCTGGCAGCGTGCCGAGCTCCTAGGCTGTGCTCAGTCAGTGCCTGCCCAATGAGTGAGCAGGCGAGCACGCCCCGTGGCAGGACATCCCACTTCGGAGTGACCTGCCCACACGGAGGGGTAGGGTGAACTGAAGTCCAAGGACACGTGGTCGGGGAAGGGGAGTCAAAGGCCTCCGGCTCAGATCACTGCTTCGGCCAAACCAGTGGGGTCTAGTGGATGTGCACGCCCCCACAGTACTCACCAGGAAGTCAAAGCACAGCCTCCTAGAGGCGTCTGGACCTGGGGAGCCTGGCCACAGACAGCCCTGCCATCCTGAGTGGGTGCCCAAAGGAAGGGACGATGGGAACAGAGAATGAGACATGCCAAAACCTGAGTTTTCCCTATAGGCACTGAGCTCTGCTTCTGGAATCTTCTGCCAGAAGCAGAACTTGTACTCAAGATAAAACCACTTAACCATAAATGCACAATCACAAGATACTGTTATCAGATGACAAGGACAATTTTTTACTAGCAACCAAGTGCCTTCATATATACTGGGGTCTGCAAACCACGGCCTGGGCCAAATCCAGCCCATTCTCTGGTTTTGTATAGCCTGAGAGCTAAGAATAGTTTTTATAGTTTTACAAGGTTGGGAGGGGAAGTCAAATGAACGACACTGTGATATGTGAAAATTACTGAAGCTCCAATTTCCATGTCCATAAAGGGAGTATTACAGAACACAGCCACACCACTTACACAGGTCTGAAGTTCTGTGCTGTAACAGCAGAGCTGAACAGTTGTTCTGCGTGGAAAACATCTCCAACGTGTTCCTCAGCATTAAAGAGTTTGCCAACCCCGACATACACTACTACATATGCACCCTCACAACAGCCCATGGTGACGCGGAGCCAGGGCTAACTCCTGGGCCCTCCTGCTTCTGGCCCACAGCAAAGCAAGGGGCTCAAATGTCAACGTGTGCCAGGAGGTGAAGAGACTGCCATGACACACACATCCGCCCAGAAGTACTGGTTTCACGTGGCAGGGGTGCACTTTCACATTTCAGGGTCACACTCTGCACTAACCCCCAGCCTCATCTGCTGTACACGGACAGCTCAGTGTCCTGCGTAGCCAGGAAGAACCGATGTGATCACTGCATTTGAAGGTCAGTGAGAGTAAGTATCTTGGGCTCTGAGCAGGAAACTCTCAGTGGCTCTCTGCTGCCCCCTGGTGTGAGTCTAGCCTGTTCCCTCTGAGCTAACCCCCTACTCCACCAGCTGCTCCAGGGCTCATCCGCTCCGCCCACCTCCCAGCCACCCACCCTGGGCAAACATAGAGTGGCAGTTCATCCACTGAAACACAAGGGGGCAAATGACACCAGGGTGCCTTGGCAGTGTGTAACACAACCAAGGAGCCCTTTCAAGGGGGTGTGCTCACTGTCACCTCTGAGATGCAGCTGAGCATTCTGCAGGGACACTTGCTTTTCTAGACAGCAGTGGACAGAAATCAGGTCTGGGGCAAAAAGACAATAAAGGATCTCTCCCAAAATTATAAACAGACAACCTTTGTGTCTGGCCTTCCAACCCCACTCAGACCAGCAAGCTGATCAGCCAGTTACACCCTACTCTCGCCAGGAAAGACGAGTTTTTCTCCTTCCCTCACGTTGCACTCTCTCCTGGGGCCTACCCAGCGCTAACCCCACTTCACGTGCAAGCCCGTGGAGGCAGCTGCCCTGGCAACATGGATGAGCTGAGGCAGACCAAGTGACATGTCCACATACAAAGAGTCACAGAAGGCAGGGCATTCCCCCTTTTCTTCACCTTCCTACTGACCACTCCAAGGTCAGATCGATACAGGACGGGAGGCTAGGGTGGGGGACGAGAAACAAGAACTCCGGGCCTCCACTTGCAGTAGGTCATTATCTGGACGAGGCCCAATGTTCTTGCTGGTAAAATGGGGGTTACAATGCCTCCCCCGAGAACTGTTCTCGAGCCTGGCTTTAAAAGCAGATGTAAAGCAGTGAGCATGTACTGAGTGTACAGAATACATCTTAATTTACTTCCTCCTTCAAGTGCAGCCTGAACTATATTTTCTTTTTTGGGGGAAGGTAAGAGAGAGATACCGTATCTGATTGCACCCAGGCACTAGACCTTGAAGTAGTAACATGTCCACAGCTCAAGGCTAAGCAGAACAGCCATGGAAACGAAGGCCTGGTAGGGAGAGGGGCGTAGGAACTGCAGTCCTTGCTGGAGATGCCACTCAGAGCTGTGGTGAAGGAGGGAACGGGAAGCAGCAGGGGAGAGATAAGCCCAGGCACATCTGGAGGGGAGGGGAGCAGTCTCTGGCCTGAGGCTCTGAGAAAGGAAGCTGTGTCCCTCCTCCTCCTCTAAGCTCCAAGGTGACATTGCTCATTTATGGAGGGTCATGAGCCCTGCACACTAATGAGACACACTTAGAATAATACAGATTTAAGAATAAAAACAAGGCAAGCCCCAGGACACCATTCGCCCTGCAGCAATTTCAACCTCCTATTCCTATTGCTACCACTTCCTCAACTGGACAACTACAGCCAGGCTGTTACTATACCAACTGCATCTCTAGGGTAGGCCCTGAGAAGGTACCACCAGAAGTGGGGAAGGGTCTGGAATGGGGTAAGGGGTGCCTTCTGAGCCAGTCAGGACCTCAGATGTCCCTGGCCCTCTGGGAAGGAGCTCTGCTTGGGTACAGTGCTGGGGCCTCCGGCGAACTCCTGACACTGGCTATGACCTGTGCAGAAGACCGACTCCAGCCAACTCACATCCTACAGCTGCCCAGGCTCAGAAGTGAGGCCACTAAAGGTGGCGATGGCACAGCAATGCCATGCATGTGGTCACTGCCCGCGCGATCGCACTGGGGCTGGAAGGGCAGGACCTGTCACCACCCCACGTGGCTGACGAGGACTCCTGTCACACAGCCAGCACCTAGACTCGGACCTGGTCTCCTCGCCTGAGACACTGGGAGCAGCAGGAAAGTGCGACAGAACGCACTCTGCGCGGGGCCTGCTCTCACTTGTGCCTACACGCCCAGGGAGGTGGACACACCACCTGCCCAGGTAAACACGGACTTCTGCCCAGGGTTGCACAGGGAGCCAAGGCTGTGGGAGCACCTCCTGGGCCTGTCCCCGTTGGGAGAGGTGGGGCTGGTGCCAGCAGGGCGGGTCTGCACACACTCACCACCTCCTCCACGGCGGCGTGGTCCCCCAGCAGTGGCTCCTCCGCCAGCAGGGACAGCACCAGCCCTTTGACGCTGTGAGTGTAGAGGTTCATGCGCACGAGTTCTCTGCAGGATGCTGCGGTCTCCCTGGGATCGGTACTGCCTGCAGAGGGGCCATCCCCTGGAGAGTTTGCGGAGCCCACGTGGCACTCCAGGCCAAGGACTGAGCGGGCCTTAGGACCCCCATCCATACACCGTTCCGTGCCACGTTCCTCCACTGGAAGCTCAGTTCCTTTCTGCCTCGAACCTAAGCGAGGTGATGACAATGGCCAACTCGTCCTTCTGGGGAGGTCTTCCCTGGGAACGGGGTCCTGGCTGTGGCCCCCAGGAAGGTCTTCGTGCTGCTCCAGGGCCCCATTCTGGTTGAGCACGTCAGGCGCAGAGGAGGAGAGGCCGCCTCCGACGGCTGTGCCCACAGGCGGGGTCTCAGGGGGCTTTGGGTCCACGTTGCCAGAGTTGCCCATGGATTCCTTGTGACCAGAACCACCACCATCGGGGACACACACATTTGAGAAGGCAAAATAACCTGAGGATGTTCCCGTTTCCTGAGCTTCTGGGATGTGGATTTCAGACAAGTCCAGTTCCTCCTCACCCCCGGGAAAGGCAGGCGCCCTCCCCAGGGCACAGTGGAGGCCAGGAGGCCGGTCCTGGGCAGCACCACTAGGGCTCACAGGCTGCGTGCTCTCCAGGTGACCATCAGGGCAGTGCCCATTCTCGCCACTGCCATTTGGCCAGGCCAAGTCAGGGGACCTGGACTCGGGTGTGGCTGCCCATGTCCAGGCCAGAGGTTCCTCATGCCCAGTGCCATCTTCTTTCAGGGCAGATGGGCTCCAGCCCTTTGGAGGATGCCGGGGAGAGCGCTCCTGGAGTCTGGCTGGAGATGCAGGAGGGCTGCCGAACAAGGGACCTGTGAGGGTGCAGCCCCTGGGCACGGGGCAAGTGCCCCCCCCAGGGGAGACTAATGCACCGTTGTCCTCGACCAATGGGGACCTGAGGCCGCACAGCCTAAGAGGCCAAACCACAGGTGTAAAAATGAGGCAATGCCTGGCTCTTGGGGCTTCGCACAGCAATACCAGGATCACCTACTGAAAGCGGCAGGACCCCTGGTTCAGAACCACCCACATCTGGAGGTCTACAATGAGCCAGCCCCATACTGCACGCCGCACGAACTCTACTTCCAATTTGCACCATGAGCCCATGAAATAGATATTACAGGGTCCATGTGAGAGAGGAAAAACTAAGGCTCGGGTAGTGAATGGACTGGACCAAAGCCGTACAGCTGCTAAGCAACAGATCTGGGTTTTGAAACCCACACTGCATATCACCAGACCAGCTGCCTCTAATCTCTATGCTGAGGTTCCAGAAGCCCCTTCCACGCCAGAGCACAGAGAAGATGGAGTTAAGGAAGGATGGGATGTACCAGGGCCTCGCGTGGATGAAGCCACATAAGGGAGCCTCTAAAGCGTGGTTTAAGAGCAACCCCGTGCTCCCTCACCTAGTTGAGTGCTCCCCCGGGAACTCGTGGAGACTGATGGCCTCTTCTTCCGTCACGAACACGGGCAGGATGCGCACATTCGGGGGCAGGGCTGCTCCTGGAATCACAAAGCAACATGGACAGGGCCCTCCCCTAGACCAGAGGAGGGAGAGAGCAGTGACAGCTCTTGGGGTGGTGCAGGCCCCCCAAATGCCAGCTCAGTGAACAGAGTTGTGACACGCTCCTGGGCCCAGAGCGGGAGCACAGAACGGCAGCCTCAACGCCCGTGATCAGCAGGAGAGCCCATGTGGGCACTCTGACCTCCGCTGTGGAGAAGGGTGATGTTTGGTGGAAGAATACATGTGGCACTTAAACAAAAAAGGCATGAACTGGGAAAAAAGCAGTTCCAACAGACAAAAGGGATGTGCCCCAACCTAGGCTTCAAACAAAACAACACAGCCCCCTGGGGATGTGTCCCCACCCTGCACGAGGCCTCCCTGGCGCCTGCGTTTGTCTCCCCCTCTCCTGGCCGTGCTCCCTGGGCCTCGTCTGAGCAGCTCGTCCCAGTGAGTCAGGAGGGCCTGAGGGGCTGGAAAGGTGTGTGCACACTATGCAGCGCACGGACACTCTACTACAGAGCTGGGGCTTACCACCCAGTGGCTGATGTCATTGACCAATGTCACCCGGTAAGTTTAACTTTTAAAACAGGTGTGCCTGAAATCATGAGCCGTATTCACGGTTAGGACTCTGACAGCTGACTCTGCACCTGAGACTCTACGCTATCTCCCTAACCTTCCGAGAGCAGTGGCAGCCACATGGGGCAGCGGCCACAGGATTGGTATGGGGGCAGGCGGCAGGAAAGGCCGCACTCTCCACTGCAGCACGCACCTCCCTACTTACCCGGCTCCTGCAGGCCAGCCCCTCCGGCAGGCGTCCTCTGAAAAGAAACACACACAGAAGTTGGCGCTGGGTGCCACGTCCTCCTCCCGACCTGGCCATCAGGGCTGCGCTGGGCCATCTGCTCATAAAATGAGTCTGTCCCAGAGCGCTTGTCCCCACCACATGCCAAAAGTGAAGCAGATGGAAGAGTGGCTCCCCCAAGCTGCCTGCTCACCACCACGGCGGGGCCGGTGAGAACCTGGCAGCAGCTCCGCCCACTCACGGCAGGCTTTCCGTTCTGGTTCCTCAGTTTCTCCCTCCGGGGACAAAGTGGGGATTCGAATTCTCTCCCATGCTTCGAGAGAATGCGCCCCCTAGAACACAGCCTCCTTTGCCATAGCCCTGGCACAGAACTCACACGAACTCCGTGGTAACTAAGACGTGAGGGTCCCGTGACCCTCCTGGTAAAGGGTCAGACCCAAACAAAACGCTATGCCGGATCTCTCGGGTTTACTTGGATTCACGATCAAGGTGAGAAACCTGGGAATTTTCTCAAAACAGCTCTCCGGCCTTCCCAACCTAAAGGCTCCAGCAGGACACAGCCACACAAAACCAGAACTGCTCTTCTAGCCAAAACGTCTCCCACCCCTACAGAACAACAGGGCTTTCTTTCTTTACTGAAGCTTACTTTAGACAAAAATTCACTTAAAAAAAACTCAGGTGTAATTCCCTCACCCACAAGCTAATGCTATAATTATTAGGTGTATTTTCTTTTAAGCTTACCCATTTTTAATATGTTACATAAAATCCTATTTTACAAAGGAGGAGTACATAATCCTATTTTTTGGCTTACACAGTAATACACAGGCCCTCTCACTAAACACCTTTGGCCATTGTGAACGGCTGAGTAAAGCTGCATGGAGTTTAAGATGGCATAGGTGCTTGGGTCCTCTCCCTGCTTTCGACCAGCGAAGAAGGCAAACTTCTGCACGGGGAGAGCAGGCATTTTCGGCTCCGTGGGCCACACCGTGCCTGTTGCAACCAGTCAGCCTGCTGTGGTAACTCGAGAGCAGGCCAACGAACCCTTCTTTGCAGGGAGCTGTGCCAAGTCCTACCTCAGACATTTCAGATTTGACTTTTTACTTTCACAAAGCCTGTCGTGATAAAGTTGTGAGTATAAACCTTTTTCAGCGGGTGGATGACTTCCTTAGACCGAGTCCTGGGAGCTGAATTACAAGGGAGAGAGGCACGGGCATCCTTAACCCGCTGCTCAGAGTCTGCCGGAAAGGCGGCTCTGAAGACGCCTGGGCCGGGGGTGGGGAAGCAGCCGGCGGGAGGCCCGCCATCGCTCTAAGTGTCCGCTGACTCAGTGAGTGCAAAGAGCGCACCTTACAGCACGTGCAGACCTGCGACTTCGCAGGCTGAGTAAGCAGGTGACACGAAAGAAAGAGGACTGGAGCGGGGCGCCCAGTGCCGGCCGTGATGCTCACTGCGCAGTTCAACCGCGGGCGGTTTTACCTTCAGTGAGCAGGCACGGAGCATTCCGTCGTGACAACAACTGACAAACACACAATGGAAGCACCGTAAAAGAGTTCCTGATTTCCTGCGCCATCCTTCAACACCTATGAAGCGCCAACTGCTCTCTGACACTAGGTCCATCCTGGTGGGAAGTCCAATTCTCAGAGTCCCCCGGGACGGAAGGAAAACCAGCCATCCAAGTCCACCACGCGGAAAGAAGCCATTTCTCTCAGCCTTGCTGGTGAATTCACTCTTGAGGACAATCGCAGTGCCAGGCCGGGGGTCAAGACAAGACGAAGGGACGCACGCACCCCACAGCCAGCCCCATCCTTGCAGTACCCGGCTCAGCCTTGCCAGCGGCTGCCTGGCGCAGACACACCCCAGCCCAGTGCGTGGGCTTTATGATACCTGGTCCCGAGATGCAGCTCGATGAAGCAGGACCTTGGCCGTGAGGGACGGTGGGAGCTGGGTGCTAACGATCCTAGGAGGGCAGACACAGGAACAAGGACAGTGTGAGGAGAAGAAATACACCACAGGACTCTGAGCTGAAAAGATCCCTAACGTCCCTCATTGGCCAGGATCTTGGGGACACAGCTGGTGGAGGTGTCAACTGGTGACGCCCTTGTGGAGGGAACTCTGGCAACTTCTATCAAAATCTTAAATGCCCAAACCCTTTGACCTGGTTTGTACCAAGCAGTACACAGAAGACTACTTATTACGGGGAAAAAGGTGAAATCTTCGGAAACAATGGGAAAACAATGTAAACTCCCATCAAGAAGAGAAGAGCTAAATTAATCAGGCACAGCCCTAACACTGATCAGCGTGCAGCTACTGTGAGGTGGGCGGTGTAGACTGTACTCCCTACCCCCGGTCTGCAGGGAGTGGAGGAACCACAGGATCCCATTCGCGCAGAGAGCAAAACCAAACAGAATCCACACGCACGGGTACGCGCGGACGTGTGAAAGCACAGCGGTGGAACAGAGGCGGGCTGCTCCCTCAGTGCTAACTGTGGGATGGGCGGGGGGGGGGGAGCGAGCGGAGGGGGACTTTCAACTGTGCCGTGTGCTTCTCTCTGGGCTCGTTTCTTTACAGTGAGAATGTGTTCGTGCATTCTGCGTATGATTTGGAAATAGAAAATACAAAACATGAAAAGAAAAAAACATATCACTTTTAACAGCCAGGTCACAGGGAGCCTGGAGGTTGATTCAGAACCATTGGAGTGAAAAAAGGGGAAGGGATGTGTGGAGAGCCACGGAGACCCAGGGACTATGCTTGGTCCTACATCTGTCACCTCATTTCACTGTCACAAACTATCTCTGTTTCTCAGAAGAGAAAACAGAGATCCAGCAACTTGCCCAAGGTCACACGGCTGGTGGGAAGAGAAGCCAGGACGGGAAACACAGCCTGTAAGGCCCCGAGTCGCCAACGAGCCTGGGGAGTTACTCCGTCACACATTCCCTCCGGTGGCCAGAGTTCTGGGCACAGAGCACCGGCCCTGCCTGCCCCAGGGAGAGCGGCCTTGGGAGACACGTGCAGTGCCTCTCAGGCGTTCGGATCATGAAGAGGCCCTCCAAGTGGGTGATGCGCCGCAGAGAGATCTCAGAGGCCAACCGAGAGACGGATCCAGCTGAGGGGCTGGCAGGAGCCTGGGCAGAAGCACTAACGCTGCTCTGCCAAGCTGAGCGGTGGGAGGAAGGCCACAGCAGGCATCCGCCCTCTTACACACCGTAATGCTTGGCGACCTTGGGGGCCTTGCGTTTCCCATTACATGGACCAACAACTGTGAAGACATGCCCCATCCTGAGAATTGTAGAGATCTCTTTAAGTTTACTTTTTTTATTCCTCTTTTCTGGACACAAAAGTTTCCAATTTCCCAGCTTCGCTCAAAGAGAGGTAGTGCGCCAGATCAAATCTAAACTACCTGGTATTTGCCAAACCAGCCCACCTGGAATTGGCCCAGACAAAGCTCCTGCCTATGATCCGGACAGTCGGGTCTGCAGCAGGGCCTGGGGTGGAGCAGGGGGTCTGGCGTTACTCACAGGCCTTTATAGAGGATGCAGCCGGCCAGAATGTGAGGGGAGCGCTGGCAGGTCTGCAGGATGAGCGCCGCCTTCAGCAAGAGCAGGGGATCCACCTGTGTGGGCAGGAAGAGCGCCTCGCTTACAATCAGCGGGGAGGGAAGGGGAACAGGGGTTTGTAAAACGAGTGGACAGGTCACAACCCAAAGCCTGGAAAGGGAGACCATGTCACATGTAACAACATCCGTGTCCTCTCTATACCCAGAACTCCTGACACCACAAAACGCCAAATCCTCGGAATAAGGAGGCCTCTCCAGAAGCTGGAAGGCTCAGTGAACAGGGCCCAGGGCCACTCACAGGAGACAACGTATGCTCACCAGGAGACCCCGACCATCAGAGCTGAGACCAGCAGGCAGCAGGAGAGGCAGCCTACAGGTCTCAGCAGGTCATGGCGCTGGGTAGAGCCCACCCCCACCCTGCTCTGATGCACGAGCCCCCCTGCGACACAGCCACCTTGACGTCTGACCAGGTCCCAGCACTCTACTCCATAACATAAAGGGGGAACATCATGCTCTCACTTGGGGAGGTGCGTTGGTGCCACATTCCTTGCAAGAAATCAGTTGCCCAAAGTCCCTAAAATGCCAGACAATGAGGATGTGGCGTCCACCTCAGATCAAGGCCACAGAGCGACGGGCAGCACGGGTGATCAGGCCAGCCGCACGGGCAGCCCACGTCTCACCGAATGCCCACGGTGGGTGGAGCGGCTCGAGGCGGCACAGCACTTCCCAGCCACTCTCTCCCAGACGTGGCGACCTCGTTTTTAAAAAGTTAGCCCTGGGCACTTTTAATGTCGAGAATAACGAAAATCACAGTAACATCAAGTGAGAAGGGTGCTTTCAGATTAAATCGTACACTGACATCGATGGAGAAGGGGACTCTCAAGTCACAGAGTTCTCCATTTCTGCGGCACTGGCAATATAACAACAATGCCCTCACTGAGTGTTTACTCTGTGTCATTACGGACTGTCTCTTTTCACCACCACGACAGTTCTGGGAGGCAGCTGTCATGGCACCGCTTTCTGGGTAGGAAGCCTGGGCACTGGAGGTGGCCCACTGGCCCGAGCTCCCGGTGAGCAGCACCGTGGGGTCGAGCGCAGGCCTTAACCCCCCGACGGAGAAACGCTGCATTCCAGTCCCCTCTGTCCGCACACAGTTCATTAAGGGGGAAAGGAGAGTGTCCAAAGCTCTGCCCCTACCCGTGAAACGAGAAAGGGGGGAGGAAGTTACTTTGGTTTGGTCCAGGTTCCAGAGGGAAGTGAATATCTTATGCAGATTACTGGTGTTTTTCAGGATTTGTTCAATGAAGGTGTTCCACTCGGCGCTCAGCTCCTCCTGGGAACAGTTCTGAAACAGAAACAGCCTGAGATCAGCGCCTGAGATTCTGAGATACGCTCTTCGGCACGGGACGCCAACAACCACAAAGACTATTCCCCCACACAGGAAACTGGTGGAAGGGAGGGTCTGTTTTGAACTTCTGTAAACACACAGTCTCCCACTCCCCTACCGGGATAACCTGGCCACCACAGACTCGAGGCAGCAGCTGGGGGAGGGCAAAAACCAGGCCCTGCTCTCTCCACCTATCCCCGTGGGGGGTAGGGGGAGATGGAGAGAAACGCTTGGAGTGAATGTGACACAAGCCACTGGGGCACGGAGGCACCTGAGGGTGGCTCCAGGAGCCCTTGACCTTGTCGCTGGGCACAGTGTGGTCACGCAGAGTGTAATAGACCCCAGAGTCGGTGCTGTGTCCTGGCAACACCAGCCTTGCTCAAGGGCCCCACATCAAGACTCCTCGGCGCTGCCCTCCTACCTTGTAAGCCAGAGAAACGGGTCCATTGTAAAAATTAAAAAATCCAATCAGCTGATCCAGAAACTGCCGGCAGCTGACATCAGGGAGCTCCACAGCACAGCCCAGCACCTGTGAGGAGGGACGCCAGGGACACGGGTATTTTCCCATACTCCGGGTGCAGGCCCGAATGCAGCACCCAGGGCTCTCGGCAGACCGACTTCACAGTCCACGGACACGAACCTGCTGCCCAGCCTCGCGCCCTCCGCTCCGGCCATGCTGGTCCCCACAGAGAACAAAGTGCTCCTGCCGCCCGACCGGAAATGCCCTCCTTCCTATTCATTTGCCCAGGGCCCTCCCATCCCCTTCTGTGCCCCTCAGAGGTCCTAGCACCTCTGGATAATTGTTCTGGTCACTCTAGCCAACGCCAGCCTCTTTTTGGACCCTTGCGCTGTTAGGCCTGGTATTTGGATGCTGAGTGTTTAACATGGGTTTTGCCACAAACTGGGCTCAGACTGCTTCACGAACAGCCATCTCATCCCCCTAACTCGACAGAGCGCTTTGAGGACAGAAACTGGCTGCATCGTCACACAGTTCTAGAGCTCAAAGTGCCGTGGAGCACTGGGTTCCACGGAAGGTAAGTACCTGCTCAGTTAGAAAGCAATCTGGCCATCTGTTTAAAGAGCCTGAAAAAAGTTCATCTTCTTTGACTCAGTAATTCTACCTCTAGAATCTTTCCTAAGGGAATCATCAGAAATTTAAGCAAACTAAACCCTGGCAGAAAATAAACTTAGAATTCCCTCTGAATGTAAGCTCTACAGAGGCAAGGATCTTTGTTTTCTCCACTGATGCAACCCAAGAGTTTACGGCACTCTGGCGCACAGTATAAATATTAACTTCCTCCCCAGTTGATCTACAGATTGAATGCAATTCTAATCATAAGCCCACCAGGTTCTCTTTAGAAACTGACAAACTGATTCTACAACAGAAATACAAAGGACCTGAGATGTCCAAAGCTATGTTGGAGAAGAAAAAGGTTGGGGACTTACACTACCTGACTTCAAGACAGCGTAGTCTACCTCTGAGACCTTCAGGTAGATCCATGGAAAAGAACAGACAGCCCGGAAGTGGGCCCACACTAGGTCACCTGACCTTTGACCAAGGAGCCAAACAGGGAAGAATCCAATAGGAAGGGAAAGTTTTGTAACAATGTGCTGGAACTACTGAGTATCTGTACGGAAAATAAGGACCCTTGACCTCTGTTTCACAGTATATACATATATTAACCCAAGACGTATTACAGACTTAAACTTAGAAGCTAACACTATAAAACTTACCAGAAAAATGGAAACATCTTCTCCAATAAGACAGGCAATGGTTTTAGACAGGACAGAGAAAGCAATAACCAGAAAACTGATAAATCAGACTTCATTCACATTAAAAACATCTGCTCATCAAAAGACATCATTAAGGAAATTAATAGGAGCACTACAAATTGAGAGGAAATATCTTTAAAAAATATATATATATCTGACAGAGAACTGGTATCCAGGAGATATATATATATTTTATATATATGTATGTATATATATATACACACACATATACATATTATGTATATATAAAAGCTCCTACAACTCAATAAAAAAAGAAGACCCAATTTACAAAATACACAAAAACTTCCGACACACATGTCTCAAAGGAAGATACACAAATGGCCTGGAGCACGTGAAAAAGCCTTAACATCACTAGTCATTAGGGAAATGCAAATTAAAACCACAATGCGCTACCACTACACACCCAGCAGAATGGCTAAAATTAAACAGACCAACCCCACCAGTGTTAGGAGGATGTGGCGTACGGTAAATGGAATTCTCATACATTGCTGGTGAGAACGTGCAATGACACAGTCACTTTGGGGAAAGGGCTGGCGGTTTCTTATAAAAATCAATATACCTCTACCCCATGACCCAGCAATTCCACACCCAGATATTTACCACGAGAAATGAAAACTTATGTCCACTAAAAAGACTCGTACAGGAGTGTTCCTAGGAGCCTTTTCATAACTGCCCCGAAAGGGACACAGTTCACGTGTGCATGAAACGGAGACTGAAGAGGCAGGCTGATACACTCAGACAATGGACTGCAGTCCCACAGGCAAAAGGCAGGCGCTGCCCATGCACGCAGCGGGAGTGTGTCTCACAAATGCCGGGCAGCATGGCAGACGCCCGCAGAGAGGAATGTCACAGGCATTACTTCACACATGCTGCTCTAGACCAGGCAGAACTAACCCACGGGGCAGAGAGGCACAACAGCAGTTGCCCGAGAGAGGGTGGGGGTTAGAATTAACTGGGTGGGGACGCAGGAGCTTTCTGGAGTGATGCTGATATTCTGGATCTTGAAAGGGATTCTGTTGCCAGCTGCAGCATTTGTCCAAATGCATCACATGGCACACTCAGGATCTGTGTATTCCATCACATGTAAATTTTACCTCAAAAGAAAAAAGAACCACAAGCAAATACTGAACTCTTGTTAACATCATGAATGACGAAGGACTGGGGGCCAGGGAGGAGTCCACTAATGTGTGCGACCTGGAAAAGCACTGACATGAAAACTGGACTCTCGAGAAGATAAAGGACGAGCAGAGATGGGACAGAGCAAATGTCACACGAAGTCCATGACGGGATCCAGGAGGTACAGCTGACTCCTGAACAACTCGGGGGTGAGGGGCGCTGATGCCCCGCACTGGAAGATCTGCACGCGACTTTGGACTCCCCCAAACCTGACTGCTGATGGCCTACTGTTTACTGGAAGCCTCGCCAATAACATAAACTGTCGAGTACCGCATATTTTCCATGTTGTGTGTGTTACCGTATATTCTGTATTCTTACAATACAGTAAGCTAGAGAAAACAAAGTATTATTAAGAAAACCGTAAGAAAAATACACTTACTGTATTTACTGAGAAAAACCCACACATAAGCGGACCCACGCAGTGCAAGCCCATGTTCAAGGGTCGACTGCATGAGTATTCACTGTAAACCTCTCTTTACTGTTTGGTGTGTTAGAAAAATTCATAATAAAATGTTGGAAATAATACCTACAACGCTGAATATACTTCCTTACACATCCGTTCTGCTCAGGAACAGTTTAAAATAAGTGTAAGTACAGAAAAATAGCACTCCAGAGCACATGGTACTATGTGCTATAAATAAATGGTTTTTATTTTTTCTTTTCAACTGTTCTTTGAAATCTGACATACATGCATCAATGTCTTAGAGTCACCGACCCAGTAAGTGTGGCAGTATAAAGAGTATAAAGAAAAAAAAGGGGATTAAAAACTCTATTTGCATCACAGAATAAAGAGAGTTCCGGCTGAAGTCTTCCAGAGGAGAGCAGAACCCAGCCCCGCGCAGCGCAGGCTACCCAGCACTGCTGTGGAGCGCGCTCAGTCACGGGCGCTTGCAGGGAGCCGCAGGCGATTGTGGATGATCCTGGACACAGGACGTGGCGGGAGGGGAGTACAGTCTGGGCTCGAGAGCCCTAGAAAGCACTACTTCCTAAACCTCACCATCACGACACCTATCGCCAAGACAAATGACTCGCGGCAGAGGCGCCGGTTCTGCCAGTTCCACTTACCCAGAGGTAATCTCCGTCAACCTTGATGGCGAACTTCAGCTTCCGCAGACGGATGAGCGTGGGCGGAGAGCCGGAGATGTCAGAGATGCAGTGGGCCACGCCGGCAATCTGCCCACAGAGCAACTCCTGCTGGTCGAGCAGCGTCTACGGGAAAGAAGCAAGCCCCAGGCAGGAAGCCGACACTGCTGCACTCTGCCATCCTTGGAGCAGGCAGAGCCTGCAGGCCAGAACTAGCTGGCTGCGGTTTTTATGTGGCCTGTGAACTAAGAACGGCCCTTTGAAGGGTTGTCAAAATAACAACAAAGAAGGACATGTGACAAAGACCTTAAATGAAGCCTAAAATAGTTACTTTGGCTGTTTTTAGACCCAGCTGGTGGATCCCCTTGGGATGACTGAACTGTCATGGAACACCCACAGTGAACATGGAAGATGATTCCACAGAACTGTGCTTCTGTTCCCAGGATTACATCCTGTAACATAATTTAACCTGCATGCGCGGGCAGAGGCCCGAGCCTTTCATGCCTATTCAAACCCCCTGCAGAGTGGCAGAGCAGCCCAGATTAATCCCAATTAGCCCCGTCCGAGGGTAACCACATGAGCACACTCACAGACCTTCTCATCCATGGGAGCATTAACTCAACTGTGGGGCAGCCAGACATTCTGTGATGGACAGAAAATGTACACGCCCCCTGTGAAGAATTCTTGCCTCAAAGAAATGAACTTGAACCTAGCCAAGGCTCCAAAATTCAGGGGTGTCCAATCTGCGCCCCACAGGCTACATGCATCCCAGGATGGCTTTGAATGAGGCCCACACAAAATAGTAAATCTACTTAAAATGTTGTAAGATTTTTTTTGTGATTACGTGTCACAATGTATGTAACGTGTGGCCCAAGACAACTCTTCTTCCACTGTGGCCCAGAGACACCAAAATGTTGGACACCCCTGCCTAGATCTTACTACTAGTTTAAAGGAAATACAGTGGCTAGAAGACATTATGTGACACCACGTGAGGAAGTCATCAGCCCAATCCAGAGCATGGGACATGCTCACATTCTGCTGGACAGATGACCTGGTTTCTTCAGTAACCCAGCAGCACAGAGTGGGAAGAAGGGTGGATGGGTGAGGACTGTTACCCAGTTAGAGGCACTTAACACACACGTAACTAAATGGAATAGTGAACTTTGTTTGGATCCTGATGAGGAAGAAGAGAGAGAAAGGGGAAGGAAGGAAAGAATAAAGGAAGGTAGACCTAAAAAACATCTAAGATAAAAAGGCGAAATCTGAATATAGACACTACCCTATATGATATTAAGGAAATACTGTTACTAATTATTGTTACTTTTGTTAGGTGTGATGTTAAAACAAAAAGTCCTTTTCAGTTAAAGATGTTATTTGATCCTGGTGAGACAACACAATGTCCAGGATTTGCTTCAAAATACTCCATCAAAAAAGAAAAGAAAAAGGAGAGAAGTTAGGTGAGGTCATATGAAACTGAAAAAGTGTTGATAACTGTTAAAGCGGGTGACAGGTATGAGGGCTCATAATACTCTCCTCTCTACTTCTATATATGTTTTTGAATAAAAGCTGTTTTTGTTGCCCCGGCTGGTGTAGCTCAGTGGATTGAGCGCGGGCCTATGAACCAAAAAATCACGGTTCGATTCCCAGTCAGGGCACATGCCTGGGTTGCAGGCCAGTTCCCAGCAGGGGACCCATGAAAAGCAACCACACATTGATATTTCTCTCCATCTCTCCTTTCTCTCCTCTCCTTCCCTCCCCCCTCTAAAGATAAATAAATAAAATCTTTAAAAAAAAAAGCTGTTTTTGTTAACGAGCTGACCAAAAATTGGAAGCAATGGCGGCAGAGAGAAAATCACGAAGGTAACAGAGAGATAAAGAAGATGGAAGTACCGAGCTGCCTGGGAATTTTAAGACCAGAGCAACAAGAAATAGTACAACTAAGTATAAGAGAGTAGAAACAGCAATTGCCTGGATTATCCAAAGAAAACCACCCCAATGAAAACCACTTTTGAAAAGTCACCACTTAGACTTCCAGCCAACATGGAGGCATAGGTAGACGCACTGTGCCTCCTTGCACAACCAAGACAGGGACAACAACAATTTAGAAACAGAACAACAACCAGAACTGACAGAAAATTGAACTGTGTGGAGGTCAGACACCCAAGGAGCTAAATTAGATCCGTTCATCCAGACCGGTAGGAGGGGCGGAGTCGGGCAGCCAGTGCAGGTCGAGGAACAGAGAGCAGAGAGCATTGGGACCGGACGCATAAGGCAACTGGGGCGTGCAAAACTGCAGGGGGCAGACCCTGGGTGCACAAGCAGTGGCTGGCGGACCCCGGCCAAGGGGTGGCAACCGGCAGACCTGGCGAGACGGCAATCGTGAAGCAAAGCACTGTGTGCAACCCAGGGTCCCAGCACTGGGAAACAGAGCCTTGGGGCACTGATTGAAAAGGAAAGTCCCACAGGGTGCACAAGCTCACCCACATGGGAATTGTCACCAGAGGGGCCCAGTTTGCTCAGGGGAAGTGGTGGAAGGGACTGGGGTCCTACAGAGAGCGGAGCAAGTGCCATTGTTCCTTCTTGGACCCCACCCCCACATACAGCATCACAACCCAGCAACTGGGGTGCCCTGCCGTGGTGAACACCTAAGGCTCCGCCCCTCAGATTTAACAGGTGCGACCAGACCAAAAAAAAAAAAAAAAAGAGAGAGATGGCTCAAAGAGAAGAACAATTGAAATCCCCAGAACCCATCCTTTTAAGCAACCAAGAGATAGCCAACCTATCAGATGCACAGTTCAAAGCACTGGTGATCAGGATGCTCACAGAATTGGTTGATTTTGCTTGCAAACTAGATGAAAAAATGAAGGCTACAAGAAGTGAAATGAAGAAAAATGCACAGG
>CM052546.1:55657028-55681568 GCA_028533065.1 Trachops cirrhosus | reverse complement strand
GGCAGCTCCCGGAGCTCTGGGGCTGGGGCTGCTACCTCCCTGCTCCTCACGCAGATCACTGGGCTGTTATAATCCTGCAGTACTCTCCTTACCGTCTGGTCTTTCCGTGTCCGCCACAATTTTGATTTCTCATTTTCATGTAAGCTGCAATGTCCTCTTTAGTATGGTTAGGTTTTTCTGTCTTTTGAAACGGGAGGCGGCGTGTGCTCCCTCCTACCACGTCGCCATCTTCTCTCCTTGATTTTACATTTGAAATAGTGTCCAAAACAAATGCTTTTTCGAGTAAATATAGTACACCAGGCTTGGCACTTTTAAAAAAAAATGTGAAAGGGAAGTTGGGTTATCACATCATTTATTGAATATTCAATCAACTCTACACTGATATCAACAGTTCTTTAGCCAGAGAGAGCTGACTTGAGCCCATCAGATAAAAATGTTAAGTGTGGTAACAGAAAGCCAGATCTGGGGTCCTTTTGATATAAATAAATGTGTTGCTTTTTAAATGGATCCCATGAGCTCCACTGTAAGGAATCCTTTGGCCAGCAGAGGTTCTGCAAGGCATGGCTGCAGAGGAGTTCTTTCCAGACTACCCCATGGGTGTTGTGTTTACCTGCAGGGCCCGTGACTACTCCGCACCTGTCAACTTCATCAGTGCCGGGCTCAAGAAAGGGGCGGCAGAGGAGGTGGAGCTGGAAGATTCCGAGGATGAAGAGAAACCCGTTAAGCAGGATGAATTTCCTAAGGATTTCGGACCAAAGAAATTAAAAACGGTAGCATCTTTACTGAAGGACTGTGAGCTTAGTAATAGCCTTGGAAGGTCACTGCAGCCTAAGCATCTCCCAGCGAGTAGGACAGTGGGGGAGCGCAGCTGGAGTCCGGTTGTGGGATTTTCTTTGTGGTGGCAGGTGCTTCGAGGTGTGAAGTGTGCAGTGCGGCCTCTTTTCTGTCCTCACACACGCCATAGATGTACATTCGGTCCGTGTGACATGTCGCCATTGCTGTGTGGCTGGCAGGCCAGTTTTCCCATCGGCCACATTTGCTTTCTTAGGTTTCTCTTTTTTTTCTTTTTCATCAACTAAGCTTTGATGTTTCCTTTCAGGGTGGCAATTTTAAACCCAGCCAGAAAGGCTTTGCAGGAGGAACCAAGTCATTCATGGATTTTGGCAGCTGGGAAAGACACACAAAAGGAATTGGACAGAAGCTTCTGCAGAAGATGGGCTATGTCCCCGGGAGGGGCCTGGGGAAGAACGCACAGGGTAGGCACCGGCACCCTCGTCGGTGGGATGAGGGAGGCCGGCGGGGGAAGGAGAGCGCTGTGGGGCGTGGTCTGCCGTTTCTCCTTTGGGAGCACTCAGCCTGGCCTAGCACAAGACAGGCTGTGCTCCTGAGCCACCTTGCCGTATCAACCTCAGATGAAATGCTTGTTCAGCAGGGGGAGAGGGATGGGGTCTGAAACGGGTGGTGAGTCCATAGGTGGAAGACAGGCTTCTTTTCAGCCTGTTCAATGATTCTAAAAAAGTTGAATTCGTTGCCAGCACTTAAAAACAGACAGTCTGACCTAACATTCCAGGTGTGCCTGGCAGTAGCTGGTTCAGCTGGGTCACAGCTGCGAGGGGCAGTGCGCGTGGCCTGCCCTCCACCACGGCCTGCTGCCCCCCTCCCCACAGTCCGCTTGACTCATTTCCATTCGTCTTCCTGGGCCCTGAATGCATGAGAGTTCATAGTCCCTGCTCACAAGAGTTTCAGTTTTGCAAACATAGCCATTTGTCCTTTGGGAATATCGGTAAAACATTGTGTGTAGCTTTTTTTTTTAAGCCTTTATTTATTTTTTAAGATTTTACTTATTTATTTCTAGAGAGAGAGGAAGAGAAGGAGAAAGAGGAGGAGAGAACTGTTAATGTGTGGCTGTTTCTCGTGTGCTCCATACTGAGACCTGGCCCACAACCCAGGCATGTGCCCTGACTGGGAATTGAACTGGTGACCCTCTGGTTCACAGCCCACGCTCAGTCCACTGAGCTACACCAGCCAGGGCTGTGTGTAGCTTTTTTTAAATAGTGAGAGACATGTAGCTGTGAACCTGGCTGAGCAAATCCTGCATCAGTTACCTCCAGCCTCGCTGAGACACACTGTCTCCTCTTGGCCTTTGTCCCACAGCCCCATCAAGACAGCCCCTCTCCCAGGCTCTCAGCTCCTCGGTGCCAGGGCCACTCATACCAGGCAGCTGCAGCTGCCCTGCAGGAGACGGCTGTTCTTGTCCATGAGCCGTTGCCCAGGCACAGCCCCGAGTGGGTGTGAGTAGCCGTGTGCTCTGTGATTCGCAGGCCGCTCCCTGAGTCACGGCGCAGGTCAAACCCAGGTTATGTGTGGGAAACCCTAGCTGATGAAAAATCCACGATGTGAAGTGGAGATAGCAGTGGTGACCAGGAATGGGAGTGGGGCGTGTTCAAATTGAGATTTCAGCAGTACTAACTGTAAGTGGGTGGTGGGGGAAGGTTTGGGGTGAGGGGAAATTTTTATTGAAATGTGGTTTTGTTTATGAACTCTTATATGAGCATTTATTTCCAAGGCTTAAGCACATTATAAAACGAGCTGAGCAGTCGGTGTGAATGTAAAATAGATGGAGTCTCAAATGCAGCTTCACCTGCTTCAGTCAGAATCAGTATATTATCTGAATGACTTCACTTTCCATATTAAAAGCTCCCAAGTGAGTGTAGGATTTAGCCTGCCACAGTTCCCTGTTACAAACGCTCCACCACAAAATGAGCCCGAGGGGAAACGGGAGTCTGTGCACAGGACATAAGTAGCCTCACACCAGCAAACTGCGCTGCGGCGGCGTGAGCGCTCAGAAGGTGCGGACCACACAGGACGTGAGCAGTATCTGGGGCAGAGGGGCGCTCCTCCCCGGGCCACGCAGCACAGTGGGTCCGGGAAGTGAGAGTTCGCAGGCTGGCCTGTTAAAGTGCAAGAACTGCCGTGATCTGAAGTCTCTCTTTTTCTCTCTTGCCGAAATTGTCAGGCATCATTAACCCGATCGAAGCCAAACAGAGAAAGGGGAAAGGCGCCGTGGGAGCCTACGGCTCGGAGCGCACCACCCAGTCCCTGCAGGACTTCCCGGTGGTCGACTCCGAAGAGGAAGCCGAAGAGGTAACTGGAAGCCAGGAGGTGCGGGTGGGTGGTGTCTGTGCCGTTCTTACTTGTTCGCTCCTTCGTTTGCCCATGCGTCAATCACCGTCAGTCTCCACGAGGTTATTGCACAGTGCGGGCGGGTCACTGTGCTGGAGGGTGGGCATGCACAGCCCAGGGCCTGGGGCAGACAGGCAGCGCACAGTCAGCTACTGTGGTGTTGGAAAGGCAGTAAGTGCTAAGAAGTGCCAAGGTAGAAAATAAGACGGGGCAGCGGGTGGGGAGGGTTACACACTGCCAATAAACACGGTGGTCAGGGAAGACCTCCTAGGATGAGGGCATCGGCCGCAGGTCACTCAGAGGCCAGAGGACACAGGGCGGTGCTGAGCGTGGCAGTGAAGAGGCACTGAGGAGGCAGGGTGGCAGGGTGGCAGCACAGCAAGCAGGGCGGGGAAGGAGCGCTGAGAGGGTGGCCCGCACCACCTGGCCTAGAAGGCCATTAAGTGCTGGGCTGTCATCCCACATGCAGCAGGGAGCCACCTCCCGTCAGCTGTGTATGGCTTTGCTGCAGCGACAGAAGGGGCCAGCTCGCCTGATTGACCGCGTTACTCTTCTCCCCTTTGTGTTTATTGGGGAAGCACGATGCTGCAAAGACTCCCGTTGTTACCGTTCTTGTCACCAACCCTCTCCTTTTACTGAGGGAGGAGGCATTTGATGATGGGGGTTGACTGCCGAGGCAGGGGCTCTCAGACCTAGAAGCTGACAGGCGCCCGGCATGCAGCAGAGTGGGGCAGGTGAGCCAGGTGAGAGACAGCAGGGCGCGGTGGGGCCTGAGGCCGACAGGCGCAGGCCTGACCCGTCTAAAGGTGCAGTTTCTGTTCGGCTCTGGGCAATTATTGCCACATAGACTGTGGGCTCGGTATTGCCTGATTTAATGGTTTCCCCAGAGTGGAAGTCCAGATTTGTTTTTTAGAAAAAAATTACAAGTGTTAGACCAATGTGAGAAAAACAAAGTGACAAACACAAAACCCACTTCGTGGGCCGAACTGTACCGCCCTCCGTCTAATAGCTTTCTCCTTTCCTTTGGATCGTCCTACAGAAAAGTTCTGTAGCGCTGCTTGTAAAAGATAGTTTTGCCTTCAAACCTAGGGACCTGCTTATTTACCCTCATTTTAAATTAGAGCCAGGGTTTATGTACTTAAACAAAAACGCTTTTTGTTGTGTTTCTAAGTTTTATATGAGATAAATTCAGAACTGGCAGCGTGCTGGATATAGTAGAAGCTCGGTAACTATTGCCTTTGTCTTTATATTTGTTTCTCTTTCCAGTCTGACACATGCCTTCTCAACCTAGTTATTCCTAAGAGGGGGGTGGGCATCCAGGAGTATCATTAGGTGGTTTCAGTGTCACATGGGCACAGTCCTTAGCACGGAACCTTGGGGACGTCTAAGACAGCAGCTACCGGATGACTGTTTGTGGCCTCAGTGGCCCCGCCTGCTGCGAAAAGTGGGCGTGCTTGTGTGACGGGCTGTGTCCCTCTGGTTCAGGAGTTTCAGAAGGAGCTGAGCCAGTGGAGGAAAGACCCCAGCGGAAGCAAGAAGAAGCCCAAATACTCTTACAGGACAGTGGAAGAGTTGAAGGCCAAGGGCAGAATTAGCAAGAAGCTCTCCGCTCCACAGAAGGAGCTGTCTCAGGTCAAGGTATGTGGGCCCTGGGACACCTGGTCTAGGATGGGGCGCTGGAAAACAAAAAGTAGTCGCACAGCCGAGTCCGTCACCAAATATTTTCTGAGGTTTCTTTGGGGTTTCTGTCCAGGATTTTTCCCCAGTCCTGCTTTTCTCACTTGAGAGCAGCATGCCCCCATTCAGTGTCTAGTCCCTGCTGTGTGCCCGGCACGCTTCCCTGCACGGAGTGGTGAGGCTGCTTGCCCTTCCTTCGGAAGCCTACGGCTGGGAATTACCGAAAACCCAGTGTGGCCATGGTCTTCGATGAGCGCGTAGTCCCGGGCGCGGCTGTTCTGTAACTGCGCCCCCTTTACTGCTAGACCTTTAACTTTCCTCTGGTTTCGGTTTTTGACAGGCATGGTTTGTACATGAAGCCTTGGCTTTGTTTCATTTTTTAAGAATAGAATCTTAGAAGAACAGTCATGGAACAATCAAGGAACAGGATGGGCTTTAAGACTCTTAAATACTGGAAAGGGCGTACCTCTGTCTCTGACCAGGCGTGCCGGGCAGTCCTCTGGGCATACCAGGGCTGCATGTGTTACTTTTTAAGACTAGATTACAGCCCTGACCGGTGAGGCTCTGTTGGTTGGGTGTCGTACTGCAAAGTGAAAGGTCACAGGTTCAATTCCCAGTCAGGGCACATGCCTGGGTTGTGGGTTTGGTCCCCGGTCAGAGCACGTACAAGAGGCAGCTGATTGATGTTTCTCTCCCCCTCTTTCTCCCTCTCTCTAAAAATAAAAGTCTTAAAGAAAAAAAGAACAGATTACATTATCACATAGTCATGTGCCTAGTCTTAGGTTTTCCTTCACTCCCCCAAGTAGCCAAAGAACAGTGGTGACGGCTGTGTGTGGTAGTCTGGTGTGGGCGCGAAGGTGTTGTGCCACTCAGTCTGGAGTGGGGCTCTCGGTGTCGGGGCGCCATGCTTCAGATTGCCTGGGTCCTGGTGAGCAATGCAGACGTGCAGGCCCAGCCAGAAGTAGCCTGGGCCCCAGGGTGTGTTTTCCCCCGGGCGCGGCTGGTGTGGTGGTTCCTGGCTTGCACCCTGTGGAGATGGTGAGTGATCCCGTTCTAGTTCAGTCTGTGTTCCAGTTCTCCTCAGGCTTCTGGACATGCTGGAGTTAGCTCATTTCCTAG
This sequence comes from Trachops cirrhosus, assembly GCA_028533065.1. Taxonomy (NCBI): domain Eukaryota; kingdom Metazoa; phylum Chordata; class Mammalia; order Chiroptera; family Phyllostomidae; genus Trachops; species Trachops cirrhosus. The sequence continues at coordinate 55,675,589 of CM052546.1, read as the reverse complement.
GTTGCCTTTGGCCAATAACTGTGGGTTTTTGTGGGTTTTATTTTGTTTTTAAATTAAACTTTTATTATTACAGAGCAGTGTGGAGTATATTTAGACAATTAAGCAATACAGAGGCAAAAATAAAATACTACTTTCCTTCCTGTAGTTTTCAGATCTTGATGTACATCCTTCCAGATCTTTGCTGAAACATACATGTTTTTTACCAAAATGTTACTTTGATTATATATGCTTTATTAGCTGCTTTGATTGGAATAGCCTCTACTTTTCCATGAAAATAGATTTTTATCTCTACTAAACAGTCTATATTTAGAGTTCATCAGTTTTCCTAAAAAGTCTTCTCCATCTGCTTTGTCCAAAGGGACCCCAAGCCACCTCTAACACAGGGCAGCACGGACCCCCTGCCCTCCCCCGGCTCTGCCGGCTGAGCAGTGTGGTTTCACACCCTGCCACTCGCACTGTGTGTCCCCGGCCTTAGGGCTATCATTTATAGTGCAGCACTGCTGAGTGCTAACCTGTCCCTTCTGCCATTCTCTAAGGTCATAGACATGACAGGCCGGGAGCAGAAGGTCTATTACAGCTACAGCCAGATCAGCAACAAGCACAACATCCCCGATGACGGGCTGCCACTGCAGTCACAGCAGCTGCCACAGCCCGGCAAGGAGGCCAAGGCCCCAGGCTTTGCGCTGCCAGAGCTGGAGCACAACCTGCAGCTGCTCATTGACCTCACAGAGCAGGAGATCATCCAGAACGACCGGCAGCTGCAGTATGAGCGGGACATGGTGGTCAACCTCTCCCACGAGCTGGAGAAGATGTCAGAGGTGCTGGACCACGAGGAGCGGGTCATCTCCAACCTCAGCAAAGTCCTGGAGATGGTGGAGGAGTGCGAGCGGCGCATGCAGCCCAACTGCAGCCACCCCCTCACCCTGGACGAGTGCGCCCGCATCTTCGAGACCCTGCAGGACAAGTACTACGAGGAGTATCGCATGTCCGACCGCGTGGACCTCGCCGTGGCCATCGTCTACCCGCTCATGAAGGAGTACTTCAAGGAGTGGGATCCCCTCAAAGTGAGTTGCTGCCCCTGGTCCGGGGGGTGCCTCGGCCACAAGAGCGTGTCCAGGGGGCGAGGGGGGCTGCTGACTGTGCCCTCTCAGCCGCTGTATTCCTCCTCAGGACTGCACCTACGGCACCGAGATCATTTCCAAATGGAAGAGCCTCCTGGAGAATGACCAGCTCCTGTCCCACGGTGGGCAGGACCTCTCGGCAGATGCCTTTCACAGGTACTCTGTGCAGCGGGGCAGAGCTCGCCCACTGCTGTCCCCTGGGGGGCTGTGGAGGATTGCTACCCGGGGGCGGGGGGACACCGGCCTGTATTAGCCCTCCGCCACATGCAGGCATGCTGGGAATTTCAGTCCCCGTTCATTAGTTCGCCCTGCACTTGTCAGGTGTCTGGAGGAGCGCACGTGTGCTGGGCTCACCCTGGCAGTACAGTGGAAGGCCTCTGTCCAGTGACTGGAAAAGGCAGGCCGTAGTAAGGAGTGGTCATGTAAACCTGCAGTGCGAACTGGGCACAGCAGTACAGAATGTCAGAGGCATGCACCTCTTTGGGAGGGATTTGAGGCAGAGGTCTCTGAGGGGGACATTTAGTCTGTAGCCCAAAGGGCGAGAGGTGTCAGCTGTGCAGAGAGCTCAGGGTGGAAAAACACGCGACATGTTGAGAGGGGACATTGTGCAGGGGTCATGAGCCAGTGTGACCCTGCAGCAGCCCTGCCAGGCAGGCAGGCACTGCCTGGAATGAGGGCCCCGGGTTGGGTGGGCGGCCAGGAAAGCAAGGAAGTGGCGGGCACACGTCTGGCCAGTGTGGGGACTGACTGATGGCTTTCTGACTGCATTTCCGGGCTGCACCTTTGCTTCCTTATTCGGAAGGCGTGGGTGCTGGTGTACTTTGTGCGCGGTGAGCCCAGGTAGTGCAGTGAGCCAGCCTGCCCTGTCTTTCTCCCGTAGGCTGATATGGGAAGTCTGGATGCCTTTTGTTCGAAATATTGTCGCCCAGTGGCAGCCCAGGAACTGTGAGCCGATGGTGGACTTCTTGGATAGCTGGGCACACATCATCCCCGTGTGGATCTTGGATAACATACTGGACCAGCTCATCTTCCCCAAGCTGCAGAAGGAGGTAGGGCTCAGAGCCTGGGAGGCAGCTCGTTGGTAGCCATGGGGACTTGGTTTGCTTTGCTCTTCCTCAGTGCTGCTAACGCCTGCGGTTAACAACGTGGCAGCAGGGCTCCTGTCCTGTGTTAACTGGCCGTTCAGTCAGCACCTTTCTCCCTAAAGCCCCCACTAATAGGGAATTCTCTTGGTTTCTTTCTTAAAATTAAAACTGTGCCATTTCTGAGACGTAATACAATTGAACGGGTGTGTTTATTTGTGGGTCGCTGTCTCTGTTTTGAGGAAATGTAGTGCAAAATGCCTACCAAGCACCTTGGCTGCCTCTTTGTACCTAGCGTGTCCCTCCATGAGAGAGAGACTGTGTCCTCCACACACGTGCATGGGACTGGACCTCGGCCATGAGAGCACACAGCCTCCTCGCTGTGACCCACGCAGGGCATCGTGTGACTGCCCTTCTCCCGCTCCTCCTGCAGGTGGAAAACTGGAACCCGCTGACGGACACCGTCCCCATCCACTCGTGGATCCACCCGTGGCTCCCCCTCATGCAGGCGCGCCTGGAGCCGCTGTACTCCCCCATCCGTAGCAAGCTGTCCAGCGCCCTGCAGAAGTGGCACCCTAGCGACTCCTCTGCCAAGCTCATCCTCCAGCCCTGGAAAGACGTCTTCACTCCTGGCTCCTGGGAAGCATTCATGGTCAAGAACATAGTGCCCAAGCTGGGTAAGGAAATGGGGAGAATGCATTTACGTCCCACAGCTCTGGAGCCTTGGTTTCTCTGGCAGCATCAGGACTGTGCTTCTGAAATGAGAGGCCTTTGAGCCGTACACAAAGCTGATAAGCACAGGGCATTTCTCACTGTTAGAGGTGCCGTTTCTGTGCACTGAGGCTCAATGTAAATGAAGCTGGGGTCTTTACGGCAGTGACCGAAAGGCTGTGGTGGCCACGTCAGACTCAGCGTGCCTGCCTCCTGGTTCCTGATCGATCTGGTTTGGGCTGGTAACATGATAGCCACTGGTGTTGTGAGGTTTTCCTGGTATTTGATGCTAAATATGAGTTATTTCTGGATTAGAGAGGAAATGGATCTTTAAGAACTTGCCATGTCAAGAGCTCACAGCTGACTGTTAAAAGCATACCAAAGGCCAACACTGGCTGGTGAAGACTGCACTCTTCGTGCTTCTGTGGCTTTGCCTTAGAGACCGGGTTTCTCTTCCAGGGATGTGTCTTGGAGAGTTAGTCATTAACCCCCACCAGCAGCACATGGATGCTTTTTACTGGGTCATCGACTGGGAAGGGATGATCTCTGTCTCCAGCCTGGTGGGGCTTCTTGAAAAGCACTTCTTCCCCAAGTGGCTTCAGGTATGCTTGTTTGCTTTGTTGGGGTGGGACGGGGGCAGGGAGGGTTCGCTTAATCCCTGGGTAACTGCAGATTACAGTATTATAACCATGTAACAAAAATAAAACGTGGTAGGAGAGGAACAAGTTAAGCAGTGACAACAGTAACTGCGATTTCTTGACCATTTGCCATGTGTCTGATGTTCTAAGCACTTTATTTGCATGATTTTGGGATGTGATAACGCTGTTGTACAGACCTGAGGCTCAGAGTTCAGGTGCAAGGCACTTAGCTAGCAAGCTGACCCTAAATTCCACCCTCCTAAGTGCCTGGCTGTTCAGTCCCATAAACGTCACCAGCGTGTAGGACCGTGGCTAAAACATAGGTTCTCTTTAGAAGTTTTCTTCTTCTTTTTTATTAGAGGGGAAGGGAGGGAGAAAGAGAGGGAGAAAAGGATTGATATGTAAGAGATACATCGATTGGTTGCCTCTCACAAGGGCCCCAACTGGGGACCTGGCCCACAACCCAGGCATGTGCCCTGACTGGGAATTGAACTGGCGACCTTTTGGTTCCCAGGCTGGCACTCAATCCACTGAGCCACCCCCAGCCAGGGCCTCTTTAGAAGTTTTGATCCCATTCATTGCCTCTGTGGATGCAAGTTTCTTACTTGTTCCTTTTTGGCAGGTGCTGTGCTCCTGGCTCAGTAACAGCCCAAATTATGAGGAGATCACCAAGTGGTACCTGGGCTGGAAGTCCATGTTCTCAGACCAAGTGCTGGCACACCCATCCATCAAGGACAAATTCAATGAAGCACTCGACATCATGAACAGGGCGGTGTCCTCCAACGTTGGTGAGTAGGGGTTTGGGGTGTCCTGGCCCTGAGCTCCGCGTTTCTGAACAAGCAAATGACACAGAATCAGTGTTCAGGTACCGTGGGCTGACGAGAGCGTGACTCACCACCTGCTCCAGCAGACATCGACCACCAGGCCAGTATGTGGTTGGCGAGCACCACTGCCAGCTCTCCTGGGACTGAGAGGGGCATCTTTCCCTCAGTGGGGACAGATTTAAGCAGGACTCACACCATGTGGGTCTACCTCGAGCCCACCTTCGTAACCACTGTGCTGTGTGGCTTTTTGGGGTTCATTCGTGTCTGCTCAGCCAGTGTCGGGTGTGCTACTCCAGTGTAACAGCTCACGGTGGAGTCGGGGCACGGTCAGACTCTCAGTAGTTGCTTAACGCCTCTCAGACCATTTTCTTTACCTGTAAAACCACCACAATACCTACCTTCTAGGTTTTATTTAAAAGTCTAAAGGGGCTGAGGTAGTGTTTGTATACAGCACTCAACAGGTGTCTCCGCTGTGTCAGAAGTGGGCAGCAGACTGTTCATTTAATGCCTCCTCCCCACCCGCCTCAGTTCCAGGTGAGCGGCTGCCTGGACCAGGAGCCCTGGGTGCCTGCGCGGCCACTCCATATCCCTGTGCACACCCCTCAAAGCGGCTCCTCTGACCGTGTCTCACATGAGGTCGACGGGGCCGAGAGCTTGTCCAGGGTCACACAGTTTAGGAGTGGCAGCTGTGATGGGAGTTTCTGTTTCGTGAGCCTTTACTTCTTTCCACTAAGTCTATTTATTACACGAAAACAGGGTTGGAATTCATAGGTTACTTAATATTGTGCAGAATGAAGTAAATATACTTTTTTGCTATTTACCCAGGCCCTTCCAGGGGTATCAGTAGGCTGTCCATTCCCATGCTCTGCAGACACTCCTGCAGCCTCCCCAGCCCCAAGCTCCTAGCACTGCTCCCCACCTGCACCCTCAGCTGGCCCTGGGCACGTGGTCCAGCTTCTCTGTCCTCCAACATCTAGGCTTCAGCTTCCCACATACACTTTAAATTTGTCCAGGCCCACAGGCCTGTGTGGTAAGTTACACACACACCCAGTACAGGCCCCGTTTTCAGGGTTCTGCATTTTTGGCAGTATGGAGTGAAAACCACCAAGCAAGGTGGGAAGGGAAACTTGCTGGCCATTGGGTATCATTAGCCAGAAAGCTCCAGACCCATTTTTGTGTGATTCCAGCCGGGTGTCTAGGTGCTTGACCATCTGTTTTAGTGCTCTGTGAACTTGAGGCACAGCTACCCTTTGGTGAGTGACAGGTTTTATAGAGGTTTGCCCAGTTTCGGCCTAGATTCTGTTTGCTGGGACACGCTCCTCACCCTCTGCCCTTCGTCTCTCCCAGGCGCCTACATGCAGCCCGGAGCACGGGAGAACATCGCCTACCTCACTCACACGGAGCGGAGGAAGGACTTCCAGTATGAGGCCATGCAGGAGCGACGGGAGGCCGAGAACATGGCCCAGAGGGGCATCGGCGTGGCTGCCAGCTCCGTGCCCATGAACTTTAAGGACCTTATTGAGACCAAGGCCGAGGAGCACAACATCGTCTTCATGCCTGTCATCGGGAAGCGACACGAAGGGAAGCAGCTCTACACCTTCGGCCGCATCGTCATCTACATCGACCGGGGGGTGGTGTTCGTCCAGGGCGAGAAGACATGGGTGCCCACCTCGCTGCAGAGCCTGATCGACATGGCCAAGTAGGTTGTGATAGGACCCCCGCACCCGAGAGGGACCCGTTTACGAATAAACAGTACTTTGCACCCCCTTGGAAAGAGTGACTTCTGTATTCACCAATGCTCCCATCAGGCCAGGTCGCCAAGGAAGGATGTGAAACACGGTAATGCCATTTTACGCAGTTCTTCCGCAGTGTACCGTCCTCTGCGCACAGCAGCCAAGTTGAGGGATTTCCTGTTCCCCCCCAAAGGGGACCACCTCGGAGAGTTCTCTGCAGCCCCACCATGGCGGCCTCCCCTTCAGTTTCTGGCAGCAGGCGCTTCGGCCTCAGCCGACACTGAGTGTTACAGCAAGTTCGAGTCAGTGGCTGGGGGATCCTGTGTGGTGTTCCTGATGATCTCAAGGTCTTCACAGCCCCGATAATCTGGTTCTTCCCGAAACGCCCAGGTGTCCGTGGAGAGCTGGGTGAGCTTTCGGACGGGGAACCAGTGGACAGAGGTGTCGTTAAATGTGTCTGTGTACCGCAGAGTCTGAGGGAATGCGTGCTCCTCCAGTCCCTCTAAAATCTGAGCACAAAAGACAGACTGTAAACTTGATCGTCACAGTAAACCCCACTCTGCCTTCAGTTCGCCCCTCACGAGTGTCTGTCTGCACGGGTCTGGGCAGCATGGTTTCCAGTGACAGAGATGGGAGGAATCCCCCTCCTTTTCCACCCGGCCCCTCCATTCAGGTGAATACCTTTGCAACGTAAGTGTAGTTTTCCTGCAGAATCCTCGTCAACAACCTGGAAATAAAAGATTTTAAAGCACAATTAGGTACGAGAGTGATTTTATCTAACTTAAGACAAACAAAAGCAAGGCGATTTAAATACAGTGAGAATTATACAAATCGGGTGTAGAGTAGGCATTCCGTAGAAAATGTGACTGTCTCAGTCACTGCAGCCGTTTCATCAGGGAGGAATGACAGAGCAGACACCTAGGCATCGTGAGATGGGAGGGGCACAGCTAGAAATCCAATGGTTTTCCCCATTTAAAAAAAAAATCTTGCCTATCATAAGGGAAGGGAGGAATTATGGGCAGAACCCCTCCTTAAACTTGCTCCAGAGCCTGACCTGGGGCTGGCCTTTCTCTAGCCCTCGGCCCAGCATCGTGAGCGAGAGTGCTGCTTGTGGGCCAGTCTGCAGGCACACCTCGGGGCGGACAGAATCTCCGTGCTCTCGGCTCACCTCTGCTCCAGCCCTCTGAAACTGTTCCCGATGATGACCATCTTGGAGAGCGCGTCCACCGACCAGTTGCTCCACAGAAGGTTGTTGTACAGCGCCGTGCCACAGTGCAGCATGTAGAAGATGGTGGGCGCCCCGCAGACGCTCCGCTTCCCTTCCTGGGGGCGAGCACGCACAGGAGCATGGGCACTTCTTACAATGAGGGGCGGAGGGCTCTCACCACACACACACACACACACACACGATGGAAATGTAGTTCCGTGAACCGATGGGTGTGCTAACGAACCTACCGCGGTGATCGCTGTGCAGTGCACATGTGTCACAATGCACCCCTTGGACTCATATAACGTTACACGTCAATCACAGCAACATAGCTCGGGGAGAACAAGCTGAGAGGAAAGCAAACTGAATCATGAACTGGGGAACCCCACACTCCACTGCAGTAGTAACGTGAGTGATGTGCACGTGGAAAACTGCATGGGACACAAAGGAGACCGTGATGGCAGGGAAGAACTCGTGCTCACTCAGCAGCTGGTATCCCATGAACACACAGAGCTCTGGTCAGCAGAAGGGCCCCTTGGGTCTGTGACTGCATGGGCAGGAGGGGCAGCCATGGCTACCGTCCCCATGTCCTGGGTCTGGTGAGCCCCTGTTTCCAGTGTTACTTTCCTCAGACCCCTATCACAGCTGACCCCTTCACAGATGCCCTGTTGTGAGACCTGCTGCTCCACAGCCACACTCCTCTGCAAGGACACAAGGTCCTCTGTTTGCCGTCTGGCCCGGCCTCTCCTCTCCCATTGTTCCCTCAGCTTCCCTGCCGTGGTTCCTGAGCAGCCAGCTCTGCGCAGGCTGCCTGCAGCCCCAGGCCTGCCCCTCCAGCGAACACCTGGTCAACCTTCAGATCCCAGCTCCACCCAGAAACCTTCCTCCATCCCTCCAAACAAAATGGGCCTCCTTCCCAGAAGTCTCAGTTCCTAGTATGTGGCTCTGCCACACTGTCTGATTCATTGTTTGCTTGTTTATAGGCTGGTTCCCATTTATCTGGGGCTCCCTGAAGCTCCCTGACTAGCACAGAGCAGGCACTCAGAAAAGACGATCAGAATTAAACGGCAGTGTTTTAGCAGCTTGCCACCGTCGGCAAACAATTCCCTCGTCTCATCTGGGCCTAATTTTCATGTTTCATAATAAGCAATGAGATGGCAGTTTCTCAGAACAGAGAGGACTCAAATGATCATAATCACCAAGGCAAAACACAACTAAATTCAAAGACATTGGCCCATACTGGTGCAGCCCTCTGCTTGTGAAATTATTTTCTTTTTTGCAGGTCTCAAGAAATGTCGAGTTCCAACTATTTTAGGGGATGCAGGGGTGGACAGAGACTTCATCCACAGCTCACAGCCAGGTGCTGAGGGTGTGACTGAGCGACAGCTCCGAAGGGAGAGGATGTTCTGTCCCCTTTTATCACCTCCCTTGGAACACAATAATTCCAACCAGAAAACTGTCCTTTGATGCACTGAGACTGTGTGCCCTTTAATATGTAACACTAACAGTAAACACCAACTCAGCATAATTTCAGGGCACGGACTCATCAAAAAATTTGTAACCCTAATGTGTTCTGGCTCACGCCATCTGTGTAGTTTGCTTTTCTCTGATGGGCACAACAGTCCAAGATTTGGGGAACTGGCTGGTCGCACGGGATGGCACTGGGAGAGCGGCAGGCAGTGGAAAGGACGGACTGCTGTTTCACAGGGAACCGGCTCCCACGGGCTGGAGGGTGGGGCCAGCTGGCCAGCAGTGACACAGCCCTCCCCACGCCCCTTTCCTAGATCACTCACCTCATTCTCCCTGAGGACAATCACCCCAAGGGTGTTGAGAACCGCAATTTCAAGCTGACTAAACAGAGGGTCATACACCCAGCAGCGGCTTCTGGGAATCTGCAGGTGGGAAGGAGTTATTTCAACCCAATGCCTGTGTGCACACCGTGTGCAAGGCCCAGGGAAGGGCGATAAGAGTCCAAAAACGTACCTGGCACTTTTCCAGGAAGAGAAGCAAAAACGTCAGCTGGTTTCTAGCTATGACACAGGTGGCAAAGTTCCCAATGCCGTAACACACACACTTCCAATTGCAGGTCCCCGTCACCAGGGTCTCTCCTGGGGTGGAGCCGGGGGCCACATCTGACTCACCCGGTGACGAGTCGAGGTGCGGCTTTCCAATGGCTTCCGAAAGAGCCCCCACAGGGGCATTTGGCTGCTCCAGGTGTTTCACAAGACATTCGTTGACAGTTTCTGAAAGAGCAGGCCCCTGATGCGGTCAGGGGGCATGCCCGACCCTGCAAAGCAAGTCATCCACAAGAGAGGTCCCAGGTCCAGGGAGAAAAGGTGTGGGGCGGTAAGAGCCTTGACCCCTTAGAGAGAAGGGCTACTGGCTCCACTCCCCAACACATCTGCCACGTGCAGCCGTGTCCATCAAACACGGACCTCCAGGCCTCTGCACCCCTACGGCCTACAACTTCAGAGACAGTCTCAAGAAGAAATAGCTTTCATTTACGGGTTGTTTCCATCTAAACTTCCAACGTAAACTCATTCTAGTTTAATAGGAGGTCCCTGGTAAATGCCTTGAAATTCTGACTCCTTAAAAAAAGACTTTATTTATCTATTTTTAGAGAGAGGGGAAGGGAGGGATAAAGAGAGGTAGAGAAACATCAATGTGTGGTTGCCTTTCATGCACCCCCAACCGGGGACCTGGCCTGCAACCCAGGCTTGTGCCCTGACTGGGAATCAAATCAGTGACCCTTTGGTTCACAGGCCAGCGCTCAATCCACTGAGCCACACCAGCCAGGGTGGGAGTAGGAATATTTGATGTGTAAAAAGTTATACCATATGATTTCATTCATATGTGGAATCTAATGAACAAACTGAATTAAAAAGCAAAATAGAGACAGAGTCATAGATAGAAAGCAGGAAGATAGCTATGGGGGTGGAAGGATCAAGCAAAAAGGAAAAAAGGACTCATGGACATGGACAACAGTGTGGTGATTGCAGGGGAGGGGCATACATAAGGGCTTAAATGGTAATACAAAAAAATGCAATAAAATTTTTTTAAAAAGGTAGGTTGGGCTTCTGGAGTCTAACGAAAACATTCTCATTAAATCTTCTCATATAGAGGTGGTTTCTCTTTCTTCTCCTTTTATTATACTGTTACTGAATTTAGTTGCACAAATCTGTATGCAAAACAAAAAGCTGTATGTTCCCACAAGAAGATACCAATTTTCACTTAGCAGCAAAGACACCTTTAAACAAGACCCTAGCAGGAAAGGTTGCATGAAAAACTGGCTTTTAGTCCTTGCTGGTAAAAGAACTGGTAAAAGCTCTTTGGTGAACAACTAAACAATGGATATCAAGTTGGTTACTGCCTTTTTCACCGAATAATTTCATCTCCGGGAATATATCCCAAGAAGATCATCCTGAACTTGGTAAAAGCTTTATGCATAAAGGTGCTCATTGCAAACTCATGATAACTAAAAAACCAATAAAGGAAACAAACTAAATGTCCTTCAGAAAAGTTGTAACTACTGTAAGTCTACTCCATGTGTTAATTTTGTGTTCCCACACATGAACTTTAGGCAGAGATTATAGCTGCATGGGGAAAGAGTATACATTGTAATCTCAAGGGCAAAGAGCAGGATAATATTGGGTTGGCCAAAAAGTCCATCGTTTTGCCCATACAATGGCTCTGGTAGTGCTTAGCTGCCTTTAACTTCACTTGAAATAATTTTGTTAGATTGTATTGTGATGGCTGTCATATTTGCATGCATTAAAAAAAAACTTATCACCTAGCCAGGCAGCTCCATTGGTCACAACACTGTCCTGATACGTCAAAACTACAGGCTGTCTCTGGTCAGCACGTGAACACGAATCAACTAATGGATGCAACAAACTGATGTCTCTCTCTCTCCACCCCCTCCTCTTTTCTTTAAAATCAATCAATAAAATTTTACAAAAATATATACAATTTTTGAAAAACTTAAAACTGGTGAATTTTTGTGCAGCCATTTTAATATTAAAGATGGAAGAAAATACACAGCATTTTCAGCATATGATGCTTTATTATTTCAAGAAAGGTAAACACAACTGAAACACACAAAAAATTTGTGCAGTGTATGGTGAAGGTGCTGTGACTGACTGAAGATGTCAAAACTGGTTTGTGAAGTTTCTTGGTACTACTGACATCTGGGCCAAATTCTGTGCTGTGGGCTGTCTTATGCACTGGAAGATGTTTAGCAGCACCCCTGGCCTCTACTCACTAGAAGCCAATAGTGGGAGATAGCCGACATACTCAAAGTATTCAAATTAATGAAGTTATTGGTGAAAATGAAAAATGTGTCTTTATTTTATGAAAAAAAAAAAACATTTAACGGACCTTTTGGCCAACCCAATATAAATTCCAACAGTAATGAGAATGGCAGCTAACACCCATCGCCTCCTGTGCAGCAGGCAGGAACTGTTCTAAGCACTTAACAGCCTCATTTAACACTCAAAGTTACGCCACAGAGTATGTATCATCACCTCCACTGCACAGATAAAGAAACAGAGGGTCAGAGTTAGTTAAGAAGCACGAACAAAGAGCTATAAGGGCAAGTCAGGGCTAGAACCCAGCACGCACACTGCTCTGTGAAGCAAAACGTCATTAAATGAGGGTGAGATTCCTTTCTTTGCCCATATTCAGGCCCTCCTCCCACTCCTACCACCCTCAGTTTGGTGAGTGGTACTCACCTAGTGCCAAGCTCCAGAAATCAGAAATAAGCAGGTCTGCCCTGTTGGAAAAGAAAATGGCGTGATAAACTCCTGTCCTTCTCAGGGCCATCCTAACAGTGACCCTCCACCTGACCACAATCTGGATGTGGGGAGAGTGATGGAGTGTCCTCAAACGCAGAGCCACCGAGTGACAGGAGGATAAGGTGAACTTGTGCAGAGCCAGAACACATACTGCTGGGGCTCAGCTCGGGCAGCAGAGAAGGCTTCCTGGAGGAGGCCCCCAATTCCTGGGGACAGGTCTGGGTCTGCTCCGTATCCTTGGTCCATAACAGAGGTGGATTTGAACTGATGAGCCATAAGCCACTGTTCAGGGGGCTCAGAGAACAGAATTGAAAAAAACATCTGTTCTCGTGTTCCCCACAGAGGGTGAAGGAGAGCTGGAATGTACAGGGAGTGCTCTGTAAACTGGCGCATGTATGCACAGGAGAGCAGCACGTCGTCGGCTGGGCTCTTCTCGGGGCAGTGGGGAGTGCACTGTACTTGGGGGTGCAGGTAGAAGTGGGGAGCTCCTGGGGCATACTGAAGAAGTTGAGGAGTAACAGCATCTCAATAAATGCAAAGTGCCTTAAGAGTTCTCCAAACCCCTAGGCGCCCCATTCTCCTTGGCATCTTCAGATCCTAGAAACAGTCACTACTACTTTTTTTCTCGGGCTCAATAGCTGGTCAGCCCCCTTTCTGTTTAGTGGTAACCTCTGAATCACCACCATCTCTTGACCCTAATTCCCAGGGAGGGGAGCATATAAACTTTCTTTCAGTTGTGAAGATCCTTTAGCCGTTATCTGAAAAGGTGCTAATGAAAGCTGTCATTTATTGAGCCCCTGAAGGACCACAAACAAAAAAGGCAGTAATACAAAATGACAAAGGTTTGATACCCAATCAGGGCACAAACAAAAGTGACCAATAAATACACAAATAAATGGAACAACAAATCAATGTTTTACAATTAAAATAAAACAAAACAAAACAAAATGACAAAAGTAGGTAACATTTATTGAGTGTTTCCTCCGTGTTAAGCACTATTCTAAGTGCTATCTAAGATACAGAGCAAGGCACGGAGGAATGGGGACTGGGATAAACCATAATAATGTAGCACTTTGAAGCACAGGTTTTGGAGTCACAAATACATGGGTTTGAAATTTGGTTCCATACGTTGTCTATGTCTCTCTAAAACTCCACGCCAACAGGATCCTAGCGAGGCTGAGATGTTCAGATTGGTGAGGTATGGAGAATGCTCAAGCCAGTACCAGACACTTGGCAGTTCAATGAACTAATAAGGATAATTACGTGTTTGGGTTGTTTACCCGGCGTTAGCAATAACCAATAACACTGGTGTGACATCAACAGCAAACACTGGTACTGCGTTTACGATGCGCAATGTGAAGGCACTGCTCAAAATGGTTTATATTTCCCGATTCACTGAATACTCAAAACAAGTCTACCGGTACTCTTTGCTTGCCCACCTCACAGATGAGCAAGCTGAGGCACAGAGATGACATAACCTGCCCCAAGGTGACGCAGCTGTAATTGCAATAAGAGGAATGAAAACTTTTACTGAGCGCTTATTACAATCCTGTCGGCAATGAGCTCTTACCCTCCGTGAAATCCTCACAATAACCCCTTAAGGGTTTGCGTGTATTCTCACTTTACAGATGGCGAGACTGAGGCTTGGAGAGATTCCCACGGGCGTGAAGATTCAGGGCAGACCCGGCACTCACCCGGCCTCCCGGATGCGACGAAGCACGATTCCGCAGTCCAGCTCGGGCTCCGCGTACGGATTCCGGGCCGCCGCCACTTCCTGCGGCCGCGGACGCCGAGCCGCAGAGCGCCTTCTCCGCGGAGCCACAGTGTGCCAGGGTTCCAGCGCCGCCGACGCCATTAGCCTCTGACGTCACGGGAGCGCGGCGTCCTCGGCACGTCATCGCCGCGCGCCAGCGCCGCGGAACTTTCAGGGGGCGGGAGGCGCGGGTGGCGCGTGATGCTGGGCCTCTCCGCTGCGCGTGTAGGTACTTGGGGGAAGTCGCTGGCGCCCCACCATCGCCCACGCTCGGAACCCCGGTCATCGGGCTGCCTTGGCGAATCTGGCGGGTGGGAAATGCCGGGACGCTGAGGGGAGGGATCGCGTCTAAGAGCGACTCTTTGCGGCCTCTGCGCCTTAACCGAGTTCAGATCGATCCCTGCGCCTTTGCCCAGCAATTCCCAGCCCCCTGGCACCGAAGCCAGACACTTCCCAGTGCCCTGGATGGTGATCGATCGCTTCCCAGCCCTTCGCAGTCGTTAGCGACTTTTCCTGCCCCGCTGACCCACTGAGGCCACTTCCTACACCACCATGACCACCACCACCTTCAAGCCATTGCCGGCCACTCTGGACTTTGCTGTGTCGTTACTGCCACTTCCCAGGCTGCCAGATCCTTCTGTGGTCACATCCCAACCCCTGCCCTACCGCAGGGCCATTACCGGCCTCTTCTGGACCTTTCAGGGATAAGAGAGTGGACTTGGAAGTGTGGGGCCCAGTCCTCTGGGAACAAGGGATAGGGGGTGTCAGGCTGCTTGCTGTCCTTGGTTCCGAGAGCTTAGATGCGTCTCCACAGACATACAAATATGCCTCAGAGAATACCATGAGTGTGACCCTGTGGAGGGTCTCTCCAAGATATTGAGAACTGAGAAAAAATAGAGATTGTTTAGACTATCAGAGATTCAGCGGGGTACTCTCTAGAGACTTCCCTCTACCAAAGGAGCTTTAAAAACCTCTATTGTGCTCCCAGGAGGATGACAGGGGCAAGCAAGCATTTGAAACCAAGTCTCTGGGGATATTAATCTTGGAGAAAATGACAATAGGGATACAGTTATGAAAAGACCAAAAGGTTGTCTTGTGGAAGGATTAGAACTTGTTTAATTTGTCTGGAGAGTGTTATGCAGACTATTGTGTAGCAGTTCCTGGGAGGCCAGTTTCAGCTTTGTGGAGGGATAAATTGGACACTATGAATTACCAATGTCCAGGGAGTATGCCAGACCAGGTCAGTTTTGAAGAAAGAGTACGAGAAATCCGGATTAGAGTAAATGATACAAGGGTGCATGTGTTCAGACTCTGAAATCCCCTGATAGTCTGAGTTGTCTTCTTGTAGGAGTTTAAAAGTCACTTGTTAAGTTCTCACCATGTCTTTTTTTAAAAAACATTTTATTTCTTTTTAGAGAGAGGGGCAGGGAGGGAGAAAAGAGAGAATCACCCATCTGTTGCCTCTTGGATGTCCGCCAACTGGGATGCGCCCCAACCAGAGACCCAGCCCACAACCCAGGCTGGAACCGTGACTGGGAATTGAACCGACAACCTTTTGCTTTGTGGGATGGGGCCGAGCCTACTGAGCCACATTGGTCAGGGCAAATTCTCACTATGTCTTTTGGAAATTACCCAGCTCTGGAATTCTGCATGTTCAGATAACTTTTGGGCTGTCAAGGTGACAGTTCCTTATAGTTTGACTTCCATTATTACTCAGCAACTGCCTTTTTTGCAGAGCTGTCCTTGACACCCAGCGCTTCTTCACCCCAGTCATTTAATTTTTTCTTCTGTGAGACATCGTTGTTCCAGAATCTAAGGGATTGGATGTTCTGCTACCCACTCTTTTTTATTTTGAAACTTTTTGACTTTCTAGAAAGCTCTTTTGAAGTGTACCATTTGCTTAACCATGCTGGGTCACATGTTCTTTTGTGGGTTTCTGAGATAATCTATTCCTTGTGTTTATTTTAGGTCTAAGGCACTGATGTTTGAACAGGAAGCTTCAAAACTTTTAAAAGAATCTTCAGAATGGCTTTGAACCACGCAAGCTAGAAATTGCCCCGGAACACCACCTTCAGCATGCGTCTGCCCTGTTGGGCTTTTCTGGCAAGGTTTTGGAAGCGATCTTTCTGCAGAGAACAAGAGAGCTGATGGTCACAGAACAAGATTGTGGATCTGACTTTTCTGGTAGAATTCTCTTGCTTTATTACATTCTTTCCCAGGGTTCTAAGAGGCATGGAGGTATTCATGGAACTGAAAGGCTTGCTAGGAGGGAAGTAGCACTTTCATGTGGAATAAAAACTAAGCAAGCGACAGTTGTGACTGAAAACACTTAAGCCTCCCATGTCTGGATGCACTGGATCGGGGACACAGAGAAACGGTCACTGCTGGGGACAGAGAAGCCATAACTGGAAAAGAAAACCCCAATAAAGAGGATGAGGGTGACTGGAAAGTAAATGGCTGCCTCCACCTCCACAGAGACGAAGTCAGCCTCATGGTGAGTAGCGAGGCCTGTTGTGGTTCCTGCCTGGCGGCTGGACGGATGTTTTGGGTTAACTGAAAACCCCCAGCCAGATTGTCTTGATTTTATTAAGCAGGGAAAAAGCCATTTACTTCAGAGCAGCTGGATCAAACATGTGAGCCTTTCCTCACCAAAACTGACGTGTTCTAAACTTGCGAGCTTCTTGCAGGGTTCAAGTGAGTCCAGCATTGCTGGTAGATTGTAGGGAAACTAATCATGCATCTGGCTTTGATCATACTGGCGTTGGAGTCTTCATTGAAAGACAAGACATGGTTGCACTGCAGAATTGCCCCATGAGGAGAGGTTTGGCCAGTCTTCAGTTTGGCCCTTGAAGAGCATTACACAGTGCCTGCCTGTAGCTTCGCTCCCTTCTCAACCCCACCCGGGTTAAGCCTCTCTCGTGATCTTGTTCAGCAAACGTTAATGGAGGAGATGAAAGGGAAAGGCCTGGTTTAAATAGACTGAGCAAGGTTAGGGCCTGGCAGTGTGCACGTGGAAAGCAAACAGATGGAGCAGTTCAAAACAACACCCACATCTTCTCGTGTGTGCTTGGAAGAGTGGGGGAGTTTTTACCCCAAGACCCTGGGAAAGGGTAGCATGGGGCCCAGCAGTGGGGTTTCTAAGTTGAGTTTGAAACATTTTTGAGGCTTTTTGATTTGGACTTGCCCTGAAGCCAGTTGCACATCAGGAACTGAGGAAAGCGGACTGTACTAGTAACTGCGTTAGTGCTCATCACCAGAAGATAAGGTGGGAGCCAGAGGGGGTGGTAGGGGACCCGAGGGAGAAGAGCACAGGTGATGACAGAGTGGGCACAGCTCCTCCTTAGGCTGGAACCTCATAGGTGTGCTCTTGGAGGTTCAGAACTAAAATTCAGGTCCAGCCTTTGTGGAGTTTGCCTTGAGGTCTCGAAGAGGTTATTATAAGACTTTAGGGAAGAGCAGAGAATTAGGGAAACCGAGAAGAGAGATTCCTGTGGGGATCAGAAGTTTGAAGAGGGATCGTGTTTGAGTTACCCTCTTAAGGTGTCGATGAGCAGAGGGGTTCTCTGTGGACTCGGAAAGGCCTCAGTTTTTCCTCGATAGACCCACATCAGGCACTGAAACAGGCGGTCACTGTTGCCCTGTTTTTGCTGGGGCCCCATTGCACTCTAGGCTCTCAGTCACGTTTGCTAAATGAATCCGTAAGTTCCTGGCAGAGGGGATATTTCGGGAGATCATCATGCCCAAGGTTGTGAGGAGTGCATCCGAGACATTCCTAATTTACTCTGATATCAGGGCCTTAAAATACAGTTACTGAGCCACGTGCTTACATAGTTAAGGTGCAGTGTCTCAAATGAGAGGCGTCATTGCGGGCCGTTTGTCTTTCCTTAGCTGTCTGTCTTTCACACAGATGGTTTGACAACTGGGGAGAGGCATGTTTCTAGTTAGACTCAGCTGCACTTATGAAATGGTTTTCATTTACTTGTAGCCACTGGGTTCTTTCTCCTCTGGCTTTGCAAACCCTGAGTAATGAGCTCTTTGTGGGCTGGGAAACAGGAAGCTGTGCCTTCAAACGCCCTGGTCGTTGGATGAAAGGAGACATGGCCCGACTCTGTTCTCTTGCCAGGTGGAATTACTTTTTCCTTTACGATGGTTCAAAGGTAAAGGAAGAAGGGGACCCAACAAGAGCTGGCATTTGTTATTTTTATCCTTCTCAGGTAAGCCACACAGCTTGTGATGGTTTTGTGGGAATTCACACAACATGTTTATGCCTCAAGTAGTGACTTTTTTTCTTGCTTTTCCTTTATTTAAAAGTGTCTTTTTTAAAAATTAATATATTTTATTGATTATGCTAATACAGTTGTCCCATTACCCTCCCTTCATTCTCCTCCACCCTGAACACCCTTTCCCACCCACATTCCCCACCTTTAGTTCATGTCCATGTGTCAGAAGTTCTTTAGCTTCTAATTTCCCCTACTATTCTTGCCCTCCCCCTGTCTATTTTCTATCTACGTTCATTGCTACTTACTCTTCGTACCTTTCCCCCCTCTCCTCCCACTCCCCTGTTGCTAACCCTCCATGTGATCTCCATTTCTGTGGTTCTATTCCTGTTCTAGTTGTTTGCTTAGTTTGTTTTTGTTTTTATTCTAGGTGTGGTTGTTAATAATTGTGAGTTTGCTGTCATTTTACTCTACATGTTTTT
>CM052546.1:55573725-55656528 GCA_028533065.1 Trachops cirrhosus | reverse complement strand
AACTAAAGGGGGGGAATGTGGATGGGAGAGGGTGTTCAGGGTGGAGGGGAATGAAGGGGGGATAATAGGACAACTGTAATAGCATAATCAATAAAATATATTAAAAAAAGAATATGTTTTCTGAAACACATTATTTGATGAGACCCTAAGACTCGGTTTTCCTCCCAAAACACGAACCAACCTCTTCTTATAATCTGGAAAGAAGTTGTGTTTAAGAACCCTACCTTGCCCTGGTTGGTGAAGCTCAGTGGATTGAGCACCAGCCTGTGAACCAAAGGGTCGCAGGTTCAATTCCCAGTCGGGGCACTTGCCTGGGTTGCAGGACAGGTCCCCAACGCAGGGGCACGCAAGAAGCAACCACACATTTATGTTTCTCTCCTCTTTTTCCTCCCTCTCTTCAAAAATAAATAAATAAAACCTTAAAAAAAAGAAAAAGAACACTACCTTAACATTCAAACAGCTCAACTGTAATAGAAAATTCAGCTCTCATTAACTGGATGAGCAGACTCAGCAGTCTCTTAAATGCATTAACTAGGATACCAGCCTCAGAGAATGTTTGTAAGGCAGAGTCAATGACACGGCACTTAGAAAAAATGCTCAAGGAACAACAGATGTTACTGCAGTCCTGCCATTACCTTCATCATCATTACTATTATCAGATTTCGGGTTGGCGGGCGCGGGGAGGAGCGGGTACCTAGCAAAGTGACTGAGAAATCGCGTGCTAAAATCACAGGCTGAGTTCAAATCCCCACTCTACCAGGGACTCGGTGTGTGAGTATTAAATGCACACTAAGTTCCCAGCGTGGTGCGCTGCACAGTAATACATTCATTACGCGACAGCGATTGTGACTTTTGTTTGCCAGTTGCCGCAAGTAGCCTTCAGGGACAGGGAGTTCATGACTTCCACAGGCAGTATCCACCTGTTCAGCTCTGTTAGATAGTTTTCCCTGCTTATTCTACTCATGGTGCAGCGGTTGGACGCCTCTGGATCCAACCCACCCAGGAGTGCGAAGGAGAAAAACGCTCCGCGGCTTCCCGTAAACACGGGAGACAATAATGGTACTGCCTCCCTGGGCACTGGACATGGTAACGATCCGAGTTGTCACGAGTTAAAGAGCCCTCGGCTAGTGCTAAGTATTTGCTAGACGCTTCAGACAGACAATCTAATGTAACATCAAGACACTTCAACCAGATTGGTTCTATCGGCGTTTCCACGCTCCGGGTGAGCAAAACGAGGCTCAAAAAAGTTAACAACAACTTGCCCTAAGTTCCACAGCTGGCCAAGGCTTGAAGCCAGGTGGGCTTGATGCAAAGGCTCAGGCGTCTCTCTACCCTACAGTCCAGGCTTCGCGGTGTAGGTTCCGTTCCCAAATCGACCCAGGCCCCGACTTCCCGGTAACCCCGAGCGGGCCCGCCCCTCTCCCGGCCTCCGCAGAGCTGTCTGCGAAGTCCACACCGGCGAGGCCGAGCCCTGCCTCCCCGGGCGCTCGCAGCTACTCCCTCCTGGGACGGAGTTCCCCGTTCCTTCCACTCCCCAGCCCAGCTCGCCTCGTCCAGATTCGACGTCCCAAACAAGGTCCCACTCGGTGACAGAAGCTCGCCGTTCTGGACGTCGGAACCCGGATGTGCCCTGTCCGGCGCGCCAGAAATGACGTTTGCAATAGCGGAAATGGCGCGCTGGTTGCCAGGGCAGCAACGGAAGGTTGGAGCGTCTTTGGCTTACAGAGGCCGGGCTGAGATGCAGAAAGGAGACTTAGGCTTTCAGGTTCCCGCGTGGCTGGGTGGTGCCGTCCCCGCTAAGTCGGCTTCCCTGCCGCGCCCATGGGCTTCGTGGCGACGCCCAGCCTGTAATGAATGGTGTGGACCTCGCCGAGCCTCCTTTGCCAGCCTGGAATTCTAAATCTGTAAAATGAGGATATAGGACTAGTTCATAGGATAGTTGTGAGGAATTGTGTGAGACATCAAGGGAGCCGGGACACGGCATTCAAATGAGAATAATGAAGGTCAAGACTGTATCCTGTATCTTCGGGGTCTCTCAGTATAAGCATTGTGTGGGCACAGAGCCTTATATAGCAGTTTGAGGACATGAAGGAATGAATCGGCAAACTCTAGAGGTCCCAAGTATTCCCTCCACGAAGTCTTTCCAACAAGTTCCGAGAATGCAATGGACAAAGTCATCCCTCCAGAGAATCCCTCACCAGCTGTGGACTCTGTGTAGGGACATGGACCCTGGAGTTCTAGTCTCAGCTTGCAACTTACCAGCTGTGGACCTTGGGCGTGTCATTATATTTCCCTAAGCCACAGTTTTCTCGTCTGCGGAATGGTTGAACAATCCAATGATATACAATATGTAAGCAATTAAAACTGTACGCAGTACACAGTAAGTGCTTAGGAATTGTTAGCTGTTCACGTTTGCATATGTTCTCTCTTGATCTTCTCCCAATGAAAGAAAGATCCCAGGGGCAAATAGTGGAGTGAACAAAGAGCACTGGACTTAGAGTCAAAAGACTTGGGCCCAACGTCCCGTGGTTGTTATTAATTAAATGAGAACCTACATGAAGTTAATTGAATGCTGACTTCTTAGGAATGAGGGCTGGAATTAAATAGTCTCTGTATCCCTAGTGACATGTATTGTCACTGTGCCCAACCCAAAGTATGTCCTCAGAAAAGAAACTAGAAAGTGAGGTTTTAGTACAGAGCAGGGGTGGGAGGCTGGAGAAGAGTCTTAACAGACCAAAAGTTTCACTAAGGAGCGGAGTGAGGGAAACGAGATGAGATAAGCCATTTTGAGTCTGGGCCTGAAAATGTTTACACAGCTGTTTATAGCCCAAAGCCAAAAATATAAGCACAGCTTGGCTTCTCTGAAGCTGTGTCTATAGCTTCACACTAGACTTTATGGAGGTGTAATTACTTTGATCATGAGGAACTAATGGATTTGCTTTGCCAAATGGATCCCACCACGTGACTTCTGGAGAGAGAGGTTTGTGGACTATTGTGAAGTCATTAAGAAAGCAGGCTCTGATCAGGGGATCCAAGTGTGCATCCTCAAGAATGGGACAGATGGCAACCATGTACCACCTGATAGGACGCCCTGAGAAGATCACAGCATCACTCCTGTGATATCCTGCTGCAAGTGCATACCCTGGACCAAATCACGAGGACACGTCAGACAAACCCAAATAAAGGGACATTGTACAAAACTAGCCTGCAATCCTCAAAAGTGCCAAGGTGGTGAAAACCAAAGACCCTGTAACTTCCATACTGAAGGAGACTAAGACATGGCAATCAGATGCAATCATGACCAAACTGGATCCTTTTGCTATAAAGGAAGTTATTGGGACAACCGGCAAAATTCAAATGGAGTCTGAGGTTTCCATGGAGTGATAGTAGTGATGTGCCCATGTTAATTCCCTGATTTGGGGGTGTTACACTTACATTGCAGAATGTCTTTGTTGGAAATATGAAAGTATTTGGGGGTTATAGAGCATCAAGTAGGCAACTTAATTTCCAATGACTCAGAGAAAAAGCTTTTTCATTTATAATTTTTTTAAAGGAGGTTCTGGAGTAAAACTTCAATGATCCCAATCTCTATTTTTCTGCCTCCTAGGTTTGGGACCCGAGGCAGGTTGCCTCACTTCTCTGTACCTCAGTTTTCTCGTCTGTAAAGTGGGGGTAATGAAAGTGCTGCTTTAAAAGGGTTGGTTTCAGGACAAAAGAGGGGGTGAAGCTAATTAAAGCATGTAAAGCTCCTGAAATAGTAATTGCTTTGTACATGGTTGTGGCTAATTTTCGTTTAAAAGACCCAGTCTCATACCTTTGCATGGAAGGCCTCTCAGCCTGAAAGGTTTCTTTGGATTTTGGGGTTCAAATACCCAGACTCAGGAAAAGCAAGAATAGAGGCAGCCAGAGACTTAGATTTAGGATCTCATATCCATCCTGGTCTCTAGTCACCACCCAGAGAAACCCTTGCTTTGGGACTCAAGGATATCCAGACCCGTGTTTAGATTCCCAATGAGGTACTCAGACATGTAGCCTTCCCAGAGGGGTTGCCAAGCAACAAGGCTCCGCTGCAGGAGCCTGGCAGGGTCTTCGGACACTCATCCGTCCAGCCCTCCCTTTTCACAGATGAGGCAACGGAGGCAGCCATGCCGCAGGGAGCATGCCCAGGGCTACACAGCGAGTTTAAGGACGGAGCCAGTTCTGGAACCCATGAGTTCAGACTTCCAGGCCAGTACTTTCTCAGCTATTCCATGCCTGGGGCCATTTCTGTCTGCTTATTTGAGCTAACACTTTGAGTGATTCCTGTCCGTTCAGGGTCACAATGACGGGCCCTCTGCATGTGTCATGTCTCCAATTCCTCACCTTCCCAAGGCCATCTCTATAGCCACCTGAGTGCACACCTAACCACTCCTTTAGGCAGCCTGCACCATCCTGCACTGTTCCCGTGTCGCCTTCAAGAGACTTTGGGGCAAAAATCCTTGCTCAGTTACAACTTGAAATAGATTGATACCATAGAAACAACTCACAAGTGGCATTTCAAAGCTGATATATTTAAAGTCTAGCACAAGTACCTTTTCTAGGACAGTGACATTATACAGTTGCACATGGCTTATTCTTATTTTGAATCTTGTCATAAAATATATATATCGTGTCCTGAATTGAAGATTCAGATCAGCTAGACTATCAAATTTGCCTTCCCTGTAAATGTTTCTTACAGATGGTTTTCTACCCTTTCAAGAACTTGTAAACACTTTATCCTGTAAAGCTGGGACATGATGTTCTACAGGCTTGAGGCATTTCCTGTAAAGCAAGCGTCCTCAGTAGCACACAGGTGAGACAAGGAGCCACAGCTTTCATTCATTCATTCAGTCAGCCAGTCATTAACAAATGTTTAATAAGCTCCTATGTATCACCTATTGCAGTGTTAACAATTACCTTCGAGCAGAGTCGCTGGAAACAACAGTAAACATTATCTCAGTTTCTCTGGGTAGAGGAATTCAAGAGTGGCTCAGCGGGCTTGTTCTGACTCGGGGTCTCCGTTGTTCTCTGTCGGGGATGCAGTCAGGACGGGACCTGGGACTGCAGCCATGGGTAAGCTTGCCTGGAGCTGGAGGAGCCCCTTCAAAGGTGACTCACTCACGTAGCTGGCAGGCTGGTGCTGGTCGTAGGCAGGAGGCCTGAGTTCCTGGCCACGTGAACCTCCACGTAAGGCACTGAGTGTCCTCATGACATAGTGACAGGCCTCCCTGAGAGTGATTTGAATCAAGAGGTAACAAGGCTGAAGTCACAGTTTTTTATTTTTGTTTTTAATGAACTTGCCTTGGAAGTCACACACTGTCATTTCCCTAATATTCAACTGGTTACGTGGTCAGCCCTATTTAGGGTCACCAGATTTAGCATATGAAAATAAAGGAAGTTCCATTTGAATTTCAGACAAATAATGAATAAAATCTTAGTGTCAGTGTATGCCCCATGCAATATTGTAAAATACTGAAAAAGTCATTCATTGTTTGATCTGAAATTCAAGTTTAACCATCCACCTTCTGTTACTCTGGAACCCTGTCCTTTTTCAGTGTGCAAAGGGACATCATACAGAAGGGCATGAATATCAGGAGGCGAGGACCCCCGGAGCACCTTGGAAGCTGCCTCCCACAACCCTCCACATGCCAGGTATGATGTGGGGTAAACGGTGAGCAATTAAAAATGACGGTTCCCATACTCGTTCAGTTGGCAGTTCAGTAAGACCAACCTGAATCAGATCACCAGGCAAATAAATGCAAAACCCCGACTACGACAAAGTGCTTCAAAAAGAAGCTGCTGGTGCTCGGGACAGGTATGGGGTCCTCATCAGAACAACCACCTTTATGTTTTGTAGACTGAGCTTTCACATGTGACTGTGTGTGTGTGTGTGTGTGTGTGTGTGTGTAAGGGGTGGTATATGGAAGGTTCTGACATTAAAAGAAAACAAAATCTTGAAAATACACACAAATCAACACATGCCAAAAATGGAGAAACCCAAATAAGGTCCGTGCCCTTGCCAATTTCCTGGGTTTGATATTGATCACAGTTGTGCGTGGGCACTGGGGAAGCTGTGAGGACTCTGTACTACTTTTGTAACTTCGTATCAATCTAGTTAGCTCAGAATAAAAAATTCACCAACAACCCATTAAAAAAAAACAGCTGTTACTTATAGCAACAAAGTTCGATGAGAATAATCCAGACTTGTGGAAGGACTTAAATTGGAGAAGGGCCACTTGGCCAAGGGAATGCCCAGTGAGGGGAGCTAGGGCTTTCACCTGAAGGAATGGCATTCTCATTGCTAATTATCCTGAAGTGTTTGCTTAGAACAGAGGAGGGCAGAGGGTAGATGTCCTCCTGGTTCTAGGCCCACATTTGGGGCTTGGGGAGATGTGGAGGAGCTCCATCAGTAGTAGCAAGAACCATCCCTGGTTCCAAGGTGAGGCTGGGGTTTTAGATGACCTAGGTTTTGGGGGGCCCAGAATCACTGTAATTTCAGACAGTTCTTTATTTTTGTACCCTAATTGAACAAAGGGAACATTTGATAAAGCCATACATTTAATTGAAGAAAGAAAAGATTTGATGAATTCATAGGTTATTTGATGACCTGCAGGTAAGGTTGATCATTTTTTTTATGACTGTGGCTGATTCTATTTTCCAGAGATGGACACCTATCTGTCACCCCTCAAGCTCTTCTGCTTTGTGATCTCGCCACGCTGACATCAAAAGGAGCCCGTTTCTCTACACTCTCGAATGTGGGAGAGGCCTATGACGGCTGTGACAAACTAAGGGTGAGTGGCACTGGGCCAGTTCCAGGCACACCCCTGAACTGGCCGGCTGTTGTGCTGCTTCTGGCCTCTTGCAGCACTTGTTCTGGGGAAAAACCAGCCACCATAACAGAAGTATGACGATCCTGGGACCGCCATGCCATGAGGAAGCCAAAGCTAGACGTGTGGAGAGGCCACATAATAAAGACGCCCAGCAAAAGCCTCTGGTGCTCCGACCATCCCAGCCCACGGCCAGACATGCTAGTGAAGAAGCCTCCCGTTGACACCAGTCCCAGCAGCCCCCTGGCTGTGAGAACCGCCCTGCTCACTCCAGGTAACTCCCAGAGCTGAGATTTTGCAATAAATTGTGTCAGGTGACTCAGTTTTGGGGCTGGTTGGTTTTGCAGCAAAAAACAAAGTGGAACAATGAACGGGGTTGAATGTCTTCTGCTTCCTGGTGAGTGTTAACAGTGAGCTTCCTGTGTTCATAACCATCAACTGCCCAGCCCGACGCACTTCCTCAAGACAAGGAGAGACAAGAGTTGTTTTGCACCAAGGGTTCATCACGTCCCAAGCACCCCTGCTCACGTCACCCATCAGCCCCCTAACGAACCCGGGAAGTTTAACTTCCCTCTTTTACAAATGAAGAAACGAAGGCTCGAGTCACTCCTCTGATAAATCGGCCCAATTCCAAAATCCACACCGCAAACCACTGAGTCACTTCCTTCCCAAAGCTTCACTATTACCATCTTTACAGATGCAAAACTGGCCCTGGATGGGTGGCCCAGTTGGCTGGAGCATCATCTCGATGCGCCAAGGTCGTAGGTTTGATCCCTGGTCAGGGTGCAAGCACGAGTCCACCAATGAGCGCATTGCTGGGTAGAGAAACAGGTCAATGTTTCTCTCTCTCTCTAAAATTGACAAATGAAAATTTAAAAAAAAGATGAAAAACTGTTCTGAGCCCTGTTGCTCTTAGCCTTTGGAAGCTGAGCAGTAAAGGGTTAATGCAGCAGGCTTAGAGAGTTCAAGGCCCTCACAGGCCAAAGAAAGGATGGGCCCCTGACCAACTCCGGGCGATCTCCTCTAAGCCCCCGGAATATTCTGTCCAATAAGAGCCTCTCAGAATACCTGGGACCCTAAACCGCACCAGGCCAGACAGTCTGTGTTGGCAAGGTGACTTGCAATGGGGACCTTGGGTCATGCTCTATCCTTTGACCCCTGCAAGGGCTGGGGACTAAGTAACTGAGGCTAGTCATGTGGTTGCCCTACACCTGCGTGACTGCTGCCTAATACAAGTGCTGGACACCGAGGCCCAGGTGAGCTCTTCCGGATGGCAACACTGAACACATGGGGTCACGGAGCACTGCCAGGACAATGACGCGCATCTACAGGGCTTCGGAAGCTCACACCTGGGCTCTCCTGGACTCTGCCCCACATGCCTTTGCCAATTCCAGTCTGTATCCTTTTGCTGCAATAAACCATAAACACAAGTCTAATGGCTTTTCTGAGTTCTGTGAGTCCTTCGGGCAAATCACTGAACCTAAGCATGCCCTTGGGGACCCCGACCCAGGCTGGAGCCGTGCCTGGCGCAGACCCTTCCTCCAGCCTTCACCTGCCATCCTTCCACTCAACAAACTTCAGGATGCGGAAACAGGACCTGTTTGCTATATAAAGTAAGGCACAGACAGATGAGTCCCTCTTCACTTTAGTCAATAATATATTTTTTTTCTTTGTGAAATTGAGAACTGAGGAGGAATCAAAGAAAGCCTCATATATTAAATTTTTAAATAGATCCTTTGAATTCAAAAATAAGAGTCAATAGCAGAGGCACAGGTTGTGGGCCTTGTCCCGGCAAACAAAGCCACCGAGGCGGTCCTGCAGAGGGAGGGTGACAAAGTTCTCACCTTTCTTAAAAAAAAGTTCTCAAGGGGAAAAATATAAAATACTTAAGTTTCAAAGGCCTGACTACTTCCACACTCTTCGTTTTCTATCCCCGAGTATCCGAAGATCAAGTGTTTCCAGAAAAGTTCTCAATGGTTCAGGCTTTGCAAACAGAAGCAAATACATTCCTCGTGAGCAGTCCCATAACAGCAAGCAATGTGCTTGGATTCGAGGTCCGATTTCCGCTCCGACGCAGTTCCTGCCCTTCCTGGCAACGGAGCCACTTGCAGACATCTGAAAGTCGGGGAGAAAAGCATGTTAGGCCCAGAGTAACAATTCTGAAGCAGACCTTTCATATTCGTATGTGTGACTGCAGAACGTACGGGCTTCACACATTCACATGAGATGTGAGGGTATCTCTCTGCATCCAGGACGGCCAGAGAGAATTTAAATTACGTTTCTTGGCCGCTTCCTGACATCTCCACCTGCACTCACCTGACCTCACCAATACACTCTTCTTATTAACGGAGAACCAATGGCAACGACGGCATGGCAAAGGCCAATGAGCGTCGGAGGGGAAGGGAAGGGTTAGCATTTCAAGGCCAATGCCTTACGTAACAGGGCATGAATGTGCTGTACTACTTGTACTGGCCTGACTAGCCAAAGAATAGAACCGAAAGGAGAAAGTACTAACAAAGTAAGCTTACAAAAGAATTCATGTAAAGCTACCCATGTGGCTCTTAGTAAATGTTAAACCCAGCTTGTTACTCAAACCTGATTTTTCTCTCGAAGCTAGAGCCTATGTGTTAAAAGTTTTTTGTTTTGTTTTGTTTTTACTGTAGTTTCCCATTGAGCAGTTTCTACTGCTGTGTGAACCTAGGAAGCAGCCTGACCTCAGGACCCCAGGAGTTCAGCAGCTAGGAAGTCAGACGGCACAAGGACGCTGACCATAGAGGTGTGTATCCGGACCAGCAAGGACGCTGCCTGCGTGGCCACAGCCCCCTCCCCCGCCTGATTCTTCGGTTCTGCTTTCCCTCTCCCTCCGGATAAACCCCCCAGCCTGCACCGAGATGTTAAGATGGGCTTTGGGACAAGAGTCTCCCATCTTCTCAGGTGGCGGGCACTTGAAGAAACCACTTTCCTTCTCATCAGCACCTGTCTCATGAGTTTGGCTTTCATTGCAGCTGGTAGCAGAACCTGTATTTGGTTACAACTCCAAAACGTGTCCTGTGCATGCAATCTCGTTGTGAAAGTAAAGCAACAAATATTTGGCTTTTGGTACAGAGAACATTCAGAATTCTACTACTAAACTGGTAGGAACAGAGCAGGGGAAATAAGAGGAAGAGAGAAACATGGAGAAAACCTGTTTTCCACGCGAGGGTTCTTTTCTCTGGAATTGAGGATCCCAGAGAAAACCGGAACTCCAGGATCTTAGCACAACTTAAGATGGGAACCCTGGTGGCCCTGGCTGGGTCAGTCAGTTGGTTACAGAGTTGTCCCGATATGCCAAGGCTGCAGGTTCAATCCCCGAGCAGGGCATATATAAAAATCAGTCAGTGAATGCATAAATAAGTGGAAAAACAAATCGATGTTTCTCTCTCCCCCCTTCCTCTTTCTCTTTAAAAATCATTTATTAAAAAAATGTACTCTTTCCTAAGATGGGAACCATGGTAAATGATAGGGACTGAGCGTCCCCAGCCTTGCAGGCTAGTGCAAAGTGGATTTTGTTTTTAAGATGAAAAAATGTGCTAATTATTTAAAAATAAGGAGACTAAAACTAGAGTCTGGACTAGAAGCTCTCTCTCCATTTAAAAGACATGGGAAAATACCAGGCATATCAGTGACCTTGAACCTGATGAGGGAGGCTGAGGCGCTCAGCCTCAGGGTGGAAAATGGAGGCTGAGTTGAGTCAAACCTGAAGTGAGTTCTGAAATCTTTGACTTCAATTCAAATCCAAGTTCAGAACCCATTCCACTACCCCTTAGCAAAACATGGATGGAAAAATATGCACTTAAATCGATCATTAAAAGCGAACTCTGGGGGAGAGGACTCTGGGGGATAAGTCTGCCATCTGGTGACTGCCTCGGGAGAGTCAAAGCCCTTCCCTAGGCTTGGGTTTTCTGCTCCGTGAAATGGGGCAGTTGTGCTGCCCGACTCCGAGGGAGGCTGAGGGTTAAATGGGCACATGGGGACCGCTTGGCCCAATGCTGCAGGGGTTATTCTTAGACCAGAACTGCTTGTGGCTATTATTGGAACATTAATTGCTTTGGGCCAAACCTGAGGCTGTTTGTAGAAGCTGGACTAGCAGATGGCATTCTGTGCAAAAACGGTTCTAGAATCCCCCATCGTGCTGGTCCTTGGTGCACACCCCCAATGCCAGATAAACTGTTTTCTCCTTGGCTCAGCATTGATCCCTGCCCCCAACCCCGTCCAGGGCTGGCAGACCAAGCCTCGCTTCTATGAATAGCTCCCCAGTCTGTCACCATGGAAACCTCCCAAGGGCTAGGTCAGGCCACCTTGGGGGCACTCCTCCCCAGAGAGGCTCTGGAAGAATAAGCTTTTCAGAAAAGTGGCTCCTGGGCTCAGAAGTGGGTCCCCAGTGAGGGCCTACCTGGAAATCATGAGCTTCCCAAGGGGGAGGAGGTGCTGTTCTGGTTCACCTGGAGGAAGACGACACACAGAGGAAGGGGTCACGGTCAGGTCGGGGTGCCAGGGTCTCACTGCCCTGAGGTTCACCCCTCAGCATCACAGTCAGGCACACACACATTCACCCATCGAGTATCTACTGCACACCTACTCCGAGCCAGGTGCTGGGGTGCGTGAACCCGGCAGACCCAATCCTGTGCTCATGTAGCTCACATTCTAAGGGGGAGAGAGACCGTCAAGCACACACACAGGGAAGATGTCAGCCCCAGGCAGCACAACGGGCCGACAGAAGGGACCTCTGCTGGGGCGAATGCACACAGGTGCCCAGGGCAGGCCACTCAGGGGACACCCTTCAGGCTGTAGTGCGAGGAAAACTCCAGTCCTTGTCCAGGTTTCAGGCACACGGCTCCTAAAACCCTTGGAATCTCTGAGCATCTTCTGTGTGCTACTGAGATGACTATGGCTGGGGGACCCAAGGGAGTGTCAGGGCAGTGGCGGCTGGTCACCAGAAACACCAATGCATGATTGAAGGGTTGGGAATTTCAGCCCCATACCCTGCAGCCTCTGGGGAGGGGAGAGGGGCTGGAGATTGAGTTACTAACCAACAGTCAGTGACTCAAATCAACCATGCCTACTTCGTGAAGCCTCCATGGAAGTCCCTCAATTACGGGTTAAGAGCTTCCAGGTCGGTGAGCACTGGGGGGTGCTGGCAGGCTGGTGCACCTGGGACAGGCATGGATGCTCTGCCCCTCCCCCAGTACCTTGCCCTGTGCATCTCCTCTGCCTGGATGTTCCTAAATTGTATTCTTTATAATAAACCCATAATCTAGGAAGCATAGTATTTTCCCGACTCCTGTGAGTTGTTTCAAAGAATTATCAAACCTGAGGAGTAAGGGGTGCAGGAAACCCCAAATGTGTAGTTGTCTAGGCAGAAATATGGGTATCCTGCGTACCCCACTGCAGCTGGCACCTGAGATGGGGGCAGCCTCACGGGATGGGGCCCTTAGACTTCAGGGTCTGAGGCTGTCTCTGGGAGTCGGGGCCAGAACCGAACTAACTCAGCACCCAGGTGCTGTCCAGAGAACTGGTTGTTACTGTTCGAAAACACCCCATAAACAGAGATCTAAAAGATGAAAATGAGTCCAGCCACAAAGAGATCGGGGTGGAAAAGCATCCCCGGCAGAGGGAACAGCAAAGACCTGGAAGGGCAAGGGGGTCTGGAGCCTAGGGAGCAAGTGTACACTTTTGCATTAGTTGCAATTCTAGTGTGTGAGCTGCTTTGTCTTGCTGGGTAATATTTTTCCATGTTTTTGGTTTCATGATGACCATTTTCGATGGCTACCTATGGTGCTATAGAATGCCACGTGCCACCATTTACTTAACTGTCGCCCTACGGTCATTTCCAGTTTTTGCAATATCCTGAAGGAAGTCGCGTGCACCGGGGAGGGCCATGGAGGGGAGGAGGGCAGAGAGCAACTGCAGGGCGGATCTCCTGGTGAAGAGCGCTGACGATGACAGAGCACATGCCATTCCTTCGCACTTAGTTCCTTGTAAGAGCAAAAACCAGCCCCGGGCCAGCTGGATGTCCCGAACATGCCCTACGCTGCAGGGGGCTAGAAAGTGGTCCAACTCTTTTGTGAAACAATTTTAGCCTCGTAGTTCGTCGCAAAAATATTTGGACCCTTCCACCCACTGATTCTGTTCCTTAAAAATGTATTCTAAGGGGATGAGTCAATAGAGCCCCACCCCAAACCCCTTGCCAAACAGAAGAGAGGCAAAATTAGGGCGCTGCGCACACGACTTCATTCCGGATAAATTGTAAATGGCCTCAGGGCAACAGCTAAGTAACTGGTGGCACGTAAAGATAATGCCTTCCAGAGAAGACTGTGTAGCCATCCAAGATGGCAAGTGTGAAACCCACTATTTTACAAACAAAGCAGCTCAGACATTGGAATCACCATGAATGCAGAAGTGCCTATTTGGGTGGACAAAGAAAGGCAACAGGCAAAAATGAAGAGAGTTTGTGATTGGGGCTCATTCCTCTCAGCCCTGCCTGTTTGTTTCTTGCTACATCATTGCTTTGGTTAAAACAGGTCAGACACGAGTGCTAACGAATTCTGGCAACATGCCTTCGCAGTGCAAGCGATGGGCCTTCAATACCCACAACGGGAGTGTGGGCCCCCCCCAAAGAAGGGAGGCGTGCACAGAAGCCGAGTCCCTGGGCAATCGGGCTCCTTGACCTTGGTAATTAAACAAGGGACTGGCACAGGATGGCCCGACCTTTATTTGCCAAATCAAATAAAACACACACACTGGAAGGACTGACACTAGCACCACAACTCAGTTACAAGGGAGCGCTGTAACCCCAGTAGGGCTGCTGTGATGGTGGTCCGAGGGCAGTTCTTGACACAACCCGTGGGCCACCTCCCAGGGACAGGGGACATCCCAGACGCATGAGCCGCACAGCCGAGGGGAGTGCCTGGGGCTAAGGAGCACGTGTGCGTCTACATCACATTGGTGCCCGCACCGCCTGACCCTCACCGTTCTCCTTCCTCGGTAGGCTGATGAAAATTTAGCTCTGGGTCGTGTTTGGGAACTGCTGCTTCAAATAAAACTGAATGTAAGGCTAAACACAGAAAGGTGCCACCAAATCCCCTCCAACTGCTTTTAAGCCCGGAGACCAGGTGAAGGGAGGGACGCAGGCAGTGGGCAGCTGAGACCGGCCCTGGCTGGTCAGACGCTTAGACAGCCTCTGGCCGGACCCCTGCCCACCGGTTTTCTGGTGGAGAAGCTGTCCCCCACAGGAGAGAAGCAAAGCGCAGGAAGTCGTGCAGCTAGTGGTATAGCCGGGGGAACAGAATCCAGAATCCCCCTGGGGGTTTCTAACCTGAAAATATCCTTTCAGACTGGCTGGTGTTTTATAGTCCCCTTTCAAGACCTAAGAAAAAGAAAAAAAAATCACTCTCGTGGCAATGGTAAAAAAACAAAATTTAGTCTATTACCTCCACACCCATCCACCCCGCCACCCATTCACTTACCCACCCATCCACTCATCCACCCA
The DNA here is from genome assembly GCA_028533065.1 of Trachops cirrhosus. NCBI lineage: Eukaryota > Metazoa > Chordata > Mammalia > Chiroptera > Phyllostomidae > Trachops > Trachops cirrhosus. The sequence continues at coordinate 55,642,155 of CM052546.1, read as the reverse complement.
CCCACCAACCCTCCCTCCCTCCCTTCCTCCCCTCCTCCCCCTACCCACCCACCCACCCATCTAACAAATATTTATTGAGCTCCTCTTATTCCAAGCATTATCTAAGCTTGGGGGGTACAACATTAACCGGACAACTAAAATTCTTGGTTTCCTGGAGCTTCCACTTTTCAGGGGTAGCCAGGCGATCCACAAGTCGCAGTAAATACAAATAAGGAAGAACATATCAAAACACTGGAAGTGCTACAAAGAGTAAAACAAGCGATGTGATCAGGAATGAAGGGGCGGCTTCTCTCTAGTGGTGGTCAGTAAGGGCCTCTCGGAACAGGCGACCTTTGCACTGAGCCCTCAGCGACACAGAAAACCAGCCAGGCTGCACTGAAGGAAAAGCATCCCAGGCAGAGGACGCGGCAGGGCAAAGGCCCTGAGGTGGGCAACAGAATTCCAGGCCCTGCACTGCCTCGCAGTACAAAGGCAGAGTACAGACCAGCGCTGTCCAGGATATAATGTGAACCAACTGTGTAATTTAAAATTTAGTAGCCACATTTTTTTTAAAGTAAATTAAGAAAAGTGAATCAGCTAAAATTAATTCTAGTTGTATCTTTCATTTAACCCAATAGATCTAAAATGTCAATGTAACATGTAACCAATGTAGAAATGACCAATGAGAAATTACACATTTGTTTTGGACCGGAACTTCAAAACCCAGTGTGTGCTTGACAGTCACAGCGGCTCTACATTTGGACCAGCCACACTTCGATGGCCGTGCCAGGTCAGGAGGTGGTGGCTGTAATGGGCAACACAGGCACGGACGACTTCATTGACACTGGGGTCCTTTCAGTCACGGAGTTTACTGCACCCCAGGATCCACCACAGGAACACGGAGGGCGTACGGTATACACGGGACACGTGTGCACATGCGCAGGAGCACACACAAGGCTCTCAACAAGGGAACTTAACTTTGTAGTAACAGCAAACCCCTGTAAAGACTGAATAACGGTGTGGCACTCGCCCAGACGGCGGGACCCCCAGGCAGGACCTCTTGGAAGAAAACTGGAAACATCTTGCATTTTAAACACACAACACGGCTGCAAAGAGCTGATCTTAATTGCCGGGCGCATCGGAATTTTTTATGCAACACCCAAGATCAGACCTTGCTCCAGGAGCTTCTGACCCCACTGTTGGGAAAGACAGGGGCCTCCACCTTGTAAAGAGACCTCAGAGGAGCCGCTGCTGGGCCTCGGGCTGGGAACATACAGTAAGGAGGGCCCAGCCCCGTGGGGCCTTGGGCCTCGTCCTGCGTCCCCGCCCCCACCGCGGCTTCTGAGAAGCACCCAGGGGGCGGGGGCTGGATGTCAAAGTCATTTCAGGAAGATTTCTTCTCCTTTCTAATCAAGGTAATTAATTTTTTATTGTGAAATAGCCTGCATACATAAAAGTATATAAAACACCTGAGTACAGTTTAAAGAATAATAACTATTGTTAAAAAGTAAATACATAACAATAAATATTGATAATAAAAATGGTAAAATAAAACACAGCCAGGTTGCAAACAACCACACGGTCTCTGTGGTCTGGGTGTCTGCACTGGGTCTCTGCGAATCTCCACAAACAGATGTTTGCAAAGTGCACCGATGTCGTGGGAAAGAGGAAGTAGGGACCCAAGGACGGGCGTGCACTGCCCCCAGCACGGGGTGCTGGTAGACCCTCTCTGCGGCACACGGAGCTTGCCCGCCTTGGGAAGGCTCTCAAGACTTGTCAGCACCAGGTGGGGCCTTTCTCCTTGAGTCCACGGAAGGATTCAAGGAGACCTAAGAGAGGAATGGCTTTCTGCCTTCGTGATTCAACACCAGAACCGTGACAGCGTGTGTTTAAAAGGCTGAGCGCAGCTTCTGTGAAGACTCCGGGGGGCTGGCAGGGCCCCTCCTCTGGCCCGGGTCCCATCTTCAAACGTTTCCTCTAACTTAGTGTCTATAAGGAAGTCCGAACACAGCACCCGAAGAAAACTAGAAGCTGTGACAGCAACATGTAAATAAGAACACGGACTTGTGAACTTTCGTTGATCCAGAATTAGCCTACTGTTTTTATGCTTTCAAAACAACTCTTCGAAGTCATTTTCCTTGACCACCTTAACTAAGGGGGATTTAGAAAGTAATTCCAAAGAATATTATGAAGTTACACCACAGTGAGTTTATCTAATTGTTTACTATAAACCTAATTCCGTGAGGGATATAATGATATGTGATGGTTGCCCAATGTCTGAGAAACCCATCTCCACTGAGTGATTAAATAGATAGTACTTTGGCCATAAAGATGGGTAGGTTCTGGCTGGGAAGGCCACATTGGACTCAGTATTTCTCTCAACTAAAACTTTGACTAAGATAAATGGCCATATTTAGGAAGGAAAGTTTAAAAGATCAAAGAGTTTATCTATTCTTCAAAAACATTAAGTCCTACTTCTGGATCATGTAAGAATAACACACCCATCTATGCAGCAGCACAAAGGCATATAACAAACAACTCAGAGCACAGACCAGCCCTAGCCGGCTGGCTCAGTTGGTGGAGCGCCATCCAGTACACCAAAGGGTTGCAGGTTGATCCCTGGACCGGGTGCCTAAGGAGGCAACTGATCCATGTTTCTCTCATATCAGTGTTTCTCTCTCTCCCTTCCTCTCTCTAAAACCAGTGAACATATCCTCAGGTGAAGATTCAAAAAAATTTTTAAAAGCACAAATCAGCTGCGTAGCAATCTTCAATCCACTACTTGCTATCCTTGAAACTTGGTTAATTTACCTCTCTGTCTAAATTGTTTCAATTATAAAACAAGAATAATAATGCAGGTGAATCAGGAACAATTGCTACAAATGACATTATTGTAATGTGCTTAGAACAGTGTCTATCAGCACATGTACTACTGATGTGTTTGTTAAATAAATGAAATAAAAAATTATGCCCCTCTAGAAAAATAAATAAATAAAAAAATAAAAAGTAATTCCAGCTGTCCTTCGCTCATACTTCTCTGAGAAATCAACATTAAAAACCTTATAGGGCAATAAAGAGACCAAGAGTTTATTTATGCCCAATGTCAACAAAGACTTGAAGTGCTTTAATAAACAGACAAAAGAAAAAAAACAGCCAGAGAAATAGGTGGAAAAGGGTAAAAAAGCGTAGAGAAACAAAGCAAAATCAGTGCACAGATGGGCCTGCGAGTTAGACTGGAAGAGTGTGAGAGACAGTCGGCTTTGAGCTTCCTTGTGGTGCAAGCAAAAAGGGAAGAAATACAAGCAGCCATACGATTCACCATGGCCATGGCTCAGGAATCAAGAGACTGTTTTTTCCGATAGCTGGGGCTCGCATCCTGCCACGGCCCCAGAGCACACCCCCCTGCATGCACGCACACTCACCCGGTGCGTGTTGTTGACCACGATGGGGTCCGGGTTGCCGTAGTTGGGAGGGTTCGCATAGGGGTCATATCCAAGCCGAGCCAGCATGGGTGCGATCTGGGCCATGTCCCTCACCACGTCCCCAGGGATGTGACCAGTCCACTTGGAGAGCGCTTCCAGGTTCACAGGCTTGATGACCTGGTCTGTGGATCGCTCGATCCTGGAGAGAGAGGACAGGCTGGAAGGCATCGGGCAGGCTCCCTGCTCCGTCACTCTGGGGCAGCAGCAAAGACAGGACCCGGACCCCCAGACAGCTCTGCCTGCACCAACTGAGACTGTGGACAAGTCACCTGGCCTCATCACACCTCCTCTGTACAGTGAGGGTAACAGCATGTGATGGGAAGTCGGAGGACAGCACTAGGCAGCGAACAGTGGTGGTGCTTAAATCCTGCCTTCTTGACGTCTCTGACTTTTTACAAATAATCTTTTACTTATGTGACTAAGATGGACATTTTGTTCGTGAGAAATAATTATCAAACACTACTGGTGGGACTAAGAGTCCCTGTGGTTACCACTCCCAGTCCGTCAACTCCCTATAGGGACCCAGTCTCGGCATTCTGGAGCACATCCTTCCAATTCCTTCTCTGTAGTTTAAATAGTAGAGCGGCTAAGAGCTGACTCAAGAGCCAGAATGTCTGGGATCAAATGCCAGCAGTACCAACACCAGCTGTGAGGTCTTGGAAGAGTTACTACTCCTCTCTGAGCCTCAGTTTCTGCCTCCGTGAATGGGAATAATGACAGCACCCACATTATTGGTTGAGCTGTTATTGGGGGTAAGTAAGTTAATAAGAGAAGAGTATATGGTACATTGGTGTCAGCTTTCTCTCTCACCTTTCCTCGCCCACCCCCACACAGAAAATCTGTAATTCTGCCCATAGTTTCTGAAACAGAAATTATATGCTCCATGTATTGGTTACTCTTTTTTTCTATTCAACACATTCTTCTTTCCAGCTGTGCAGCATTCCTGCACAGCTGCTTTTTCCAGTCCCAGACATCGAGGTTGTCTGTAACAGCGGACAACCATCACCTTCTGCGTGCTTCCTTCCTGGCCCCTGGACCTGGCTTACCCAGCCATCTGGCTCATGGCGATCCGACCGGGTACCCTCCAGGGGCCTTGCAGGATGCATGGCTTTTTCTAGGTGCTTCCATCCCAACTAAGAGATAACTTGGGGGAAAGAACAGAAACAAAAAGGAGGACAGGACCGGGAGTGAGGACTGGGGAGGGGGAAAGGGTGTGGACAGGTGAGAAGAGCATGGATTTGGAGTCTGCAGACCTGGATTTAAATCTCAACTCCAGCCAATGTGTCAAAACTCTCAAATACATGCCTAGGCTCTGCCACAACCCTTGTAGCTCCAGGACAGAAATAACACAGCTGCATCTCAGAACATGAACGGGAGCAAAGCTTGATATGAAGCAATAAAACTAGAAATAACCCATGTACAGGGAGTGGTGACATAACAGGGTGATGCACCCGGTGGAGTACTGTGCAGCCACGCAAAATGACGGGACGGAGGAGCACTCAGGGCCACAGGTGAGTGGCCCCAAATACAGAGTGGGAACGGGTCATAGAGGAATATGGTCGGTAGGGCTCCGGCTTTGTCAGTGGCCCCCGACCAAGGACTAGCAGGCCGTATATCAAAATCCGGGTGGTGGGGTTATGGGTTTTGTTTCTTGTTTTGTGTATTTCTTCTGCTTCCCTACAATAAAGATGTGTTTCTTTGGTACTCTGGTGTTTTGTCACGAGAATTTACAAAATCCCAGTTATAGCACCTCCTCACCAGGGTGAAGCGCCCTGCTGGGCTCAGGAGCTCTTGGGGATGGAGCCTGGCAGGACCCAGCCGTGAAAGACACTGGGAGGCGGGTCCCGGGCAGGGCCACCCTTTCACTGGGTCGTCCAGGGTGCCCCGGCCTGATCAGGATGGAGACAGGGAGCTGGCTCCCTCTCATCCTGCCCTGTTCCAGTGATCCGGGTCTCAGCAGAGGGTCAGCCTCCCGAAGGAGGAAGGCAGACAGCACGGGGCAGAAGGAGGGAGGAAGAGGCTGCGCGCACACACCCCACAGTCCAACAGACCTGGGCCCAGCCCCAGCTCCACACGTGGCTGGCTGGCTGTGTGGCCTGAGGCCAGTAGCTTCTCCTCTCCGAGATTCAGTCTCTTCATCTGTAAAAAGGGGATAAGCAAGCTCCTACGTCTTCAGGTTGCTGTGGGCATTAAAGGAACTATGTTTGTTGGGGACTTAACTCAGTGCCTGCCACACAGCAGGCACTTACTATTTGGCAGTGATGGTGAGGATGATGAGTATTCCAATAAAATAGTATCAACACTAACAATGACAATAATAGTAGCCCTGGACATGTGTTACCCTGTTTGGTACTCACAGATATCTAGTATCTATAAGGTGGACAGATTAGAACCCCATGTTACAGATGAGGAAATGGAGGCACAGAGAGGTCAAGTCACTCATTCAAGTCACACAGCTAGGACGAGGCAGAGCTGGGATTCAAACCCAGACAGCCTGGTTCAAGAATCTGTGTTCTTAACCTGTGCTCACCAAAGCCTCCCTACCAAGCATATTCGAGGCTTGCTGATTCTGTCAGAAAACAGAAGAGTAACTGCCCCATTTTTTTGGACAATGAAGCTGAGCCACAGAGAGGTAGAGTGACTTGGTCAATGCCACACAGCTCAAAGACAAGGAGCCCATCTTCCCACCAAGTGCCTCCCACCCCAGGACCAGGGATCTGGGAAGACCATCAGGGGGTCCACTTACCTGGACAAGGAGACGCCACCAGGCTTGCCAATGAGGTCCTCGTGGTGCAGGACGGCGTCGCTCCAGGCGATGCCAAGGAAGTCGAGGATGAGCTTGAGGGAGCGCCGAGGGTGCAGCACCAGCTGCTCGTAGTACACCGGAAGGCACTTGTCCCTGCCCACCTCCATGCACTGGGCGTACATCACCTCAATGGCCTTGTTCCACTTGGTGAGGCAGTCGCGGTAGCTGCTGAGGTCGAAGCCTGCGATGGTGACCTTCCGAGTGATCATGGAGTGCACTGAGGCCCGGCCGTCGCGCACCATCAGCAGGAACTTGGAATTGGGGAACAGGCGCGACAGGTAGACAGACGACTTGAGAGTGAAGGGGTCCTTGTTGCAGAGGACGCGGGCCGGCTCGCCGTGCTTGGCGATCACCTCCAGGATGAAGGCCTGCATGGCGGCGTCCAGCACCTCGTCCGTCACGCCCGCCTCATCCAGCCGCTGCTTCTCCTTGCTGGACTTGGACCAGGCCTGGCGCATGGCCAGCACGCGGGGGATGATGCGGGTCTCCTCGCCGCAGCGCACCTCAGGGTGGGCGTCCAGCATGGCACGCATCAGCGTGGTGCCGCTGCGGGGCACACCGCCCACGAAGATGAGCGGCATGGCCTTGCCGTAGCGGTACTCCTCGTGGTCCAGGCCCACCATCACCAGGTCCTCCTGCTCCGGCCGCATGGTACGCCGGTGGCTCTGCAGGCCCTCCAGCACTGCCCGGCACTCCAGCATCTGCTGCCCCAGCTGGACCGCCAGGACCAGGGCCAGGGCACAGCCGGCTACCAGCAGCGCCCTCCGCACCGACAGGCGCATGCTGGGCCTGGGGTGGGGGGCCTGCTTTAGCAACAGGTCAGCGGGAGGTCCACCAGGCTCACATCTGGGAAGAGAGGGATAAGAGTGGTCAGGGAGGCCTGCCAGCTGCTGGCCCTTTGCCCTACAGACCCCAATGACAGCAAACATGAGGATGGTGACCGTCACAGCAGAGCAGTCATTCACCGGGCTGGGCACTTCATCTACATGGTCTCATCAGGTCCTCCGACCACCCTACAGGTTAAGTGCTATTGTCACCCCGTGGGGAGCCTGAGAGCCTGGGGTCAAATCCCTTCCCACCACCTCCTCAACCACTCGATGCCTCAGTTTCCTCATCTGATCAGTGGAGGGAGGAATTATTTTTAAACTGACCATTGAAACGTGGAATAGACAAACTGTGGCAATCAATAATGCGCCGGAACATCCGAGTCCAGACACACATCCTTCCCGACAGGGTTTTGGCCTGCTTTGTTCATGGCTATCTCCCAGTGCCTACGGCGCCTGGCACTTAGTAGGTGTGCAGTACATGTTTGCGGATGCCCCTTGGTTGAATGAGCAGGGCCTGGCACAGGCTAACTGCTATGAAATGATTACTGTGGAGGTTGCTCACGGGTCCCCAGCGGGGCGGCAGCCAAGGTGGGGTCCAGACTGGGGCCCAGGCCAGCCAGCCCGGTCTGCTCTGAATGAACACACTCTGCCTCTGCACAAGACGCTTTTCAGGAGAAGGGACAGAATACCCTGGTCTGGGCTGCTTCCAGAATCCCCATCCATTCAGTCCTCATTCGGTAAATGCTCATGAAACACGGAAAGGTGCCAGCACTGCGTTCAGAACTGGGGACAGGAGAGCCGATGAGACTGCTAGGCCTCTAGCCTCAAGGAGTTTATGTCCTGGCAGGGGATGCAAATGGCACGCCAGCTATGGCTGGATTGTGGTAACGGCTTGCAAAGAAATCAGCCAGACACAAAGAAATCAGCCAGACACCGTTGGAGGGATCAAGTAGAGAACGGAGGAGGGAGGGCAGGCAGGGAGGGCCTCCTGGAGGAGGTGACAAACAAGCCAAGACCTGGATGAGCAGGAGCCAGCCATGTGAAGATGTGTGAGAAGGGTGCCCCAGGAAGATGAAACACGGTGCAAAGACCCCAAGATGGGAGAGGTGTGGGGTGTTCAAGAACCTGAAAGGAGGCTTCTGGGGTCAGCGAGGGGTGAAAGGGGGAAGATGGGGGTGCTGCCAGGCAGATCCTCAGGGGAAAGGGGTGGCCCTGGAAAGAGGGCCTGCAGGCGAAAGGATCCAGGTGGGGAGGTTAGTCTGGAGGCTCACACTGGTGTCCCGGAACTGGGGTGGGGGTGATGTGGGAATGGGGGGAGGGCATAACTTAGGACATGAACTATAACCCTGACCCTGTGCTCCTCATCCCCCCGACGCCGGCCTCCCCTGGGCACTGCACCAAAGATGACCGCACTTCAGCGCCAATTCTTTAGGTAGGGGTTGGAAAAGCAGGGCCCACCCAGCCCAGCCACTCCTTCTCTGGTCACTTCCAGGGACAGATCTGCTCTCCTCCCCAGTTTACTCACAAGGCCCTTCAATTTTGCAACCAAAGACAATACAGGAGATGCAGACTTGGACACCACACACTCAGCCAACCTCTGTCCACACCAGCCCCTCTCTGCCTGGCCCCTGCCATGTTTCTGGGATTTAGTGCCCTTTCCCATCTCTCTCCAGAATCAAAGTCAGGGCTTGAGGTTTCTGAGCATTCAAAGAATCAGGCAGACCTGGGTTCAAATCCTAGCTCTGCCACTTCCTATGTAGCTGTGTGAGCTTGGGCAACAGACTTTACCTCTCTAAGCCTCATCTGTAAAATGGCTCTAAGGGAGTCAACATCAAAGATTAATAATGAGAGGGAATTTCAGGGGAGAAGGGAAGGGTTTAGAGGAACAAATATAGAGGACACATGGACAAAACTAGGGGGGATGGAAATGGGAGGGAGGAGGGGTGGGATGGGTGGGTGGGCTGGAATGGGAATAAAGGATAGAAACTGTACTGAATAAACTAAAATAATTTCTTAGAAAAAAAAAGATTAATAATGAACATTAGATGACCCCCCCTAAGTAGTTAAGAATGTGCTCAGTATATAGGAAACATTAGAAAGAATATCAGTGGTTTCTACCATGATAATTGGTTATTCATTTATTCTAACATTTACTGAGCACCTACTGTGTGCCAGGAATTGGGCTATGGAGCTAAGAGACACAACACAGTCTCAGCCCCCCAAGTCCACACACACCGTGGACCAACACCTGGGAGGAGTGATGGGTTCTGCTGTGTAGGTGAGGGAAGGCTTCCTGCAGGAGGCAGCACTCGTGCTGTGTTCTGAACAGTGAGCAAGTGAGGTTTTGAACAGCCAGGTAGAGAAGAGAGAGAAGAGTGTTCCTGGCAAAGGGGACAGCCAATGCCAAGTCCCACATGACTGGGGAGCTGCCAGCAGCTCGGGGACCAGTGCAGGGTCTGGAGGGAAGGAAGTGGGGAGACAGTATTCCCTGTTGGACGTCCGATTCAGGCGAAACCGCCATAGGACTATTCCACCCTTAAGGGTCCCATCTGCCTGGTGCCCTTCAGTCCACAGCAAATGGAAAATAAACACCCAAGCCCTGGGCTTGGGGTTGAAACACCTGAGAGGCCCTAGCATTTCCTGGCCACGTGGCTTTGGGAGAGTCACTTCCTCCATCAAAGCCACAGTTTCCTCCCCTGCAAAGAGGGGTGGGTCCACTGACCTCAAAGGTGCTGGGAGGGTTCTAGAAGGGACTGACAAAGCAAGGATGTCTCCTCCTGGGCTCACTGGCCCCTCAGCATCAGAAATTGGCTGGTGACTCTCTCCCCAGAAACTTGCTACTGACAATTTTGGGGCTCACGTGTGCCCTGAATTCAGACTCTGAGATGGGAAATCTAATTCCAGGGCTACTGTTGGCAGAGGGCAGGGCAGAAGAGGACGCAAAGCCACTCAGAAGCCCCACAGGGTCCCTCAGCTTCTTTAGGCACTCACTGAAATTCTCTACTTCCACCAGAGACTAGAATTGTGCAGACTGTTATTATTATTACTTCAGTGTCAATACCCCTGGGGAACTACCCATCACACTTTAGTTTGAATTAGCATAACCCCTCTTTCTTCCCGACACTTAGTGAGGAGTGAGAGAACTGAGATTTGAGGGAACAGAGGCCAATGGCAGGAGCGAGGGCGGATGCAGAGAAGGGGAGAAAAGGTGGTAATCTTGGAAAGATCTTTCCAGAAAGGAAAGGTAGAGTGGGCACATCACTGTGTACACAGCAGTCCCCTTCTCTTGGGTGATACCTTCCAAGACCCACTGTGGAGGCCTGAACGTGCACATGGTACCACACACTGCATATACTGTGCTTTTCCTATTCGTACACACCTATGCAAAGTTTAAACCACTTTTGCATTTTGGGCCATTACTTAGTACAATAAGGGGTACGTGAACACAAGCACTGTGAGAGCGAGACACGCGTGTCTGACAGCCGAGAGGGCTGCTGGCGGGCAGAGAGTGTGCACAGCGTGGGGACGCTGGACAGAGGGGAGGCTCACATCCCAGATGCGACTGCATGAGATTTTACCATACCACTCTGAACAGTGAACACTTTAAAACTTAGGAATTGTTTATTTCTGGAACTTTTCATTTAATATTTTTGGGCCACGGCTGACCACAGGTAACTGAAATCACAAAAAGTGAAACCAGGGATGGGGGCCACTACTGTCCTTTCAAGCCTCTTTGGGGTGAGATGTGATTTGGATACTAAAGGCCAGGGGGGACCCCTGGGAGAAGGGACAGACGGAATAAGAAAAATGTCATCAACTCACCAGCTTTGCATAAGACCAGTCACTCATCCAGCAACAGCACCTTGCAACAAAGCTCCCGGGTTTTGTGTTTTCACATGTGTTGAGCACAGACTGTGCTAGAGCTTTCTCCACGTGTCATCTAGCAGGTCCCCTCTGACCTCTGGGGCCGGCATGCCTCACCCCAGCACTCAGCGAGAAGAAGCAACCTGCCCAAGGGCCCATGGCTGGGGGACCAGGCCAAGGACAGGCCCAGCAAGAGGCCTGTCGCTACCACCAGAGGAAAACAGCTCAAAGCAGGCGGGTCAGACATGAGCAGAAGACAGCAAAGACCTGGAGGGCGGCTGGAGGAGCAAAAGCAGGGCGCCCTGGCAGTGGCGACCCACAACACAGAAGTCAGCCTCCTGGGCACCCAGAGCCACTCCTGGAGGGGCCAGAGCGTGCGGCCCAGGCATCTGGGCCTGTCCTCCACCCACCACCCCACAGGACTCCGTCAAGGGAGGCGTCCTGGCATCCTGGCAGTGAGGAGGGAGGGTAAGAGCCCTACAGCTCCAGGCTCAAATGCCACTTCTGCCTCTTGCCAGCTGGTACCTGGGCGAGGAATTTCATTATTCTGAACTTCCGTTCCCCTCTCCAAAAATAAAAAAGAGGTAAGAATAACCTTTTCTCAGGGAGCTATCAGGAGGTTCAGGGAACTCGTGTGTGAAGGGCTGAGCGAGGACACCAAAAGCACAAGCGCTGGTAAAAGGGGGTGCAGAGGGTCTGGGGTCCGGCTCTGCCCGGGAGGCTTGCTGAATCGCTCAGTAATGGAGGCTGAGGGTGTGCAGGTGACCGCGCCCGGAGGCACTGGGGAACTCTGGCTGCACGCACCTCCCCCGGGCACTCTCAGCCCTGGACTCCAGACCCAGTGACCACTCACCAAGGCCGTCTGCCCACTGACCCCTGCAGAGCAGAAGAGATGTGCATCGGGGGTGGGTGCCATGGACAGGGCCTGGGACCCTGAGAGGAGCCCAGTGGGGTATCACTTGGGGAAAAAGTGCTCTGGGGACAAGGTGCAGCACAGGGCAAGGCCATCTCGACCCAAGATGTCACAGCTGCGGGTCTGACCCCTCCTGGGCCTGCAGAGAATGAAGCTCTCAGGGCGTGAGCTGTGAACCTGAGCTGGGGCGCCACTGTGTCAGGGTGCCCCCGGTCTCTGTGTACCCATTTTACTGACAGTGCGACTGAGGCCCAAGAAGGGAAATCACTGCACAGAATTTCATGCCAAGTCTTGAGGCCCAACTTCCACCCTCTGGGTCTGCCATTCCAGGAGGCGAGGGTGGCCAAGAATGAGACTTGGAGTCGGATGACCCCCTGACTACACAGTCTGTCTCTCCTCTGAGCCTTGGTTTTCCGCTTCTGTAAAATGGGCTGTGGGGAGGTTTCAATAAGATAACAGCAAGTGCTCGGAAATCTCAGCTGTTATTTCCTTTGAGCCACAACAGAGATAAACTGGGTGCAGTTCTCTGTCCTCTCTCCCTTCCTGGTCTGATTTCTCACTTCTGTACAGTTTTTTTCAATCCTTAAATACCAGCCCAATTAGTGCCTCTCAGCCAAGATGGTGAAGGTTTCCAGGTGCAACCACAGCCACCAGCCCCCACCTTTCCAGCTCCAGAATAACACACAGGCCTGGCACTCCTGGGGCACGAGTGGCCAATGAGGGCAGGCCTGCCTCTTGGAACAAATACAAACAATTAGGGACCAAGCACTTGAAGCTCTTCCAGAAGGAGGCGGCTGGAGGGAGGGAGATGGCTCAGGCCCAGCTGCCTTCAGGGTGCCCTTGAGATGCCAGGGAGCCAGGGAGGCCAGCTAGTCAGGCAGCCCCCTCAGCCGAGGGATCCTGTCAAGGCCAAGGGACAGGGCTGTCAGAGCCTCCAGCCTCTTAAAGCTGTGTGTCCAAAGTGGAGCACGTGGTGGCCAGTGGCTACTGGACTGGACAGTGCAGATCTAGAACGGGAGCAGCAAACGGTGGCCCTCAGGCCACAGCCACCCTGGACCCATGTCTGTGTGGCCTAGGAGCTAAGGATGGCTTTTCAATTATTTTTAAGGGAAAGAGGAGGAGAAGGACGGGGAGGGGAGAAGGCAGAGGCGAGAGAAGAAAGAAAAGCAACGTTGAGAACTCTGTGCGCACAAACCCTGAAATACCGACAACCTGGACATTCCCAGAAAGTCTGCGGGCCCTGGTCTAGGACACTCGCCTTCCTCTGCACAAAGTTCTGCTGGACAGCGCCGACTTCGGAGACAAGTGAGAGGCCCTGGGGAGGGGGGCGGTCAATGAGCCCTCTTTGTCTTATTAAAAAAAAAAAAAAAAAAAGCACTAGACTTTATTATACTCCACTGTATACTTAGCGCCAGGCCAAGGGCTTCCCATGCTCCTCCTTGTTTTATCCTCCCAACAGCCCAGCGGTGGGTGGGTGGGTGAGAGACCCTGTTCTCTGATTCACGGACGAGGAAGGCCCATGTGTGTGCCAGGTGAGCAAGATGTGGCCAAAAAGCGGATGCCAAATCAACCGAACTCACCAGCCAATATCAACCACAGGTGAAAAACGACAAAGACAAGAAGGAAGCAGACTGAAAATGCCACCGCGGTTGGCACGCTGGTGGTAGGCGATTTTTCTCCTGAAAACAAACTCTCTTGGTGTTGTCATTTCACCTTTCTATATAATAATAAAATGAGAAGTATTTTAAAAAATTACAGTCAGGGGCCAGACGGCTTGGGCTCATATCCCAGCTCCCCCAGCTACCGGCTGTGTGCCCTTAGCCGGTTGCTTATCCTCTCTGAGCCTCAGTTTCCCATCTGCAAAACGGAGACGCTGGCAACGCACGGGGGGCACCTGGGCCATTGCAGTGCGGCCACCGTGAACAAGGAGCTGCCTCCAGCAGTGCTGGGAGACGTAAATAAGTCAGGACGGGTTAGAGCAGCGCCTGGTGCACAGGGCATGCTATTTACATGCTGGCTTTCATTTTCTAATGTCATCTCTGTGGAAACTTTTCACAGTTTTTTCCACTGATTACAGAGAGAGAGAGAGAGAAACATCAATTTGTTGTTCCACTCATTTACACATTCATTGGTTGACTCTCGTATGTGCCCTGACAGGGGATCAAACGCACAACCTAGAGCATCAGAAAGATGCTCTAACTAGCTGAGCTACCCCGGCTGGGGCTCTGCGGAAACTTTTAAGGTGGGGATTTTTGTTCTCATCTGATAGGTTGAGGAGGCTGAAGCTAGGAGCCCCACACCTAGTAAGAGGAGAAGCCAGTTTCCAAATCTGGCTCTGGCCCCCAGGTGCTCTCTGTGGCATCATGTCACGGCGGCTCGTAAAAATGTGTGCAGCAGGACAGGATGGCAGGGACAGCGCTGCCATGGGCTGCCCTCGTAGGGAGGGGAGAAAAGACGGCTGCTCAATCCTCAAGATCCCTTTAGGCCCAGATTCATTCATTCCACAAGTGTTTCCTGAGAGCCTACTATGTGCCAGGTACTGATCAAGATGCGAAGACACAGCACGAGCAACAGACAAAGGGCCCTGCCCTCCTGGACCTGACAGTCTCTCGGGAAGAAAACATCCAGCATGTGAGACAGTAATTACACCTGTGACCGATGTTCGGCAGGAAATGCCCATGGTGGGAGGGAAAGCCATGCCACGGAAGGTCAGAGAACAAGGTGACAGTCACACTGACAACTCATTGACTTGGGTCCAACTCATCTGAACTTTCTAATTCAGCGTGACTTCTCCAAGCTCAGCACAGATCAAAGGTTTCCTGCTCCACAGACAGGGGAGCAGGGCTGGAGCACACGCCACCAGCTAAGGCGGCAGGTCATCGCACTTACAGAGTGGCCTTGGAGCGGTAGCCAGTGCCCATGTGCCTGAGTTCAGCCATCTGTCCTGCAAGCCCTCCCTGTGGGAACCAGCTCCCAAACATTCCGTTGCCATGGCTACGACCTCCATCACTGGGGCCCACCGACCTCACCATCCCAAGCCCCCGCTCTCAGGTACAGAGTTGGACAGACCAAGGCTCTCTGGCAGGACCCCTGGGAATCAGAGACCTCTGACCCACTCTGGAAGGAAGCCAGCCAAGAAAAGCCTGCCAGATTCTACCAGCGAGAAGAAGAGAAGAACAGCAATTCCGAGGTGCTGGCCGCGGCTTGAGCATACAAGTGCTAAGGGTGGTTTGAGAGGGGTAAAGAGAAGACGGGCTGGCGCGCTGCCTTAAAAACAAGCTCCACTCACTGAGCACTTCTGTGGGGGCACTGAGCTGAGGATTCACAACACATCACTGACTTCTGTCTTCGCACGCACTCCCCCCAGTCACCCCATCTCATGCTCCCTTATTAACCACCCAATAACTGGGGCTCCGACAGGGGGGTTGCCTGCCCAAGGCCACACAGCTGGTAAGCCCGGGAGCCTGCTCCCTCTCTCTCTCCATAGCCCATGCTCCTAGATCCAGGATCTCTCTTTCCTGACTTGCTTTGCATTTTTTCCCTAAAACGATCAAAGCAGGACCACCACCCCCCATGCTGCCCACCTCCCGTTTGGGGACCTCAGTTCAGCTGGGGGTGGGAGGTGATGAGGTCAGGGGTCACATTTCAGCTCCCCCACTCAGAGGCTGGGTCTCCTGGGTGACTCTGGGGCTCTCTGAGCCTCGCTGTTCCCATCTGAGAAATGGGAATAACACCTGCAGGAAAGGGTCGGGAGGAACTCCATAACTCCCATCCAGCCTGGCATGGAGTTAACATGAAAAACTGTCGACACTGAATACTGTCATCCCTGTCATCACAGCACAGGGATGGAGATTGGAAGGGACACATGACCCGAGAAATGAGTGGCCTGGTTAGGCAGGTTAGCACAGGGCCAGACAGCCAATGACTTCGGCCAGGTGGTCGGTTGGTGGTCGCTGGTCTCCTGCAGGAACTCCACGCTGTTTCTGCAGCATGAGCACAGCCCCAGGCAACCCATCCAGGAACGGGGGTGGCGGCATTCCAGGAAAGCCTACTTACAAAGTCAGCCGCGAGTGAGGTGCGCCCCATAGGCCAGAGTTTGCCAACCCCTGGCCCTGTACTGGCAGAACCTGGACAAGCCCACGAAATGCAAATGCAGTGAGTTTCAATGAAACCGGCATAAGTTTCGGTTCTGGGCCGCATCTCAGCAGGGCCGGCCTTTGATGGGTGAGAGAAAAATGTACAACTCAGGAAAACAAATGATTGATTTTTAAAAAACAGTAGCACGCGCACGCCCACAGAGTCACCCAGCATCTGGTCTGTCATCAACGAAAGACTTAAGGCAGAGACCTGGGTGCATCCGGCACTTTCATATATGTTTTGCCTCTAACAACAACCCTGGGGGCAGGCACTATATTATTAGTCCCCTTTGACAGAGGGGAGCTGAAACTCAGAGAGTGGAGGTGCTTAGTCTGAGGTCACACAGCTAGAAACTGACTGAGCCTGAACTGGAACCTAAGTCTGTCGGATGCCAGAACCCAAGCTCTTAACCAGTCGCCCAATTCCCTACCCTGCCCAATACACAGATGGGGAAGCTATTTGTCCAAGGTCAAGCTCAGGGTGGCGACCAGGTCAAACACCGCCCCCAACTCCCAGCCCTGCCTCTGGCACCTGGCACAGCCCTTGCTGCCTGCTTGGGAACACGTGGGACCCCTGTCTGGTGAACAATGCAAATAGGGGAGGCCTGGAGTGGGCGTTTGGGGCCAGGGCTTTCTGCACCTGCTATACACACACACACACACACACACAACCCTGCCTCTGGACACGGAGGTGAGCACTGGAGTGGGAGCCCACACACCTGGCTTTGAGTCCTGGGTCCGCTGATTCCTAGCCATGATGCCCTGGGGGGAGAGGGGACAGGAAGGTGTTTCATGATTTCTTTGTGTCTCAGTTTCCTCATCTGTGAAATGGGGACGCTAAGAGCAGCAGCGAGAATTAAATACAGGAACTGATACACAGCACTGGGAGCACAGCTTTGTTAGTAGATCAATGTTATTTCTTCCTTTACGGTGTTCTCAAACTCACAAGTGCATCAGAATCTCCTGAAACTGTTAAAGGACACATCCCTGGATCCTACCCCCAAATATTCTGATTTGGAAGTTACGAGGGGGGCCCAGGGATCTGCATTACCAAGTGTGGTCCCCTCGCCCTGCTGTGAAATACTGTTTGGGACCCTGCTTTCAGTGCGCCAGGGCTCCCGCCCGGGCACCCACCCAGGCGAGGCACGGGGAGTGCAATGCTCACGGAGAACAGGGTGGACACCAGGACGGGCGACATGCAGCTGGCCGTGGGAGACCCCACCCGGGCGTACTAGAGCGGCCCAGTGCCACCCCCTATGGATGGACAGACAGACACCACTGCTGATCTCCCCAAACACCCACGAGGGAGAAAGCTCCCCTCTGACCAGGCCGCAAACACGAAACGCCAACTGGGGAGGTGGCAGCCCACATCCGCAGCGGTGCAGGGTGGCATCAGGGCACACACAGGTCTCATCCGTCTTTTGACTCTTTTTGTGCCATGGGCCCTTCTGACCATCTGGTGAAACCTACGGGCCCAGCAGAGTGTCATTAAATGGAACAAAATACAGAGGACTGTAATGCACAGTAAAATCTGGCTGAGAACACAGATAAAAGAATGCTGCGACACAGTCACCCATATGGCCCTTTATTACAGCGATAAATAACAAGATGAGGACTACGATTCGCACGTGCTAACGGGAAGAGGTATCTGCAGCAACTGAAATGCGATACAAACATGTATGTGGCTTCTCTTGGACATCGGCCCAGCTGCAGAGATTCGCCACCTTCTCCGACACCTGGAGGAAGTGTGAAATTGAGGCAATAAAGATGTCCTTCTTTCCCATCCCAATTCCTGGGCCCCTGGGGGGCCATCCACAGACCAAGGAGCTGCGCGCCTGCCCGGGGACAGGCCAGGCTCCCACTGCAGCCCTTTTCCTCTCTCCACCATCACACTCAAGCGCAGCAGGGGTTTGTACCAGGAAGCACTTGATTGTATATTCTGGAGTGTGATTTAAGTGTTTTGATTTTATTTTAAAAAGTAGGAGACAACAGAACTATTATGAAAGAAGCAAGGTGTCCACCCACACTGGCATCGCACGCCAGCACGTGACCTCGGGTCTTCAGTCAGCAGTGGGTGAGAGGACACCAGGGACTGAAGTGGGCTGACCTGGGCCCCAGACGCTGCACACTGGGCCCAGAGGGAATCGGAACAAGGCTCTGCATCCCAGGCACCAGCTGTGGACTGCATCCCAGACAGCTCTGGCAAATCCCCGCAGGCAGGTGCTGCTCCTGCCCCGGAGGAGGGGCTGTTTCCAACAGCAACACTCACCCTTTTTGGCCAAGGCTGCATATCCAGCTACCGCTGACTGCAGTGGCTTCTCCTAATTGGTCTTTCTTCCTTGGCTAGCACCTGTCTAGCTCATGTGCCTCAAAGACACAGGGAATCAGGAGAACATGGAGGCACATGGCCAGGTTTCCCAATGGTTCAGGCCTCGGGAGGTGGACTCTGAGGGGCCAGGGACACACCCATGGCCGCCTTGCCAAGGACTGGCCATGAGACCTGGGGCCCGTTAACTTCAACAGCCTCAGTTTACTCCTCTGTAAAATGGGGCTGAACCGCCTGCCTCAGAGGGTTGCTGGGATGACTGCCAACTGCTCCAGGCAGGACCTGGCAGGAGGAGGATGTCAGTAAATGCCAGCTATTAATGTAGTATCATCTCTAATTAGATATTCTAATTAAATATTCATGGTACAACATTAACAGATCTGGATCGGTCTGTAAAAAAATATTCATCACTCTGACAGACATCTGGGATAAGATGTTAGGTGATAAACTGGTTATCTGATCCCATGCTGGTAAATATTTATGTTGGAAAAACTAGTCCAGAAAGATACACCCTGGCAGGCCAACTGGAGCTCCGTTTATTCCCCCTTTTCCCCACTGGCTCCTCTGTTCTACAGCAGATATGTATCCATGGTATGATGTGACATACAGGAAGGGGAAAATGCAATCAGGGTGATTTCTAGGTGTGTTACATAATTTGGGGACCTTGAGCCCTGCAGTACAGAGCCAGCCTTGGAAAAAACCCTGGCAGCCTGGGACAGAGCCTGCTGCAAGCCCAGAGAGGAGAGTCCGGCCAAGGTTACAGAGCGAAGTCATGGCCGGCTCTCCAGACACCCAGACCTGGGTCCCTCTCTGCTGGCAGCATGCTGATTCCTTCTCCCAATAAGATTGGGTAGGGTGGCTCCCAGGTAGAAGGCTGGCTCTGGGGTCAGGCTGCAGATCCTGAGTGGGTCATAGCTAGGGGACCTTGGGCAAGACACTTCATCTCTGTGGGCATCACCGCCTTCGTTTGTAAAATGAGAATCAGACTAGCAGCAGTGGCTTATGGCTTTTGTAAAAATTAAGTAAGATAACGCATATAAAGCACCTAGTACCATGCGTGCCTGGCAAACAGCAGGTGCTCTAATTATTATTATTACTATTATTAGTATATGGAATCCAGCTATGCCATGGAGAATCTTTTGTAGGTAATAGAATGCTAACCCAGCAGGCACAAAAAGGAAATTCAGTCTGGGGCACTAGGGAGCCATGGGGGATGTTTGAGCAGGAGAGGTGCAGTATGAATCTAAAGCTGCACAGCGCTGCCAGCCAGTGCCCACCTACAGAGGCCATCTCTGCCAAGGTCTCCGCCACAGGTTCCATGCCCCTGGCAGTCTCCCATCGCAGCTGTGCAAAAATGCAGCCCAACTCCCACGGGCTATACTCCTGCCACTTCCAGCCTTGTCCGCTTCCTTGGTGCCAGCTGGGCTGGTGAATTTCAAGCGATCAAGAAACTGGGGGACTTGAAACAGACCACAGGTATGATGGCCTCAGACCACAGGTGTGATTTGTAGAACGTGTGTGTGATCCTGGGAAAGTCCCTCCCCCTCTCTGCACTTCAGTGGGCCTACATGGAAAGCGAGTCTAGACAGAGGGGTGGCCAGAGGGATACGACAATAAAACAACAACGTTTCCCTTTGGCTGCGCTCCCACTACGTGCCAGGCACTGCTTTCATTAAACCCTGACATTTCTACAAGTGGGTCCTTGTACTATTCCTATTTCTTTTTTTTCTTTTTTTTAAGATTTTATTTATTTATCTTCAGAGGGGAAGGGAAGGAGAGAGGGAGAGAAATATCAATGTATGGTTGCTTCCTGTGCACTCCCTGCTGGGAACTGGCCTGCAACCCAGGCATGTGCCCTGACTGGGAATCAAACCGTGATCTCTTGGTTCACAGGCCCGCGCTCAATCCACTAAGCTACACCAGCCAGGGCCTATTTCTTAAATGTACTTAATTACTCAAGTTACAGATACAATCTCTGTATTTAAAAAACAAAAACAAAAACAGACAAGGCTTGAGTTTCTTTGGGGGAAAGTCTCCAATCCCATCCTGGTCCCCTGTTTCTAAGAGGTAACCACTGGCGATCAGTTTCCGAAGGAGCCACCCTCACCTGTTTCTGAGGTTACAGCCAAAACCAACCTGAATGGAAATCCCACAGGGACCCTCTCCCACCCTCGAGAACACCCATGCTTCCCTCCTTCCAACCACATGCTAGCACATCACACCAGTGGTTCTCAACTGGGGCCAATTTTTCATCTCAGGGGACAACCGGCAATGTCTAGACACAGTTTGGGTTGTCACAACTAGGGGTCATCTAACAGACAGAGGCCAGGGATGCGGCTCAACATCCTGCAATGCCCACCCAGGCCAGCCCCCACCACAAAGGACCATTTGGCCCAAAAGGTCAGTAACACCAAGGCTGAGAGGCCTCAGACCACACGTATCCTTCTGAAACTGGCTTGGGTCCCTCCGACTAGTGGAGATTTCTCCATACCAATGTATTTGTTCTGATATTCAATACACATCGTCCAAGCACCTCACCTACTGTGTGCCAGATCCTGCTCTAGCATGGGGCCACATCGGTTAATGACACACCCAGAGTCCGAGCACTCAGAGGATGCTCCATCCTCGTGGAGGACAACACACATCAATTTGAGACCCCGATGGATCACCTTCCCTCCTTGTAACTGCTCCGGAGCATCCCCAGCAGGGATGGCCCACTGTGCACTTGGCCAAGGCCTTCCCGAGGGACATTTAGGCTGTGGTCATCTTTGATGCATGCACCCTGTCACAAAGGAACCTGTGTAACAGCCACCCTAGAACCTTGCTGACTGCATCAAGAGGGTCTCCTGGAAGCTGGCTTGTCCCACCCCAGAGGCACTGAACAAGACTCTGTACTTGAACCAGCCCCCGGGCATTCTCATGCACATTAAAACTGACCAGTGCAGCTTCCAGGAGGTACCTAAGAGAGGTCAGGTGGCTCAGGGCCTGCAGCCTTAACATTTTAGCAGAAATTCCCAAAGTGCCTACAAAGACTCCCCCTGCAAGTTCCCCTTCTGCACCCACTTTGCATTGTCAGATGCTTCCGTTTACCCAGAGCTGATGATTCCTCCCATTTTCCAGATGTGGAGACTGAGGCCAAACAAGGCGTCCAGACCACCAGAGGCAATGACGTCTAAGGTGTCTCTCAGCTCTAGCTTTTAGGAGCTGGCTGCCTCCTGGGAATGTTCCGAGCCCGCTTCCCGCCCCACAACTCTGGCCATCAGAAAGCAGCTCAGAGGAGGAAGGCGGAAAGGTTGCAGGCTCCTCTAGTAAAGGAAGGAGAGTTCCGATGGTGGGCACAGTCTCCGTGGGCTGGGCATCTCTGAGTGCTGCAGCCGCAGAGGCTGCCACGTACCCTTTCGCGTCCAGTCATCCAGGACGGAAGGCCAGGTGGGGGACGGAGCAAGCCTACCCACTCCAGGCACAACAGGAAATGCCAGTGCTCTGGGCCAGGGCCTTACAGTGGGGAGAATGGGCTCTGAAGCCAAGGGCAGGTTGGGGCCCCAGCTTTGCTCTCACCAGTTATATGTCTTAGCCTCAGTCTTCTCCCCTGAAAAACGGGCTCATACCACTCAGTGCAGAGAGCAGCTGGATGACTCATGCGCAGATCAGTCAACACACAGTAGGCGCCATCGGGAGCCCTGCTGTGGGCTGGCACTGGGCTGCTTCACTCAGTTTACACGCTCACAGCAACCGGCTGTGGTCGGCACTGCTACTCTCCCACTTGACAGATGAGGACATTGCGGCCCAGACAGGTACAGTGCCCTGCCCTTGACCTCACCCTGAGATACATCCATGGGAGTGGCGGCCTTGGACCTAAAAGGTCAGCGTTCCTGATCTGAATTCGGCCTCTGTCATGCGGGCAAGCCACCTCATGTCTCTGAGTCTCAGCTTCCTCAGCAGGGAAAGGGGGACACCACATAGAGTTTGGAGATGGGAGACCACCCGCAAAACGGAGAGCTCCATGCACCCCCTCCTCAGGAAGACCCAGCTCAGGAAGACCCGTCACCCACAGGCATCTCTAATATCTCCTGCACTCTAGGTGTGACATGGATGAGGCCATGCAAAGCTGGCAGCCCCCAGGGAGGGAAAGCCACTTGCTCCAGGTTACACAGCTGAGAAGCAGTGATGAGCAGGGCTGGCAGCAAGAGGCAGGGTATCAAACTTGAGTAGGGTGCAGGGAGCAGCCAGGGCAGCGGGGAGGGCCAGGCCGGGGCGGGCAGGTGTCTGGAGTGATGACTGCCAGGAACAGGCAGACCTACAGCGGCTGAGGTCTCTCCTGCTGGCTCTTGGCTGGGAGGACTTTTGAAGGATCGGCCAGTCCGGGATGTGTCTGCCTCTCCCCAAAGACTCTGCATCACACTGGGGCTGCCCTGGTTACCTGCTGAGGGATTGGCGGCGCCAGACACTGCCTGCCTGGGGGTCGGGGCTGCTCTCTGCGGCTGCAGTGCAGGCCTTCTAGGCTACACAGTCTCCTTATGGCCAGGCCTGCTCATCTTCTGGAATCTTCTATCACCACTGTGGCCAGAGGGTACAGCTACCACAGACACCTGACCGCATCACCCTGGCCTAAACCCTTCCAGGAGCCCTCAGGCTCAGGGTGACATTCTGGCTCCTCCCCACAGTTTACAACAAACAGTGACATCCAGCGAAGATCCCACGTCGTCACGTGGAGTTTTCAGTTTTCCAGTGGCCACATCAAGAAAGAAAAAAGTGAAATGAAACTACAGTGAGACATCACCTCACACCTGCCAGAATCGCTACCGTCAATAAATCAACAAGCAGGCATTAGGCGAGGGTGTGGAGCCAAGGAAACCCCAGTGCATCGCGGGTGGGAATGCAGACTGGTGCAGCCACTACAGAAAACAGAATGGAGGTTCCTCAAAAAAAATTAAAAACAGAACTACCACATACTCAGCAATTTCGTCTTTGGGTATTTATCCAAAGAAATCCAAAACACTACTTTGAAAAGACACGCACCCCAATGTTCACTGTGGTGTTAAGTCACAACAGCCAAGACGTGGAAGCAGCCTCAGCGTCCATCGGCAGGTGACTGGAGGAAGAAGACGTGGGGCACACTTCCTCGGTCACAAGAAAGAACGAAATCTTGCTGTTTGCCACAACATGGATGGACCTAGAGGGTATTGCACTAAGTGAAATAAGTAAAAAAAAGACAAATACCAGATGATTTCACTTATATGGAGAATCTAAAAAACAAATGAACACACACAACAGAAATTCACAGACACAGAGAACATTTTGGTGGTTTCCAGAAGGGAGGGGGCTTGGGGGGAAATCCGTGAAAAGGTGAAGGGTATGAAAAAGTACAGGTTGCCAGTCACACAAACAGCCGCGGGGATGCCAAGCACAGCACAGGGAACACAGCCAATAACGCTGTAAGAACTACGTGTGGTGCCAGGTGCGGACTAGACTTACTGGGGTGATCACTTCGGAAATTACTAATCAATGTCTACTCACTATGCTGTACACCTGAAACTAGTATACATTGCCAACTATAATGAAAATTTTTTAAATCTTAAAAATGAAATATAACACATTTTATTTCAACCAACATGTCTACAAGATTATCATTAATCAACAAAAATTAAAATAAATATAATAAAAATCAATATAAAATTAACATGAGTATAATAAGAATCAATATAAAAGTTAAAATTCATGAGACACTGTACTTTCCCTTTTCTTGCCTCTTAGCGCAGGGCCTTTGAAACCTGGGCGCACACCCGCTCGCCTCGGCGTGGGCGATGCGTTTCCAGTGGACTCGCCTAGTCTGCACTGAGAGTTCATGAAACTCGCAGTTGAAAAAATACGTTCACATCCCCTAAGAGTTCCACTCACACTTCAAAGTTTTCTGAGAAAATCGAGTATTTGTTTTGAAATCTACAGTTAAGTTACAGCATTAAAATAAAAAATTCAGGTCCTCAGCCTCGCCCGCCACATTTCCAGGGCTCCACAGCCACAGGGGGCTGGTGGCTTCCTCCCAAAGTGGGCACACAGGCCGATGACGACAACGACGTCCTCACCGTCTGCCCTCCAGGCCCCTCGCACCTGCATCCCAGGCCTGTCCTAGGCGGTGAGCGCAGCCTCTGTGCACGCCGAGTTTGTCATCTCTGAGCTTCAGGGACTGTCCTGTGTACTGAAGGATGTTGAAGAGCATCCCTGGCCTCTACCCGCTAGATGCCAGTAGCACCCCCTCCCCAAGTCATGACAACCAAAAATATCTCCAGGCGTTGCCAAATGTCCCTTGGGGGCACAATCCCTACTGCTGGGAGTCAGTGCCTGGCACAAAGAAGGCACCAAGTATGCAGAACAGAAGACACTCAGGTATTCTCTACCACGAAGTTCACCTCCTCCAGGAAGCCTTCCGTGATGCCCTGGCCCAGTTAGTGCTTCCCCTGGGTTCCCACAGCCCCCTGCACTTATTCCAGGTGCAACCCCTCCAAATGTACCGAGTCTTGTTCACTGACACACTTCAAGTTTAGCCCAAAGATTGGTATATAGTAGGCACTTAACAGGTATTTATAGAAGTGACCTGAGAAAAAGGGATGCCTCAGGTTGAAAAGCACCACAGGGAAAGTTTTGCCCATTTTAGTCCAGGACTCTTCCATCCCATTGAAGGTGCTACTAATTGTCACAGCTGTGTTTACACACCAAACACTGGGCTACATACTCTGCTGGGTTTACAGAGGGAAACTGAGGCTCAGACAGATGAACCTCTTGACCTGTGTTCAGATAAATGAATTCCTGGTATTCCTGGCTTCTCTTTGTGCTGATCCAAAGAAATTACACATGGAAGATATTTACAATACAAATATCAAACAAGACATTTGTGTCCAGAATATATAAAGAGCTCTGTGAAATCAGTAAGAATAAGGCAGGCAACTCACTAGAAAATTGGGCGAGTTTGATGAGATACTTCACGCCAGAGGTTATCTAAATAGTCAACAAGCATATGAATGGGTACTCAATCTCATCCACCAGGAAAATAAATGCAAATAAACAGTACATTATAGGACCACTGTACATCTCAATGGCTAAATAAAAACAGAAAATACCAAGTGCTGTCAAGGATGAGATGCAACCCGAACTCTCATGCTCCACTGGTAGGAGGGTAAACTGGCACAAACTCTTTGGCATAACAGAGTTGAAAGCTGAACACTCACCTCCTCTACGACCTAGCAATTCCACTGCTAAGTACACATCATCAGAAACACATCTAACCATTCACTGGCGGCACACCCTGAAATGTTCCCGGCAGCACTATTTGTGATAGCCCCCAACTGGCAACTGCTCAAATGCCCATTAATAAGAGGATGGATAAATAAGTAAATACAAATAAATAAATGCAAACAGCCAGGAGAAAGAAAGAGCCAGAACTTCATACCATAACACGGAGATCTCTCAGATATGCTGAGCAAAAAAAGTCGATACAAAAGAAAACAAGTGTGTGTGTTTCTACGCATGTAAAGCACTTTCTATGCATATGAGGTAAAAAGGCAAGCCAAGTCTATCCCTGGTAGGAGACTTCAGGATGGTGGTTGCCCTTGGCGGGGAGCGTGATCGGAGGGGGCATGCTGGGACACACTTTGAAAATTCAGTGAACTGCTCACTAGGATGTGTGCACCCTTCTCTAGGTACGGCGGATTTCCACAAACACAGTCTTCAGGAAACACACTCTGTCAAACAGGGAAGTGATGCTGCTGGCCGGGTGTCCTCTGTCTTCCCACCCACACACCTTTCCTGTCGGCGGAGAAACACACAGGCCTCCATTCATTCATTCAATCAACACTCACTGGCAGGAGCTCTCCCAGGACCAGGCTTGGTGCCGGGCGCCGGGAACATAAAGGTGAATTGAGACACAGCCTCCGATCGTGCCACCCACACCCCAGTTCCTGGCACGTACACCCCAAAATCCACACTCAACAAATGTGCGGCCAGGCTGAGGTGGCTTTTGATCAGAGGCCAAGGAGGTGATGTCTACTTGTCATCCTCGCCCCCCTCCCACCATCCCTTGGCACATGACAATCTTCAGGCTTTTTCCTTAGGCTGGGCTAGGCCATTCTGGCACAGACAGCAGGAGTTCCACACACTCTACTTGTCTCTGCCAGCATCTCCCCTCCCTCCTGCCAGGCTTTCCTCTTTTCCTAAAGACCGATGACTCCTAGATTGTCATCTCTAAGCCAGATCTCCTTACTCAAAACAAGACTCAGACATCAACTGTCTCCCTGCCACCTCTGCTTGGGCAATGAGCTGGCACCTCATTGAGAGTTAATGCCTGAGAACAAAGCCATCACAGAAGAAAGCCCATCTAAGACAGCAAAACAGACAGCACCCTGATACATTAGAGCACCTGGATACAGCTATACCTGAAGGCAATTTACCTTTGGACTTTCCATTTACCTGAGGCAATGAATTTCATTTGCTGCCTTAAGTTATTTGAAATTGGGGTTCTTATACAACTCAACAGCCAACTGATACTGACATATAACAGGCTCTTCTGACCTCTGAATCCTTACCACTCAAGTGATCTTCTCCCAGGCCCAGCATGACTTTAAAAATAAGGGAAAAAAAAATGGCCCTGACCAGTGTAGCTCAATTGGCTGAGTGTCAATCCACAAAGTGAAAGGTCACAGGTTCGATTCCCCGTCAGGGCACATGCTCAGGTTGCAGGTTCGGTCCCTAGTTGGGGCACGTGCAAGAGTCAATGGATCAATGTTATCTCTCACATCGATGTTTCTCTCCCTCTTTTTCTTCCTCCCTCCCCCACCTCTCTAAAAATAAATAAAGTCTTTAAAAAATAAAAATAAAAAAATGTTGTCAAAACTAAGCAATAAATTTCCCGAGTTTTATTTGAAGACTCAGGGTGATGGCTGGAGCCAGCTGACGACTCTCACTTCTCTCCCATGGTGATGAACTTGAGTTTCCCACTGGGGAAGCCGACTACAGAATATCTTCACACAAAGGTCAGAGGGCTGCTCTGATCTTTTTTTGCTGAGGAAGTTCCTGGCTAACTTCCCCCTTCCCCTGCCCCTAATTGTAGTTTTTGGGTTTTCTGATTGCATTACCTTCCACTGCTTTGTTGTGGAGGTTTCGAAATGGCTGATAGCCAAAAGGTGGAAAAGCTTGGCCAAGAACAAAGCAAGCAAGCATAAGTACTTGCTGACATAATGTTCCTGTATGTGATGTTCCCAGATAAGATGGCGGAAACCTGCTTTTGTGGTTCATCCAAGAAGCATTAGGCTTACATCCTGGTGATCTTTAGGGCATCTATGGTAGGTGGATTTTTTTTTAAGATTTTATTTATTTTTAGAGAGAGGGGAAAGGGGGGAGAAAGACAGAGAGAGAAATATCGATCGGTTGCCTCGTGCGCACACCCTAAACAAGGACAGAACCACAGCCCAGGCATATGCCCTGACTGGGAATCGAACCGATTCACTTTGTGGAACGCCCAATCCACCAAGCTGTGGCACTCAGGGCTGGCTGGGTGGGGGTTTTAGGAGCACAATTTGCAGGCCAGGTTCTGAGGCAGCACATAGCAAGGAATACAGTTTCCTGGGCACTGACCTGCCCCTCGGCCTCCCTCTTGGAGAAATGCAGCCCAGGACTGGGAGACCCTCCGCCCTGTCCCCTGTTTCTAGAACAGAGAGAAAAGGAAGAATTTCAAAGGCTTCAAGAGAGAAACCCACACAGAAGAAGGGGCATCTCCCTAAAGTTCACTGTCTTCTGGGCCTGATTCAAAGTGAGTGAATGGCGTTGTCCTAAAGGAAGATGGCCTGGGGCTGTGAGGAAGCCCAGGGGCTCATTGCAAAGTATTTCCATCTGCACACTTGTCTGGACATTGCCAGGAACAAGGTCAGGGAGCAAAATGCTATGTGAGAGTCCCTGAACTTCTCCAAGCCTTAGTTTCCTCATCTATAAAACGGGTAAATGACACAGTCCTTGTTGCTCTGAGGTACTTACTTCTCTGCATAAGCACCACACAATCTTACCTATAATCATCACAGCAACCCAAGAGATGATCGCCATTATGATGCCTGTTTTATAGGGGAGGAAGCAGACGCCCAGACAGAGCGAGTGACTGGCCCAAGGTCTCACAGCACGTGTACAAGCCAGCTAGTGTTCCCACTCTAGTGTGTGTGACTCCAAAGGCCCCATCTTTGTCCCACATCAAGGCTTCTCCTGTCTTCTGGGTCCTTGTGCCGTTTCAATGACACTACACACAAAAAGGTAACCATGCACCTATTTGCTCAGAAATCAGCAAGTCATAGGTATTTTAGGCATGGCCGGCTGTGCCCATCACTTCCTGCCCCAACTGAGCCCCACCAGGAACTTGCCGCCCACCAGCTGACCGCCCCAGAAAGGCAGCCGTCCTCTTCCACCCACTCTTGCAGGGCTTCACGCCACACTGGTTTTCCGGACCACACGTTGAGAATTTGTGCTGTGAACCTCGCCACCCTGCAACCCCAGGGTCACCCAGGGACTCCAGCGGGAGGACATGCTCCCTGACCTCTAGGGTTCAAGGCAAAACTCAAGCCCTCCTCACCTGACCCAAGCCTCCATGCATCTCACCTCCCATCACTCACCTATACGAGCCCTCAGCCCCTTGATGGAGGGCTGGGTTCGAATCCCACTCCCCCACTTGCCCAGATAAATGGCCCAATTCCTCTGTGCCCCATTATTCTCATCTGAAAATGGGAATATGTTAAAAGCACCTCTCTAGAGAGTGAGACAGTTTATACCTAGCAGGCCATTAGCCTCTACTAGAGTGGTTCTCAAAGTGGGTTCCAGAGCAGCAGTATCAACAGCCCCAGAGAACCTGCTAGAAAGGCAAACTCTCGGGCCCCTTCCAGGCCTTCTGAATGGGGGACTCTGGGCCTAGGACGTAGCAAGCTGCGGTGAACGGGCGGGCCAGGGAACACCGCTTGCTCACTCATGGTGCCACACTCCAGCACACCTTCTCAGGAGGGGAGGGGAGGCAGGAGAAGAAGGCAGGGGCCAGATCTCAGGCTCCGGTGACATGAGAAGGAGCTCCCCACTATCCTTTGAGGCTGGGAGCCCCGTTTCCTCCTCCTGGGTTTTTTCAGCTAATTTGCCAAAGGCCCTGTGATATAATAGCACCCCTGTGATCCAAGGCAGAGCAGACAACACAGAACCAGAAACTGGGGTTCCCAAGCCTGGGGCAGCCACAGCCTCTGCCCGAGCGCAAGCACAGGGTAAACCCAAGGTGCGTGTCATTACCCAGAGAGTGCAGAGACCTCCAGGGCCTCAGGGGAGGAACAGCTTGTCCAGAGTCCCCCAGAAGTGGGGGAGGGCCGAGAACCCAAGTCCCCCACCTCCTAAGGGAGGGTTTTCACGTGGCACCCACAGGGGCCATCAGAGCATGCAGCAGCTACATTCTCCCTTCACTGCTAGCAGGGAATGGGTCCCACCCCGTCTGTACTCCAAAGCTGTACGAGTGATCCTCAGCAAGTCATCCAGTCTCCCTGGGCCTCTCTCCCCATCTATGAAAAGAAAAGGTCGGACTCAACTTCTAATCTGCTGTTCTCCCCAAAACTCTTAGCCAACTGATAATGAACACAGCACTGGGCTTGGGGGTGGGGGGCGGCCCTCATGCCTAGAGCGAGCAGGTGCCCCAGAGGCAGGTAATTAACTCCTCACCCCAGGGGATGAGGGTTGCTGAGCACCCCAAACCAAACCAAACCCAAAATGGTATCCAGCCTAACCCAGGCTTCCTCTTTCTCTCCCTCCCCGAGGGCCCTGGGGCCAGAGGGGCAGGGTGGGGCGAGGCGTGGCCAGGGGCTGGTGGGCGATTGTAGGGTGGGATTAGGAACCTTAGAAGCACAGTGTGGCCCTCTCAAGCTCCAGATCTCCCTTGAGCCTCCACCTCTGCACAGGGAAGTGGTATACCACCATCTCCCACGCCAGCAGGCTCGGCGACAGTTCCAGTGGTCCTGAGGCAGGATGTCACTCACAGCCAAAGGAAGTGGGACAGAGAGAAAGGAAGAGGGCTGCGCTTGCTGGCCTGTGCAAGGAAAGGAGGGGGGAGGGGAGGGGAAGTAGTGCAGGAGGTGGGGGAGGAAGACAAACACACAGAGAGGGAGAGAGCCAGCCAGACACCGACAGAGATGGGGGAGACAAAACTGGGGGGCAGGAGACAGGGATGGGGTGGAGAGGGAAAGAGTGAGACTGAGATAGGGGGAGACAGACAGAGTCAGGGAAGAGACAGAAGCAGAGGGAGATAAGGATGGAAAGGAGACAAGGAAAGACAAAAATAGAGACCAAAAGGGAGACAGGCAGAGCAGGAGCAGCCTGGAACAGGAGCCTCGGCTACAACCAGCACCCGCACCCGCACCCACCGCAGCTAACAGAGTCATCCCCAGCCCCCCAGTCAAGGCTCCTGAAGCTTCAGGGAAGGAGCAGAACATGAAGTGCAAGGTCAGTGCTGGGCCGGCCCCCTTCAAGCCTCCCACCTCCTGTCACCAGGCTCCCCAAAGTCCCACCTGCTGAGGACCACCTTCCCAATATTCGCTACATCCAGGAACCCCTTTACTCTCACTTAATATTTTTGTTAAATAGATTCAATATTTTCAAAGCAAACTATAACCCACTGGCTTAAATTTAAAAACATGCCATAATTAAAAAGTAACAAAAATATGTGCAAGGGAAGCAATCCCGAGGCCTCCCAGCTGGAGGCTGCCGCCTGCCCAAGGGGCCCAGGGAAGCTGGGCAGGAGTCTGTCCTTATTAAATGATGGAAGTCTGGAGAGAAGCATTAAGTTAGCACCAAGTAGAGCTTTCTCCTGGAAGTCACCAGAGAGTGGAGGGGAGTTGGAGACGAAAACTCATTCTCCAGGATGAAATTGGGGTTCTCTGGTGTGGCACTTGAGGCTACGTTGTGACTTGACCCCTGCTGACCTCCAAGTTTAACCCCCACCCCCACCCCCACCCCACCTCAACACACACACAAACGTATTCAAATCTCTAAGCCACAAACCAAACCTACCAAGGCCATGGCATCTCACATCTCCAAACTTGCACCTGTGGTTCCCACCCCCTAGAAAACCTTTCCTGCCCTCCTCTACCCAGCTAAATTCTACTGGCATAATGTATACCCCCCTCCTCCAGGAAGCCTTCCCTGACTGTCTCCCACCCCTGTACCAGTGTCTCCCAAAGCACAGAGCACCTTGTGTGATCTCTCTGGAATGTGTAGAGGTGTGAATTTCCCCACATCGTCTCAGGACTCAGCAGGGTGCCGGCTCCCAGCATGGGTTACCCAGCTGACTAAATGGGAAAAGAGACAAATAAAGAAGAGAAGGCACCCTACCGCCCTTGGACAGGCTGAAATCCAAACAAAACCTACTATGTGCTCTGTGAAAAAGTTCCAGGAAGAGGTTCCTGTAAAACAAGAATGAGACAACTAGGCTCCATGGGCCTCGCCCACTCCCCAGTCCACAGACTCTGTGCCAGTTACCTGGCCTCTGCGAGTCTGTTTTGTCATCTATAAAATGGAGACAAGAGTGTTACCCACGACAGGGTTGAGCCAAGTTCCCAGTAGACACTCACTTAACTACAGCCATTATTATCGCCACCTTACCTTCACCAAACCACAAAACATAACTCGAAGGCACCCAGGGACTGATTATATCAGCTATTGCCAGACTTTCTGTAATGGGCCTGACAATATTTTCAGTTTTGTGGACCATATGGCCTCTGTTGGAACTACTCAGCTCTGCTGCAGACAGAAGCAGCCATAGAGAGAGTGACCAAAATGTAAATAAGTGAGCATGGCTGTGTCCCAATAGAACCTTATTTATACAAACAGGCAGTGGGCCGAATGTGGCCCACCGGCAGTATAGTTTGCTGACCTCTGACCTCTGCTCTCACTGCTCCAAGTGTGGGCTTTAGAGGAGCGGCACTGGCGTCCCAAGGGAGCTGGTTAGAGGCACAGCCCCAAACCTGCTGAATCTGAGTCTGCACTTGAACCGGGTTCCCAGGGAGCTTGTGTGAGCATTCCAGTTTGAGAGGCGCTGCGCCTGACTTCCTAGCTCAGCACCTCGGGTCAGAGATGCGGGTTGCTTTTCTCATCTGATGCCTCCACCACAGGGTGAATTCCAGGAAAACTGAGACCTGGTGGCCTCTTAAATCCTGAAGGCCATGTGTCCCCATTCATCAGGTAGATATGGAGTGCATGGTATGAACCAGGCCCAGGGCCAGGCGCTGGGGACACACAGTAACCGCAGAGGCTAGTGGAGGGCGTCACTCTGCAGATGTCCGTGTGGTGATGGGATGGATGGACACTGCAGTGGGTAGTCTCTGGAGGTGGGGGGACCTGGGATTAAATCCTGGTGCTATCCCATCAGCCCTGCGTGACCTCAAGAAAGTGTCTCTGAGGTTCAGCTTCTGAAAATGGGGTGGCCTCCCTGGTACCTTGTGAGGACAGAGCAAGGGAGTGAGATGGGGCCACGGCAGCTGTGCAGATGGCGCAAATGCACGGGGACACAGGCACAAGCTCACCAGTGCTCACAGCAGACGGACAGAGGCTGGCCCTGGACATCTCTCTGTGGGTTAGTCAGGGGGCCTGAACCAGGGAAGAAGGGACCTTGGGGACCAGAGACAGGTGCTCCTCATCTGGGGAGCGTGGAATGGGGACAAGCTTCCGGTGCATTGAAAGCCTTGAAGGTTTTTAGTGGCAGAAAAGGCATCAGGAGACCTCAGAGGCCTCTGATGTCCTAGAAACGCAGAGCGGGAAGGACTCAGGAAGCAAAGAAAGCAGTGATTAAAAAGAAAAGTGCTCCCAAAGCTATGGAAGTGCTTGTTCAAGTGACACCTGGACAGGTCCGTGGTGTCCTCGGGGCCCTGACGACTGCACTGGGACAGAGGGCCCTTGGGGCCAGCAGGGCACCCACATGATGGTGGGAGTGGTGACCAGGAGAGCCCGGGGTCCTTCTGAGCAGCAGCTTCAGGCAGCTCCAATTTGGCCCAAGCTCCTGAGTTTCCAAGAGAAGCGAGAAATTGGAATTACTCTCTAAAAAATATTTGACTGTTGGCTCAATTTAAAATAAAACACCACAGGTGCCAAACAAAAACCACCCTGTGAGTTGAAACCAGTGACTGGCAGCTTCTTTTCTAGTCTAACACACCCATTTCACAGGGGGGAAACTGAGTCTCAAAGAGGGGAAGCACTTGCCCAATGTGACCCAGTGTTTTTGGAGGAGCGCTGGGACGCCACGGCCCCCAAGTTCTCACCCACCCCCAACTCTTCATGGGAGTGTGGGAAGGGGGAGGGAGTGGGCGGAAGTGGGAGGTAGGAATCTTGACTTCACAAGCCGAGAGGCTGCTTGTTCTGTCCACCCAGGAAAGAGTGTGGACAAAGGGACAGGGAAGAACATTTATTAGTAACATACAATAATGTTATAACACACACAGTAATAATTATATAACAATGGGAAAGTAACGGACATTTCCTGAGTGTTTTCTATGCGCTGGGCATCAAGACAGGGTAGTGACAGGAGGTAAGATGGTAGTTAAGAGTGTAGACTCTGGATTTAAATCCTGTCTCTCCCACTGCTCAGCTGGGTGACTTTGCACATATTACTTCGCCTCTCTGAGCCTCAGCCTGTTCATCTCACAGGGCTGTTGGGAGAATTGAATGAGTTAAAGTACATCAAAGGCATTTATAATGACTACCTTTTGACAGCTGGCTCACAAAGGGACAGGCTCCAAAGTCCAAAGAGCCTGTCTCAACAGGGCCCCCACATTTTGCCCGGTGGCAGGGTAGGTACTTTACCCCCATCCCCTCCTGTCCAACAGCCCCAGGCGCTGGGTCGGATTTGCAAGCTATACTGCAGATGAGAAAACTGATGCGTAGGGAAGGCCGCCAATGGCCCCGGACACACGGACCCTAAAAGGAGCAGTGGGATTTTAACACAGACCCAAACCTCTGAGCAAACGACCACTGAGCCCACCTTCTGGCCACAGCAACCCGGGTGAAACATATGGTTGCCTGAAGAATCCACTTGGCAAAGGCCGGATACCCGCTCTGGCTGCCCACCATCTGAGCACAGGACAACACTCGGCTCCACCCCAGGCAGCAGCCCCAGGTGCGCCCCAGGGCCCAGGGCACCATCCTCCAAGGTCCTCCCCCACAATTTCCGGGGCTTGGCCCAGCTCTAGGGATACTCTGAATGAATCATTCCCAGGAATCCTCCCTCCTCAGGCCACAGCCCCAGGTGAAGGATACCTGAGAAGGGGCGTGGCAAGGGGTGGGCATCCCAGAACTTTCTCTGGAGAGGCCTCCAACTGGGCCAATGTGTTTACACAGAGCAAGGGGCCTTGCAGGCAGTAGAACAGGTGGAAAGTGGGGAGACCAGGAGCTGTGGCTACCCAGTCAAGCTTCCACAATGCCACATGGCCAATCCCAGCCACCAGGCCACATCTGGGCTTTCAAATCACCAATCCTGGTCACATGTAAACTGCCACTCTTTCTACAAATGGATCCACAAAGTCACATTGGTAACAACCTATGACAGCCTCCCTGCTCGTCCACCTGCATCCGTTCTGGCTCAGTCCATGCCCATTCCCCAGCAGGGCACACTGAGGCCCAGAGAGGGGCGATCCCTTGCCTAGTCTCCTCAACCCAGTTTCTAGTTCCCCAGGCTCCCCAGTTCTTTCTGCACAGGGACTTGGGACTTAAAAAGGCAAGGAAGGAAAAGTGTACACAAATGAATAAAAGCAGGAGAAGCTAGATAGAGCTGCCAGAAGGCCTGGTCTCAAATGTCTCACTGAAGCCACTCA
Organism: Trachops cirrhosus; assembly: GCA_028533065.1. Lineage (NCBI taxonomy): Eukaryota > Metazoa > Chordata > Mammalia > Chiroptera > Phyllostomidae > Trachops > Trachops cirrhosus. Next base: position 55,606,969 of record CM052546.1, on the reverse strand, counting down.
ATGGCCACCAGGAAAGTTAAACTTCATATGAGCATGGGGGGCCAGTGTGGGGCAGGACCAGATTCCCTTTTGAAGCCAAGGGACAGGCCTTCCCCGTGGGTTGCAGCCTAGGAAACCCAAGAGTCTCTGTGGCCTCTAGGATCAGGAGCTCTCAAGGGGACCCTCCATCAGCCTGGGGTGTGAAGGTCCAAGCAGTTTACACCTTTCCTTTGCCCCGCTTGCAGGTTCCTAACAGGAACCACCAGGTCCTGTGCAGGTCCCAGGGTGGGTGCTGTGAGGCCCTGGGTTCCTCACTGCCTCCTCCCGTCCCACCCAGGGCCTGGGTGAATGCCCTCGGCAAGTATTTGTCACTGTTACAGAAAGGACAAACTGCACACACACCTCAGGCTAAGCGAAGCGCTGGACAGGCTTGACCTGTTTCCCTGACTGATGGTCCCAGAGATGTTGCTGGTGACCTGCAGGGCACTCCCTGTTCTGCTAACGAGGTCCTTAAATTCATGCATATGAGAAAATAATTTATAACTTAGTGTATCAGAGCCAGGGATTTTAAAGATTACAACTACTTAAGAGAAGACTCAAATTTCTGTGAGATTATCAGAACCCTCATACGCTGCTTTGGAATGCACGATGGTGCAGAGGCTTTAGAAAACAAAGAATTACCACGTGACCCAGCAATTCCACTCCTAGGGCTCTACCCTGGAGGATTGAAAACATATGTCCTTACAAAGAGTATACATGAATGTTCATAGCAGCATGATTCATAATAGTGAAAAGTAGAAGTAACCCAAATGTCCTTCAACTAATAAATGATAAAAAAACTGGTCTACCCACACAGTGGAATATTATTCACCTATAAAAAGTAACAAAGTGCTGACTCAGTCGTGGCTCAGTCGGTTGAGCATCCTCCCACAAAGCAAAAGGTCATCAGCTCAATTCCTGCACAGGGCATATGCCTGGGTTGCAGTTTCAGTAGCCGTTTGGGGCATGTACAAGAGGCAATTGACCAATGTTTCTCTCTCACATGGATACTTCTCTCCCTCTCTTTCTCTCTTCCTTCCCTTCTCACTAAATATAAATAAAATCTGCCAAAAAATTAATGAAATACTAAAACAAGGGAAGTACTAATACTATCACATGGATGAACCAGTCACAAAAGGCCACACAGTGCATGATTCCATCTACAGGAAATGCCCAGCACAGGCAAATACATAGAGACAGGAAGTAAATTAGTGGTTGCCAGGGTATGGGGAAGGATTGAGAAGTAACTGCTGACAGTTCAGGGTTTCTTTTTCGGGGATGAAAATGTTCTAGAATTAGATGGCTGCACAACTCTGAATATCCTAAGAACTACTGAACTGAATACTTGAAAATGGTGAATTGTATGGTATATAAAGTATATCTCAATAAAGCTGCTGTAAAACCAATCACACGAGGTTTTCAAAAATAAGGTGATAGAAACCTACATATTAAGTACAATATGGGATGTGATGGGGTAAAATGGTTAACAACTGAAGCCAATATTACAGTTATGGAAACTGAGGCTGGGTGAGAAAGAATGACTCACCCAGGCCACATCACTACTCAACCAGAGTGAGCCATACCTAAATCTGCCCAAATCCAGACGCTTGGCCTAACCACCAGGAGACCTGGAGAGAATGAAAGGATATGAGATGGGGTATGCAAGAGGTGTCCACCGCCCAGTGTGGGAGACAGACCTGCAACGAAATTGGTACGTGAGATCAAGGCCCAGCTACCTCTTTGGGGTTCAAAACAGGAAGCACCCAACAATGCCTGGGGAATACCAAGGAAGGCTTCCAGGACAGGGTGCCAAGAGAGGAGACTTCCGAAGGATGAGTAGATTTGGCCCACCTCGTCTCCAACATCCCTATAGCACCAAAAACCAGGAGGTCTTAGCGTGAGTTTAAGCTCTGCCACATCCTAGCTGTAGGACCCAAGGCCACAGACAGGTGACCTATCTGAGCCTCAGTTTCCCCATCTGTAAAAGCCGAAGGGGCAGGGTGATAGGCACAGTGCTTTCTAAAGCCTACTGAATCAAGTGGTTCTCACTCTTCCTCCCAAGGGCACGGACCTTTGCGTACTTTCCCACACAATAATAAAGACTGCCAGGTCAGGCGTGCCCAGCCTCGGTGACCCTCCTAGTCCCGGCTTTATGAGGCACTTTCCGTCCACCTCATTCTGACAGGGGGAGGTTGCCGGGAGTCAGGATCCTCTGGCCAAAATTCCCCCCATTCCTCCCGTGTGACCCCCAAGTTCATGAGCGTCTCCCTTACCCCATGTTCTCGGCGCTCCCGTCCCCCGCAAGCGATAGCCACCTCCCAATGCCCCCACTTTTGATACGCCTAGTAACTCCACGACGGCTGCAAGTTAACTTGCACGCGCCCCACGTCCGTCCTGGCGCCCACCTGGGGGTCCCCGCAGCCGGGGAAAGGTCCCAAGACTCGGATGGCGGTGACACGCCGCGCTCCCCAACTCCCCGCCCTCCACCGCACACACAGACACACACACATACACACTGAGCGCCTCCCGGGTGCAGAGTACAAAGCGGGACGCATGGGAATTGGACTGGGTCTCTGCCGCACCACGCGGAAAGCGCTAGGAGCGCCGGCGGGTGGGGATCTTCGAACCAAGCGCCCGCTTTGCCTCCCTGCCTGCACCCAGCCCCGGAGCCCCGGCAGCCGTGCCGGGCCCGGGAGACACCGCGAGAGCCGAGGGCTCCCCAGGGCCCGAGGCCGACACGCGGACGGTCCTCTGCCGGTGGCTGCTTCCGAGGCTCCCCGCGCTGCCCCAGGGCCACCTACCGTGCGGAGGCGCAGCTAAGCGGCCCGTGCGACCAGCGAGCGACTCCCGGCTCGCTAGCCGCCTGGGCCGGGGTAGGCAGGGGAGGCACCCGCGCGGGGGGCGGGGCCACGGCGCCGTGACGTCGACCCGGGGCGGGCCCGGGAGAAGCCACGCCCATGACTTCTCCCCTGCTCCCGCCGGCCCGCCTCCAGGCTACGCGGTGGGGAGGTGCCCCGGGAGGTGACCCCAACCCCGGAAGCCTTGGTCTGACTGCTGGCTTACTCCCAGTACCAGCGCTCACCGTTTTTTCCTCCTGAGGCAGCTCTGTTTAAGAGACGTTCCCTTCTGTCTATAAGCAAGAGGTAGAATGATCGCCAAGAAGTGGTGTAAGACAAGAAAACTAGACTAGAACCTGAGCAGGGTCCATTTACGCTACCGTTAGTATAAAATACAGAAAAAAGAGGGAGGGAATATTCATATATGTATTTAAATATATGAGAGGTTCTCAAGGAGGAGATGATTTTCCCGTGCCCCCTTTACCTACAGGGACACTTGGCAATGTCTGAAGACATTTTCGATTGTCATAATTGGGGGGTGGGGGGGCTTGTCGTAGTGTCATCTAGTGGGTAGAGGCCTGGAATGCTGCTAAATGTCCCGCGATGAACAGGACAGCCCCCTTTCCCCATCCAACCTAAAATGTAGATTGTTCTGAGTTTGAGAAACCCCGATATACATGAATAAAATCAAACTTCAGGCCGGTAAATCTCAGCTCAGCCTAACATATTCAATGTTTCTGTACCTCTGTTTCTCCTTCTATAAAATGGGCATATAATAGATCTGTGTATGCATAAATGCATATGCACCGAATACCTGAAGGAAGGAGAGGAAGGGATGTGGCTTATTTTTCACTGGTAACCTTTGTTGTTTGTTCTGTTTGAATTTTTAATTTTTACTGTAGGTCTACATTACCTATTTAAAATAAATATTAGTAATAGTTACAAACCATAGCAACAAACATTTTATATCTATATAAAAATCACCTGCTAAGTTCCAGGCATTGCTTTAAATACTTTATACATTTAAACCTTTGATAGCCTTGTGTTAAGTCTATTATCATCCTCATCTTACAGCTAAGGAAATCAAGGCATACAGATACTAAGTTGTGGGTTCCTCCATAGCTCATACATTGACAATTCGTATGTCCAATAAATAGAGCCCGCCATGCAGAAAGTGCTGGAACTGACAAAATGGTATCCCCTGCCCTCATGGAGCTGGCCATAAATGGTCTGAAACCAATAGACCAATATTATCTAGTGTTGATTGTGCACATATTAGAGGTTTTGTATGACTAGCTGCATTGTAGCCCTGCTGGGTGTTTTATAATGTTCCTTTGTGGGTGGAGAAATAGAGATCGAGGGAGGGAAGAGGCCTGAGTAAGGCATTTCCTGGGTACCCTGTGCTGGGCACTGGGAGTCAGCAGGTACCAGGAGGACTAGGGCCCTGTGTCCAAGTGGGGGAAGCTGGGCCCTCCAACAAGCACTGGGGAGTTGGGAACAGAGTGGGTTAACCTGGTCCAGGAAGGGAGGACCGGTGGGGGTTTATACTGTGCCTTACACTGAGGCCTGAAACATGGATGAGGGTTTACAGAACAGTACACCAGTGACAGGCACCCAGAGGTGCAAAGTTTCAGCAGGAAGGCCCTTTGTTGCGGGGGCTTGCATAAATTAAAGAGTAGCCAGGATGTGGGGGCAGGAATGAGAGGATGTCAGAGCAGTCTGCAGGGGTTGGATGCTGCAGGGCTTCCTGGGCTCTGGGGAGGAGTCAGAGCTCCATCTTGCATCAATGGACAGATGGGAGGTGTTGAACAGGGAAAAGACATGGTTAGCTTTGCTTCCTACAAAGATCCTTTTGGCTGCTGCGTGGTGGAGGACAGGCAGAGAGACTGCTTCCGAGGCTGTTGAAATACTCCAAACTCAGAGAGGGAGCATCCAGTTCCAGACTGTTTGGAAGACAGAATTGGCAGATCTTTTGCAGGGTAAGGAAGGGGACCAGAATGATCTTCTGGTTTTTAGGCTGGGCCTTATCCTTTCAGCCCCCCAACTCAGCAAACCCATTCAGGCCTCAAGTTAGCTGCCTTGAGGAAGCCTAACAGTGCCCCCAGAACATCCTGATGGGACAGACACTGGAATTTGATGTGACTTTGAAGGCAGATGAAAGAGCCTCATTCCTGTCTGCTCCCCCACTCTATAAACAGCTGGGCAGGGCCTCTACTCTCTTTTCCCCCAACCTGTATCCCCAGCATCCAGACAAACCTGGCACCTGGGAGGTGGTAAGTCAATATTTGTTCAAAGTGGGAAGAATGGCCCTGGCCAGCATGGCTCAGTTGGTTGAGCACGTTGTCCTGCAAAGGGAAGGGTTGCTGATTCCATTCCCAGTCAGGGCACAGGCCTGGACTGCAGGCCGGTCCCCCGCTGGGGTGTATGCAAGAAGCAACCAAAGGATGTTTCTCTCCCTCTCTGTCCCTCTCCCTTCCCCTCTCTCTAAAGATAAATAAATAAAATCTTAAAAAAAAAGGATCACATGAAAAAAAATTTCCTAAGCAGGAAGAATAAATGTGGCATAAATCACAGGTTGATTCTAGAAGTCCTTCCAGCTCTGACATCTGAGAAGACGATACTGATGATGGGCTTGCTATGCTCTAAGTACCTTGTAAGTATTATATTCAAGCTGACCATTTACCTCTTCCTACAACCTGTTATAGTTTTATTGTCATCACTCCCATTTTACAGATGAGAGAACAGTTTCCATCAGGTAATCTGACTTGACCTAGAGCAACAGCTGGTAAATGTCAGAGCAGAGATATAAACTTAGTACAGTGATGGAAGCAGGTGTCGCAGCCCTGGGCAGGAAGCCAAGGCAGAGAGAGGGTCAGGTGCCCTCCTCCTGCTGGAAAGATGGAAGGTTACCACGCCTAGCTGGGTACCCAGGTTTCACAAAGCAACTCTGATCAGGGGTATCTGATCCAGGTGACTGGCTGTCATGGCAACACAGCTCTAAAGAGATGCTCACCTGTCAAGAACTTCCTCAGGGCACCCTGGCATCATGCCTCTTTCCAAAAACTTAGTTGCTGTGTGTCCATCAGCATCTGGTGCTGGCACAAAAGGGATCGTGCCTCTGGGTTGTCCTCCCCCACACACAGCCTGTCCCTTGAGCACACACTGCTGGCTTTGTGTCCATATCTTAATGCCCAAAAGATTGTGGATTGCCTCCTATTGCCGTGGACAGCAGATGGTGTCCCATAACCAAGGTGCTTGTCTTCCCAAAGGCCTGGGACTCAGAGACTCATGAGCTGGGATCCAGCAATGAAACACCGGGACATCCCAGCTCGCCCAGAATTGCATTCTGAAGCCTGTGTTTAGGGCAAATAACGCAGAGTCAAAACCAGTGCCAAGGAGCCCCAGAGAAAGCTGTGTGTGAGCCATGTGGCTCCTTGGTCAAGTTCAGCTCCACTGGTCACCTCCGGCATCGTGCCCGACTCAGAGTTTCAGTTTTGAGGGAAAAAAAAAGCGACATCTTTTAAGCTCTGCAATTCTGCCTCAGGTGGTGAGAGACTCACATTTCAAGAGGCGTGTTGAAACTGGGACCCACAGAGGGAACAACAGGTTCTTGTAGAACTCACATCTCACTCCCTCCTGGCCCTTCTACTTGTTATTTTCCTCTACTTGGTTCTTTCATCTTTGTTATTTATTTTTTCTTGTAATTTTAGTGACTTCTCTGTTTTTTATTGCATGCTTTGTTTATTCATAAATTTGTTAACAGAAGTTAAATAAATGTAATCACTTTGTTATTTTCTTCCAGTTGTTGTTTGTTTGCCCAATGTACTATCATGCGTCAGCGATGTGAATATGCACATTTTCCCATCTAACACCCTTGAGAAAATAACGATATTGACAACTTTGAGATGAAAGTCATCCAGATTGAGACTATGAATGACTGTAAAGATGTTTTAGGACTGACTTAACTGATAAATTTCTATTATGTTTTCCTTTTATTGGACTCACAAGATGAATACACCAAAAACAAAATTGTTGTGTCTAAAGAAGTCCAAAATAGTTTTTCAACATGTATGGAACACAAATTGTAAGTGATCAGAGAGCAGTCATGTTTGATCGGAATGGATAGTATTTCTCTTTGTCTTTCTTGAGTCATAAAATCAGGGGGCGTCTTGCCACCGACGAGGTCTTAGCACCGAGGAAACACGGACGCTGGGTTTGAGCGGCTCATGCTGTAAGGCTGGGCTCCTCTACAGCAGAGTTTCAGAGCTGCAGCTACAGACCTTAGGGTCTGAGGATGGGAATCTATGTAGCTTGACTTTGAAATCAAAGAACTGTGGACACTTGGAGATACATTACAGAATCTGGAAGAACTGTGGAATTTCGGAAACGCAGAATCCCACCATCAGAATCTCGGCACTGGGTGGCCATTTGAGCTGTTACCTTCTAGACAAGAAGAATACAGCCCAGGAAATAGAAGTGATTTGCCCAACACTGCGGCTCCTCACAGTAGATCAGGGCTAATACGGGTATCTCTTGGTTCCCGCCCAGGAATCCCATCTTCTAGGCCAAGAGAGGACAACCTTCCTTCTAACGCAAGCTGCAGGGCAAACTGGAGGGTGGAGGTGGGGGAGCTAGGGTGGGAGGGAGAGGGAAAATGCCTGGTCCAGATGGAAAGACCTTCTAGGTCAGGCAGTACATCTACTTCGAAGCTCAGCAAAACCACAGAGCAGTGTCAGGAAGCCCTGTCTTATTTTCCAGCTTCATCTCCTGCCTCACTCAGCATCCCCTTCCTGCCCATTTAGTCTAACTCTACAACCATTGAGCCACAGCTTCCGCTTTGGTAAGCTTCACCTGGGCCGGCCACAAGCACTCCCAAACTCTGTGCCTTTGCCCGCGGTGCTCCAGGGTGCTTCAAGTTGAGCACAGCACAGGGTGCCATGTCCACACTGTAGGCATTACAGGTTTATATCAATCATTTCTGGCAGACGGCAGTTGAATGTCTTCAGGAAAAGACATCTTTTATAGCATCAGCAGGTACCCTGCTCTTTCCTCTGTCTGGAATATCCTCCACCTCCCCCTTCTCCACTAAGCAAGCTCCTGCTCCATCCTTCAAGGCCTCCTTCAACTATCCCCCCTTCCTCCACGAAGATAACCATGGAAACACCTCCCCCAGGCTTCCTGCATGGATTAAAGGTTAATAACATCAATCAGTGCTAACTGGTGATACGGGAGTCAATATTGCCTGGTGTACATTTCTGAAAAATAGGGCAAGTACCATTTGCAGTGGGAGAGATGATTCTAGGTGGAATTTGGACCCAGGATTAAATAACACTGAATCAGATACAAGGAAACAATGCTCTTTTCAATCACCTTTGATAAAATCAGGGAGAAAAATCTCACTTTGGTGCAAGCCTGTCTTTCATCCCTCTGACACTGTTAATCACCCATTTTGTCAAAGAGCGAGCAGGTTGCAGGCTTAGAGCCTCCCTCAGGCAGTGGTGTCTGTTGAGACTTCTCTACTTGGCCTTCTTTAAATTGTATTTATTTATAAGATTGCTTTGTATCTATGGCATATGATGCCAATTTTCCACTTCCCGTGGCGTTATAAAGTCTTATTTACAAATCAAGGCGTATAAGTGGAAAATAATAAGTCTATTTAAATAAAAATGTTAAGTAAATAACAAAACAGGTGTTAAGTAGAGAGGGTGAAAAAACAGGAGGATGATGCATGAGGAAGTAGAGTTTGAAAACACAGATTTGTTTGGGAGTGCAGCCCTGGAGCCAGACTGTCTGGGTTCAATTCTCCTTGGGCAAGTCACTTCCCCTCTCTGAGCCTCGATTTCCTCACTTGTTAAATGGGAATAATTATAATACCAGCCTCCTAGAGGAGTTCAAAAGATATACCAAGAGAATGTGTGTAGAGAACTTTGCAGGGCTTGCTGTTTTTATTATTATTATTATTATTTGAGACTGGTGAAGTCACATGCCGGCAATGGTGAGGGAATTCCAGGCACACATCTGGTCACAGACCCAGGAGACATTTTGGCTTTAGAAACTTTTATTTGCATGAGAAAGATGGGGAAACCGAACCTGAGGAAGGGGTGAGAGGAGGGACAAGAAGTGGAGCGTGGACTCATTTGGGGGGCTCAGCAGCCAGGACCGGGAAGCAGCCCTCATGATGCCACTGCCTGTCCCGAAGGCGGCGCACCGCCTGCATCTGGGGCTGGAAGGCCCCCCACTCGTTCCAGTGCCGGAAGTCACCAGGCTCCAGGAGGTACTGGTACCCGCGGTAGCCAGGATACTGATAGCCTACCCAGCTGCGGGGGCGGGGGAAGCAAGAAGGACTGTGTAGAGATAGCCAGTCTCACTGTCCGCCATCCAGACTCCTGCCTGGACCAGCCAGTCCTCCATGTCTCCCTGCAGTCTCTGCTAGAAAGTGGGACAGCCACCTTGCAAGGTCTGGTTTCAGTTCAAGCCCCCTCAGATAAGCCTCTGACCTGTCCTCCACTCCAGCACACCTCTCCAGAAGCCATCCTTCCTCCTCTGGACTCCTGTGTGGCCCATCTCTTCCTTAGCACTGTCGGACCTCATCTCACAGATATACGTGGGTCTCCCTGCTAGGCTGAGTAAGCCCCCTGAAGACAGGAACTGAGCCTTATTCATCTCTTCCTCCCTGGTGTGCCTAGCTCCTACCAGGCACTGCTTACTACATTTCTGATGACTTCAGTGCAGGGATATGAGTTTCAGGGAAGAAGAAGGAAGAAGAAAAAGGCCAGGGCCCTGATGGTTTTACAGTAGCTCAGCAAGAGTCTGCAGTAGAGAGGTAGAAGCCTTACATTTACGTAGAGGAGACCAGAGGTGTCTGGCATGGTTGCTTGGGGACAGGGGTGGATAAAATGACCTCCTTCAGGCATCTAACCCTCCCCTGTTTTCCCACAGACATGGGATCACGGGGCTCTGTTTAGAACATTTCAAATACTGAAAGCTCAGAGCTGAAAGAGCCCCTTTACATCAAGGAGTTTCGTGTACCTGTTGTATAAATAGCAACACGGAGGTGCGGAGAGGGGCATGGGGCTTACCCAGGTTTCACAGCAGATCAGTGACAGAGTCGAGTCTCTTTGATTACACAGTCCCATCTCTCAGAAGTCACTCTGCTCATTTCTCCAGGGGCTCTGGATTTCTCTGAATTTCTTTCTCCCTAGATCCACCCATACTCATCTATCTGCACCAACTCTGCCCCCTTTACTCAGTTATTTGTTCTTTTATTCCCAGTATGGGTTTAGAAGCCCCTACTGTTTCCATCCCCCAGCTTAGACACCACTGTCAGGTTTGTTTACACTGACTTGTAACTCATCAAAGAATGACTCCATCTCCCTGAGGAGTAAAGCCCTGCTGGTGGAATTCCCACCACGAGCACTGGCAGAACTAGAAAGAGGCCGTGGCCTTTCCTACGTGTGTGATGTTGTATTGTCTAAGGGGCACAGACTCCAAGTCTGTCTGTGCTTGAAGCAGGGGCTGAGCGTCTGGCCGGAGGACACTTACGTTCCACTGGAGACCCTCACGCTGCCCACGCGGTCACAGAAGCCATAGACCCAGAGACTGGGCACGTCATCCTCCTGGATCTCCATGGTGTTGCCCTTGAAGTTGGCTCCTTCAAACAGGCAGATCTTGTGCTCCTGGGAGTCCTGGGGAAGAAGAGGCTGAGTCAGGCATGGGAAGTATGAACAGAGTAAAGAGAAGCAACTTAGTTGGGCCTCCTGGATATGAAAAGTCTTCTCAGGCCACCGCAGGACTCTCCCAGGATCGCTGCTGTCCAGCCTGGAAGGGCCGCCCTCACCCGGGAGAACAGCTGCCAGCCTCTACTCCATGGAGTTGTCATGAGGGTTAAATGAGTTGATACACATAGAGCACTTAGCACAATGCCTAGCATGCCTTCAAATTCTCATTCATTATTTTTATGACTATAGTCAGGACGCAGAGGCTCGGAGATGTAAATTCTTGATTAATGTCACACAGCCAGCGAGGGGCAGAACCTTTTAGAGAAGCATTTTATTTCTCCCATCCGATTTGGTACCCCTCTCCCCTCCATTCCCTCTGGCTGATTTTTTCTTTTTTATCCTCACCCAATTACATTTTTTCATTGCTTTTAGAGAGACAGGAAAGGAGGGGAGAGGGGGAGAGAGAGAGAGAGAGAGAGAGAGACATCAATTGGTTGCCTTTTGTATGCACCCCAACTGAGGACCACACCCACACCCTAGGTGTGTCCTGATCCAGAATTGAACCTGCAACCTTTCGGTGTTTGGGACGATGCTCCAACCAACTGAGCCACCTGGCCAGGGCCACACACCCAGTCCTCCTCGCTTCAGAAACTTTGCACTCACTTTTCCCTGGAAGGCTTCTCCACCACTCTTCACATGGCTGACTCAATGTCCATCCTTCAGGGGTTGTCTTCTCTGATCACCCCCTGAGCACCCCTCCCCCGCAACATCAGAGCTCCAGTTCCTCCCTTCCACTCTCCTAGCACACTCACTGCATGGTCCCTGTGCAGCAGGGACCACAGTGGTTTGTCATAACAGACTGATTTCCATGATAAGGTTTTAACAGTTGCCTCCTACGAAGTCAGGGACCATGCCCATCCTGTGCAGGGTTGCAGCTGGAGCCTCCCACAGAGCCCAGCAGAAGCAGATCAACCTATAGTGTTCAGAGGCATGACTGTAAGTGGAAGATGGTTGGGTTAGAGATCCTTCTAACTATTCAGAAGAGGAGGCTGGGAAGGAGACAGGGAAGCCAGTGAGGAGCTGGCAATGTCCAGTGGCAGAGATGAAGGTGGCCCACAGCAGGATGGAGGCAGAGATAAAGGACTGGTTTAACCAGACCAGTGACTCTCAGCCCTGCTGCACAATCCACCTGGGGGCATGAAGAAGGTAGCAGTGCCTGCATCCTAGTCCCAGAGATTTGGATTTCATCAGTATGGGGAGGGGTCCAGACATTGGGAATTTTTTCTAATAATATATTTGATTTAAGGAAATATGTCCAAAATACTACACTTTCAGTTGGTAACCAATATAACAATATAAATGAGATAGTTTAAAAAAAATAAATGAGATAGTTTACATTCTTATTTTGCATTTACCTACATCTTCAACGTCTGGTGTGTATGTTACATGTACAGCACGTATCCCATTGGACTGGCCCAGATGTAAATGTTCAGCAGCCACATACCGCTACTACCTAACTGTTCTGAACAGCAAGGCTGTAGGAGCTACTGGAAGTGCCCTGGCTGATGGCCCTTCCAAAAAACTCCCTTGACCTAGATTGCCATTTAAAGACCCTTCCATGATAGAAAGAGACATCTATGAATTCTTACAAAGGGTCCATTATAAAGGTTGATCATTCAGCCTCAAATTCTGAGAAAAACGTTGGAAACGATCTGGTTGAATAATCCATTAAGATAAGTCGGGTGGTGCCCAAAGAGCTGGCTGTTGGCCTCACAGGGGGCCACCCATGAAAATTCTTTGGGAAAATTCCATCCAGGGAGGCACAAGTTGGTTACCATGAGAATCGGATGCTGGCGAGTGAAGATGCAGTTGGTTCATGAGTCATAGTCAACACACTTCTGGAGAAACTGTGAATTGCTTAGGGACAACTCCACCTAACTTGGCTTTGAGTCTTCTTTAAGTCATACTATTTAACTTAGTTAAATATCATCAAAGAGCTAATTCAGTATATTGCCTTCTTGTTGAGAAGTTCCAGGTGACTTTCTACAACACCCCTCTTCTCAGACACTGCACAGGTTTCGACCTGCAAGCTGGATGTTTTGAATGGACACCTGGATGTTCAAAGCTCCCCAGGAGGGTCTCCTGTGCAGCCAGGAATTGGAAACATTCCACAGGAATCAAGGAAGGCGCTGCAGTTTCTAGTTCCAACCCCTGGGAGGTTGGGTCCCCTCTTGATAGCAGCTGGGAAGGAAACAAATGGGTTTCATGTTTCTCATTTGCCCAGGGCTCTGAACTGGGGCTCCACACATTGGAGATGCCTTAGGACAATGACGCACAAGAGCCCCCTCTCCTCGTACAACTCACAGGTCTCCACGCCTCCCTGCTCACCATTCCCTCCTTCTTTCCCTTGCTCACTCCCATTTTCTTGCTTGCTGTCAGACCTCAGACTTGCCCCGGCCCTCCCCACCGATGCCCCAGGCCCTATCCAGGAGTCACTCACCATCCTGACGGGTCGGAAGGACATGAGCCGGTCGCTGCGGTAGCTGCTGGACCAGGTGTCCCAGCGTGGGTACTCGCCCTTCTCCAGGACGAACATCTCCCCCCGGAAGTTAGACTGCTCAAAGGCAACCCAGCTGGATGTGAGAGAGATGGGAAGGGTGAGGAGGGCCAGGAGGGGCAAAGGCAGAAAGGAGAGGAAGCATTAGCAGAAGCCCCTCGCCCACTTGCAAGGTAACCCCAAGGCCAGTGGTTCGATTTCAGTCTATGCCACTTACTGGCTTTGTGACCATAGGCAAGTGGCTTATGGAAACTGAGCTTTAATTTCTTCATCTAAACCCCTATTTTCCTGGAGTTGGATTAAACAAGACAATATGTATAATTAAGTGAGCAAAAAGTTCCCCCAGATGTAGGATTCACTCATGATTTGAATATTAGGAGGACCCAGTGTAAAAGACCACATAAGAAGACATTTTCCTTTGAAACCTGATCACAGCCAGCAGAGTCGCTACTGGGTGCCAATGAGCCCTTAACGCTGTTTTTGTAGCAAAGGAAGGGCCGGGGAGCACAGGGCCTCGAGCAGACAACAGTACAACAGCGCTGCTCTGTGCTCATCGTGGTCATTTTTATGGACACCTTTCACTTACAGCAAGAGATGCCAGCTTTCCGTCTGTAAAAATGATGTACAGGTTCTTTTAAAATATATTTATTTCTGTTTAAAAGAGTCATTTTAAATGAACTATATTAAATAAAAGTAGTTCTCCAGGTAGAGAGGAAAGGGAAAAATTGATACAGGCGATTAAATCGTATGTTCAGTGAAGACTGGCCTGGCAGTCCTGGCCGTGTGGCTCAGCTGCTTAGAGCATCGTCCCCGATGCACTGAGGCTGCAGGTTCGCTCTCCGGTCAGGGCAGCAGGGCAAATACAAGATCCAACCAATGAATGCAAGAGTAAGTGGAACAATAAATCAATGTCCCTCTGTCTCTCTCCCTTCCTCTCTCTCTAAAAATCAATAAAAATAAATACAAAAGACTGGCCTGGCATACAGAAGACACTCAGTAATTGGTATGCGGGGGGTAGAAGGGAAATGACAATAATAATGTCCACCTCTCAGATACATATGAGAATTAAATGCGATCGTGTATATGAAGGTGTTTGTTCCTCAACAAAAAGTGACTACAAACTTGAAGACAAGTGGGGGCTTTGCCTGCTTTTTTCCCTTCTGCAGCCTGATTAAGTAAGGAAGTGAGGTTGTGTTAGAAGGACCAGGGATTCTGGGGAAGATGGGATGTCCCCATTTCATTGATGAGAAGACTGAGATTAAGGGACCCCTTGACTTTTGCTCTTTGTGTGTTCTCAGGAATGAAAGAGGATGCTGACATCAGTATCATCTCCCTGGGGGCTGCTGGGACCTTCCTCTACCCAAGGAGACAGGGAGATAGGGTGGAGAGTTGGCTACCACCATGGCTGAAACAGAATGTGTCCCAGGAGCCCCAGGTCTTGTCTGAGGAATGATCCAACCCATACGGGAGGGGCAGAATGGAAGATGCAGACTTATCCTCCCAGGAAGGAGTTGAATCTGCCTCAGCCCTGCATGGTCTGGAGTAGGTAAGAAAAGGAGGGAGGTATGGATGGATGGAAGGATGGATGGATGAATGAATGAATTGACAGTTGAATGAATGGGTAGATGAAGGGATGAGTAAGTGGGCAGGTGGGTGATGGATACGTGGGTGGATGGATAGATGGGTAGATGAGTGTATTGATGGATGGACAAATGGCTGCATGACGGAGAATAGATGGGTGGAAGGAGTAGTAAGCAGATGGATGAATAAATGGATAGATGGATGGATACATAGGTGGATGGAAAAGGGATCTTTGGAAGATGGTGCCAGGTAGAAGTGAAGGGCATAGACTCTGGAAACAGAGACCTGAACTCTAATCCCAGATCATCATTTATTTTCTGTATAAATTTGGGCAAGTTGCTTAAGCTCGTTAAGCCTCAGTGAGAGAGGAAATGATTGCATCTACCTTGTCAGGATGTTGTGAGGGTCTAAAAAAGGAATCTACAAAACAAGTCCAGCCCAGAGAAAGCACAATAAATAGTATATTTTATGACTGAAGAGCAAGGGAAACTCCCAGAGGGCTGAGCTCAGGGAAAGGCAGACACTGATGTGGTCTTGCCACACTGCCTGCTTCCCCCAGTCGCCCTGTCCTCTTCGTAGTGCCCAGGGAGGACCTGTTACATGAGTAAGAAATGTTCGATGTTTACTTCATTGCCTTTTCTCATCTCCTATGGCTCATTTGAGCCTTAGGAACAAGGAAAGAGCTAAGGCAGGAATCTTAATTTACAGATCTGGAAACTGAGGTGTGGAGGGGTTGTCACCTGTTTAAGGTCACACAATGGTGGCAGGTTGAGGTCTCCTAGGCTTCACGCAGGCAGGCCCCTGTGCTGAGGTCACGCCTCTCCTCCCTTCCCCCACCAGCCTCATCCTCTCCGACCTTTCTTCCCCACCATCGTTTTCCCTCATCTCTGCTGGTCCCGACACAGTCCAGGGGCCCTGGACCACAGGCTCTATTCCCTCCCCATCAGGCACAGCCCCGGGACACACACCAAAGACCAGCTGCGGCTTTGTTTGAGGAGAAATACTTTGGGTTTGAATCACTGGTACTGAAAAAAAGCTTAAAAACTCAAACTGGCCACATCCGGCAGCTTCTGTTTCCAGCTGGGCTTTAGGAATGGGGGTGGAGCTGAGGCTGTGTTGACCACACTGGGGGTGGGGGTGGTTGCAGGATATAGAAATGTGCCCCCCCACACTCAACCAAGGTGACTCAGCTAAACTCACAGGGCAATGGGGAAGGCTCATAATCATCACTGTCCCTGCCATGTTCAGGCAGGCATTCAGGAAGTGGCAGCCCCAAGCTGCATTATCTCCTTCGGGGCTCGGAATAATTCAGCGGAGAGTATGGGGACATCATTTCAGAGATGAGAACACTGAGGCTTAAAGACTGAGCAAGGTGTGGGGGACTTGCCTCTACACCTGTCTGAGCCCATCTCTGCTCTTTGTACTATAAAGAGCCGCAGGATGCTGGACATACAGACTGACCATACCACTTGGGGGCTTTGGGGATGGGGAGACAAGCAGCAAAGGGGCCACATGGGTCTTGTCGTGTGTCCTTACTTCAGTTCACAGGGCTGAAGCTGGTACAGCCACTGTGTCTAAGAGAAAATTATTCCTGGGGGTCACTGAGGCCCAGAGAAGCCCAGAAAGTTGGGACAGGCCAGGGAGCACTAAGCATGAACTTGGTCAACCGGTGTTGAACCCAGGTTCTGCCACCAGGTGACTTTGGCCGAGTGACTTAACCCCTCTGAGCCTCAGTTTGCCCATCTGTCAAATGGGCATAAGAATAGTCCCTCCCTCAAACAGCACTGTGCAATCTAGGTAAAGCCCTCAGTCTGTGCCTGACACCTAGTGGGTGCTCAACAGATATTTATTGTTACTCTTAGGGTTGCTTAATGCCCAGGAGAGGAGATAGCTGGTAGACACTGGCTCTTTGGTTTCCTGCCCTCAGTGAGGGGCAGGGCTCCTTCTATAGTAGAAGCAGTATTACTCTAAAGCCCAGAATCATGACTTACCGTCAGTGTGACATTATGATAATCAAATCACCTCCTGACCCTCAGTTTCCTCAGTAAAACAGGGAGAATAATAGCTTCCTCTCCTCCCTCTCGGGTTTGACACGAAGACTAGAAACAATGTGTGCCTCTGCTAGCACAGAGCAGATGCCCCGGTAAATGGCAGCTACTGCTGCTTTATTGTTATTTTACTCTGGCAGCAAGAGAGCTCCTCTACTGCCTGACACTCACGGTCCAGAGGTGACGATGAGGCTGCGCACTCGGTCGAAGCCGCGGTCTCCCAGGTTCAAGCACTCTCCGGAGAATTCCACCCGATGGCCCTGGAAGTTCTCCTGCTCAAAGACCACCAGCTGGAGGAGGGAAGCCCCGAGGCCGGGGTGGGGTAGGGGCAGAGTGAGTGGAAAGGAGCGCCTCCAAACTGGAGAAAAATGTATTAAGTCCCTCTATGAGTGAAAGCAGATCATGTACAGATCCCAGGAGAGTGTGCCATGAGCCAAGGTCTGAAATGACTCCATGGTCCCTCCCTCTACTTCTGAACTTAACATTCGCACCAGTGTTAGGAACTGATGGGTCTCGCTTCCAGGCCTTTATCTGTGCTGTTCCTTCTGCCTAGCACGCCCTCTCCACCACACATCCCCATCCCAGAGCTCATGTTCCCTGTTCTGTTTCAGGCTCAGACATCACCTCCCCCAGGAAGCCTTCTCTGATGCCCTCTCTTTAGGTGTGCTTGGTTGAGTGCCCCCTACTGTGCTCACTCCATCATCAGTAATATGAGTAACACACTATAAAAGTGACTGTCACACTCTGAAAAACCATACAGCTTTGAAAAGGAATGGCCTCCAGCAATGCGAAACAATATGGATGACTGTTGGGGACCTCAGAGTGAGTGAAAAACAAGGAAGAGCCCAGAATGACCACCTATGGCATATTTCAATAAGCTAAAAACACATTAACGTCAAATAAATACTTTTAAAGGAATAGCATCTAAAATGCATTCACAAGCAAGCAAAGCAAGCAGTGGACAGACGGGTGAAGATGCCAGTTACCTTGAGTGGGGGAGGAGGGCGGTGGGCTGGTGGGGGACATTTCCCTTCTAAGCCTAGAATTAGAGGATTTTTCTTTTTTTACCAAGTCCTAGCTTTTAATATGGGTGGTGGGTTTGTAGGCGCACGTTAAAAATGAAATAAAAATAAACAATTCAGTAAGTGACTAGGCAATAAAAGCCAGCCAGCGTGGACCACAGGAGAGAATGTCAGGGACCAAAGGTGGTGAACCAGTTCTGTGCCTCTGAGGGTGAAACCAACCAACCCAACCCCAGGGGCCTGGATGAATGCCTTTGCTCTCCCGGAGGACTTGCGGCCTGAACTTGGGACAATTTTCAGGAGGGCCGGAGGCCACCCTGCTGTCGTTAGAGAACCTCCAGGGACAGGTGTTTCCTGCTGCTGAGCCAGTCCCCTTTCTTCCCTTCTTTTGTTTCTTGCTTTCACAAACTCTAAACACGTGCTCGTGCCGGTCGGAGACAGGCAGGAGGAGGGGAGGATGGAGGAGGAAGCGTGGGTGGACCTCAGTCACCCCACCCCCAAGTCCTTACCCGGTAGTTCCCGGGAGGCAGTTCCCCGACTTTGGCTGTGGGCTTGGGCGTGGATGCTGGGGCCAGGGCGGGGCCGGGGGCGGGGCCTGTGGGCGGGGCCCCTTTCCCCTTGCTCTCTGGTCCTGGGTTCACCGCAGCTGTTGTGGAGGTCTTAGCAGGCTGAGACATGGCTCCCACCAGCAAACCCCTGTAAAGACACCTTTGGCCTAGGTTAATTCCGGGGTGGCGCCGCGAAGCCTCTTCTCCACTCTCATACCCCCTGCCCCTGTGTTTTTCAAGCGCCTTTCAATTCATTTCTGATTTTCGCCTTCTAAACATAATCCTCAAAGTCTTCTGGCTTGACCTCCCTCCCCAAGCAAGAAGTTCCTGACTGGAGACCATGCGTCCCTGATATCGTTTCCTCCAGGCCTTTAACCAGGCGTACCCCTCCGCCAATCTTGCCTTTCCTTCCACCTGCCATGTTCAAACTGTACACCTGTAGATTTTCACACCCCTTATCACACTTCTTTGCTTGTGCAGCTTCACACTGCCTCACCAGGTTAATAACAGGAAGTCGCTTTTGGGTGCAGGGTAGGTATGTCAGGCTCTGCTGGATGCAGTCATGAACTCATCTGTTGTCATCCTAACCCCATGCCACAGGTGCTGTCTCACCCCCTCTGAGCAGTCTGAGGCCCAGAGAGGGAAGCTGACCTGCCCAAGGCCACCCAGCCACTAAGTGGTAGGACTCCAATTCCAGCTCCAGCGGAGGGACCCAGCAGCAGGGCTGTGAAATGCTCTGCTGTCTACTTATTCTGATGTCTTCACCCTCCATCCCCAGCTCCTGGCTTAGACCCTGACACGAAGGGGATTCTCATCTAATGTCTGTTCAGAGAGGGAATGGATGCTCATTCTCGTCTCATTCCCCAGTCAAACTGCGGCCTCTCGCGTTCTCCGGAAAGGAGTGTGTGGGTGCAGATTCGGGCCTGGGACTGGGGAAGGAAGGAGGTCCCCAGAGGATGTCTTCAGTGCATGTCCAGGTTCTAAAATGAGGATTGTGGTTGTGTAGGCGTTGGGTGGAGAGGGCTGTGGCCCGAATTTCAGTGGTTCCTTGTTGTTTTGGGATCATGGATGCCTTTGAGTGTTTGACAAATTCTTTGCCTTTGTCCCCATGGAGGGGAAAGCCCCCTTTCATTTTAGAGACAATCCCCAGGGATTTGAGGACCCCTCGACAATGCAGATTGAGACCCTGTGGTCCAGTGGATTGCAGAAGCCCCACCTCCCCTGAGGAAAGACCGTTGTTACTCTGGGGTGCGCTGCCTGCCATGGGCAAGCCAGACATCTGGGCCACATCTGTGGCTTTCAGGCTCTTGCTTACTCCCCTGTGTCATTCTGTGAATCAACACTCCCTGGGCTAGTGGCTGGGCTCATTTCTTCCTGGAGATATATTCCTGTTCATTTCCTCCCCACCGCACGCCTGTTTCTCTCTCCTCCAGCATCTTGCTTCCTTTGTATCTCTGCCTAGCTCTCTGTCTGTTCTTTATTACCATATTTTCTTCTCCCTCCCTCTCCCCCCTTCCCTTAATTACCTCCTCTCTCTAACTCTTCTGTAACTGTTCTCTCTGCCTCCCATCTTCTCTGACTCCTCTCTCTTCTCCCCTCCCCTTCAGCTCTCACTGGCACATTGAGTTCCCTCTTACCTGGGGACCTGTAACTTCCTGCTGGAGGACAGGCAGACAAATAGACAGGTGGGTGCTGTGGGCCACTGGGGCCTACCCCCCACTTTATAGTCTGGCAGACACCAGGCCCTATAGTCTGTGGCACAAAGAGGGAGCTGGCTCAGCAAGCCTTGGGTGTGCAGCGGGGGTGGGGGTGGGGGGCCTGAGGCCGCCACCTCCCTGGGTTACTGCAGAGAGAAGCACTTTCTATTGTGGGCCCAGCACACGCACATCAGAAAACATGGTCAGCAGGGACCTCACCCCATCTCTCCACTGCTGCCTCACTCAGAAACTCCAGCCCAGGGGCCTGTGGGGTCCCCACCAGCTGCCAATTTGGGAGCAGGGAAAAGGGGAGCCCCTGGAAAGCGGGAAACCTGGATTTGAATCCTGTCTCAGCCACTGTGTACCGTGCGCCTTTCGGCAGGTCTCTGCTCTTCAGAACCTCTGTGGCGGCTGGCACAGTGTCCCTGCTGGATGCTGAACGGGAAAGAAGGTGATGATGAGCATAGAAGATGGGAAAATGCTTTGTGAAGTCATGTAGGGTTGTAATATCCACAGCGCCACTTACGAGGGCTTGCTGGGTGCTAAGCGTAGCACCAAATGCCCGACCCACGCCATCTTGGTCAATACCTAGGACAGGCCACCTTATTGGCACTTTCATTATACCCATTTCACAGGTGACCAAAGCTCAGGCACAGAGAGGTCAGAGTCAGGAGTTGGCCCAGGTAGGGAGGCCTGCATGTTCCATTCTCATGACGTCCGACCTTGGTCCTGGCTTGATTTCTTGCTTCTAGACAGAGGGATAGGGCTGGGGGGATCTCCCTGTGCTTGGTGTGTTGACTATTTAACGCACAGGTGGCAAACACAAGGCCTGCGGGCTGAATTGGGCACTCCACCTTATTTCATCTGGCCCGGCACCTTGTTTATACCTGGCAGCGGCGCTGAGCTCCTTGCCTCTAGTTAAGGAGTAGTTACATTCATACAGTCCTAAAGTTACATTCAGCCCTTTGAAGGCAACCTTGAGGCTGATGTGGCCCCCGGTGAAAATGAGTTTGACACCCCTGACTTAATGCCTGGGTCCTGTTCCTCTGCTCACATTGGGCCCAGACTCCCCCTGCTTTCTCCTGACCGGTCTATAGACCCTTCGTCTGCCTCATCATTTGACTCCAGGGACAGAGCTGGTGGCCGGGACCATGACTACTCATCTCGGAGCTTCCTCTGGGAGGCCCTCAACACCACCACACCCTGTTACCCCCAGGCCCCAGCACCTAGCACAGGGCCTGACACAGAGTAGGCACTTTATCAGTTTGCGGGGGACTAGATGGTTACAGTGGATCATGATGAAAGGTGGGGTACAGGGGGAGATAGAGGAATGGAGATGAGGAGACAGAAATGGGGACACCGATGGGGAGAAGTGGAGAGTAACAAAAAGATGAGAGAGACAGAAATACAGAGGGGCAGGGAGGGGACCGGAGAGTGGAGGAGAGAGAGGGGTGCAGACAGAGAGACAGACGCAATAGAGCAGTAGGCCCAGAATAATGGAACAGATACCAGAAGTCCTAGCATCCAATCGTCTCATTTCACAGATGGAGAAGCTAAGTCCAGGTAGAACAAGTGACTTCAACAAGGTCACATGGTGTGAACTCACAGTAGAGCCAGGGCTGAAGGAACCCAGACGAACTGCTGAGCCAGGCCAGCCTGCAGTCTGACCTCCCCCCGCCCTGCTTCAGGTGGGCTTGGGAGAGGGGGGGACTTGCCCAGGTTCCTGCCTCTTCTGCAGAGATCCAGGGACCCACATTTCCCTTGGAGCCCAGCTGTGCCTTGAAATCACCGTAGCCAGCCCTCTTTTCTGCCCCTCCACCCAACCCAGCACTCCCTCACATCCCAGGTGCTTCCTCAGTCTTTCATCCTGGGCCAAGGCCTGGGAGGCAGGCAGGAACCACAGGATGGGACACAGGAACGGGGCCAAGACACATGGGTGGTGGGGGGCCACCCACAGGTCTGGGCTTCAAGGCCAGGATGTCTGGGGCAGTGCCCTTTCTCCCGCAGCAATGGGGCTGCCTGCCAAAGGGTGGGCACAGAGGTGGGGGATGCCGAGTGGTGACCTGGCTCCTGCAGTCCTCACTCTGATGCTGGGGGTCTCCTGGGTCGATCCTCTTTGCAGACAAGGAAACTGAGGCAGCTCTCTTTCCCCTCTCTCAGCCTGTTGGCTCATCTGTAAAATGCAATTTGGGAAGTCATATCTTTTAAACTCCTGGACCAAAGCTCTTAAAACTATGCACTCCTGGTTTTATATGAATTATGATTTAATATTAATCATGGTTGTTATTTGCAGCAATGATGACAATGATGATGGTGGCACAGAATGCCGTTTGCGTGCCCAGTACTTCACGTTTCCCCTCACCCTCATCTCTTAGGCTGACCTGGTTCACTCTGTTGTATCCGTTTCGAACACGAGGAAACTGAGGCTTGGAGAGATTCAGTTAACACACTCAAGGTTATCCAGCCAGCAAGAGTAGGATGCAAGCCCAGGCGGTCTGGCTGCTGAGACTGCATTCTTAGCCTTTTATCCTCAAGGCAGTCCTTTATGGAAGCGCTGCCTTTGACGGGGCTGCTTGTAATGTAACCCCCCCCCGGAGGGACCAATGTCGCCCCTATATAGGCCAGGGACTGGGCTCAGACATTCTCCAGGCCACCCAGCTGTTCAGAGGCAGCCCTGGATTTCATCCAGACTGGTCTCTGCCATGCTCTTGCCTACTCTGTGAGCAGCCCCTTTCAGGTCAAATCAGAAGGTGCGGGAAGAGGATGCACAAAGCAAATTCTACAAAGCCTGGCTATTTGGCAGGCGTGCTGCAGATTGCACAGCACGTTCGTACCCACCAGCCCCTTCAGTCTGCCCACACAGCCACCTGAACTCCTTTATGGGCTTTGTGGGCCCTGTGGGCCTGGGCCCAGGCACCTTTCCTGCCTGGCTCTCTTTACTCCTTCAGGGTTTCTGAATGCCAGCTCAGTCGGGCTCTTTCTCTTACACATATCCTAAGTTCTCACCTCTACACTTTTGCTTAGAAAAACATTTCCTTCCATTTCACGTTCTACAAATCCTTCTCACCCTTCAGAGTCTATTTTTAAATGCCACCTCCAACAGGAAGCCTACCCTGATTGCCCCTGTTGGAAGAAGAAGTAGTGTAAAAAGGGGGAAAGGTATAGGCATTTGCTGAATGTTATGCCAGTTGCATGATATAACATCACAACACCTCAGTGATATGGTTTATTTTTGTCCCATTTTATAGGCAGAAACTGAGGAGCAATGACCTGATGCTGGTCACACTGCTAGGAAGGACCTGGTTTTGGACTCCTTGTCCAGTACTCATTCTCCTGCTCCAGTCAGGGGCCCCATGGAGCTGATTAAGGCTGACCTTCCTCCTCTGGACTTCTTTGTGGCTGACCCCAGAGAGAGGCCACCTACCCCTTTCCCTCTGCCCATTGGCAGCTGAAGCCAATGGTGCTGACACCTCCCCGCTGGGGCTTTAGCCGGGGCAGCCTTTTGTTCGTGCTCTTCACTTGCTGAGTTGGATGGTGCTTTGTCTCCTGGAGCCCCTATCTCCTCCCTGCCTATAAGAGCCTGACCTCGCCTGGTCCCAAGTCCGGCATATTCTCTGGGTCCATCCTCGGTGAGTCCCAGGCTTGGAGAAGGGGTGGGATCTGCACTCTGAGGGAGCATCCCGGGAGGCAGGGGAGCCCAGGTCCCCAGTCCTGGGGACATCACTGTGTCATCCTGCATGGCTTCCTTATCCTAACCCAGGCCAGGCCCCAGACATCAAGACTCATACCTGCTATCCTCACTTAAAAACAGAATTATTCCCGTAGTCCTGTTGCTTTGATCTCCACCAGAGCGGGTGAGTTTTGAGATGGTGACAGGAAAGAAGCAAAGCAAGTGGGAAGGGAAGGACAGGGACAGGCCAAAGCTGGGCCTTGCCCCTAGCCCAGGCACATCTGGACCCCATCTGGACCCCATTTTGCTTAATCTAGATGTCAGTGTCAAGGAAGAGAGCAGAGTCAGGGCTAAGGTTACCGTGTTCTAGGCCACCGTGTTCTTCTTTTGCGTAGGAAGGTGGCAACATGACCTTGCAGTGCACCAAGTCAGCGGGCCACTGGAAGGTAGGAAGAGGTGTGGGAGGTACCTGGGAAGTGGGGGGGCATGGGTCAAACCCAGGTCCAGGACATCCCCTACCTCCACCTCCATGGAATCCCCACCTCACAATGGTGAGGGTCCATTTCACAGAGGAAGGAATCTATGTTGAAAGAGGGGAAGGAACTTGGCCAAGGTCACACACAGGGATTTGAATTGAACTTGGGTCTTCTGGTCCCCAGATTTAACCATTACACTCTCTGGCAGAGATGGCAAACTGGTGATGGCACAGTCTTTCGGCATTATTTTGCTGGCCTCCTCTGTGCATAAAAAAAAAAACCCTTTGAGTTGGTCATCCCCTTTTAAAAATTGGAAGGGTCCGGGTACAGTGACTGTCTTCAGAAATCGGGAAGTTGGCCCGCATCCCCACATAACAAGGCGCTGTGCAGACGCCACATATTTATGCTGGGCCAGTGCGCTCCTTACCAGTCTGGCTACTGGAGGCATCTGAGTTTGCAATCCCCGCTTTATCTGTCCCGCCTCATCTTGAGTCCTGGGGTGAACCCCTAGCCCCTCGCCCCCCACAGGACTGTGGTGTGGGTCTTCATCTTTTCTCTGTGTCCTAGATTGTGGTGTGGGACGAGGAGGGCTTCCAGGGCCGGCGGCATGAGTTCACTTCGGAGTGCCCCAGCGTGCTGGAACTTGGCTTTGAGACTGTGCGATCTTTGAAAGTGCTGAGTGGAGCGTGAGTCCGGGGCAATCTGAGCAGGGTTGGGGAGACAGCAGGGGATCTAGAGAGGGGTGCTGGAACCTTTAGATGTTTTGGGCCCTGTCTTCCCAGGCTGTAACTTCCAGTGGGTCAGAGTGCCGGAGGCACGCAGAAGCAGTGTAAGGTTATGTAGGTTGCGCACCGCCCACATGTAGGGGGCGCCATTCACACAGATCCTGTCCACTGGGTGAGGACACTGCAGGGGCTGACCTTGAGAATGGAGCTCGGGGACTGAAACGTCCCTCTTAGGCATCAATCTAAAAGCAACATCACTTATCCAAAATGGAAGGGAACCATTAAAATATAGTTAAAGCAAAGCTATTAATTTTTAGTTAAACATTGTTGCTTGACCGAGACTCTGAGCAGGAGATACGGGGTTTTTTGATTGGTGAGATGCACAGAGGTGTTAAGGAGACACCAGTACCTCCCTGAGACTCTCTAGATAAGTGCAGTTCAGGCGAACTTGCAGCAGTGATGAAAATGCTGCACCTCTGCGCTGTCGGTTTTGGAACCACGAGCCCCATAGGGCCACGGAGGGCTTGAGATGTAGCCAGTGCGACTAAAGACCTGAAGCTTCAATTTAATTTAATTTATTTAAGTTTACATTTGATTGGCGCCATGTGGCTAATGGCTACTGTATTGACCAGAAGTTTCTAGAAGGTTGGAAAGTAGATTAAAAGGAGAACAGTGTTCTCTCCATGTGTGGGGTCATGTCTCGCTGTGCCTGTGAGTGCCACCAAGGGTCATCTCGGGTGGCATTTATGCCTCTTGCACCAAGGCAAACACCCTTCCAGCTTCTGCTTCGTGCAGGTGGGGAACTGGGGCTCAGGTGGGGACAGTGACCTGTCCAGGGGTACATCCAGCAGGCCAGCAGACTGGGCCAAAAGGGAGACTACAAGCTCAGGTAGACCAGACAGTGTATTACATATATAGACAGCAAGGGCAAGGTCAGCATGGTGTCAGCCTCCTGTGTCCCTTGTCCCATAGGATGGCACCACAACAACAGGGGCCATCTGACAGCAAGAAGGCTGGGCTCCCTGCTGCTGAGTGGGGCCACTGTATGCTTCAGCTGTCACCTGTGCTGCACCCTCCAGGCTGGCGAGGAGGAAAGTCCCATTCTCCCAGGAAGCAGGGGGGCGGCTGAGCACCGCCCCATGGAAGGGAGATGGGTGAGACCTGGCATATGGCCGCTCCTCGCAAGGCTGCTCATCATCCCATGTTCTCAGAGGATCACGTGGAATCCCTTCAAGGCTCACGTTAGCCTGGGGTCAAGCCTTGCCCACATGGCCTAGAGGGACACATGCACGGCTGTCACACAGTGGCATGGAGCACTTCCTTCCCTGTGGAACACCCAGCGAGTCAGTCGGCTGCTAGGTCTGAACTTGGTCTCTGTACCTTGGTGCAATGGACAATCAGAGCTGGATAATTCTGTTTGGATGGGGGCCGTCCTGTGCTTTGAAGGAGGTTTAGCAAGATCTCTGGCCTCTATCCACTAAATGCCATATGCAAACACCCCCTCCTCTCTCCTCCCAGTATCTCAATGAAAAGTGTCTGCAGACTTTGTTGAAAGCCTCCCTGGGGGGCAGAGTCACCCCGGCATGATAACCATTGGTCTGGAACTCTGGGCCAGGGGTCTCATCTCTTGTCTCCTATGCTCTCCGCCCTCTGTCCGCAGGTGGGTGGGCTTTGAGCACGCTGGCTTCCAAGGGCAGCAGTACGTGCTGGAGCGGGGCGAATACCCACGCTGGGACGCCTGGAGCGGCAACACGGCCTACCCTGCCCAGCGGCTCACCTCCTTCCGGCCTGTGGCCTGCGCCGTGAGTCGGGCTGCCGCCTCCTCCCAGGGAGGCCTGAGCCCTCCTGTGGGGTTGGGAACTGGATGTCCCAGAGTTCGATTTCTCATGTCACGTCTTCAAGCTGTGGGACATGGCAGTCCCTCCCCTCTCTGAGCCCCCCCTTTTTTTAATCATGAAATGGGGCCCTAGTACTCATATTGTGGGGAAGAAGAATGTTCAGCATCTGGGCAAACCACCACAAACATTCCACCCATTACCACTTCGGTTACAATGGGAGCAGAGTTAAGACATGAAGGAGATACATGGATGCTGTACGCCCCCTTTGTACGATGCAGGGAGGGGGGAAGAGCTGGGTGCCGCGATGGCTGGGCAAGGCGGGGAGGCGGGGCTCTAGCTCCTGCTCCTGATTCATGATCGGTGTTCCCGGTTTTATATTTGAGCCTCTGTTTGTGAACTGTGGGAGGAGGTGGGCATTATTCTTCCCATCTTACAGATGAAAAAAAACATCGAGGCTCTGAAAGGTGTATTATCTCTTTCTTCAACGACTTTTATTGATTTAAAATCACACAAGGCCTACATATTTATCATCTAAAATTCAGGAAAAATCCTGACATGGCAGAATAAGAAAATAAAAATCACTCATACCCACACGTCTGAGATAGTAGCCCATTGTTTATAGCGCCAGAGATTTCAATATCTATTTCTAGATCTGTATAGCTATACACATATCATTTGGTTATAAAACTAAATCATAACAAACCGAAGGCCTGGAAACCAGCGTTTCTCACTCGGCAACTCTGTCACCACAATCCTCCCGGGAGATTAAATCTAATTTATAGCACCCTCACATTTGTTCGAGTTACGTAGAATTCCATCCTGTGAGCAGGATCATTTGCTCATTCATCCCACAAGCGGCCCAGGTCTTGTGCTGACACGGGACCCACGGGAGACCCTGACAGATGCAAACCCGCTTCCCTTAGTCCTCAGAAACAGTCCTGAAAAGCAGGTATGGTTAGTTCCATTTCAGAGACTTGCAAACAGACTCAGAGGTGCTGTGTGACACGTGTAAGCTCAGTCAGCCGGTAAGTAGAGAGCAGGATTGGAACCCAGATCTCTGCACTCTTCTCTAAATCACAGCGCAATAGGCCAGTTTACCTCCTGATTCCTACTGTTGGAGAATCAAGTTGAATTCTCCCCTCCCCTCCCCTCCCCTCCCCTTTTCTTCCTCTCCTTTTCTCTCTTTTCTTTCTCTTTTTCTTTACCTCTTGTAAGGTTTCTGGTGCCTGTTGCCTTACTGCCCTTTCAAAAGGATTACAGGGGAGACTGATTTGGAAGACAAGGGCGGGGCAGGGGTGGGCAGCAGAGGCTCCTGGACTTCCAGCTGTGCACCTGATGGTCTGACCCTGTTCTCTGTGCCTGCAGAACCACCGTGACTCAAGGCTGACCATCTTTGAGCGAGAGAACTTCCTGGGCAGGAAAGGAGAGCTGAGTGATGACTACCCCTCCCTCCAGGCCATGGGATGGGATGGCAATGAAGTGGGCTCCTTCCACGTCCAAGCTGGGGCGTAAGTGGATCCAGAGCTCTGTCTGGCAGGGAAAGAGAAGATGTAGGGGGGATTAGGGATACTTCCTGTGACAATAATGTGCTGGTGACTTTTGGGCTCTGATGCCCACATTCCAGAGAGGATACTGAAACATAGGGAGATATCAATCAGAATTTCTGGGATTGCAAGCAGTGGACACCCATAGCAAACTGATATTAAGCCTAAAGGATATTTACTGGCCCCTACAATTAGCCTCAGGTACAGCTGGATCCAGGTGCTTCAGCAAGGTTCTGTTATTCTCCCCCACCTGCCCTGCTTGCCAGTGTGGTTATATCCTCAGGCAGGCTCTTACCATAGGAAGGCAACACAGCAGCTCCATCCTTTCATTTCAGCCAGCCTGAGGGAAGGAGTTTCTTTCTCAGTGATCCCACCAAAGGTTCCAGGAAAGGCTCTTATTGGTCCAACTTCAGTCATGTGTTCAACTCAGAACCAATCACCATTCCCACCATCATTGGGTGCTCTGATTGGCTAGGCCTGGTCACATGCTTATTGCTAGAGTGAGCACTTTCCCACACTGGCTGAGAAGGGGACAGGGACAGGCTCTAGCACCAGAGAGCAGAGGATGCACAGCCAGCCACAACCCAGAGGTGGGTCAAGCACCTTGCTCCAAGTCCACCAGCAGGGAGGTGACTGAATCCAGCTTCGAGCCCACAAATGACTGCCCCTTCCCACCCTTTTTACATAGGAGATGGCAGGTGAAGGCTGACATGTGAGGTCCTCAGCTGGGGGGGACATTGGAGCCACCTGCTGAGGTGCCCTTTGGCTCCTGGTAGGCAGGGGTGAAGGTGGGAGGTAGGTGAGATAGGGTTTTTGTTTTTTAATTTTTTCAGACATCACCAGAGAATTACATTGTTTCAGAGTAGATGGGCCTCTTGCGATTCTTGAGTCTACTCAGAAAAACGGGATAGCAGGTTTTGTCCAGTCCTGGACAGCACAGGGGTCAATGAATGGAAAGAATAGGCCTTTTCTTGGAAGTGCCTTTGGGTAAGGAAGGAGGGGGAAAGAATGACTCCCCAATCATTCATCCATCCATCCATCCATCCATCCATCCATCCATCCATCCAGCATTTACTGAGCCCCGCCCCGTGCCAGTCACTGTGTTAGGCACCCGAGAGGACAATGAGCCAGGTGCACACACCCCTATCCCCAGGAGCTTACTATGTGTTGAGGAGGGGGACATTTTACAAGTAATCTCTTAATTACTGCATCATATGAGTGCTCCAAAGCTGCAATAAGGGACTGTGCCCTAATTTGGAGAACAGCGCAGACCACCCTGGTGGAGTGATGATGGAGCTGAGACCTGAAGGATAAAAACCACTTGGCCGGGCAAAGAATGGCTGGAATGGCGTTCCTGGGACAGGGAACAGCATGACGAAAGGCACAGTGGTAGAAAGCTCAGGGTCCCTTCTGGGCCCCAAAGGAAGGCCATGGCGGCTGGAATGGGTTTGCAGCATGGGTCTCTTTGTCCCTGTCTGGACCACCATGCTGGTGCCTCTCTAGGGTAACAATCTGCCTCTCCCCTCCCCCAGCTGGGTGTGTTCCCAGTTCCCAGGCTACCGAGGCTTTCAGTACGTGCTAGAATGTGATCACCACTCAGGCGACTACAAGCATTTCCGGGAGTGGGGCACCCACGCCCAGACCTTCCAGGTGCAGAGCGTCCGCAGGATCCAGCAGTGAGCAGGAGGGCCGGCGCCGAGCGTGAGCCCGCGCTTGTCTGGAGCGGAGGTGCCCTTACATGCTCCCTCTTCCTGCAAGTCCACGTGGACCTAGCACCCACGTGAGCCAGTCCACGTGTGCATGGTCAGTGTGAAAACCTGAAAGTAATAAAAAGTAGTAAAGGTCCAATGTTAGCTTGTGCACTTTAATTTTATCAATCCTTTTCCAGAATCAGTTTTTAGCTTTAAGTTCCTCTACCATTTGTCTGTGTTTTATTTCACTGTTTTGCTGTTTAATACTTTTTCCTTCTATTTGCTACAGGTTTACTTTACTTTTCATTTTTCTAGCTTTTCAAGGTAGACTTGAACCATTAAGTTTAGTCCCCTTCCTCCACCCTCGCCCCATACAGTCATTTACAGCTATAAATTACGAGCACCGCACTAGCTACTTCCACAAATTACAATTTTCATTAGCATTCAGTACATGTGCTGCCAAAGTGAGCGCCATTACCTTTCAGTTTGATATTTTCTAGTTTCCCTTGTGGTTTTTTTTCTTTGACCCATGAGTTAAAGGTGTGTTATCTAAATACTTGGGATTTTTCTAGATAACTCATTGTTATTTGTTTGTTGTATTATTATTATTTGTTTGTTTGTTCCATTGTGATCAGAGAACAGACTCAAGATTTCAATAACCTGGAGTGTGTTGACTTACTTTATGGTCCCGTATGTGTTCTATTTTTGATAGATTTGAAAATTATTTAAATTTTGCAGTTACTGGGTATAATGTTCTGTAAATGTTGATTAGGTTAAGTTGTTTGACTGTTGGTTAGATATTTCTGTATCTTTGCTGATTTTTTTATCAGTTCCCGAGAGAGGGCTGTTAATATCTCCTACTCCCTTTAGTTTTGTCCATTTTTCTTCCTGATTTTTTTTCTTCAAAAATTGATGCTCTGTTATTTGATGCACATATATTTGTGATTGCTGTTTCCCAAATATTGTTCCTAGCTAGCGTTTTTTAAAGCCATGCATGGAGAGAACCTGTTCCATCCCCTAGCAAAACTTTTATTCCTTTTCTCTCCCATTCTCTCTCCACATACACCACCCTGGAGTCTCTCACTTAACGTCCTCCACCCTCCAAGGAAAGTCTTCGAAACCAAGAAGTACATTTCCATTCCACTTGCAGCCTAAGTGGGGAGAACATATTCATTCTCCTTCTCTCTCTCTCTCTCTCTCTCTCTCTCTCTCTCTCTCTCTCCCCTCTACTCTTTACTCTCTCCTGGTTCTCTATTCTATAGATTATCTCTAACAGTCATAAGCCATTTGGCTCTTTTTCTGCACTACCTTCCTCTGCCATAAGTGAGTTGTAGAGACAGGAAGGGGTGGCGGTCTGAGCAACCTGCTAGACAAGATACCATTATCTGGCTCAGGAAAGGGAGGGACACGTTTAGGAACATTTGCACTTAATTTTTAACCCCTCATTTTATTATTCCATTCATTCAAACGATCATCTGCTTGGGATCCACTGGGTACCAGGGCGGGGAAACAGTAAGCAGGACACAGAAAGTCCTTCCTCTCACCCAGCTGGATGGGGAAGGCAGACAGATGTGCAGTGGATTGCAATATCCTGGGATAGAAGCTGTGGTGGGGAAAGTGTGGGGACCGTAGGGCTGCAGGAGGTAAGAATGGGCCTGGGACAGGAGATGGGAGAGGCAGGGAGGCTGGTTCTTCTTGGTGCTCATCACACCGCAGGCCTCTGTTCTGATCTCCTGTGGGGAGGGGGTTGAGGGACTGGATAAAATAAGGTGAAGGGATTAACCAAAAACGTATATGCATAACACACAGACACAGACAACAGTGTGGTGATAGCCAGAGGGAAGTGGCAGGTGGGGGATAGGTGGGAGTAGGGAAAGAGGGGGAATGGGCACGGAAAGAGACTTTGCTTGGGGCAGTGGGCCCACGATGCAGTGTGAGGATAATGTTTTATTGAGTTTTACACTTGAAACCTGCATGGTGTTTCGAACCAATGGCACCCCAATGAATTCAACAGAAAATAAATAAGATTTGCTTTTAAAAAGAAAAAATATAAAGAGTTAAGAAAGTGACCCCTCTTCCGGCCAAGATGGAGACATAGGTAGACGCACTGTGCCTCCTCGCACAACCAAGTTAGTGACAACAACAATATAGAAACAAAATAACAACCAGAACTGACAGAAAATTGAACTGTATGGAAGTCGGACACCCAAGGAGTTAAATTAGACACGTTCATCCAGAACAGTAGGAGGGGCAGAGTTGGCAGCCGGGCGTGGGTCGAGGAACAGAGAGCAGAGCAACCGGGGTGGCGCGCAGGACTGCAGCGGGCAGACCCTGGGCGCACAAGTGGTGGTGGCTGGTGGGCCCAGCCAGGGGGTGGCGACTGGCAGACCTGGTGAGGCAGCAATTGTGAAGCAAGGCACTGCGCCCAACTCAGGATCCCAGCGCCAGGAAATAGAGCCTTGGGGCACTGATTGAAAAGGAAGGTCCCTTGGGGTGCACAGGCCCACCCACACGGGAATTGGCAACAGAGGGGCCCAGTTTGCTCGGGGGAAATGGCAGAAGGGACTGAGGTCCCACAGAGAGCAGAGCAAGCGCTATCGTTCCTTCTCGGACCCCGCCCCCACATACAGCATCACAACCCAGCAACTGGGGTGCCCCACCCTGGTGAACTCCTAAGGCCCCGCCCCTCATACCTCTTACGTAACTGGCACGACAAGACCAAAAAAAAAAAAAGAGATGGCTCAAACGGAAGAAGAATTGAAAGACCCAGAACCCATCCCCATCCTTTCAAGCCACCAAGAGATAGCCAACCTACCAGATGCACAGTTCAAAGCACTGGTGATCAGGAAGCTCACAGAACTGGTTGATTTTGCTCGCAAACTAGATGAAAAAAATGAAGGCTACAATAAGTGAAATGAAGACAAATGCACAGGGAACCAATAATGATGGAATGAAAGATGGGTCTCACATCATTGGAGTGCACCAGAAGGAAGAAAAAAACATACAACCAGAAAAGAATGAAGAAATAAGAATTCAAAAAAATGAGGAGAGGCTTAGGAACCTCCAGGACATCTTTAAATGTTCCAACATCCGAATTATAGGGGTACCAGAAGGAGAAGAGGAAGAACAACAAGTGGGAAAGACATTTGAACAAATAATAAAGGAGAACTTCCCCAATATGGCAAAGGAAATAGACTTCCAGGAAGTCCAGGAAGCTCAGAGAGTCCCAAAGAAGTTGGACCCAAGGAGGAACATACCAAGGCACATCATCATT
>CM052546.1:55511333-55573225 GCA_028533065.1 Trachops cirrhosus | reverse complement strand
AAGAATAGTAGGGGAAATGTAGAAGCTAAAGAACTTATGACACATGGACATGAACTAAAGGTGGGGAATGTGGGTGGGAGAGGGTGTTCAGGGTGGAGGGGAATGAAGGGGGTAATGGGACAACTGTAATAGCATAATCAATAAAACATATTAATTAAAAAAAAGAAAAAAGAAGAAAGTGACCCTTCACACTTTAGTATAAATAACTGGGGAGTGTCTCATCTATGATAAGAAAACCTTAGCTCTTTGGAAACAAAACAGACAATATTTTATGAATGAATGAATGAATGAAGGAGCCTCATTGGAATTTGCTGATGGCCCTATTAAGGGCCAGCTGCAGTCAGAGCCAAGAGTGAGTCCAGCGACCATGAAAAATTGGACCCCAGATGTGTGATGATGGCTGGAGTGACAGGCAATAAAGAGACGATTTGTCAGGGATGATTTTGGGAGGGGAGGAAGGAGAGCGTGAAATTATTTTTCATATCTTGCCAGGAGACCAATTTTTCTAGGTTATAAAGGAGAGGGAACTTGAATTATTGATGGTATTTGTTCAGAAGTAAGTGGTAAGCACAGAACACCCATCATCCAGAACATGGCACTCAGCCAAGAGGACTGATCACAGGGTCTGGGCCCGTGCTCTTGGCCCAGAGTGGGGAAGGCACTTGCTCAGGACCACACAGCAAACATGATCCATATTGCTGCTTCCTCCAGCCTCATCACCCAGCTACTCACACCTGGAGTGGGCAGTGCGGCACAGAAGGTCACGGCCATTTGGAGGTGCACACATTTGGGTCTGAATCTAGGATCCCCAGTTTTCTGAATAGGGTGAGCTTCAGGGACCACTTTGCCTCAGTTTCCTCACCTCTTCAAGGTGGGGCTATTGTGAGGGTCAAGGAAAGGGATACCTGAAAAGGTGCTGTGACAAATAAGATGCGACACCATGTGAGGCTTTCTCTTCCTTCTTCCTCACTCGCTCCCTTTGTGGTCCCCTCCATCTGGTCCATCCAGCTCTTCCTCTTGTCCACATGCTCCTCTCACTACTGTCCCACTGAGTCCCCTCCCCTGCCCGGAGCAAAGCAGCAGTGACAATGATGGCGGTGGGCACGGCCAAATAAAAGGAAAGAAACCACCTAGAATAAAAGGGCACGAGAAGGTGAAGATGCCTCATCTTGGGTGTGTTTATGGAAGGAAGGAAGAGAGGGAGGGAAGGAAGGGATACTGGAGAGAAGAGGAGGGGAGAGAGGGGGAGAGAGAGAGAGTGTCTTTTCCTGCACACCCTTGGAGAAGCGACCACATGGAACGCCTACTGTCACTAACAAGTGGCACTGGTGACGACTCCTATGCTCACAGCTCATCGCCACAGCCCCTTGCAGAAAGGAGGGCGAAACAGCATCCACGGAGTGTCCAC
Source organism: Trachops cirrhosus (assembly GCA_028533065.1). NCBI lineage: Eukaryota > Metazoa > Chordata > Mammalia > Chiroptera > Phyllostomidae > Trachops > Trachops cirrhosus. The sequence goes on along the minus strand of CM052546.1, from coordinate 55,571,817 downwards.
TCTGCGTGGGCACGGGGCCAGGCGCTCCCACATCCTTTCTGTCTGAGCCTTCCTCACTGCTGCCTAACGGGGGTGTGGGCAGGGAGGCCCCCACCTGGCGGGGAGGGGGCTGAACCTTGCACAAACCTGAGCTGTGGGTGGTGAGTGCCCACCCATCCCTACTTGCTGGAGCCTCTGTTTACAGTAGCCATAATCACAGGGTGAACGGAGAGGAAATATCTCCCAGGTGGGGAGGCCCTGTCTTCCCCCGCCAGGTGCTCCTGAATCTTCTCAACACAAAATATCGTGGAGGCAGGCCTGGGGGTTGCGGTAGTTTCCTCCCAGAGGGGGCAGTCTGCTGATTTTACCTTCTGGGGATCTTCAGCAAGCAGCATCTGGGAGGAGTCCCAGTTTCAGTTTAAAGAATGCCCCCCTCCACCATCTGAGTTAATGCATCCAAAGGGGTTGATTTGCCCTGATTTCAGAGGCGAGGATAGAACCCAGGTCTGGCCAATAATAGTCACCACGACTGGGTCAGGGATGGGCACATGACCCACTTTAAGCCAATGAGAGTCAGCTCTGGAATCTTGCTTGGAACCACCTGGAGAAAGAAGCCCTCTATGAGCTGGAGTTGTGAAGCCATAGGGTGTAAGCTCGGAACTTGCCACCACAGGCAGCCTGGAAACAAAACCAGTGTAGGGAAGGCATGGGCCAGAACAGGGAGACTGAGTCTGAACATCTGGACATGCAGACGCCTGTGTGCCTTTTGTCACATGGGCCCCAAACACCCTCTCCCTGCTTCTTTTGGTTTAAGACCTTTTAAGATAAGTTTCTGTCACTTATATTTTAAAAAGTCCCGACTCTTACTCCCCTAAGCCCACCAAGGAAACAAAGAACTTACCACTTGCCCTCCTGTCCCCACTAGGGTCCCTGGTGGCCTTTCTTCTTCCCCCCCAGGGCTCGGAAGCTCCCAGTCCTTTACCCTCTGACTGTTCTTGGCATTAGTGACCATGATCATCTCCAGCCCCGTCTCAGTTTCGTCTTCCTCCAAGGGGCATATTCACCCCTTGGTCACATGAGAAGACTGAAGCCAGGAGAGGCAACTTGATGTGCTCAGGGTGGCACAGAGACCCCCGGACTCCCGCATCTGTCCAGGGTTCTTCCTTCCAGCCCCCTACAAGCCCAGCATGAGACTGATTGCCTTGTTGAGGTTCAATCAAAAGTGTGGCACCACCTCACCGAGGTTCCTCAGGCCAGTCCTGGCCCCTCCCACCACTGCAGGCCTCTCACGTGCAGAGGTTGTCTCCCATTCTAAAAAACCTCCTCGGGAGACTTGCGCCGCACTGCCACCTAGTGGTGACATAAAAATACACCGTCCAAGGTGCTGTCAGAAAATTGTTCGTCCTGGGGCCCTGGGAAAGGGGCGGAGGAAGAAAGGGATCAGTGGGCCAATTTCTGGGGAATTAGAGCTATGACATAGGATGAGAGGGCCTGACATTCCTTCTCTGTTCTTAATTCTCACCACAGTTGAGTGTTTGCGCATCTAATTTCTTTTTTTCCGTGTAGACCTTGGAAATTTGCAAAACCAATTGCATTCCCTTTTTTCGTTGACTGTTGGGATGCTCAGAACCAATGTCCATAGGATTATGAGCAACTAGATAGAGCCATGTGGCAGGCATTTGGAACTGAATTCCTTACTTTATATTCTTTGGCCCGATTTTTATATCTTACTTTATATTTAGTCTTCTGGTTCTGCTGAGGACATCTATAAACCACATTAAATCCCCTCTTTTTTGCGGGAGGGGGGAGAGGACAAATCAGAGTTATACATTCAGAAAGAGCTTGCCAACTTTCTGCAAACCCAGTTTCCCAGTTCCCATAAGGTGGGCACATGCCTCCCTGCCTTGTAGGGTTTTGTGTGGGTTTCAGGAGATGCTCAGTTAATATGAGTTCCCACCCTATTTCCCATCTCTCCACCCCTACCCCCAACCAAGGACTCTTGGCTGCTCACCTGGGGCAGGCCAGGAGGCCAAGGGGAGCCAAAGATCAGATCCCTTTAACCCCAGTCCCACTCTGTGCTCCACAGACCCACTGGGTGGCCCTGCCGGAACCTGGTGCCCTGAGCCCAGCCCCTGCCTGCCTCCTGGAGGGCTGTTGGCCTTGAGACTCTCTGCCTCCCAACTTCAGGCGCTGCAGCACTCCCGGCTGACTTGCAGGAAGCCCAGATGCATCTCATAAATAAAGAATGTACTGTCCTGCAGGAAGGCTGCGGCGTGGCCATGAGGGGGTGGGAAGGCTGGGTTAGATGGAACCCTGGAGGGGCAGGGAGGGCTGAGCAGAGGCTGCTGGTCAAGCAGGGGATGATGAGAGCCTGGGAAGGTGCAATGGGACCAGGGTGGGGTGAGGGCTCCGTGAGGCCTGGTTCTGGATCCAGACTGTTGGGGCTGAATCTTGGTTCACACCCTTGCAGCTGTACCCCTTTTGGCTCAGTTTCCTCCTCTGTCAAATGGAGATGAAATCAACACCTGGCACTATTGGGCTGCTACAGCTATTGCATTTATAGCATTCAACCCAGAACATGAAACACAGCAAGTGTTCAGGAAGCATCATCCCTTAGTGTCTTTCCCAAGAGCTTTGTGTTGTTTCTGCAGCGGGGAGGGCACTGAGGGTGGGGTTAGGACTGCCTCTGTGTCCGGGAGAGGACCCCAGGCTACAGGAATGGGGAGGAGACAGGCAGAGGCATTCCAGGAGACAGGAGCAGGTGTTTGGAGCAAGAGACACTCATACAACCACCAGTTCGCAGAGCCAGGCATGTCCCTGAAAGGGGGCCGAATATCTGCAGCCATTTCAGGGTGGGTGCATGAGGTGTCGGGTTGGCTTCTAAAGGGGAGGCAGACCTTTAGGGAGCCTGAGGGCCGGTAGGATGACCCTGACAGCATGGCCACATTGGAAGAGAGACCTGGGGTAAGTCACTTTCCTTTTCTGAGTCTCTGTTTGTCCATCTATAAATGGTTTCAGAGGGGCCTCCCAGAGCCGCAGCATTTTATGTTTAGTTATTCTTTCGACAAACATATGTTGAAGGCTTCCTGTGCGTCAGACCAGGTGTCAAGCCCTCCCTGGTGATGACATCATGGAAAGATAGGGCAGATTTCTTCCATGGGGATCGCACAGCTGGGTGGTGGAGGGTGTCTGTGTGTATGTGTGTGTGTGCGTGTGTGCACAGTGGACAAGCAAATGGATATACGATCCCAAACTGAAACAGCCTGGACAGAGAGTAGCATGGGTCTATCAGGGAGTGTGTGTGTAACTAATGGACTTGACTTTTGCCCGGAGGTCAGAGAATGTTTCCCGGAGACAAAGAAGCTTGGGCTGGGCTGGGCAGCTGGGACAGGAGCTTGGCGAGTGGTCAGCAGGGGCCAGCCAGGGCAGGGCCTTGCAGGTAAAGGTAAGAGCTTGCTTTTCATCCTGAGACCAGCAGGATGTAGCTGAAGGGCTGTGGGCTGGGGAGTGGTGAGGTCAGCTTTTCATTTGGAGAATCTTCTGGCTTGAGTCGGGGAACAGATTGGAAGGACCTGGGGTGGAAGCCAGAGGTCCCAGTAGGGGATGATGGAGACAGAAACTACGGTGGCACTGGGTGGGGTGAGGATGACTTGGTGAAATGTTCGAGAGGGTACTTTAATGGGGCTGGGGGTGAGGGAGAGAGAGGGGAGGATGACTTCAGTTGGGGAGGGTAGGGGGATCTTTGTAAAGTCTGCTACCCGGCTTCTCTCCCCGACCCCAGTCCCTTCGGGCTCCTCCCTGGCTCTGCCAGCATCTGTGTTTATGGGAAAGGTGATGAGGTGGGAGGGCCGGGCAGGGGGAGACAGCGGCTGTGCTGGGGCTGCAGGCTGCGCCTTTGCCTTCCTGCTTTCTCTCGGCAGCAGCAGTGAGCGAGCGGCTGGTCGGTTGCAGCACCTGCTGTGGCTGCTGGGAGGGCTGGGAGCAGGTGCGGAGCGTCTGGAGGGGGTCTGCATGCAGATGGACAGATGGATAATGAGATGGAATGGATGAGAGCGACACACACCCTGCCCCCTTCTCTGTTGTCTGCACACAAAAGCTGAGACAAAGAAGCAGTGGGAACGCAGGCCACAGCCGCACAGCACACACATGCTGCAGACAAAGACAAGGGTGGAAGGGGGAGAGGCAGGCACCCTCGGAACCAGGAGGGCGGGGGTAGGGGGGGGATGTGTGGCAGGCTCCTGTGACCTCAGGCAAGACCTCCCAGAGCCTTGCTCTGGCCCCAAACCTCGCTAGGCCCACTGGACTTTTTCTTAGGGGAAAATAGATCATGGAATCTACAAAGCTGAGGATATGCATTTAGGTCATGGGGGTGGAGACAAGGGCTGATGATAAAGAAAGTTACCGTGAATGTGCTGTGGAGTTGACCTTGACCTGTGTTGAGTCAAACCAACAGCCCGATGTACAAATGAAAGAGAGCAAGTGTATCTGTGGGTGGGACTTGTTGTCTGCTCTGCAGACAGCGCTGGGTCTGTTTAGTGTCCTAGGCCCCTTCTAACAATTCCCAAGAATAAGAACTCCAGGTCCTGAAAGTCTCTAATGATGCTCCCAACAGAAAGAGGTGGAGAGAGAGAGCGAGAGAATTTACTGACCCCACGACAAGGTCACGTGTTTTCCCCACTCGGACCACTGAATTCTTCCAGGAGCCCAGCAAGAGCGGTTATGTTCTCTGCCTTTTACAAGAGGATGCTGAGGCCCAGAGGGGTGAAATTTCTTGCCCAAAGTCACATGGTAGAGTAAAGGGCAGAGGTGGGATTCACACTCAGGTCTGTCTGACTCCCGTGTCCATGTCTTGGCTGCTGGCCTTGGTTGAGAGTCCCAGAGGCAAAGACAGGAAACAAGACTGTCAAGTGGCAGTGGGTCTGGCAGCCCCTGGTGGGGTCTTCCCAGCTACTCCTGAAGGCAGCTGGAGACAGATGCCTAGTACTGTTTGAACACCTGGATACAGCTGTGCCTGAAACCGTTATGTCTTGGCCTTGTTTCTGCCCCCTCAAAACTGAAAAGGGCCTGAAAAAAAATTAGTGATCGGAAGTGTTGTACTTATTTTTAAGTGTTTTCATTCTCAGTACCTGGTACAGTGTCTGACACTTGGAAGGCCTTCTCTTGGCCTTGAAGACCAGTTGTGCCACGAACGTATATTGTCATAAACTCCTTGAACTTCCTTAATTACGGCACTGACCAAAGTGACTTCTGCTTTCTGACTGGGCTGTGAGCTCCTGGAGGGCAGGGCCCTGTGTGACTCAGCAGCCTGTGTCAGCTTGGCACACAGTGGGGGGAAGTTTCTCAAACTGGGGTGACCCTGGATTTGTTGAGGCTGGGGTAGGCTCTGCTGGGGTGGCATTGGGCAGTGGGAGGGTGATGAGGGAATGAATGACCCACTGGTTCCTGTTGTGGGTGTCCCCGTGACACGCGCCATGCCCAGGCACCCCAGCGGCTTTGTACTGCAGACCTCTATGACTCTGATGGTTTTTCTGGTGAAGGGCACGTGTTTGCTCTGCTCCTGGGGCAGACTGGAGGTGGCGAGGGGTGACGATGCGCAGAGAGCATCCCTCAGCTTTGACATGTAAGAGTTGGGGTGTAAGTGCTCTGGCTTCCTTGACCTCACTCAGGTGGTCCTGGAGGACCTCGGCAGGACAGGGTCCTGGCTGCCCACATGACATGCTCGCTGGTGTGGACTGAACTGTGCTCCTCTGAAGTTCGTATGTTGAAGTTCAAAGTGTCCACCTTGGCTTTACTTGGAGATGGGCCTGTACGTATGTCGTTCACATTAAATGGGGTCACAGGACTGGGCCTAAGCCAGTAGAACTGGGGTTCTGACAAGAAGAGGAGGAGACACCATAAGGGTGCCCATAGAGGCAACCGTGTGAGGACACAGTGAGAAGGTGGCCATCTGCAAGTTAAACGGAGAGGCGTCAGGAGAAACCAGCCCTGATGGCACCTTGATCTTGGACTTCTGGCCTCCAGAACTGTGAGAAAATACATTCCTGCGAAGTCACCCAGTCTGTGGTACTTTGTATAGCAGCCCTGGCAGATCAACATTCTCATCGATGCACCTGTTTTTTCTTCCTGGTCTCACCACTTCACACCGTTATCAATGCTTCCTGGGATCACTTCCCAGATAAACCGCTTGCACTTGAACCCTTGTCTTGGGGTCTGCATCTGGGATGATCTAGGCCAATATTTCTGTCCATGCCTTGTGTAGCGGGACTGCTGGTCCCCACACATTAAGGCTGCCACTCGGGGCAGGACAGATAAGACTCTGGAGAACACTGGACTACTCATCCATGGCCATGATCTTGAATGAGGGATGTCCCTCCTAGGCTGAGGCAGAGATGAACTTGTGCTGAACATGCCCAGGGCAGGGAGACTGAATGGACCACAGGGGGACCCCAGCAAGGTGGCAGAGTCACTGTCCAGCTGCTATGAGGCCGTGTGTCTCTCCGAGGGGAAGGAAGAGCTGAGTGCAAATACAGACAGGTTTTTAGAGTTTCTGAGCGCAGTTTCTGGAATCAGACTGTGCTGGTTTTGAACCTCGGCCTCACCACTTTCTAGCTGGCTGACCTTCCCCTCTCTGAGCCTCACTTACCTTATCTGTCAGACAGAGGTGATATCAGCCCTTCCTCAGAGGGTGTAAATGGGTAAAGCACTTAGAATTGTGTCAAGTAAGGGTCAAGGGGTCAAGTTCATTACATTTGAAAATGGTTACAGAAAATTTTGTAGCTACAGGGAATTGTTGAAAGGCATTTTTTTCCCTGGGCCACTCCAAACACCATTCTCCTCAGCCGTACCAGCACCACCAGCCCCGAATTCAGGGAGCCCCATCCTCACCCTGGGCAGGGGTGGCTGCTTGGCTGCATCAGAGCAAAGTCTTTTATCTGGGTGAAACTTACTGGGGAGACGGCTGTCAGAGAGGAGCTCCCCAGACAGCCCGATGGGAGTGCAGTCTCTGTTAATATGTGGCTGGAGGGCAGACAAAAGCTGGCTTTTCCCAGAGCCCATCCTCAGGGGTTCCCGCAGCTGTGGCCAGACAGAGAGGTGGCACTGGGTGTGTGTGTGTGTGTGTGTGTGTGTGTGTGTGTGTGTGTGTGTGTGTGAACAGTTTAGTTTACAAGGTGAAAAAGCCCATCGGGCCACTCCTCTAGAACCCCTGGACTAGGCTCACTGCAGAGGATACAAAGAGGCACAGAGAGGGATGTGCCCCCAACATGGAAAAGAGGGACCCAAACAGACCCTTGTATGCGCAAGTTCGCAGCAGCATTATTCACAACAGCTGAAAGGTTGGAATAAGCCAAATGTCCACCCGCCGGAGGAGGAGTGGGTAAACAAATTGGGCTCTATCCATGTGCTGGGCTCTTAGCCAGCCATCAAAAGGGAGGAGGTACTGATACCGGCTACAGCATGGATAACCCTCCAAAACGTCATGCTGAGTGAAATAGGCCGGAACTGAGAGGACAAATATTGCATGGTTCCCTAGATACGAAACAACCAGAATAGGTAGATTCGCAGAGACAGAAAGTAGTTTTGTGGTTGCCAGGGGCTGGGGCAGGGGAGGAGAGACTGGGGAGTGACTGCCTAATGGGTGAGGGGTATTATTTGGGGTCAATGAAATGATTTGGATGCAGCGAGAGGTGGTGATTACACAACACTATGAATGTGCTAAATGCCACTGAATTGTTCCCTCTGAAGTGGGTCGTGTTACATACATGAAGTTCATTTCAAAACACAAACAAACCAACAAATGAGAGCTCAGAGGCGCCCAGGGGACGGATGGTAGAATTGCAACTGGAGCCCTGACCTCTCAGGCCTCCTGCACGTATGCAGGGGCTACTTTAGAGATAAGGACCCCTGGGTCCCCTCTGCTGGATATGTTACCAGGGTCAGAATTCCCCTGGAAATCTTGGGCTGCTGGGCTGTGTCATGAGCCAAAGACTATGTAGCTTGCTGATCCTTGAAGTTGTCATGTCTCGTGGGAATAGGTGAGGTAACCACCTGGTCCAGTTTAAAGAGGCAAACTTTATTCTGGAGTGGACCTTCAGTATGATGGTGCCTTCCCCAGTTGTCATGGCAACTGACACTCCATGTGAAGCAGCTCAGGCCACTTTCAACAGAGACTGGAGAGAAAGAGTATTGACGCTTCTCTTTGGGGTTTCCGTCTGCTACTGTTACTGGCTCGTGGGCTCTCGGGGCTCAGGTCAGCCCTGTAAACGTCACCTGGAAGATGGGCGAGATGTGGTGAGGATAACATTTACCATCTTGGGGTGTGCTCTGCCATGTCCTGGGTCTCCTCGAGAGATAAAGTGAGGGTCAGAGGGCCATTGATGGAGAGCAAGAAGCATGCCAGCTCTAGCCGTCAAGCTAGATATGGATCCCAAAGGAGGTAGTCACTGTGCCCAGAGCCCAAAGGAGAGGGAGCAGGTGCTGCAGGTCTCTAACCCTGTCTGGGAAAGTGGAGGATGCCAAGGAAGGTTTGCTCACCATAAGATCACTCAGCAGATGTGTGGAAGAAGGACAAAGGACCAGCTGAATCCCTCAGGATGGCCAGTTTGGGCTACCCATGTTAAAAAAAAAAGTGCTGTGTTAGAAAACCAGGGACAGAGGACAGCAGGCAGGCCACACTGGTTTTGGTATCTGCTGGGTACGGGTCTGCCCCTCCTTGCATGACTCAGTGTAAGGCTCACCCTGAATCCACGGAGTTGGACGTGATCGCCTTGCAGTGAGCCCACGGGAGCGTCTCATTCTCACCGCTCCTGCCCCCTCCTTCACGCTGCTGCTCTCCTTGAAAGACTTTCCCTGGAACCAAGACACTTGGAAATAGGACCCTGGACTCATCACTGTTCAGCTTCGAGAAGTCCCAGGGAACAGAAGAAGAGTTGGAAATTGGGAGCTGGCAAGTGTCTTCATTTTTTCCAAGTGGATGTTGGAAATGATAGGCTGATACTCAGGAAATTCAGGGACAGACTACGAAACAGGTGGCCTGGGAATCCTCGAAAGGAGAGAGCAGTTCCTACGCAGTTCCTGTGTTCATGGAGAGCATGTCATGTTGGACACCATGTCCTCCTCCGTTTGTGGTCTGGTGACCCAGCAGAAACTCACAGGCTGAGTAAGGACTGGCCGTGTGCTGTGGCCAGTGCTGTGGCCTCACCCCATGGTGCCTGCTCCACGTGGGTCTTCTCTGGCAGAACCACTAGCTCTGCCAGGGTGGATGATGCAGCGGGGACCTCCCTGGGGCCTTCTGGGTTCCTGCAGTGACCTTGGGCCAGGATCGTTGGAAATGGGCTATAGGTTTGTTGAATTGGGTCTGGTTTTTCTGAAGATCAAAGCGGTGGATCCCAGCAAGAGATGGGCAGTAAGGAGGATGGCTAGTAAACTTGGAGCCTGAAGTTGTAGGTTCAAATCCCCCCTGGGTCCCTTAGAGTACCTGTGGGCAGCTCTCCTTGCCCCTCTGAGCCTTAATGTCCTTATCTGAATCATGAAGATGATAAATAATGTACACAGGAGTGTGAAAATGAAAGAAGATAAATAATACTATAATGAAAACATGTTTTTGAGTCCTTACTAAATGCAGGCATCCCTACCTGGCACCCCTGCTCATGTATTTCCTAATTTAACCCACAAAACCCTAAGAGGTGGATTCTAATATCACAGATACTTTATAGACCAGGAAACTGAGTTTTAGGAATCAGCTAAGGGACGTGGACAGAGCTGACATTTAAACCCAGGACAGTGTAGTTAAAGAGGCCACTGAGATGGTCTAGAATAGTGATTTTTTAAAAAAATATATTTTATCTATCTATCTATCTATCTATCTATTTATTTATTTATTTAAGAGAGGGGAAGGGAGGGAGAAAGAGAGGGAAACATCAATGTGTGGTTGCCTCTGGAGCGCCCCCTACTGTGGGGCCTGGCCTACAACCCAGGCATGTGCAACTGGGAATCGACCAGGCAGGTGAGTCTTGGGTTTGCAGGCTGGTGCTCAATCCACTGAGCCACACCAGCCAGGGCTGATTTTTTTTAAAGATTTTTAAATTTATTTTAGAGAGAAGGAAAGGGGGCAGGGGAAAAAATGAAGGAGAAAAACACTGATGTGAGGGAGAAATGGATGGGTTGCCTCTTGCACATGCCCAGACCCAGACCAAACCAAAACCCAGGCCTGTGCCCTCACGGGGAATCCAACTGAGGATCATTCGCTTTGCCAGATGACGCCCAACCAAGTGAGCCACCCCGGTCAGGGCTAGATCAGCGATGTTCAGCCAGGAGAATTCAGCAGAATTCAGCAGAATTTTTAAAACATGCAATACCCAACTATTTAGTGAGGGGCACTGACCCCTTTTCCCTTAGGCTGGCAAATAAAAAAACAACAGCCAACCCAATAATAGGTGTCTGGCATGAATGAATCAAAATTATACCTATTTTTTGTCAGATCGGCAAAAAATATATTTTTTAGTATGCTGCAGAATTTTAGTAGTTTATGTGTGCCATGAGATAAAAAAGGTTGAAAATCCCTGGTCTAGAACCGTGGTCCTCAAGCTTGAACGTGCATCGGAATATTCTGGAAGGCTTATGAAAACACAAATCTCTGGTCCCCACAGCAGAGGTTTTGATCCAGCAGATCTGTGGTGAGGCCTGAGAATTCACATTCCAAAGGATGTTGACACTGCTGGTCTAGGACTACTTTCTAGCTCTAGAAGTAGTAGGTAGTAAGGAGTGAACAGTAAAAAACAACAACAACAACAACAACAACACCAAATTTATAAAAGTTAGGCCAAGCGATGTAGTGGCACGAACATGGGCGTGCACACCCAGGCTGGGTTCAAATCTTGACTCCACTACGGGCACATGTCCATCTAGCAGGGTAAACTGAGAGGCAGACACCGAGGCTGTGCGGGTTAAGCAGCTGGTACCTACCCCAGGACCAGGCTCTTCGTCCTGGTACGCCTGGGTTCAGGCTTCTGCTCCCCTGGTCCACGGTCGCGCACCGCAAGCGCGCCTCTCCATCTCTGAGCTCTCGCCTGCTGAGTCCAGCAGGGTAAGCGTTGCCATGGCAGCGCTGCGGGCCGGGATGCTGGAGGCTGAGCGCGCTTCGAGGCTGGTCCCTTTGTGCGGTGGGGGCAGCGGTGCTCCCCCACTCCGGGCCGCACCCTTGCTCTCTGGTCCGGACCCGGGAGGAGGTAGGGGGTGGAATGTGGTGTGGCAGGGGTGCGGGGAGGAGCCAGGAGGGCCGAGGCAGGGGCCGGGGGTGGGGCACCTCCGCCTGCCAGACGCTCCCGCATTGAAATTTCTTGGGCGCTGCTGCAGCTACAAAGACGATGCCGGCTGCGCTCGGGGGACCAGAGGGAGGGAGGCTGCGGACGAGTACGGGGAGGAGTTTGTGATGGGAGGCGCTTGCAGGGGCTCCCCAGTTCTGCGCTGCGAGCCCGGGCACAAAGAGACCTCTGCACTCGAGCCGCAGGACCGCCGACTCGAGGTGAGCCGCCGCCCCATCCTCACAGCGCCCTCTCCCCAAGCATCCTTGTCTCCGCTCCTGGAATAGCCTAATTCCCCGAGGGTAGGTTGCAGGTCCCAGGGTTCCAGGCAGGGTCCAGGGGATGGCAAACGATGCCGAAAGTGCCCCTGATTTGATGGATGAAGAGCCTCTTTCTCCAGCCTGCAGTTATCAAATGCAGCTAAGACGCCGGCTTGGGTGGGGCACCGGGGTTAGGAAAAGGGAAGGATGCTCTGGGAGTGCAGTGAGGATGGGGAACAAAGACCTTTCTCTCCCCCCACTACTAGACAAACATGAGAGGACCCTGGACCTTTCCGATCCTCCAGGTTAGCTGTTAACTGGCCAAATCTTGGACAGAGCCCAATGGTCTCAGAACTGGTGGTGAGGGTGGGTTGGTGGAGCAGAGTCCTGGAGCCCCCTTCCCTCATATTGAACCCCCCCCCCCTCCACACACACACTAGCTCCTGCCAGTGCTCCACTTCTGGGACTCAAATTCCAGATGTCTAGCATCCTGTGTGTGGCTCCAAAAGGGTGGAGAGGGGCAGAAAACCATTGATAATTGTAATAACGATCCATCAGTTTACGCAGAGCTTACCCCATGCCAACAGCATGCTCAGTGCTTTGCATGCGAATCACAACAGTCCCATTTTAAGGGTGAGGAAATTTAGATCCAGAGAGGGTTACGTGCGCGTCCAAGGTCGCAGAGCTGGGGATTTTGAGTCCAGGTATGTCGGACTCTAAAGCCCAGGTTACACCCCTAAATGGGGCTGAGGAGACCCCAGAAGCCACCAGCTCCCTGCCCACCTCTCCTCCCCTCCAGTACATTTTCTGGAGAGGCTGAGAATTGGGCAGGGAGGGGCCAGCTCTCTCCTCTCCCCCAGCGGAGGGCCCTGGGCTAGAACAATTGCTTCTTGGACAGTGCCGGGGGGAGGCCCCGGAGCCTGGATTCCCCACCCTCATCCCGGGCTCCAGACCAGGGGCTGCCGCGAGCCGGGATTGCTGGCGCGCACACCCCACTGCAGTTGCGGGGAAAACGCCCCCACCTGCTGCTGGGGGAAGACGGGAGGGAGGCAGTAGTGCGGGGCGGGTGGGGAGAGAAAGGTGAGTTAACGTGCTGGGAGCGGCTTTGTTTTTCTCGGCGCCAGCCTCAGACGGAGCGCGACCCAGCAGCGCAGTGCTTTACTTTCCAAATCACATTCCCATTTGGGAGCGACTCGGGGCTTCTGGATCGCTGGGCCTGCGGTGGGGTAGGGGGTAGGGATGAGTAATTCCACTTGACAGACAGGGAAACTTGAGGACAGCGGTGCTGGTGCTCAGACTTCAGGGGCGGAGCTTCAGATACGCAGACGTGCGGGCCGCGTGGCCAGGGGATGAGTCAGCAGGACTGGGTGGGGCTGGACGTCTGGTCGTGTGCTCTGACCCCTGCCTCCCTCTCCTCCTGCCCGTGGACCGACCGTCGGTGGAGAGATCAGTCCGTCCTCTTCATCTGCCCTTATCCCTGGCCCAGAACCGTGCAGCAGCCTGGGCAAAACGGTTTCCTCGGAGATACTTTGCCAGCACCCAGCTTTTGGGTGGCGTGGAAAACCCATACCGAGTTTAGTTAATTTCATGATGAAGGATTTTGAGGTGACATTCCCTGTGCCCCCAAAGCCCACCTATTTTATTACGTAATGACCCTCCATGGAGAAAGATTTTGAAATCTACCTTGCAGCCCTCTCCCTGCGTTTTCTGCCCTGCTCTCCGCTTTTTAAGGGAGAGGGCTCCCGTCTTCCCTCAACTCCTTCCCGGGAGCCTCAGGAGAGCCACTCTCTCCGCCTGCTTCCAAAGGAGAATTTTATGATTTTGGCTGATTTTTGCGCATTTGATAAACTTATTAAAATACATGATAATCGTAGAAGATTTGAGGAAAAAGAAGGGAAGAAAACTCCATAGTTCCATCGCCCAAGAGTAACTTCTGTATTTACCGTTTCCATGTATCTTCTGGTACCTGTTTCTATACTGAAAATACTCATGGAGACTGGAAGTGTACAGCTCTAACAAATTGCAGCAAAGGCGTCTCTCTGTGTTTTCATGCCCTCTGCAGAAATCGTTGTGAGGGGATTGGTCTTTCAAGAGGTAGACAAACATGCTCGCTCTGCTCAGTTTCCTATTGTTGGACCTGCTGGTTGTTTTCTTTGTATCCACCTTCATTTTCGAGTGTCTTTCTCTGGACCCGATCCATGGTTCGCCCAGGGCAGGACTATGTTCTTTGAATTTATCAGTCATCGAGGCAGTGCGGTGTGGTGGGAAGGAAAGGATCCTTCTCTCCACCTGCTGTCTGTGTCAGCTTCTGTAAGGAGGTGATTTCCCTTCCCAGAGCCTCAGTCTCCTTATCTGTGAAGTGGGAATCAGAGCCCCTGCTTTAAAAGGCTGAGGCTCTGAACCAGTGTGCGTAAAATGCCTGATGCCCAGTAGGTGCTTAATAAAGACACTGCTGCTATAATACAACCTCTGTGTACATGCAGAGTTCACTTCCACAGCCCCTGAGTCCTGTACAGATGCTTGGTTATCTGCTTTCCTGTGTACTGGGCTGTTGGTTCCTCAGGGCCAGCCTTGGGCTGTGTGGGTAGAGTGTTTCTGGAGCACTGGGCCCATTGTGCAGGTTCAATGGGCTGGTGAATAACTTACAGCAGAAGCCTTTGTTCCCAGGGGATCCTTCCTCTCCTCCCCTCCGCCCCGGGCTCATCTGTCAGCTGGAGCTCCGGAACAATAGCCAGAGATACTCAGGGGCAGAGGCAGGGGCCTGCTGAGGGTGACATCTGTTTCCCCATCCCTCTGTCGGCTGATTGGATCAGATGTGGCAGGTGTCCCCTTCTCCCTTGTGGTGCCAGGTGGGCCCCTCTGAAGGTTACTGAATGATGCATGGAAGGGAGGGAGGGGCTGAACTGTTGTGTGCTCAGGGGTGTGGAGTAGATCATTAATTAACCAGCTCTAGCTACTGTTTAGTAACCATTTACCAAGGTTCTCGCTGGACACTGCGTCATCCATGGTAAGGCTGGGAGGTGAGCATTACATACGAGAAACTGAGACTCAGGAAGGTGAAGTGACTAGCTCATGGTCACACAGCAAGTTAATTGTAGAACCAGGATTTGAACTTGGATATGTTATAACTCTGAAACGTGTTTGTAACTACGACACTATACTGCACTGCACGACAATACTGCCTCTCCTAAAAGTGGACTAATTGTCTCAAGATTGTCGAAGTAATTAGAGTAAATCCATCTGAGATGGTTTAACAGTCGAGGTCCAGTGTCTTCACAGTAATACTAATGTTGACGATCAGTGTTTGCCTTTTACAAATACCTCCTTCAGGTCTCTTCGCATTTAATCCCCACCCCCACACTTGAACAGAAGTCTTCTGCCCTGTCAGAGTCCAGCAGGCCTGTTTAGAACCCATTTGCACCATTTTCTTTCCGGGTGATCTTGGAGCAAGGCACTTTACCCTGAACCTCAGTTTCTTCATCTGTGAAATGGGGACTATAAAACCCAGCTCCTGTTTTGTCAGGTAGATAAAGGTGTCCCCTATTAGTATCTGTCCTCAGGAAATGTTCGTTGACCTTCCTTTCCCTCCTTCTTGCTTTTCTCCTCCCCTCACCTCCCCCAAACTCAGAGGTTCCCTTGTTTGAGGGAGATTTGAGTTCCGAAGTTCCTCCTTTGTGTTTGTTGTTTGACTTTGTCTAGAAACAGTACATTCTGCGCCTCTGCAGAAGCCTCTGTTCCCCTCAGCATGGCTCCTGTGTGCACATCGTGTTATTCCCTAGAGCTTCCTTATTTCTCAGCACTCACTCATCCAAAGCAATTTAGGCCAGCATTTCCCGTATGCCTCTTGTCTCTGCTGTTTTATTCCGGAGTCAGGAAAAAACCTCAAAACCCAGAGGGATCCTAAGATGCAACCGAATGCATGTTTTCCTGGCAGCTGTTCATCATTACCAGGAACAGCGCACAGAGTTTAGGGGGGGAAGTGAACAGCCTCTGGGCGGTGTTAATGAGCGGTGTGCACAAGGTAGGAGAATAGAATGCAAGTGGATAGAGTATTTATTGTCCCATTTAATCCTCATAATAGCCTTGGGGGTCAGACACTTTTGGTCTCGGCATAGTGGACAGGAAGCCAGACCCAGAGGGGTGATGCGCTTGCTCGGGGGGCAGAGCAGGGCAGGGGCCCGTGCCCTAAAGCCCCTGTTGTTCCCAGTGGGTTAGGGTGTTTTGATTGGCGCTGGCCCAACCCAGATACCCCCTAGTTTCCTGTTTTGCTTCTGCTCTGCATCGGAAGAGGTCAGTTTTGGGTGTAGGCTGTGATTACAGACCAGGACCCTGACGTCTACTCTCCAACATGCCCATGGGTACATATTTATCCCCCCACCCCTCTCTCTTTCTCTTTTGATGACAGGTGGAGGCATCTCTCTGCCTGCCTGTGTAGCTAGCTCTGGACACATTCACAGGGTCACCGTGGCCCTAACAGCATCAAGATGACCCACCCTGTCCTTGGTGCGCCTGTGGGGCGGTAGAGACCAGCACCACACTCGGGCCTGTCCACCGTGAAATCTGTGTGCTGAGACCTGGATCTCAGGTAGGCTGGACCTCCAGGATTCTCTGGGCTCCAGTCCCTCAATCAGAGCTTCTCAGACGGGGCACCTGACCTTGGCTTGAAGTGGGTGGGGTGTGGCTCATGTGGGCTAGCGGACTCTGAGATGCTGGGCCCAGGGGCCCCACCAAGTCTCTGTATGGCCTTTCATCCAGCCCTCCTTGGTTCTTGTCCTCTGTCATCACATCGAAACAAGTTTTACAAAAATGACCTCACTGAGGCATAATTTACGTACAATGAAACACACCCATTTAAAGGGTACATTTCAATGTGCTTTAATAGACATACACCTAGCTAACCACCATGACAATCAACATAGAAAACATTTTATCCCCTGACAATGCCCGCTGCCAATTGTCTTCCAGCCCCAGGCACGGGAAACCACCGGTCTCCTTTCTATGCCTGTGGATAAGATTGCTCATTCTACAGTGCTGTGAATGTGGAGACTTTTGTGTTTGGGCTTTTTTCTTTGTCTTTTTTTACTTGGCACCATGTTTTTGAGGCTTGCACTTGTTTTTGAATGAAGCAGAAGTTCTATCCCTTTTGTCTAATTTCATGGAGGCATGATTTAAACGATACGACTCACCCACTTCAAGAGCACACAGTTCAGTGACTTTCAGTAAATTTACCAAGTTGTGCGCCCAGCACATCGATCGGTTTTACAGTTTCCGTTGCCCCAATAAGATTCCTCCCACCCATTTACCGTTAATCTCCACCCCACCCTTAATCTCAGGCAACCACCAGTCCACTTACTCTCTCTGTAGGTTTGCCTTTTCTGGGCATTTCATATAAGTGGACTGTCCAGCATGTGGTCGCTTGTGCCTGTCTTCTTCCACTCTGTACATTTTTGAGGTTCATCCGTGCTGTCCTGCGTACCAACAGTTTGTCCCTCTTCACTGCCCAGCAGATTCCATTTGATGCATATACTGTGGGTGGTTGGTCCAGTCACTAAGAAGGGGTTTGAATTAGATCTGTGCTTCCTCATTGGGTGTTCACCCCCCGCCCCACCCCAGGGGGCACCCATACCACGGGAAAACTATGGCTCGCATTCCTGGGACATGAGTATTCCCCAAAGATTTACTCACTAACTGGTGAGAGTAGTTTTTGGAACACTTACTGTGTGCCAGGTGCTGGCTAAGCTTTGGAGAATGAACTTGGGGTTCATACTGGACACGTGGGGGTGGTGGCCATAGGTTCATCTGTGTTTGTCTGACCTCAGAGCCTTCTTTTCCTCTCTCCTACACAGCTGTCAGCCTGACCTAGGAGCTAACGTTGTCCTTGAGCACGCCATTGTTTTATTGACCTCCAGGACGGGCACATGAGGGCCAGGAGACTGGGTCTTTCTGGTCACACAGTGCTCCCCTGAGGACGTGTTTGCAGAGCGCAGCCAGTTCCTGGGGCAGAATTGGGAGAAGGGGATTTCTGCGTGCTTCTGGACGACCAAGGCCGCTCGGGGAGGCAGCCTTACAGATAAGTATTCGAACTTACCAGCCCACAGCCTCCCAGCCTGCCCTCTCCTGGCCTGTGCAGGCGAGCGTCCCCAGGTGGGAGGGGACATTGGTGACGTGGCTCATTCACTTTTCTTCCTCTGTGCCACAAAGAAAGAGCTTGTCCCCACGTTATGGGGCCCCACGAAAGGTAATTTTCGCACCCTGCTTTTGGCGTCAAGGCTATGATTTTAGAAAGTCCACCGGCAGGAACTGCTGAGGGGCTGAATTGAATTGCTTCATCTTGAGAACTGGCAGCTGTGGTCTCAGAAGGAGGCTGGGTCTGTCCTCAGTACTGGCCCCTCATCGTCATACTTATACAACTCGACCAGGGCTCCTTTGCCTGGCGGTCAGGTGGGGACTGCGGCCACTGCCTGTAGGACACATTCTTCTCAGTGCCACTCCTAGACCTGTGCCCCACGTCCCAGGTGCCGACAGCGAGTTCTGAAATGTGTGTGGGGGGCCACCGACTCTTCTAGCCCAGGTCTGCCAGTCGAAGAAGGTGGCTTATCTGCCACCCAAAGCAAAACCTGGAAGACGGTCTGGGCCAGAATTAGTGGGCTTCTGATGGAGGGGCGGGCAGAAAAATAGCTGTGGCTGAGCAGCACCAGGGCCCCTGCTTTCCCGCCCACCACCACTACTGTGCACCGCGGGCGACTGTCGGGGCCGGAAGGGTCCCACGGCTCCGGGATGGGGGACAGACTTTCCAGGACTACACAGCATGGCAGAGATGGGGTCCAAACGCCCCACTCCTGACTCTGTTCCGTTTTTCCTGGGTCCCATTCCACTGTTGCTGGGGACCAGGGAAGTGGGTGAAAATGTTCTGGGGTGGGAGGAAGGGAGGAGGAAGGTGATGTGCCCGGGCCCCGCCTCTCTGGCTCTCAAGCCTTCCTCTTGTTAGCAGAGGCTTCTGCCCAGGCCCGGTTGGGTCTGGGTCTAGGGAGGGCGCCTGCTTGCAGTTTTCTCCTGCAGTGTGGTTGGCTCTTTTGTCTTCCAGGATGGGCCTGTGGGGCTCTACGTGGGAGCCGGGAGCTGGGCCCGGGCTACTGGTGTGTTGGCTGGGTGCGGCCAGGTGAGCCTGGGTAGGCGTGGGGGAGGGGAGGTCCACTGAACTTATTTCATGGAGGGAGATTGTCTCCCCCTCAGGCCCCGCCCCAGGTCTGGCGTGGCCAGACACCTCAGCTGTTGAAAAGCAGGCTTGTTCTGTGTGGTCTTGGTGGGGGTGGATCGATGGCAGCGGTTTCAGCATCTTCTTTCATTCAGCGCACACATGGACCAAGCCCTTCTCCCAGCCTCATGATCCAGAAGCGAACACGTAGACGTGGTTCTGCCCTCGCAGATGATCTCGTGAGAATGTGCCTTGTCACAGTCTCAGTGAGGCAGTGAGCTCCCCGTCCTGGGAGGTATGCGTGCGTGTGTATGTGTGTGCTGCGTATTTTGGGAGGGCGAAGCAGAGGTCTTCTTGGCGGGAGTGTTGTAAAAGGAACCCAGGCCTCCCAAGGACTCTGAAGGCCCCTTCTGCCTGCTGGTACCCTCGGCCCTCCGTCATGATGCCCATGGGGCTGGCTCTGGGTTTCCTTGATTGCTTCCTCTTCTCCGAGCTAGTCCTACCGGGTGGGTGTCCACGGCTTTTATCACTTCCTATTCTAAAAGTTAGTAGCATTCAGAGCCCTCACCCGCACCCTATCTAGGTGTTGGGGATACAGGAGGGAGCTTGGGAGTCTCTGAAGGTGTCCCCCCTCCGATGTGGTATCATGTTGGGCAGATGTGAGGTGCTGGGGACGAAGGCTGTGCCCTGATCTTAACTCGCTGTGCCTCCCCCAGGTGTCGCTGCAGCTCCGGGACTCCCGGCCTGGTCTCGTCGTTGGAGCCTGCGTGACTCTGGCCACAGGGGCACAGGAGCAGCCTTCGGTGGTTTTCTGGAATCCTGGCTATTTCTCCCAAGACCTTGTTCTGCCCGACTCCTGGGATGGACCCTCTCCTGGATGGATACCGGGACTCCTGGTCGATGCTCAGTGAAGTGGGGACCTGGCTAGGGAGGCCAGCTTGAGGGATGTGAGGGCGGCCAGCAGCCCACTGTCTCCTCTGCAGCCGCCTGGACCTGCCTTCTGGGCCTTTACTTTCTGACCTTGTGCAGACCTGGCTCCTCCTTGAATTTCTGCTGGTGGTACGAGCCAGCCTGGGCAGAGGCCCCACTGACCGCACCCTCCCCAAGGCCGGGTCCCAAAGACCCTACAGGATGTGTGTGTGTGGGCAGGGGCAGGAACGCAGGGTGGGAGTCTGGAAGAGCTGCCAGTGGGAGGGAGGGCAGGCGCAGCTCCGCTCAGTCTGTTGTGCGCCATCTGCCTTGTGAGTGGTGCTCGCTGTGGGGGATGCTCTTTGGGTGGGGATATTTTGTGCTCGTCTTTCTGATGGCCCCTGGGAGGAGGTCATCAGGGTCTGGGAGGGGCGGCTGTGGGGGTGGGTATGGGTGTGCTATCCTGAAAGAGGAGGATTTCTGAGACAGGAGGAGACCCAGCCCAGGGGCTCCCCAGAAGACAGACCCTGGGCCCTGCTCCCACCACCCAAAGGGTGAGGCTGGACCTCAGAGCCCAGCTCCTGGACTCTGTCATTGTGGGGTGAAGGCAGGCAGGGCAGGCCCCGCGCTTCTCCCACCACACAGGTTCAGTCACGCCCACCTGGCCGTTCTCCATCCATCCCCACCCTCCCGGAGGGGCTGGTCCCAGTGTGTGCACAAGACCCGCCCTGGTACTTCCTCAGGCAAGCTTAAAGCTAGACGTTGTTTTTCCAGGGAGGGAGGGGGCCCGTGTCAGTCAGCTCGGGCTGCCGTTACAGAATACCACCGATGGAATGGCTTAAGCAGCAGAAATGTATTTTCTCACAGTCTGGGAGCTGGGAGTTCAAGATCAAGGTGCCAGGGTTGGTTTCCCCTGAGGCCTCTCTCCTGGGCTTGCAGGTGGCCACCTTCTCAGTGTCCCCGTTTGGCCTTTTTCTCTGTGCACACACCCAGAGGTGGGGGTGGGAGGGGTAGATCTGGTGTCTCTTTCTCTTTTTACAAGGACACCAGTCCTACCAGATTAGGGCCCCACCCTAATTCAGCCTTAATTACCTCTTTAAAGGCCCTGTCTCTAAATAGAGTCACATTGGGGGTTATGGCTGAAACCTATGAATTTGGGGAGGGGCACCAACCGGTCCATTACAGGCAGTTGTAACAGTGTGGGGGGCCTGGGCTAGGGTGGCCCTGGGTGCCTTGGGGACGCACAGAACTGGCTGGACTCAGGACAGTGAGGAGGAGCCCCCAGGAGAGGGATGTCCTGGGAAAAGCCTGGGCTTTGGGCTGAGGGTGCGCACTCTGCCCTACGGCCTTGGGCACGCCCCCTCACCTCTGTGAGTCTGACTTCCGCTCTGTAGCCGGGACCCTCTGCTCCCCGGGGGCAGGGTGCTCTGGGAGGATTCAGTGAAATCAAGGGCTGGCATAGGACCTGCATTTAGGTGCTCACTAAACGCTCCCCACCCCGGGAGTTTAGATGTAGGATTTGCCCTTTTTTTTCGGTGCTCTGGACTGTAAAGTCAGCATCTTCTGATCCAGAGGCATTTCTGACTAGCCCTTCCCCTGCCTGTTTTCTTAAGATCCCTCTCTGAGCAGCTTGGGGAAGTGGCTGCATTTCGTGGCCTCCGCAGTAGCTCCAAAGCTTCCCAGGGCATCTACATTCTCCTTCTCACATCAGTATTGAACATCTCCTGGGAGCCCTTCCCTGGGCAGCCCTGGGGAGAGGTACAGGTGAAGATCCAGCCGTGGTTCCGACACTCAGATTTCACAGCCATGCTGAGCAGGAGAAAACCAGTTCCCCAGAGAGAACTGGAGAATGGGGCAGAAACCAGTCTACTGAGGCCCAGGTTCTGAGGGCTTGGGTGTGGGAGTAAGGTCCCAGAGTGGACTGTAGCGGTCAGGGCGTTGAAAGTTGAGAAAGATGTGGCTTAGCTGAGAGCTTCCAGTGGGCGCTGGGGTGAGGGGCGCAGAATTAGAGCAGAAATTTCCAAAGTGAGTTCCAGGAGATGCCATTGCTGTTTTAAAAAAAAGCGAGTTCAAATTCAGTAGGTTTCTGTACTGCAGGACTTAGCAGGGCCTTTACAACTTTGGCGGACACTGAATACTCAAGGACAGGCAGAGGATGAGGTGTTTTCCCCAAACTTTACTGGGCAGAATCTCTCAACAGAGTGTCAGTGAGACCTGGGAAATGCTGAGGTTTTCGTGGGAAAGTTACAGCAATGATGGGAGATGCCATAGTGGGGCACTTGCAGGTGCTGTGCAGCATTGGCTGGGAAGGCCATAGATCAGGAGGGGCAAGGACGTCTGACCTTGGCTCTGGGTGTTGGTGAGCTCAGCACAGCGAGGGGGATGAGGCGGAGACAGCTTGTGGGTGGAGCAGCCAGAGGCCCAGCTGGTGGTGACCAGAAGAGAAGCCCACTGCATACAGTGGTTCTGGGGCATCGACCCTTTTGTGGGAAGGGGTGTGTGTGTGTGTGTGTGTGTGTGTGTGGGAGAGAGAGAGAGAGAGAGGGAGAGAGAGAGAGGGAGAGGGAGAGAGAGAGAGAGGGAGAGAGAGAGAGAGACAGGATCCAGCCCTCTGGGAAGGGCCTGACCAGAACCAAGCAGGGGGTTTCTAGCCAAGACAAGCAAGCTCTATTTTCAGGGGAACGGAAATGTTCAGGGGGAGGGTCTCTGCGGCCCACAGTCATGAAATCAGGAAGCAGAATGCTTCTGGGCAGGGTTCACGTGGATGGTCTTGGTTCGGGTGGGGCTGCAGGGCTGGGAGGCAGACCCCCTGCCCTGGTCAGGCCAGCCTCCCGGGCTGGTGGGGGCTGGAGGCCTCCGGAGCTGCGCTGGAGGGGCCGGGCAGCGTTGCATGGTGTGATTAACCTACTAACCCAGGGCTCGGCCGGGACGCTGTGGCGCGTGACTGGGTGCCTGGCCTTCTGCCAACTGACTAACCCACTAACCAGGCCCGAGCATGCCCTACTAACTCCCCGCAGCCTGACCCTACTAACCTTGCAGCTCAAGGGCCTTTCAAGGGGCTGGGACGTGGGGGCAGACGAGGCTCCGGAAGGCCCTGCCCACGGCCTGGGGTCTCTGTGCAGACCCACATTCCAGGGTGGGGCATGCAGTAGGACTCATCGGTTCTGCCACTTTCTGCTGGGTGACTTCGAGCAGTCACCTCACCTCTCTGAACCCCATTTCCTAAGCAGTCGTTTGGGAGTCCTGATCTTTACCTCACGGGGTTCAGGGAGGAGTCCTATGAATATGAAGGACTTGACAAGTGGCAGATACTTAAAAAAAAAAAAGGAGCTGGGGTGAGGGTGGGAGACCCAGAAGAGCTGTTTGACCATGAACCCTGCGCGGCCCTGGGGCCTCTGGGTGTTCTGCACATAGACCCTCCTGCCTGGGGCCAGACACTCGCTTTGAACCCCTAACCGTCTCTTCCCCACACTCTTCCTCCTCCTCAGCCTTCTTTTCTGTAGGCGGCTCTTGTGTTCGATTACTAACCCGTCTAACCCGGAGGGGTCTCAAGTGTACCCCGATCGTCCCTTAACAAACTAACGGGCCCGCGTGCGTTCTTCCTTTTCTCCTAGTGCCTCCTGTGTGTGTCTGCTGAGGTGCCCCTGTCTGCTGGTGCTGTGCCCTGACTTACTAACCCAGCCTCTACTAACCCTGTTTTCTCTTCTTACTAACCCCAGCCCTGCCGAGCTCTGGGCCCCCTCGGGGGCTGGTCCTCCCTCCTGTTGGCAAGCAGATGGCCTGGGGCTGGCCCTGCAGGCAGATGCTCCACTTGGTTGCCCCAAGGGGCTGTGAGCTCAGAGCCCACGGGGGGCAGGTCTGAGGCAGGGGACAGCCCTATTGACCGCACAGGCGGCTCGGAGGAGGAGGTGGTTGTGTGGACGCGGAGGTGGCCTCCGAGCACGAGCATCTCTCCTCCGTGCGGAAGTCTGGTTGCCACTGGGAGTGGGCGGGACCAGGGCAACCTCTGGGGTGTGCGTGTGGAGGCCTGTGGGTCTAAGAGTGTGGCATTCTGGGCTTTTCCCAGCCAAGGGCTCAGAGAGAAGGGGCCCACGTGTCCTTCTTTGGAGGGAAGCGAGGGTAGAATTTTCCCCTTTGGAAAGTTGGTGTTGCATGGGAAGTCAACGTGGGGTGGGGGTGTGTGTCCCGTATTGGAAGTCAGCAAAGGGACTCGCCTCACACTAGGTCAGTAAGGGAAGCCAATAAAAGGGCTTTTCCCATACTGGAAATTAAGTGGAGCATCTAGTATAGGAAGTCAGCCAGAGAGAGCATTTCCCACATTTGAAGGATGGGAAGAAGGGCATTTCTTACATCGGAAGTCAGCAAGAGGGGCATCTTTGGCCTGCTCACAAGGAGGTGAGAGGGTATGGCCAAGAGATTGGTGAAAGTGGCTGCTCCTACAACAGGAAGTCGGCTAGAGGGGTCCCTTCCTGTGCCGGAGGCTGGGATACCTGGATCTCCCACACCCGGAGTAGATAAGGGCCATTTATTTTACTGGAAGTCACTGAGAAGGGCTGTCCATGCCAGGGAGCTTGAGAAGGCAGGGAAGAAAGCAGAGATACTCTGAATTTGGAGTTTGCAGGAGGAGGAAGTGGGAAGCAAGAAATGAACCCTAGGGCCCCACAGGGTTCTGCAACCCCTCAGGCCAGCCGGGAGCTCATCCCTGGCCCCCTGGCCTGTTCTGACCCATATCCTGGCCCCAGCCTGCCTCACCCAGAGCCCGCCAGCTGCTAGGCCAGGGCCACACCTGGGGGTGACTTTGTACCTCACCTCCAGTAGGCACCTCGGTCTCTTTGGGCTATTCTCTGGCTCCCTTGCACTAACCCTTGCTCTCACCCAGCTAATCCCTGCCTTGCCCTGGCTGCCCCTGGTGGAGCTGGCCACTAACAGCCAGCCCTGCCCATCTGGGGGCTCCAGGCTCTCAGCCTGGCTCTGACCGGCTCTTAATTAACCTCTCCTTCAACTTCAACTAACTCCTGCCCTCCTGGTCTGTTCCTTTCAGCAGAAACTAACGGCTTGTGGATTTCCTCCTGACTAACACCAGATCTAACACTCCTCCTCACTATTACTGTTAACAGCGTGGATGTCGGCGTGGCTGGGTCGGGGCTAACACAAGTCTGGACTCTGACTAACACAGGGGGAGGCGTAGCTAGTAGCATTGGACTTGGTGACTGCTCTGGGTCAGAACCGTCTGAAGTCAGTAAAGAGCGAGGGGCCATAAAGGAGGTGCAGGGCGGGGGTGGTGGTGGTGGTGGTGGTGGTGGTGGTGGTGGTGGTGGTGGCGGCTCCAGCTTGATGGAGGAGTGGTGTCTGCTGGGGTGAGGCCAGGAAGCAAAGTCAGCCTTCCAAGGCGTTGGCCACTGGACACAATCTATTAACCCCTCATTATCTGCGTTTGGGTTTTGCTTCTTAGAGCCTCAGAGCTGTAATAGTCAAAATGAGTGGAAACAGCTCTCGGAGTCCTGAAAGTGTTCCTCTGGTGTGTTCAGAGACTGTGCCCTTATGTATGAAACCGCCATCAGTTACCAGCCCAGGATCCATAGGCCTCGGTTTGGGGACTTTGTAGTTTTGGGAGCCCCAGGACATAAAGCTTTAGATTAGAATATTCACCTGTTTACACCTTAGTGTAAAGTAGCTCAGCTTCCTCTTCTAATTTCTGCACAATTTAGTTGCACTGAGATGATGGGATTTTGGCCTGAAGGGAGTTTGGAAAGGGCTGAGGAAGGGTCCTTTGGGAGCAGAGTGAGGAAGCCACAAGGCCAGGGGTTCCTGGGTGGGGGGCAGGTGGTACCAGGTTGGGAGGGGCATGGGAAGAGGGGCCAGTTTTGCTGGCTCCGTCTGGTAGTCGGGGTTTGTGGGGGAGGGCAGGTCATGCAAGACCTGGACGGTTGGATCAGCCTAGGGACAGGGTCTCAGGCCGGACTAGAGGCCTTGCAGGCAGATCATGTGGGTCCTTGGGTGCTGGTCTGGGGCTGAGAGTCTCTCTGGCAGCCATGGACTGAGGTAACCGAGTGAAGCTGGCAGTGAAGCCTGAGTTGCAAAGGGAACAAGAGGAGGATGCACCAGCAAGAGTTTGGAGAGGGTGCAGTGGCTGCTGGCTGGACCAGGGATGGGGAGGAGTCTGCACTGGGGAAGCACATGCCTGCTGCCCTCTAGTGGCTGTCTTGCCCCATTTCACTTGAAGCAGGAAGCTCAAAACATTTCCTATGCCAGGCAATTTCTTTTTATTCATTTACAAAGATTTGATGCTAAAAAAAGATTTGATGCTGCTGAAGACCCACTCTGTGCCCAGCACTGCTCTGGCTGGTGGGATCCACACAGGAGCTTTTCCATTATGGTCCTTATACAGCTCATGGGAGTCATGGCAGGGCCGTCGGAAGCGCCCAGGATGTGGACAAGGATAATGACACACACGTCCTGTGCCAGGTGCAGTGCCAGGCATTGGGGATGAGTGGTGGCCACACAACATCTGGTCTTCAGCATTTTAACTCTCGTGTGTGGGGTGGGTGCGGGGTGGTGTGGGGTGTGGGCAGCCAGGTTAGCCTTTCTGCAGAGGGAGACCCCTCAGCGGAGCCCTGGCTGAGGAGAGTGTGGTGGGGATGAGCTCTGGGCAGAGGAACAGTGGGCACAAAGTTCTGGGGATCAGAGAGGTTCTGGAAGGTTCGTAGGGAATGTAGCGGGAGACAGAGGGGAAGTGGATGCGTACCCAGCTGTATTGCCAGGGAGTGCGGGCTTTGTCCTAAGGGCAGCGGGGGCCGTGGATGTGATCTGAGCGGGGGAGGTGTTGGATCTGCGTTTTAGGCCAACAGTTTGGCCCAGGTGGAATTCCGAGCAGCTTGTCATGAGTTCTGGTCAAATTTTAGGTAACTGATTAGAACATCCTGAAACCAGGAGGACCCTTGGGTCCATCCGGAGATATACTTGCCCTGGTTGGAGGTGGCGCTGCAAAGAGGGCAGCGTTCAGGCTGGGCTGCGGCCTGGCTGAGTGACAGTGCCGCCTCAGAAGAGGGTTAGTCTGGAAAGCCTGTCCTCCCAGGCGCCTGGGGGTAGGTGGCTTCCACAGGAGGTCCGAGGGGGTGTGGCCATGAGCTGCAAGTCTAAGAGAATCTCACTGGAGTGGGAACCTGTTTGTCCCGGGCGGCTGCCGGGGGACCTGCCAGTGGGGAGGAGTAGGTGTCCAAGAGGCAGATCCTAGTCCCAGGGAAGGGCAAAAATGTGTATCAGTGGGTGGGCAATGAGCCTTCTGGCCCTGGGGACAGAGTGATTGGGAATAGGCCACCTTTGAGACTGGTGATGGCAGTGAGTGTGTGTCCTTGACTTCATATAGGAGGAAACCAAGCCGAAGTAGGCACACTGTGTGTTCCCCTCCCCTTCCCCCTCCCCCCACCCCACCCCAGGCTTGCTGGTGTTCTCGCTGGCCTTGAGCCCACTGAACGCAAGCTCATTAGGAGCAGGGGTGGAGTGGGGTGGAGTCTGAAACGGCATCTTAACCCTTTGGTGGGCAGCAGGGGGTCGTGGCCACTGCGCACCCTGCTTGAGAGCTATGCAGTCACAAGTGCTGGCACGTGGAGCTGCGAGGGTGTCTCAGCCCACAGAAGACCCCCAAAGGCCCTCTTGAAGGTCTTTTCCGGGACCCATTGTTTTACTTTAACAGACCAGAGAGGACATTTTCCTTGTCATTGCCTCCCGGGGATGCTGAATGCAGGGACAGAAATTCTGCTGTAGATTAAAAATCAGGTTTTTACATGGATCCAGCAATGGAGTATAAACTTGGCTTCTTGTTTTCACCCACGAATGTCGCATCTTCTGTTTAAATGACATTTTGATATTAAAGACCAATTCACACCCAAAGGATGCCTATTTCTTATTTGGCAAAAGGGATGCATGGTGTCAGGGAGGGAGGGAGCCAGGGGCAGGAGTGGGTGGGCTCTGCCTGCCTTTTTTCTCAACCATGACCTTAGATGTCAATACAATCCGGTAGTTTTATAACTACCGGATTTTTAACTGTGGGAAAATGTGCTTAGCATAAAAGTTACCATCTTAATAATTTTAAGTGTAGAGTTCAGTGGCATTAAGTGCATTCAAATTGTGCAGCCATCACCTCTGTCTATCACCCATCTATCTATTATCTATCTATGTATCTATGTATCTATGTATCATCTAGCTATCTGACAGCACTACTTTGTGCCTAGGAGAGGGCTTCAAAGAAGAGCCAGGTTCTTGTCTGGGAGTTTATACTTCATTGGGAAGGCAAAGGGCTCTTTGGCGACAGAGAAAATAGAGAGTTAGGGAACCTGGATACATCTTCAAGATCTTCCTCAGAGTCGTGTTCTAGGCAGCCAAGACCAGTCTGCTGGGGTATGTTTAAACTGCATTTATTTAGGTGACATTGGTTAATAAAGTTATGTCGGTTTCAGGCGTACCATTCTATAATCATCTGTGTATGGCTTTGTGTGTTCACCACCCCAAGTCAAGTTTCCTTCCATCACCATTTACCACCCCCACTCCTACCCCTTTACCCTCTTCTACCTCCCCCTCCACTGCTGGGGTATTTTTAAGAATTTGAAGTCAGTTCCAGGACTGAGACTCCTGACAAACCTCGGTTTGAATCCCACCTTTGCCACTCACCTGCCGTGTGAGCTCTGGGTTAACTTTCCTTTTCCAAGCCCTGTCTGCTCTGTAAGATGAGACGACTCTCACCTGGTGGGAACTATTGTGAGGGACCGCAAGGAAGTGCTCCCACAGAGCAATGCACATGTCCTCCCCGTGCCCCCCAATTCCATTCTGAGTTAGCACTGGGTGGTGGGATGTGCGGGCAGGGGGGACCTGTTGGAGAAGAAGTCAGGGGGAGGTGAAGTGAGGTTGGGGTGGTAGGGGAAGGCTTCCTGGAAGAACTGGTATGAGAGCAAAGCCTTGAAGGATGGGGACAGTTAACCAATGGAAATAAAATGGCCATGGTGTCGAGGGTGTTTCAGAACAGCTGCTCCTCATTTCATCAGACCAGTTTTACAGTGGGCAGGGGTGTGGGTGGTGGGCACTCTGGAGGAGGTTACAGACTGAGGTGGGAGGGAGAGGCCGGTCTGCACGGCAGGGCTCAAGGTACAATTAGAAGATTTGGGAATTCCTCAGGGCTGGCAGGACCTGCGGGCCAGGAGAGGCAAGTGTCTCCTGTTTGGCGAGGGCCAGACAGAGGAGGGAGAGGGGTTGCTGGTGTTGTGGAAGCTCTGGACACTGGGGTGGGGAGGAGGGAGCATGGAGTGGGGGTGGAAGCAGGCCAGTAAGGGGCAGGACAGCACTCCGAGGCTGCGTGCGCACGCCGACCTGCACACACACACACCGGCCTGCACACACACAGTTCCCCACAGCTGCTGGACTCTGTCCAGCCCAAAAGGACACGGTCCCTGTGCCTGCAGACCTGGCTTCTGGCTTTAATTCTTCCACCATCTGGTCTGGGTGATCCTGAGGGGCCACCTTCTCCCTCTGGGCTTCGGTCTCTTCTGTATAAGAAGCAGTTTGTATAGGGGACCTCTAAAGCCCTTTTGCCCTCAAAGGACTAAAGGATGCCTACGTAGGTGACTTCCTCCTCCTCCTGGTGGCAGCTTTCAGCCACCCACTGGTCTCTTCTCAGCTTTTTCTCTCTCTCCCCACCCAGCCGAGTTTCCTGCGTCCGCCTGTGCACTGGGTGCTGGCCTGGACTCCGGACTCTGGACTTTCTCTTTCTCCGATACACCTATCTCATTTTCTCCCGAGCGTCTTTGCGCTGGCTGCTCCCTTTGCTTGGCGTATATGTCCCTCTGCTTTTCACATGGCTGAACTGTTTGTGGCCTGCGGGTCTCAGCCGAGCATCACCTCCCCAGAGACGTCTCCCCTGGCCACCCCATTGTAGTAACTCTGTCACTGTGGTTCTCAAACACTTCGGTCTCAGGACCTCTTCATACTCTTGCTGTAGAGGAAATGACCACTTCCGAGTCTGCTTGGGCACCGCCCACCTACAAGGCTCCGCTGGTTCTCCATTGTATTCATCCCATAAAATGTTCTTACGCTGGCCCTCGTGCCAAGCTGGGTGCTGGGGACCCAGGGGACAGGCTTGACGCAGACAGGGACCACCCACGCCCAGGCAGGACTCACAGTCCAAGAGAGGCAGTAAGTGAGCTCGTCAGTAAGAAGTCACAGACTGTGCCCAGCTCTCCAAGGACAGGGCACACCTCGAGTCGGGGGTGGGGAGGGTGTGACCGGAGTGAGGAATCCACAGAGTCTACCATGTTAGAAACTAGAACCAAGATGTTTTAAGAGACTTTTTATTATTTCATTGAAAGATAACTAATGACAAAAATAAACTCATTGCATGTCCATGTAAACAACATATTCTTTATGAAAACTAACTCTATTTCCAAAACAAAATGAATTTAGTGAGAAGCATTATTTTACTTTTTTTTTTTTGTAAATCTCTTTAATGTTTAGCTGAACTGAAGCTGAATTCTGCTGGATTCTGATATTTGCTTCCACAGTCAATCTGTTGCAATATTGCGTCATGAAGCCTCTGGAAAACTCCACTGTGCACTTACTTAACTTGCAAGGGAACAAGATGAAAAAGGCAAATTCATATCTCTGCGTCCCCAGACCTTCGGACCTCATCTCGAGGGCCGCTGTTCTGTAACAAGGACTCTTTGCTTCTTGCTTAACACTTACCCCGTCTTAAGTTACCTCCCTTTCTTGTCTGATTCCTGTCTGTTGTGGGTCTCTTTATCACACGCTCCTGGACCAAAGGGTCCGGGAGCCCATTGTAGGAGCCCAAAGAGGCCAAGCCAGAGCTGCAGTTCTTCAGCATGGCCAGAAGATGGTGGTATTGCTCTAAGATCAACTCTTAGTTTCCGTTCTTGGAAACTGGGTTACTCTCTGTGGGTATTTGGGAATGCTCTATGGGGATACTCTCTGAATTCCAGAGTTTTCCAAGGCACTGGGTAGGGCCTTGCATGGGTTGGGGAAGGAAGAGGCTGGAGAGGATGCAGCTGAGGATAGCAGCTCTGGAAAAGCGCTGCCGATTTCTCCTGAGGGCTTCTGTTCTTAAGTTGAGCTGAGTAATGTCCCTTCTCTAAGCCTCAGTTTTCTTCTCTGCAAAATGGGCAAACTATGACGTTGGCTTCCACTTCACTGTGCTTCTCTTGTTGAGGGACACTTTAGATGGATCACACTGGCGATTACGGCAATGCAGGGCCCGCTGACGTTCTCCTCTGGGCAGGCCCGTTTGCCCCATTCGACCTCCAAGCCCCTTGCCTTAGCCCCCCTGGGTTGACATAAAAGGCTGTTGTAGCCTCTGTTCTGCATGGTTGGTACATGGTTTGACTTGTGAAAGGCCTGGAACAGTTTGAGAGGTGGGTTTCTCCGTCCCCGTTTTCACAGGAGGACGACACCAAAGCTCAGCGAGGGGAAGAGATTTGCCCAAAGGTGCACTGTTGGAGACTCGGGAGACCTGGCTTCAGTATGGTTATCACGCCTCTGGGGGCGTGTCACCCCCACAGGCCGACTCCTTCCTCTCAGGAAGGTGGACCCCGATCACCTTCTTTGCCGGCTTCTCGCTCCCGTCACTCCTGTCTGTGAGGTGGCCCCTGACCTTGGAGAGCTGGGCACAGATTGCAATTTCATATTTATTTGCTCATTTATTGTCTCCCCTGTGAGCTCCACGAGGGCAGGGATGGTGCTGCCTGCTTCATGTCTGTCACCTGGGAACCCAGAGCCATGCCTTCACAGGGTCAGAGGTCAAGCAGATTTTGTCAAGTGATTAGAATAGGCAGCCAGTTGAGCCTCAGGAGTGGGTTTTGCCCAAGCTGACTCAGGAGTGGTCAGATCCACTCTTCACTGACTGTGTCCATTAAGGCTGGCGACCTCACCTTTCAGAGCCTCGGTTCCTCCATCTGTAAAATGGGGATAACACTGTCCCCTGTTACAGAGGGTGGATGCAAAGCATGAGCATATGATGGACCCCCGGTCCCTCTCTCACACGCCCGTGGTTTCTTCTGGCCCTGGGTAGGTGTGCCTTGCCGACAGAACCCAGGAGGAAGGTAGACGGGCCTGAGGATCAGAGAGGGGAGTGACTGGAGCACATTGCCGAGCAAGTTGGCAGGCAGCACAGCTGGGGCTCGGGCCTCCTGGTGCCCCCAGCTCCTGAACCCGCCTGAAGAGCCCCCACACACTCGCTCCAGCCCGCCAGGAGCTGCAGTCATGGGGGCCAGCTCTCTGTTGACATCTCTTGCCAGGCCATGGCCGATAAACAGATTGTCCCTGCACAGTGCCCACAACGTGGCCAAAACCACAGGGCCCCCTCCCTGTGCAGGGGGTGAAGCCCCGTCGGAGAGCTGGTTCTGCCGAAACGTACCCGGAGGTTTCCCCATCCCCCTGCCAGAGGCCTTTCTTGTGGGAAGGAGGCATCCTCCCAGAGAAAACTCTGGAATGTAAGGAATGCACTGGAACCTCTAGCCGGGCCCCAAAATGAGGGTGCCTTGGAAGCCCAGGGTGGTGGGGACATTTTCCCAGCGATCTCAGGGACTGTCGGGCCACCAGGCCACCAGGGAACTCATTCCAGACATCACCTCTTGGCCCTGGGGTCAGGCCTCAGCTGCTTGGAACTTTCCCAGGTTCCTAGGCTGGGAGTGCTGGAGCCCCTGCTGGGCCCGTGTGGTCTGGGGTTTCAGCCTGTCGCCCAGCACCAGCACCCCGGGGTCCGGGCCGAGCTCTGTGCTGGGCCCCGAGGTGCAGAGAGAAGTGGGGCTGAGCTCTGCCCGGAGCCACCTGGAGGCAGGAAAGCTCCCATTCCAAATCTTGACTCAGATACTCGGGTCGAGGACAAGTCACTCTGTCCTTGTCCCTGTGTGTAAAACAGGGGTGAGAACAGCACCTCCTTCATGGGGTGACTGTGAGGGTGAAAGGGCCCCACACATGTGGTGCCCCAGTGCAGGCTAAGCGTGCAGTGAACACGGTGTCATTGTGGTCGGTTGTGTTTCCCCCAAACGGCAACAACAGTATCTCCCACCCTACATGCTCTTCTGATACTGAGACTTTGGCCGTCCTCCCAGGGAGAGGTCTACTCCGTCTCTCCCCTTCACTCTCGGGGGGCCTGTGACTGGGGTGGAACCCAGCTGCCATGATGCGAGGAAGCCCAAGCAGCTGTGAAGGGGCCTCCTGTCTACGGCCCTGGCTGAGCTCCCTGCCCTGCCCTCCCCCCGCAACTAGACAACTGTGTGAGTGAGCCGTCTTAGAGGTGCGTCCTTCAGCTCTGGCTGGGCGGCCGCAGCGGATGCCCATGGAGCAGAGACACAGCGTCCCCACGGAGCCCAGCCCAAACGGCAGGTTCAGGGGCAAAGGAAATGACTCTCGTTTTAAGCCACCATGTCTTGCGTTATAAAAGATAACCGATATATTTCAGCTTTGCTTCCTTCTCAGCTGAACTCAGGACCTCCCCCTCCTCCGCAAGCTTTCTTCTCTGCCAGCATCTCCCGTGTCAGGGAGCAGCCACACTATCTCATCTCTGGGCACCGAAGGAGAACCATGGGGGGCATCCTTCTGCCCTCCCTCACCCTCTGTTCAGCCTTTGCCAAGTCTTGTCATCTTCCCTCCTAACGGTCTCTTGGTTCTGTTCTGTCCACTTTTTCTCATCTCCCTGTGCTAGTCCAAGCCACCGGCGCTTCCGTCTCGGACAATCAGCAGCTTCCTCACCAGCCTCACGACTTCTCACGTGGAGCAGGAATCTCGATATAGCAGCGATGCCCAGAGCGGGCGAACCCCAGTCGTGTGGTTTCATCTGCCCTGCACCTTGGGTCTCAGCTTGTGACCTGCACTTGTCTCTTCCTGGCCTGTCGTCTTTGTTCCTCACCTGAGCCCAGGAGAAGGCCCTGTGGCCACCACATCCTGTCCGTGTGTGACAGCCCCCCAGGCTGTGGGGGAGGCGGGTGCTAAACAAGGAGGCAAACAGGGCAGGGGCTTCCACCGCCGTTGGCTGCTAAGAAAAGGGGAAAAGCAGGGCGATGGGACTGGGTGGCCCAGGTGGACCAGATCGAGCAGGGGTGGAAGTGGCATCTGCGTTTTGGAGATGGGGTCAGCCACGGACACCATCGGAGGAAGGGATTGTCAGCCAGGGCCAGCAGCCAGGGCCCAGGCCCCGGGGTGGGAAGGAGTTGGTGTGCCCAGGGACACAGATGAGGCCGGGTAGGCACCGGAGGCTGTGGGGATGTGAGGGGGGAGGGGCAAGCAGGGAGCCGGGGGAGGGAGGAGTCTGTGGACGGTCTGGGCGAGAAACAGTGGAGATGCCCAGGCTGAGACACCACTGCCCCTACCCCTGCTCAGTGGCCCCACTTGTGACTCTGGGCCTCCTGTTCTTTAAAAGGTCCTCACTCCCCACCTCCCAGGTGGGAGGGTCTCTCTTAATGACTCACTTTAGCATCCTGAAAGTCCTCAGGAAGCCCAGCTTAGCTGGGAGTCAGGGCTTCCCAGCACTGTCCTAAAGGCTGACTGTGGCCCCCTGTGACCCTGACCACACCCTGGTGCCCGGCCCACCCTGCCCTCTCTGGAGGGGCTGTGTTCCCTGATGAGATGGCTGCAGACCCTCAGTGCGGGACCGCTGGACGTGTGTTCTCGTCCAGAAGGACCTCCAGCAGGCCACTGCGTCTTGCCGAGCCTCGGTTTCCCCACTGGTGCGACCATCAGGTTGGTTCAACAAGACGACAGCCCCTGGGGGGTCTGTGTGTTGTGAGGTGCTCGCCCTGTGGAATGGAGGAGGCCATCCAAAGTTATTCGTATGCGTGCTTTCCCAGGCAGGTTGCTAGTCCCTTGACAGGCAAAGACAGACACCCATGGTCCTCCTGGGGAGAAGCACCATGCACAACACCGGTGCCCGTCAAAAGTGACCTTCGGTGGGGGCTCACTGTTCTTTGAGCTCACCTGGGAAGCCGGGACTCAGTGCCAGCATCACCTGCCCCACAGCGACGTCCAGTCCCTGCTGTGTTCACTTCTCCATGTCCCCTTGGACTCCGGACCCGCTTCCCGCCAAGCATTCTGAGCTCTGACTTTCCTTGCTTTATGTGGCTCTTTCTCTCCGTTCAGACCAGTGTGTCTCAGCATGCGCTTCCCCAAGTGCATCAGGATTTTCAAGCTGGGGGGCTCGTTAAAAAGGCCGGCCCCTCTGAATCAGAGCCTCAGAGGGTAGGCATCCAAAGCTGCCTTTTTAATAAGCCACCTGCCAAGTAATTTTTATGCTCACGGATGCTTTGGAAGCCCTGTCTCTTGGCGCGAGTGAGCTCCTGAGCAGGGGCGGCATCTAACACAGTGCCACACCCCAGCTTCCCTGCACCAGGCTCATGCCCCATAAAGGTGTATTGAGTGAGAGAATGAGGCTGCAGCAGGGATCGGAGGGGAGCGGCTTCGTTCCTTACAGCACCCTTCCCCCTGAGCTGGACAGGAGGTTTCACCATGTTTCTTTGCCATGAGTTCAGTTCCCCGGTAGGAATTCCCCTACCCCCCATCCCCCCGCTGTATAATCTGCTCATTAATACACAGCATTGTGAAAGTGATCTATAATGAGATGCTAACCAAGTTTGCCGTAAAATTGGGTGGGCGAGGTCAGGAAGGTAAGCCTGGAGCCAGCTGATTGTTATGATCAATCAATAACCTATTTATTTCCCAACATTTCTATTAACCTCTGCCAGCCAATCACAGTTTCAATTTGGAAGGCTGGGGTCTGCCGTGCTGACTGGACAAGTCTGATTGAAAGGGGGCCCCTGACACGACCCCAAGGGCGAAATCCAATTAAAGTAATTTTCACTTGTAGATTAATATTTTTAGCATGCTCTACATCCTGGGACTCATCATTCCTGGCAATAACTAATGTCTGGTGACATGAGCAGGTGGCCTGGCGCTGCCATAAATAATAATTGTGATTAATTAGCTTGTCAGGTCCCAGGACGGCTTTGGGGTGGCAGTCGGTGCCACTTCTGGGAAGTCTCCCACCAGTGCTGGTGGTATTGGCTGCTCTGAGTCAGATCACTGGAAGAGCTTTTCTAAGTAGGAATGGAGTTTATCTGTCACCGGTCTGTCCCCTCTTGGAAATGTGAAGTCCTTGAAGCCAGGTGTTATGTGGCATTCATTTTAACAAGTCCCTCATCGTTTGGGACATCCGCCTTTGGTTCTCTGGGACTGTCCCTTCCTCTCCCCACCCACACGGTTATAGCAGGAATTGCTGTGCTTCGGGACACGGCTCCACCCATGGACACCGTGGATTGGTCGGGGTCAGGGCCCACTCAGCCTGGGCCGGCGAAGCCTCTTAGTCTTACCTGTGGATGCTGTTGAGTGGACCGGGGTCAGAGGCAACCCAAGCAGGGCCACTGGGAGCCTTCTTTGGGAGGCGGGAATGAGGTTTAAGGGAAGTGGGCCCACTGGCCCAGTTTGGGTGCTCAGGGCAGTGTTGAAGGCTGTTCTCTGGCCTGTGGACTGGGAACTAGTTAGAAATGAAAGGAGCGAAAACGCTCTCTAGTTCGTCCCAGTCCCTATTTCCAGCCCTTTTTTGAGAATCGGATGCATTTCAGCCCAGGTTCTATGAGTCACTCCTGCATTTTTATAATAATTACTCTCTCTCCCTCCCTCCTCTGCTTTAGTTAATTTGAGTGAGTCTGTTTCTTTTTCACCAAAAGCATCCTAACAAATCCAGAACCCAGGAGATGGCCAATGTCACAGTGTAGGCTGGTGGCACAACTGTCCTGTGTCTCTCACCTCTCCAATGCAAAGCCCTTTGGGGGAAGAAGGAGGCAAGGATGAAGGAGTAACTCACGTTGGTTGAAGATCTTCTAATGCTTTGGGATGTTATCTGTTGAACCTTCCCCATCCGGGCAAGTAGATTTCATTCTACTTACTTTATTTGCAGGTGAGGAACTTGAGGCTCAGAAGTGTTCAATAACTTGTCCAGAGAAGAACTGGCAATTTAAAAAAGTTATTCGGACTAATATTATGATTGCCGCTGTGTTGTGAATTCCAGGATGAGGCTGATGGCAGAGAGTGAATTGGCTAGTGTGGACCCTGGGAGGAACTTGACTGTCCGACTGGAGGTCAGCCCCTTGAAATCCTGAGGAGAGAGGGACAGGACCAAGAGTTCAGACGTGGCCAAGTCCCCCTGCCTTTAGAGGTCGCCTCCTTCTAGAGCCCACTCTCTGCTCTCTGACTGCGCCAGGACCCCTCAGAGGAACCGTCCACCAGCCCTTCCTCCAGCTTTTGCAGACTTCTCGCTGTGGCTTCCCTGAGCGCCCTTCGGCCCCAGCACCCGTGTGTCAGGACGGGGGCAGAACCAGACCTCCCCGCAGAGGCCCTGCAGTCCCGGCGGACCAAGGTGCACGGTCTGCTCTGGAGCGCTCGGCAATTTTTGTCCTGGGCTGGGGTGTGTGTACCAGGCTCCCCTTCACGTGCACACCGGGATGGGACTTCGGTTCCACAGCAGGTCTCCCACCGGGGAGCGGGTGATGAACCCAGCTCGGACCAGGGGTGCAGGCCAACGTACGCTGAAGGGGTGCACACGAAACAACACGTATGCTCAGGAGTCCCTACCTTAGGGAGCTCGGGTCCCTGTGCAAAAACACCCTCGACGGGTGGCTTAAACCACAAACATGTATCTCTCACAGTCCTAGAGGCTGGGAAGTTCAAGGTCAAGGCACTGGCAGATCAGGTATCTGGTGAGAGTTTCCTTCTGGGTTGCAGACAGCTCCTTCTCATGTATTCCCACAGAAGGGGGAGGGAGAGAGATAGAAACGGAGACAGAGAGGCTGAGGCTGGGCTCTGTATAACAGAGGACTGTAGACTGGGTGGCATATAAATAGCAGAAATTTATTTATTTCTCAGAGTTTTGGGGGCGGGAAGTTCGAGATTAGGGAGGCCTTCTGGAGAGCTCCGGGGCACAGACTGCCAATGTCTCCTCAGTTCTCCACGTGGTGGAGAGTGAACTAGCTCTCAGGCTTCTTCTAAGGGCAGTAATTTCATCAGTGAAGGCTCCACCCTCGTGACCTAATCGTCTCCAAAGTCCTCACCTCCAAATAGCATCGGGGTGGGGGGATTAGACTTGAACATGAATTTGAGGGGCACAAGCATTCAGCCCTTAACGGTCCCACGTTCCAGTCTCCAGCTCAGCTCGGCTGACCCTCAGAAGTGCACCCGGAGGCCCTGGAACACTGCTGTTTCCCGATTCCATCGGCCTGCGGCACATCTGCCTTTCTGAGATGCTTCCCAGGGGATTCCGAGACCTGCAGGGCACAGCGTCACGTTAAAGGCAGTGACGAGTCCTGCAATAAAGACACCTGTTAATTTCAGTGTACACAGTTTCCCCCTCACTTGGACACATTTTGTCCTTTTATTTTATTTTGGCGTAATACCTGTTTTCACAAGGCCCGCTGGTCAGAGAGAGTCAGCCAACATCTTTCCTTAATAATTCTCTACACAGAATTCCAGTGATTCTTTCCTGCCTCTCCTGCCGCCGTGTTGCCGAATCCCCTGGGCTGTTCTCTTCCAGAGGACCAGGATAGTGTCTGCCTTCCAGCGCCCCCCAGACAGAACCTGAGGAAATGCATGTCTCTTAAAGCCACCTCTGAAGAGGAGAATGGCTCTCTCTGTGCCCACCAGCGCAATGCTGAGACTCGGGGAAGTGACTTAAAGCTTAGAGATGGTGAATTCCCCGCAATCTTCCCAGCCTGGAATTCTCTGATTGCATGCCACAGCTGGTCAGAGTCGGGAAGCCTGGAGAACTGCCTTGGATTGACAGTGGGGGGCGTTGGGCATCCTCACTCTGGCTCCGCCTTCTCTGAGCTGCTCTTCTGCTGCCACCCTGGGATTCGCCTCTTAACAAACTGGGTTTCCAGGGACAAGCCCTGCCGAGAGCTTCGGTTAGGATGGGATGTTTCCCATGGCTCCGGTTTCTCGGCTTTCGGCCACCAGCGGACTGAAGAGAGCTGGGCTGAGGCCATGTAAACGGGCTTCTCTGTGGAGCGAGCGCCTGTGTTGGAATTCGGGTTAAATTCAGCATGTGCAAACCGTTCACAAAGGTTCTCTCCACCCCGGGGGCACTAAGACCCCCTAATCTCCAGTCTAAACAGCGACCGCACGATGGGCAGCATATTCATCCCAAAGGCACTTGGCATCTGGAAGTTGGGAAGAGACTGGACC
Organism: Trachops cirrhosus; assembly: GCA_028533065.1. Lineage (NCBI taxonomy): Eukaryota > Metazoa > Chordata > Mammalia > Chiroptera > Phyllostomidae > Trachops > Trachops cirrhosus. The sequence continues at coordinate 55,532,950 of CM052546.1, read as the reverse complement.
ACCCTCGGAGCTTGGATGTGGAGCAGCGCCACGGTGGGGCGGGGGACCCGACAGAACTCTGCCCGGTGCGGTGGAGAGTGGGCCTGGTCAGCTAAGTCGCCTCTCCCTCCACACGGAGAACACCCAGCATGTACAAGGTGCTTTGAATCGCGCCCTCACCATAGCTTCGGTACCGTTATTTCGTAGTATAGCTGAGGAAACAGGCTCAGAGAGGTTACATGATGCGCCCATCGGGACCCCACAGGAGACACAGGCCCATTCACTGCTCTCTGGTTCCAGAATATTTTCATCATCCCAAAAGAAGCTCCCAGACACATTAGCAGTCACTCCCTGTCCCCCGCCCCCTCCCCCCCGGCCCTAGGCAAGCAATTGATCAGCCTCCGGTCTCTGTGTCTGCGTGGTCCAGTGTTTCGCAGCAGTGAAATCCTAGTCTGGGCATTTCATGTAAATGGAGTCGTGTACTGTGTGCGTGGCTTGCTTTCATTCAGATGATGTTTCAGGTTCACCCACGGTATAGCATGCATCGGTGCTTCATTCCTTTTTGTGGCTGGGTGGTATTCCATCGCATGGATGTCCCTCTCTTTGTCTATCCGCTCACCCATCGGTAGACACTTGGGCTGTTTCTGTCTTTTGTCCACGGTGAATAATGCAGCTGTGAACATTGGCTTAGAGTATCTGTTTGAACACGTGCTTTCAATTTTTTTGGGTGTATTTCTACACACATACACACAGGTGCTGGGTCATATGGTAACTCTAGGTTCAACCTGAAGAACAACCAAGGTGTTTTCCACAGCAGCTGCACCATTTCACACCCCACCAGCAGTGTGGGAGGGCTCCAACTTGTCCATGTCTTTGCTGACGCTTGTCATTGTCCTGTTTTTGATTTGAGCTATCCCTATGGGTGTAAAGTGACATCTCACTGTAATTTTGATCGGCATTTCCCTAGTAACTAATGATTTTAAACATCTTCTCGTGCACTCTGGTCATCTGCTTAACTTTTTTGGAGGGAAAACATTGGGTTGTCTGTCTCTTGGCTGTTGAGCTGTATGAGTTCTTCATATCGACTTGTTTTTATTGAGTATGATCACTGCCCCCAGTGGGGGTCTGACTGGATCTCTAGGCCTCAGGAGTGCCCTCTGCTTAGCAGGAACATGGCTATAACTGCCCTTCCCTTGAGACACTGTATTGAAACCAGTGTCTTTTCTGCAGACTTTTCAGTGCCCTTAACATGCTAACATACATGGGGATGTCCAAGAGGTCTCAGAGTGTGTAGACCACTTTGCCCACACAACCTCAGAAATGCTGACGTGGTTTGGGACTGCTTTGTGGTACTGAAGGGGAGTCTAAAGCCCAGAGAGGGAATGCGACTTGTGCAAGACACACAGCAGTAGTGGAGATCTGAATTTCCAGCCCTACTGTGGTGGTAATAGCATTAAAGGGCTCACTGCCCCTTCTTTGCACTAGCAATTCTAAGTGTGGAGCATCTGGGGGTCTTCAGGGACAGCAAGATATATGAATTCATTAAATTTAAAATAATTGCATAATATCCTTCAAAAGTACTGAGATCATGAAACCAAGGAAAGATAGAAACTGCCACAGGTTGGTGGAGACCAAGGAGGCATGATGACTAAATGCAGCACGTTATCCTGGGTTGTATCCCCTTTCGCAAAGAAAAAAAAAAGGTGTGGAATCGAATAAAATCTTTAGTATAGTTTATAATAGGGCACCAATGTCAAGTTCGTAGTTTTGACCAATGAGCTATGGTTATGCAAGATGGTAACGCTGGGGAGGGGCTGCCGGGTGAAATACTTACCTGAATTGTCTATATCATCTTTGCAACTCTTCTGTAAATCTAAGATTATCTCAACATCGAACGTTAAACATGCATACATTACTTATGCCATATCAAATACCATCTTGCACTGCATTCAGCCATGGAAAAACAGAAGCAAGCCCAAAATATGTTAGAATGCTGTGTGAAAATATCTCTGGAAAAACGCTCCAACTTGCTGACCACCCTGGTCCCATGTGCGGAGCACCCCTGGGTGGCGGATATAACAGGGAGAGAGAGAGGATTTCCAGAGTTCATCCTTTAATACTTTTTGGATCTGGAACTCAGTTGATGTATTCTCTTTCAGCAGTTAAATTTTAAAAATAATTGAAGAGAGGAAAATTCTAGTGGTAAATGTTAATGTTTACCGTTTGGGGGCAAAGAGAATGAATGGACACATGCCTTGGCTTGCCACACGGTCACGTTGCGATAAACCTGTTAACCCACTGCAAATTGGAAATATTGTTAAACCCAAAGTGCATTTAATGCGCTGACCTACTGAACGTCATAGCTTAGCCTAGCCCACTTGAAATGTGCTCAGAACGCTTACATCAGCTTACAGCTGGGCAAAGTCATTTAACACTAAGCCCATTTTATTATAAACTGTCGACTACCTCATGTAATGTATTATGCCTATCCCTTTCGCTCCGTTGTAAAGTGGAAAGTAGCAAGTCAAAAACTCCTAAGTCAATCGGGGACCATCTGTAGTCGCAACAATAACTCCTTGTTGCTGCTGTTGTTTATTGGTGCTCTTGTAATGTGCCAGGTGTGCCATAGGCACGGAGGAGGATTATCTCACTGCGTCCTCTCAACAACACAGGACCCCGTTTCAGGGAAGCACTGTCGGCCCAAGGTGTCATGTGGGAAGCGACAGAGCTGGAATTTGAGGTCAAATCTGCCTCATGCCATAACCCGAGCTTTGAATCATTCTTTCTGCTTCTGTGGGATTTCTGTGCACATAGGAGTTTATGGCTGCAGACAAGATGGGGCCCGCAGCTGGCTGGGGGTGGGGTAGGAGGTGGGGTCCTGCCCGTATTCCCTCGGCCCACACCAGGCTGACTTCCACATTTCTGCACTTCTTTCCCTTGGGGGCTCTCTCTGGCCACTGGACCTGCTCTGCCCGTGCTCTGGTCAGTTGGAAGTGCTGGTGAATTACATCCCAATCAATGACTTTCAGGGGTTGGTGTATAAATCCCCAGCTTCCCCACCACCCCCGGGTGACCATTCACCCCGTGTCCTCTGAGTGACAGGATCAAGCCCTGTGGCCCACGGTGGTGGCCTGCTCCATAACACACCCTTCACTGGCTGCCTTCCCTTCCTTGTCTTCCTTCCTTCTCTCCTACCAAATTAGCCACCTGCATGCAAATATCCACTCTGAGTCCACTTCCAGGAGTGTCCAGTTTAAAACAAGCCCCTACTGTAGTCTGGAGGAGGTCGAGAAATCTTCTAGAGTAAGTAAAGTTCATTTATTTTTACACTAAAAAAATAAGATGTACTTTACAGTCAGTGAGATGCTCAATCTTAAGTACATAGTTAGGTCACCTGGATAAAGTAGGCACTGTGCACCCCTATCTAAAGAGAACATGTCTGGCACCCCAGAAGATTCCCTTGCCAGCCCTTCCCAGGCAGCCCCCAGTCCCCAGACACCACCACCGGTCTGATCCCTAGCACGAGGTTGCTCTCTTCCAGTCTAGAACTTGTAGATGGAATCGCACAGGAAGTGCCCTTCCGTGTCTGGCTCCTCTCACTCAGCAGGACGTTTCTGAGAGTCGTCTGCGCCTGCGCCGCAGCCGTGCCCACAGCTCGCTTCCTTTTTTTGCTGCGCAGTCTCGATGCAGCGCAGTCTCGATGCACCGCAGTCTGCTCACCATTCTCCTGTCGGTGGACACGTGAGGTGCTTCCGGGCTTTGCCACCACGAATCAGGCCGCTGTGTGCATCGTTGCCCAGGGGTGTTTTGAGGATCTGTGTTTTCATTTCCCTTAATTCCTTAGAGCAGGATTAATTGGGCATGCGATCGGTATATGTTTAACTTTTTTAGTGACTGCTAGTCAGTTTCCCCAGTGCCTGTACCCTTTCGTATTCCTCCGCACAACCCCCGCGCATCCCAGCTCCTTGCCATCCCTGCGGACCGCTGGCGTCCTTGGTCTTTGACGTGCTGCCCATTCAGCTGGGTGTGGGAGGCAAGTGGGTCTTTGCAGGGCGGGGTGGGGGGCCACGGGCTCCCAGGGTGTCAGCATGAACCGAACAGCATCACAGTGGCCAAATATGGGTGGGTTTTTTTTGACAGTTTCAAGGATTCGTGAAGCCCCCCTGTGAGAGCCAGCTCCAAACACCTTTATTTCCCCGTTTCCCACTCAGCTCTGAGGACAGACAGCAGTCTCCCTCCTGCCCCTAGCCGGGCTCAGGCTGGGAGCAAGTCTAGCTCTAAGCCCGTGAGTCTTTCAGATGTGAGCAGGTAGGTTTGCTGTTGTTTTTGCTGTTGTTTTGGCTTTAAGAACTCTTTTTTTTTTTCTGTGTTAGACTGTGTTTTCTGCTGTGTTAGACCTGGGGAATCTATATTTATAGAGTGGAGGCGACGTTATGAGAAGTTTAAAAGCAGATCCATCTGTGCTGAGCCACGACGTGCTGCTGGGTCAGAGCCTTGCCCTTACATGTCCAGTGAGCTGCGGAAGGAGGAGTCAGCACCAGCAGTGACTGAGCTCGCACCCTGATCTTACAGCCATGCTGGGCTATCCGAGCCTCCGGTTGGAAAGCTCATTCCCCTGTGCGAAGCCATTCATTGGCTCCTGTCCCCAGAAGAATAAAATACCTACTCCACAAACCCGCAAGTGCTGTATTCTCCTCCTACTTCCTCTACATTCCCGCTTCCTTGACTGCTGGGTTTCTCAAATACACCAAGCTCACTCCTGCCCCAGGGCCTTTGCACTTGCTGTCTCTCTTCGAAGAACACCCTTTTTCCTGCTCTTTACGGCTGGACCTCTTAGGTCTCAGCTTTGTAGCATTTTTGTTGCCTCTTCCAAGATTTTCTTTCCTCATCATCAAATCAAAATCATTTTCTTATAGAACTAGACTCCTACCTAGTCCTTTTGTTAGAAAGAACCGATCAGAGACATAGGCCTCCCCGCCGCCCGTCAGCCTTGAGGGACAAGAGGGAAGCTTCGAGTCTCCTCTGATACGATGGTGCAGTCTTGTCCCTGCTTCTGCTGGGAACACAGACACACCAAATGCAACATCCTTCCCAGGGCAGCCCATTACCAGGTAAGATTATCAGTAAGAATGGTGAGATTTTCTTTGGAAGTTATTTTCACAGGATGTGACAACCATTTCTAAAGCCTTAAGAATCCTTTGCTCACAGTGTACTTTTAAGGCAAGCTGCACGTCGTTAACAGGTATAAGTGTTCACACGAGCCTTAACAGTTGCAAATACAGCACTGAAAAGGGAGACCGTGTGCTCCTGAGAATGTTCTCAACTTCACAACTTATCAAATCTGGCTCTTGGAACTTTGTTTTCTAATGCAGGAAGGTATCTGTGCCTCGGCCACTGCGGCGGGAAGCGCCTGCCCTTTTATCTCCTTCTGGGACCCGCTCTGGTCACTGTGGAGACCTGCGGTGTCAAGGCTGGGCCCTGAAGTTCATTATTTGACATTCTAACAAAGAAGCTGGCTTCTAGAACTCCATTTCACTGGATGAAAAAATAGGGATTGTATTTAATAATCAAACAAGGATCATATACCATAAATTTTTAAAAGAACTCATAGTTTATTTTACTTATTTGTCTAGTTGTGTCTTTTCTGTTTTCCCCACTGAATGGCTAACTCCGTGGGGGAAGGGCTACAGATGCCCCTTTCATAACTGTGATCCCAGATCCCAGAGTCTGGCACATAATAGGTGCTCAGTAAATGTTTGTGGACTGAATGGATGCATATGTGGATGAATGGCGTGCTTCTTGGACAAGGATACCAAAAGCATGCTCCTCTCCCCAAATCAGGATGTTCATTGTGTCATTCGTGGGTGGGGAGGGAGGTCTTCAATTCTCAGTAAGTCTCAGTGTTTTGCCGAGGAAGATGACTTCAAGCACGCGTGCGCACACACACCTCTTCTGTCTTTAGACCCCACACAGCCAAGGCAGCACAGACCGGGAGAAGCCATCCGCCACCACCACGCAAAAGGGTGACCTTGAACCCCTTGGGCCCCTGTTTCTGGGATAGCAACCTTTTCACCCTCAATCTCCTGGAGGTGCTGCAGTCCCAGGCTGGGGAGAGTTTGAAAAGGATCACGTGACCTCCAGAGAGGCGAGGCTCCCATTGTGGCCAGAGGGATCTGGGGTCCTGTTTGTCCCATTCTTGCTCCGTGTCAGGGTGGCCCAGGGCTCACGGGGGGTGCAGACACCATCCATTCCCCCCGCCTCTCCCTGGTGAACCTTCTGGAGACGCCGTGGCATCAGCTGACCCCTAGAATACAGGCGCAGCTGGGGGCAAGCACAGGCAAAGGGGCTGTCAAACTGTGTTTGGGCTCCCAGACGGGCCGGTTGGATTTAGCAAATAAATTACAATTTTCGGGCTGAGGAGTGAAATTGGAGAGAAGAGAAGTGCCTTTCCTCATACAACACCCTCCTCCCACAACTTTGTCTTGGCTTAGCTGGGCCTGCTTCTTGTGTTTTCTTGTATTTAGGTAGGTGGAGTCTTGTCCCAGTCTGATTCCCCAAAGCAGAGCCCGACATGAGGGCTTGGGCGCCAGAGAAGGGAGCGAGGCAGTGGGAGACAGGGAAGGAAGGGGAGCCAACAGCCGGGGACTTACAGGGCTGGTATCGCAGTGGGTAATGGGGCTTCCCCTGCCAGACACCTCCGAGGAGCTGTGCCAGGACAGACTCAGGACTGTCCCTCTGAGGGACGGGAACAGCGTTCACCCCTCGGCCCCCATCCCGGGGTTCCCTGGGAGTGTGAACTCCCCTACTTCCTGGCTGCGCGTGCTGGAGCCGTTTCTGTACCCTTGGAGAAGACCCAGGGCAGAGAAAGGGCAGGTCCCTGGCTTGTCCTTGAGATGAGATGTGTCCAGTGTGTGGAGCAGGCACGCAGAGATCTGAGGTGGCCAAGGGGCTGTGACGGAGGCACAAGGTCTGCCACTTGGTGTGAGTGCTCTGGATGGAAACAGAGTCAGTCTAGAATCACAAACAGGAGAGTGGGCTCTGAAGCGAGGCTGCCTGAGCTCATATTCCAACACAACTCCATGGTGCTGGGGCAGTTCCTTAGCCTCTAGGACTCTCAGTTTCCTCATCTGTACAACGGGCACAACCCCAGTGCCTCAGTCCTGGAGCGAATGTTGGGTAGAATGGGACACAGGAAGGTCTCTGCCCATGGGCTGGGCAGAGAGGAAGCTTCCAGTGGGCATTCACTGCTGTCCGCAGCGTCTTGGCGTGAGTTTTGAATTCCATCCTGCTGGTGGGAGGAGGCGGCAGACACGGATATTCCTCGAGATGTTCTGCGATGCCCAGGGAAGGTAGGGCACAGAGGGCAGAAGAGGAAAGGCAGATGGGGACCCACCAAATGGGCCGGGATGGAGTTGGCCACTTCAGGCACTTGTCCCTGGCTCGTGCGGGCACTTGCCCTCCTCTCATCAGTGATTTACTGGGAGCAGGGGGCGCTCCCCCCACCCTCGCCTCCCCCTTCTCTCTCTCCTCCCGGAGTCCTCACCCATCTCCCCCGCCCCAGCCCCGCGGCCGATTCTCCTTGTTAACCATAAACACAAATCCTGTTATCTCCTCTCTCTCCCAGCACTTGCCCCTTGATTTAAGCTGCCTTCTCTTCCCCTTTCATCAGCCCCGGGCCCCTCCTGTCGTATATCTTCCCGTTTATCTACTTCCCGGATCGATAGGTGGTGCGGGAGGTGGCAGGCCGCCGGCTCGGGCTCGGAGCCCGCTCTTCTTCTTGGGCCAGTATTTCTTGTTAAGCTTCTGTCTGGCCACGTTCAGTTTCTCATTAGGTTTCTGCCGGGCTGTGGCCGTATTTCTTGTTCCTCGGCGGCACAGCCTGGCGATCCCTAGTAATTCTTGAGTGGCGAGATGGAGAGGCTATGTGGAGAGCGCTCTGGAATCCATCTGGCTGCGGCTGGAAGAGGCCCGTGAAGGGCTGGTGGGCGGTGGGACAGTGCGGAGCGGCCCCCGCGGCAAGTCCGGAGGGGCCCTCTGTCGCACTGTGGGTTTGCTGCGGTGCCGGCTGCTGCCAGCGCTGCCTTGTGTCATTCTACCTCGGAGTCACTGGAGCGGGCTCATCACGTGTTCCCCGGTGTCAACGACCCCAGGCCGTCCTTGGGAAGGGCCCGCCTCTGCCAGTCTTGGTTGTGGGCAAGTCACCTCTGTTCCTGACTCCATTTGTTTGCCTGTGAGATCAGGTGATTTCTCTTCTTCTCTTTGTTTCGGTCCCTTTCTTCATTTATTTCTAACAAACATGTAACATGTGAAGTGTATTCGTTATTGTATGCCAGATAGCCTTCTAAATACTTTACAGATATTAACACATTTAAATTCTCCTAGCTCCCCGTGACAAAGAGATAAGCATTGTCTCTGTTTTATGCACAAGAAACGGTGTCACAGAGAGGCTAAATAACTTGCCGATGGCCACACAGCTAGTAAGCGGCAGAGCCAGGATTCGAACCCGGGCACTCGCTCCAAAGTACATGCTCTTGAGAGGGGGCTCTGCTTGCTGGCCTCACTCGGGGCCTCCATATAGTTCCGAAGGCTGGTGCGGTTGATTCCTGTAGTTTCCGCTAGTTGCGGTCTATGAAGTAGTCCCACACACTGAATTAGCGCGCATTGAACCACCGCTCCTAGGGGGCCTGCAGGGTTAGGTTCCTGAAAGTCTGTGGTCACAACACGTTCACCAAGCGATCAATACATAACCTTGTTTCATGTGTGCTTCTGTTTCAAGATACCTGAGTTAATTTATATCGTCGATTCATTAACATTGAACTTGGGGCCGACAGCGCTGTAGCTCATGCCGGAGCGGAGGTTATCTCGGCCACGAGTTTCCTCTGTAAGGCACGTCACAGCTTCCTCACACTTAGGAACGCTAGAGAGCGCTTCAGGACCACACCCGGGGGCCGTCTTAAAAAGCAAAATCAATCAAAGGAAGCAAAAAACAAAAGCGGCAAAAGCACCAGTGTAAAACATCCGAATGCAAAACACGTGGCCCCAGACAGGCGGCGGGAGGGGCTCTGGTTTGCAGTCTGAGAGCCTGAAACCAGAGATGAGTGTCGCCTCATTCAGCCTAGGCTGGGGGCATTCACAACGGGCGACTCCATTTTTGGGGGCTGCTCTGCACACATTCACACATGACCTTGATTGGTTTTGGGGTTTTGGGGTTACACACACATTTTTGCATGTAGGCGAATTTGCAAATACAAAATCTGTGAATCATGGGATTGACTGTATTGTGTATTATCCCCTTGCTCTAATACCTTCTAAGGCTCCCCAGTGCCTCCTGTATCAAATAGAAACTCCACCTGTCTGCCTTTCAAGGGCTTTCATAATCCGGCCCCACTGTATCTATGAAAACTTATTTCCCTTAATTCCTGGGGCCTTTTCCATTCTCCCCGGGCCTGGCTCCTCCTGCTGACCACCCTCCTGCTGTCCTACCGCCACACCTTTGCTGTCCCTCTGTCCCCTCTGCACATGTCCTGTCCTACCTATAGATTAAAGGTCAGATCAGATTTCTTTTTTCTTTGTGCTGTTTTCTCAGACTGATTTATCCCTTCTTGGACATAACAGCCTCATAGCATAGTGGTTGGTATTTTTTTAAATGTTGTTTGTGAATTTCTCACAAACAGCCTGCATCTGGGGAATTTCCCACAAACCACGATTTGATGACAATCCCACAGAATAGGAGACATCCAAGTTACATGGACCATGTTTGGGTTTGGATCACAAGGACGTTTTGGGTAAAAGTTTATAATGAGAGATAACATCATCCTCACCAGCAAGACCTGGCTGGAGGAAAGTTTTAAGTCCTCGGAAATACCAAGCAGGCTCCTTATATAACAAAGACCAAGGAGCCAAGAATAATCAGACCATCAAATGGGGTCTTAGCGAGAACTGATCTGTTCAGAGAGATAAACCGAGTTTCCAACAGCCTTGGGCCAAGCTGGCCCGTGTGCAGGGACGGGAGGGGCTGAGATCTCTACTTGGGTAGGCGCAAGGGCACCGCATGGGGACTGGGAGCCCCCTCTCTGGGACCCAGCTTAGCCCCAGTGGTGCCCCCCATCCCCCTGGAACAAGTAACTGGAAATGGAGCCCAGAAGCAGCTGGTCTGAATCACAGTCTGAGAGGGGTTCGTCATGTCTTGCCCGTTTCCTGCTTCTGCCTCCTGAGAAGCAGAGGCCCCCACACGAGTGCCCTGCTCGGGCACACAGGTGAGCGGACAGGTGGAGAGGGGGAGTGGGAATCCCTCCCTTCTGCACCATTGTGTATGCCTTCTTTTTGGGGGGCAGTCAAGAGGGTGGAAGGATTGAGCAAACAGGGAAAAGGACTCATCGACATGGACAACAGTGTTGTGATCGCTGGGCGGAGGTGGGCATAAGGGGACTAAATGGTAATGGAAAGAAACACAATAAAGATGAAATAAAATATTTTTTAAAAAGCGCATTGTTAAGAATATTCAGTTAGGTTGAAACCTGCCCATGGTCCAGGGTAGACTTGGACAGACTGTCTTAAATCCTACCAGTAAACTGGCCGTGTGCAGAGTATCAGAGCGAGGAGGAACCTAAGGTGGGGGTGGGCTGAGTAAAGCTCCTTCTTTTTTGTACTTGGAAAGAAACTGAGGTCTGGCTTGGGGGGCTCCATGACGTGGCTAATTCATGTCATGGAGCCCCTGAGACTGGGACTGTCCCTCAAATGTTTCCTTTTCTGTCTCTACCTTTTCGGACTTCTCCCCTTAGCTTTAAAGTTAGCTCCTCAAGCTTAGGGGTGAGCAGGTGGGATGAAAAGCAGGCAGGCCAGACGTTAGGCCAGAGATACGACCTGGCTCTGCTACACATCTGCTGTGTGACCTTGAGCAAGTCACTTACCTTCTCTGAGCCTCGGTTTCTCCGTTTGTAAGTGATGTTTGTGGTGCCCACCCAGCTGCCCTGTCATGAGGAGTAAGTGATGTGATCTCTGCAATATAAAGCTGATATTTGCTGAGTCCTCATGATGGAAAGCACATAGTAGGTGCTCATGTGGTGTTAGTCCTTTCTTCCTTTCCCTAATGTGTCTTTGCATCCGGGTAATTCGTGCCCATTCTCTGTGTCCCTTCGGGGAGTGAGTGTCGTGCACCACAGCAGGGCCTTGACTTGTTGAAGGAGGTGTTTTCAGCTGGGGTGTGGGGGGCCCCTTTTAGAGCCTCTCATTCCATCCTCAGCCCTCCACACGAACTGCACTCACCCTGGCCCTGCCTCGTCATTGTTCCAGCCAAGACTGTTCTGAAATGTGGCCGGTACCAGAAGAGGTGACGAGGGAGTGTCAAGGGTTAAATGGAGGGGGGTCTCTGGGCAGGAGCGAAGGGAGGCAGCCAGCCCTCCGAGGCCCTGGCAAATGGGAGAGGGGATGTCAGCACCCCGACCTCCATCTCCTGGTCCCTCTCATTGCCTTCTGAACCTTGCATCAGCAGGACCCAACCAGAAGGCACCCGTCACCGTCCACTTGGGTCACCCCTGGGCAGAGAGTCAGGGGGAGAAGGGTGGAGAGGGAATCTGGGTTGGGGAGGCAGAGGGAAGGTGCCCAGCACGCACGGCCAGCAACCTCTACCCAGCAACGCCCTCAGAACCCGGGATCAGCAGCTCTCTACTTCCCAAGGGTCCTTCCGGGGCTGTCATGCAAGATTCTTCAATTTCAAACCATGGCTCAAACAGTGGGGCCTGGCCAAAGCCCTGTGGTGGCAGCCCAGAGTTAGCTGGGAGTCGGTGGTCCCGGTCTGGTACTAATGGTATGACTGTGTTGCATTTAGATCAAATCCTGCCTGCATTCTGAGGTCATGTTCTAAGGTCACCAGCTTTCAGTCTCCCTCCCTCCTACTCCCCCTCCCTCTCTCCCCACCGCTCTCTTTCCCTCTCTGTATTTTCTAAACGTGCAGCAATATCCCTCCTGCCCCTCTGGGAGGCTGACAGTGGGAGCAGACATACGGCCTTTCTGCCGTGATGTAAGGGCTGCCGCAGTGCACCGCTGTCTCCCAGGAAGGCACTGCAGGGGTGTAAAGCTTTGCACCTCGTTGTCAGTGCTGGTCTTCATGGATGGCTACTGACTTTTCCAAAAGTTCTCACAGAGCAGTAGTTTTCAAACAAGAGAGGTTTTGTGTCCCGCTCCCCTCAAGGGACATGTAACAATATCTGGAGACATTTTTGGTTGGTATGACCAGGGATTTGCTACTGGCCTCTGGGGTGGGTAGAGGTCAGGGATGCTGTTTAATATCCTACAATGCACAGGAAAGCCCCCCCACTACAAAGAATTATCCAGTCCAAAATGTTGGTAGTGTTGAGATTGAGAAGCCCTATTGTAAAGGGAGCCTCTTCATGGAGCTGTGGTCTTGGAGTCTCCCCCTTCCTGAATTCACTCTACCGCCTTCTTGCTATGTGATTACCCAGACTCTTGGATACCTCCAGCAATGGGGAGCTCACTACCTGTTTTGGAACCAGGCAGGCATAGCTTTGATCCCAGCTCTTCTACTCGCAGCTGTGTGACTCCGGGCTTTTCCACAGGCATGTTTGGCTTCACCACCCTAGGCCTCAGTTTCCTCCAAGACTGTGGGCGTAGCAGTGGCCCCGCCTCACAGGGTGTGTGGCGCTCAAATGAGACGAGGCTCTGAAGTCGGCTAGCTCCGCACACGGCACGGGGTGAGTGCTCAGACAACCTGTGCTGTTATGAATGGCCCACCAGCCCTGGCTTCTTTGCCGGGTATGAGTGTACCAAGAGCAGGGTCTCTTCTGTCTGGAAAATGCCAGAAATTGAGACAAGTGAAGCACTGCGTGAGGAAGAAAATTTAGATTCTTGCGGGAACTTTCCCTTTGGGGTTGTTTCCATTTGGGGGTGGGCGGTGTCTGTGGGTGCTGAGGGGGTCCTCAGGCATGGCTCCATGGTCATCTGTGAAAAAGAGTCAGAGTCCACACTCGGGGCAGTGGTGAGTGTCAGTGACCTTGGGAGGTGGATGGCTCTGAGGGACACACTCGCTCTGTTTCACTGAGGGTCAGCCCTCCCAGGCTCAGGGCTCCACGAGGCATCCAGGAGGTGGGCTTGGGATGCAGAAGGACCTACCTCCAGAGGTTGTGGTTGGTGGGATGAGGAGAGAGGCTGGAGATGAGCCCAAACGTCTGGGTCTGGGGACTTTGCATCACTGAAGAGCTGCTTCACACTGTCCTTCTGCTTGTCCAAATGTGTGACTCTGGAGGGCTCCACAGGGCTTGGGGAGCGGGAGTACAGTGGGGCTCAGGCCCAGGTCCTTGGACTCTGAGAGATAACCCCTCCCACCTTCATTGTAACGACTGCTGGGAAAAAAGCTCTCATTCTGTGCAGGCTCCATGCTAATTCTCTCACCCGGTCCTCCCAACGCCCCCTCCCCCAAGTGAGGTACAGTCATTACGCCATAGAGAGGATGAGGAGACTGAGGCTCAGGGAAGGAATGCCTCTTGACCGAGGCCACACAGGTGAGAAGCAGCCCAGGTGGGACCCAAAATTCCATGCAGCCTGGCTCCAGAGCTGCACTGGCCTCCCCTGCTTGGTCCTCCCCCGAGAAACCCCATCCACCTCCATCCATCTTCCCTCCGGCCAGGATCCTCCAATATGGGCTGGAAACCAACTGCTGAGGATGTTTAATCTCGCATGGAGCCTGACGGTGATCAGTGGCAGCCCTGCCAAGGCGGGAGAATTATTATTCAAGGCAAATATAGAGTACTGAGTGTCTTGTAGAGGGTAGCGTGGGCAAGGGCTGCAGATAGAGTGAACTTGGGGGACTCAGAGTCCCATGTCCCGGAGGTGACACGTTGCTAAACAGGCGGCTCAGGTAAAGTGCTGCTGTGGTCTCTTCTCTCACTCACCACTAGCTGATTCATTCATTCAGCCCTTCGGTTGTTTGTATGTCTGTCCACCCTATAACCAGCCCACTCTCCCCAGGGCTGCTCGAGACTTTCAGTCACCACATGCTACGTACAGCTGCTGAGAATATAGAGATCGCTGCCCTATTTGTACAGTAAATAAGTATACAACAACAAACAGCATTATCATTTTAGCCATTTTCAGGCACACATTTAGTGGCTCCAATCACATTCAAGTTCAGGGAATGCGTTACATAGAGTCCCTGCAAGTCCTTTGCTGGAAGAACGCACAGAACTCTGAAGAGTTGTTATAGAGGGGAGTCTGGCACGAATAACGCCCCCATCTTTTATTACAATGTTGTATGCATGTCATTCTGTGACATGACAGTATCACACTCCAGCACTCCACATGACATTTTAGGTGAAATGTTCAAATTCAAACTATCAGTGATCACACTCCTATTATGACCCTGCCGACCACACTCACGCCGGCGTCACTTCTGCCGGGCCCCGCACTCGTGGTCACGGTTTAGCACAGTGGGAGGATGCCGGTTAAAAGCGGCGGAGGGCCAGCTGCCTGTGGCAGAGTCCGGGAGCAGCCGGGAGCGAGCTGGCTGCTGCTGCGCTCTCCCAGAGGGTCTTGTGGCCAGTCCTTCCTTCTCGCAGCAAAGCCACGTAATAGCGAGTGCAGAGTGCCCCCAACCAGGAAGACTCCCCTGAGCCTCGGTGGCCAGTGTTTCTATGGGGCGTCAGTCACAAAGGCATGGGGCACCCACGGAACTGACCTTAATTACTCGGTCCTCAGCCCCTCCAGGGGTCAACTGATGAGACGGGGGCCAAGCCCCCCATAAATCACTGTTAGTGTAGAGTAGTGTGGCCCAGAGTGCCAGGCACACAAAGACCCTCGTATTAGACAGGGTGTTCCAGGAGCTTACAAGTCACCTCCCAAGAGCCAGTCAAGTCCTTTCTTTGGAATGCTCAGGATGAATACCCTAAACCCACGGAGTTAACCCTTTGATCCACAACAGGATTCTGTGGGTGAGAGTGACAAGAACTTCCAAGCATGGAGAGTTTGGAGCTGGTGTCGGCCGTCATTATCCGAGTAGGTGACTGCCCTTCTCGGCACCATGTTCCTACCATTAGACTTAACGACAAGTTACAGTTACTCTATTTACTGGTTTACTTGCTTCTGTCTACCTCCTTTGCTAAACCAAGGGCTCCATGAGGGCAGCGCGCAGGTCCATCTGGCTTTCGCTGTTGTCCTCAGTGCTTCATGCACTTTGCACACTGGCCTGCAGGGCTGGGGCTGGGGTGAAGCCGGTGAGACATCCTTTGGGGCGCATGCACAGTTTAAGGGGTGGACACACAGAACTTCAGTCCTCAAGATAAACACCATTCCATGCAATATTTTAAGAGATCAAAGTTAATACAAAAAATTCACGAGAAACCAAGTATGAAGATTTTAAACCAAGGCAGGTTTCAGGGCTGTTGCTGAGTTTCCCCCTTTGTTTCCAGTGCCAATACCACTTAGTGCAGCCTAGGTATCTGGTCTTCACATACGGTTTTAATATTTTTGTCATTATGGATTTTGGCCTTAATTTTGATTTTTAAAAATAGTGCATCAAAACAATTATCCATCTCAAATCCTGAGATTTTTGGTGCTCCCTTAATTTTGCAGTCAAGGAAAATGCCTCACCTGCCCCACCCTTCTTCTAGCCCTGCTGCTCCCCACACAGGAGGCCCTCACGAGTATTCTTGGAATGCACGAAGCATGCACCTCCAAGGTGGGTATTTGTGTACCTGTTTTTCAGAGGAGGAAATGGAGGCTCAGGGCGGTGAAGCAGCTGGACCAAGACACAGGAGAGGGGCTGGAATTCCCTCATGGATCGTTTTCCTCCAAAACCTGGGTGTTTATCCAGCTGCCTTCCCTCCTCCGGACATATGAGCATCCTACCCTGGGCTGGACCCTCTGAAGGCTCCCCTGGAGGAAAGGAGGTCGCTGGTGAGAAGAGAGAAAGTTCTAGAGCTGGAGAGGGCTTAACACGTGTTGAAGCATCTGGGTGGAGAAACAGGACCAATACATTGCGGGCAAGACAAACCCCCTGCTTTTGTCACTCACTGTAAATTGTTTCCCAATCACTAGGCTGACAGAGATGGATTCCCAGGGCACACAACACAATTAAGCTTTTTTAGCGTCTCGTGAGGGAAGGAGGCAGTTGGTTTACTGGCAAATGCTTGGGGGTGATTTTCTAATGTCCCTTCCACCATTACGGAGGCTTCACTCCAATCTCTTATCATATGTAATTCCTAATGATTTCTCTGTTATGTCCTGTTTTATTAAAGCGTCATTGAACTATACCCTATTGATTTAGATTTCACAGACAATTGAAATTTAAATTGACTCCAAATTGAATGTCTCCATGTAATCTCTGTTCTGCAATAAAGATAGATAAAATGCTTCTATTTTTGATAACAAGTTATACTGGAGGCACATTTTAATTTTGGGAGGGAAGAAAAAAAATGTGACAGCGTCTTGACTTTCTTTGAAAAGTGTCTGATGGCTCAAGGCCTGGGATGTTTTTGTTGTGTGTGTGTTTCTCTAGGGCACAGCACCGGAGCTAGAGAATTCTGGAAGGTCTGGGCCGGCTCCCAGACGGGAGTGGAAGGCGATCTGGCCTGACCTGTGAATGACTGAATTAGGTGATCTGTCCACAAACCTATCCACTTATTCAGGGAGAATAGCATGTTTGGAGTATGAGGGGTGGGGGTCAGGAAAGAGTGAGGGTGACTCATCCTGCTACTGTGTGCGTGAGTCCAAGCTCATGTCCTTTGAGGGTTGGGTCTAGAGAGTTATCTTGGAAAAAGGAGGGAGGTGCAACATTGTAACCAACCGTAGGGTGCTGTCACTTAATAGTTGTCCCCATCCAATCTGAGCCTTCGTGGTGATGGTCACTCTCACAGCTTCTTTCCCTTTCCACTAATGATGGAGGAGGGCAGTTGGCCACAGAAAGCACAAATTGAAGAGGAAAGAAGATACCATCCCATGAACTGCCTGTTCCTTAGGAAACATGATCTAGAAAGGAGAGAATGAATGAAGTGCCTCTCAGGGCCCAGAGAGAAGCTGACCTGGTCAGATCCTCGAGATCCGTCCAGAACTGCTCTAAGTGTGAGCGATCTTTGCTTTAGAGGGTTCTAGATCCACCAGGAAATTTATCCCACCTGAGTCCCAGCATTCAGCAGACATAGCTTGAATGGTGGAAGGGTGTATTAGTTTCTTATTACTGCTGTAATAGATTACTACAAACTTATTGGCTTAAAACAACACAAATGTACTACCTGATAGTTCGGAAGGCCAGAGGTCCACAGTGGGTCTTACAAGGATCTAATTAGTGTGTTATAAGATCTGTGTATCTTCTGGAGGCTTTAGGAGTGAATTGGTTTTCTTGCTTTTTCCAGCTTCCAGATGTCACCTGCATTCCTTGGCTTGTGGCCCCTCCTCCATTTTCAAAGCCAGCAAAATAGCATCTTCAAACCTCTCTCCCTCTGATCTCTACACCATCCTTACATCTCTTTATCTGACTTTGACCTTCCTGCCTCCTGATTGTTACATTGGGCCCACTCAACTAATTCAGGATAACCTTCCCATCCCAAGATGCTTAATTTAATCAATCCTGCAATTTCCCTTTTGCCATGCAAAATTCTGGGGATTAGATCATGGACATCTTTGGTGGGCGTGCATTTTCTGTCTACCAAAAGGGAACTTGAAATTTGTACATTGCAGTGACCTCATTCTAACCACAACCCTACCTACTGTTTGCCTCTTCTCACAAAACCACTGGGGTTGTCCCGAGACGGCAGGCAGCCTGTCGTGGAGGAGAGAGCAGAAGACAGCGCTCAGGGCTCTTGCACCCCTCCCGGCTTTCTCTCATCTGGTGTTCTCTGTGCCTCCAGCACCCAGGAGAGAGCTGGCTCAGAGGGACCTTTGAGCTCTGCAGATATAACTAAAAAACAGCTTTGAGTTTCTCCAGTTTTCACAGTCTCCCCTGTCAGGGAGAAATAGCAGCAGAATAAGGCAAGAGTGCAGAAACATTTATTTTTATGGGAGGGGGGCGCTGAAGGACCCAAGGGTCTGTCAAGTAGCGAATGAGACTGAACAAAGAATAAGGATTTGACTCGTTCATTCAATAAAAATCTCCTGATGCAGGAGTGACATTCCCAGCCTAGTGCACTAGCCAGAAAAGCAAAAGGCAATTGACATTCACTGTAATAACTGCTGTTTTGGAATTAAACAGCATGTTGCACAGAAGAATAGAAGGGGAGTGCCCGGCCCACACTGGGAATAACCCCCTGAAGGAAGTGACCTCTAAGCTAACACTCATAGCATCAGGAGCCATGCAGCAGAGCGGGTAATAAAGTGCAGAGAGACCTCCCCGGAGTGGGAGCAGCAGCATGTGCAAAGGGCCTGAGGTGAGGGAGAGCATGCTTACTCAGGGACCTGAAGGAAGTCTGATCTGGCAGAGGGGTACTGGATTTGACAGGGAGACTACTCAGAATGAGGCTCAGGGATCTCCTAATTTCCATCCCCAGCACTTCTCATGGTTATAATTATAAGGCTATTTATGGCATTATTGGTGCCATGTCTGTGTCTCCCACTGAGCTGGGAGCTTGTGAGGGCAGCAGTGGTGTCTGTCTTGCTCATGATTGAATCTCCATGGACCAGAATGGTGCTTAGTCAGCATCTACACCTAGCATTATATTAATGATTGAATGATCGAACAAATGAATGAGGTTGGCCCTTCAGGCATGAGCCAAGTGTTATCAGGCTTTGAATGCCATGGTCAGTAGTCCAGCTCCTCTCCACAGTGGGTGACCTGGAGATCAGCTGGGCCCCCCTTCAGGTTACTGGAGGATCAAGCAGGTACCTGGTGGTGGGGCTGAGGATGTGAGAAAAACACCTTGATAAAGATACCCCCAGCAGATGGAAGCCCTCTGAGGAGCCTTCTGTTCAGACCTTCAAAAACTAAGAGTGACTGGCTCCTGTCTGCACTGGCATTTACTGGTCACTCGGGAGAACTGGCCGAAATGCCAGTCTTGTGCTTGACCCCAAGGCTCACCAGATGTGTTTTTCAGCCTCGATGGGCTGTTGGTTGGGGGCATAACCTATGAGTTTCAGTTTGAGCTGTCCATCCACTGGGGCCCCAGGTCAGCAGAGGTGGTAGGCTAGAGACCATTCTAGGGGACTTAAAATTCGCCCCTCTGGACAACTGAATGCTTGGAGCCAACATACTTATCACGCCGAATTAAAACTATGTGCTTTCTGGGTGGGCTTGTCTGGATCCCTGACTAGACGGAGTACCTAGCATGAGCACACAGCAAATACCTTTTGAATTACAACTACATGGTCACTGCCAAGACTTAGGGTGTCTCAGAGCTGGTGAGTTCTTAGATGCGGTTTAGTTTCAACATACAATTTACATGTGGGGAAGTTGAGGCCAGAGAGGGAAAGGACTTCCACTGTGAGTGGACACGAGTTTAGATCCCCTGACCCCTATCCTCTGTCCTACTGGCCCAGTTTAGGTGAATGGGCATCTTCTAGTCTATTCTATTCAACCCATTTCCATTCCATCCCATTTATCCTGCCTCACCCTGTAATATACAACTCCACTTCATTCCATCATCCCACCCCATCCCACCCCATCCCATCTCACACAACTCTTTCTATCCTACTCCAATCCACCCATCCCATCCCATTCTATCCCATTCTATTTCACTCCACCCACTCCACTCCATTGCATTCCACTCCTTCCATTCTGCTCCATTCCGTTCCATTCCATTCCATTCCATTCCATTCCATTCCATTCCATTCCATTCCATTCCATTCCATTCCATTCCATTCCATTCCTCCCTTCCGCTCATTTTGTCTGATCCCATCCCTTTCATTTTATTCCATTCCTTTCTTCTCCCTCCCATTCAACTCATTGTCATCCATTCCGTTGCAGTGCACACCATTGCACCCCACCCCACCCCACCCCTCCACCCTTCCCATCCCATCTTATCCTCTTACGCCCTGTCCATTTTCCACTCCACTCTACGGCATTCCATTTGTTCTGTGCACACCATTCCTTCTACTCCACTCCTTTAGGTCTACCTGCCTCAATGTCATCCCTACTCATTCTATTCACATTCCTCATGCTTAGAAATATTTGCAATGTGCCTCCAGGAGGCCAAGCCCTGAATATTTCAGGATGAATGAGGTGCAGACCCTGATTTTGGGGAGAGAGAACACATTGACTAACAAAGACCCTGCTCTCACCACTGTGCCGCATCCTTTAGCTTAGCTTTTCCCAGGGGCAGGAGGGTAGTTGTTTAGTTATTGATAAGCATTCCATTTGGATATTGTTTTGGGGGTATTTTGCAGGTATTCACTGCAGAAGAAGAATAAATGGTTGGTCACAGAATCCCTTCCTAAACCTTATGCCCCATCTGTGGGGAACACTCAGGCCAATCTCCCCAATTTGCACACTAGTTCTTCTGTGGGAGTCAGGTGGTAGGAGGGAGGGGGCTTTTCCAGAAGCCTAATGTCTCAGGATGGGCTCCGATAGTCTGCGGAACAGAGTGTAGTTCTCTCCCCTACTGCCCTCTGCTTCTGGTTGGGTTTCTATCCCTAGCACAACAGCCCTTCCCCTTTACCCCACCCATCTTCCAGCACGTCCTCTGCCTACAGTCTTGTTGCCCCGCGCAGGCACACAATCCAGACTTGAGTCTGCCCAGACTCTTGCAATGCTGGGTATTTATTTGATCTGCTGCTGAGATTGCCCGGGGGCTTGGACCCCAAGTCCACCCTGAATCCCTGAAGATGCAGGTGCTCTGCCTTCTCTTTCCTGCCCCTGCGTCCCCAGCCATCCAGGACTGTATCCGGCTTGTCCTTCAATCTCCAGGGTTTGGGAGCAGGAAGCACCTGGCATATAATTGCAGCTTAATAAACAAATCAATCCTCATTAGGACTTGATTGGCCATTAGCCTCATTATCCTGCTAGCAAAGGGCTGGAGAAGTTTGGGTATGCCAACCCGGGAACAGATCCACGAGGCGGTGGACTCCAGCCCCCTGTATGTGGGCAGGACTACACCCAGAAAGAAGGCAGTTTTGACCAGAGGTCTTTAACTGTGGCTGCATTTTAGATCCACTGGGGAAGGCTTGAGAGTATTGATGCAGAACCTCTAAGAAGGGAGCCCAGACATGGGTGCTTTTTAAAACTCCCCAGGAAGGTTTAATGTGCAGCCAAGGAGGCCCAAAGGCTCATTTTTAATCTCTTGACCCAAGGAAAGTCCAAAGTTTGGCCATCGGGGTCTCACCACATGTGGATACTTAATAGATGGCAAGTTCCCTGAGATCTCGGACTTGCTGAGACCCACCAGCTTAGGCGTGATGTCCGTCTCTTGGCACTGCCGTTCTGTGTCGTACTGATTAAGCACAGCATCTCCCATAGCCTTTCAACCACCCGGTGAGGCCGTCAATGTGCATGCCCCCCACACTTCCGGGCTTAGTGTCTGTCTTCAAATTGAACTGTAAACCCTGCATCTCTCATTCTTTCCTCAGTCTGTTCTAAACGAATCTCGTGAAGTGTGGGTTTGATATTCTGCTTGTATTTTTTTTAATTAATATATTTTATTGATTATGCTATTACAGTTGTCCCATTAGCCCCCCTTCATTCCCCTCCACCCTGAACACCCTCT
>CM052546.1:55410063-55510833 GCA_028533065.1 Trachops cirrhosus | reverse complement strand
CTCTCCTCATTTTTTTGAATTCTTATTTCTTCATTCTTTTCTGGTTGTATATTTTTTTCTTCCTTCTGGTGCACTCCATTGATGTGAGACCCATCTTTCATTCCATTACTATTGGTTCCCTGTGCATTTGTCTTCATTTCACTTATTGTAGCCTTCATTTTTTCATCTAGTTTGTGACCAAAATCAACCAATTCTGTGAGTATCCTGATCACCAGTGCTTTGAACTGTGCATCTGATAGGTTGGCTATCTCTTGGTTGCTTAAAAGGATGGGTTCTGGGGCTTTCAATTCTTCTTCTGTTTGAGCCATCTCTCTCTTTTTTTTTTTTTGTCTGGTTGTGCCTATTATGTATGAGGGGCGGAGCCTTAGGAGTTCACCAGGGCGGGGCACCCCAGTAGCTGGGTTGTGATGCTGTATGTGGGGGCGGGGTCCGAGAAGGAACAATGACGCTTGCTCCGCTCTCTGTTGGACCTCAGTCCCTTCCGCCGCTTCCCCCCAGCAAACTGGGCCCCTCTGGTGCTAATTCCCATGTGGGTGGGCCTGTGCACCCCGAGGGACCTTCCTTTTCAATCAGTGCCCCAAGGCTCTATTTCCCAGAGCTGGCACCCAGGGTTGTGCGCAGTGCCTTGCTTCACAATTGCCGCCTCACTGGGTCTGCCGGTTGCCACCCCTCGGCCTGGATCTGCCAGCTGCCACTTGCATGCCCAGGGTCTGCCCGCTGAGGTCTTGTGCGCCCTGGTTGCTTCATGCGTCTGGTCCCAATGCTCTCTGCTCTCTGCTCCTCGACCCTGAGCCCGGCTGCCCAACTCCGCCCCTCCTACTGGTCTGCATGAACATGTCTAATTTAACTCCTTGGGTCTCTGACTTCCATACAGTTCAATTTTCTGTCAGTTCAGGTTGTTATTCTGTTTCTAAATTGTTGTTGTCCCTATCTTGGTTGTGCAAGGAGGCACAGTGTGTCTACCTATGCCTCCATCTTGGCCAGAAGTCCCCTTGGCTAGGTAGGTAGCACAAATACCTAATGTGCTGATGAAAAACTACAAACAGGTTTGTGTCTCTCCTGACTAGAATCCCTGCGCCTATGGCAAGCAGTGCTAACACGACCTCTGGAGAATGCTGTTACATGGTTTCCAAAAGTTTTTCACAAATAAGATGATAAATGTGAACAGTTTAAAAAATTGTACATCTCTGTCCATGTATGAGATATTGTTATTCTTTCATTAGCGCCCCTGGGTCAAATTTTGTGTCTTTTTTTCCTTCGTATTTGCTTCAGGTCAGTTTCACTCTTAAAACTCCATTTAAATAGAAACCAGTTTTCTCACTAAGAACCCTAAAAATAGTCATACCATCAGACCCATTCATTGCATTCTGGGGAATTTATAAGGAGGAAATACTTCAGAATAGAGATAATAGTTCACCTGTTATTACATTTTATATACAAAAATATACAAAGTGGTGCTATTTACAAATATGAGAAACACAAATTCACCTCGATCTCCAGTAACAGAATGGCTAATTTCATTGGTATATATCTATTCAGTTTAGTGAAAGGTATGGGTTACGAGGTCAGGAACCCTAGAGGATTCTAACGAGTAACAGATCCTAATCTTTCTGCCTCTACCACTTGGCACAGGGCTTGGCACTAATTACATCCTGAAAAATACTTGTGAGAGGCTGAGTGACTTATTAAAACGATAGTCCCAGAGTTTATAAAGACACGGAAAACCACTTAACGCTAAGTGGAAAGACTAGGGTGCAATATCAAACATAAAGTATTGTCACTTCTCTATTAAAATACACCTTGGCCTGTATGTGCAAAAACAAGGGATGGATTAGTGAAATGTGTAGTGTATCAAGGCTAGAGAATATTCCGCTGCTACTAAAGTGATGTTTGCGATACTAGTCATGCTGTGATATGATGTTCAGTAAAAAGAAGTAGGATGGAAGAACCCACATGTAGTATAATTCCAACTTGTGTGCATGCATATAATTATTCACATTATATATTATATAATCACAACAATATTATATTTATAATCATGCAAATATCATAAACACAATAAATTTGTATATTATTACATCAGTTTAATATTAAGTATATATTTATTTTGCTATATATTTTATACATAGGTATACACCATGTTTTACTTCATACAGGTGTGCATGTATGTGCAAACGTGAGTGCGTGTGTACACATGTGCACATGCATATATGTGCACACATACCCACGCTCATATGAATAAAAATACCCCCCCAACAACGAGCAGTTGTTTTACTTGGTGAGACCAGGGTAGGTTATTTTTGCCTCCCTCCATGTTTCAGCGTTTGGAGTTTGCCAGCTCTCCTCCTTCTGCGACCTCGTGTGACCGTTATCACGGAGACAAAAGAATAACCTCCAGCCACACTGTGGACACGAGGAGGGTGGGAGCGGGCTGCAGAGTGGCACGCAGCCCTGGGGGACACACTGCAGCAGGAAGGTCCGCGGTCACAGCGGTCACATCGCATCAGCTGGTGCAGACTGATTCGGCCCAAGTCCAGGCCCACAGGCCTCTGTGGGCAGGACGTGGGGGCGGGGGGGCGCGGGGCTGGGGGGCTGTGCACTCACGGGGCAGTACGGTCTCCGGTGGGGATGGCTTCGTGGTGCAGCCGCCCAGGGGCCCCGCTGAACTCTTCGCGAGGAATGCCGCCTTCCCCTAATTTGCCGGGTCTCTCCAGTCGCTAAGAATGATCGACAGTAATTAAAACTAAGCTAATAACCTCCTCACTCTTGACATTTCTATGGGGTTTTGTTCACTATTATCTACATATAGATTAAAAATTGTAATTGGACTGGCGATCGGGTTAGGAAATCAACCACCTTCCAACTCCGTTTGCCAGGGACTGACACTTTGAAATTTTATTTAATCTGAGAAAATTGAGTTGAACTCTGGCACCCTGGGAGGCAGAAAAAAAACAGCATTTGTCCTTAAGGGCCGATGTTAGCTGAGAAAATATTCATGCACCCAGCAGGAAGAAGTGGGGTCTAGGCCAGAGGGGTGCAGGGAACAGCTGCATGGGTACAGCCAACCGGAAAGTAGGGTGGGGACCCCTGGGAAGCAGCCGCGGAGCCGGACGAGATGCCCTGCTGGGGCCCCGAATGAAGGAGGTTTAGGGAAACCAAGGCCACCTCCCCCCCAGATTCCTGTCACTTCACAAGGGCTTGGGCTGCCCAAGCCCACTGAGTCCCCTACACTTTTGAAGAGTGGCCTCATCATTTATGATTCTGTGACTCCAGGCCTCTGCAAGGCTGAGGGGCCACGCCCCCTTTCCCTGGGTCTGCGAGGCAGGGGGCCTCTCTTTCTGCGGCTCTATGCTTTTGGGGACCTAGAGTGTGAGGATCCTGAACATCAAGGATTATAATATCGACTTCAAAAGGAGGGGATTGTCCGACCTGCCACCCCTTCCGTGGGGTCATTCATTTGTCTAAATCGAAACCCTCAGACTGATATTAATTCTTAGCCGGTGCCCCCAAGGTGATGGGTCAACCGGAGAAGATTTCTGTCTAATACATATGTGGTCATGTCACGCCCTTGCTTAATGCACTTCAGTGGGGTCTCGTGCCCCCATTTGGATCAAGTCCACTGTCCTTTGATGGCTTAGAAGCTGTTCTGGGTTTGCTCTCTCCAGAGACGGCCTCCTGGCTGCTCCCACACATTCCCAGACTGTGTGCTCTCTCTCTCTCTGCCTCTCCCCGCCTCTGTCTCCACTACACATGTGGTTCTCTGCACTTAGCCTCCAGATCTGTGCATCAGTGTTCCCTCTGTCCAGAATTACCCACTCCCACCGCAGTACCATCCCCTGGTGGTGCTTCTTCACCCACCTAATTTCTATCAATCTATCACTTCTCATCTGGGACTTCACCTTCTCTTGGAAGTATTTGCTGCCTTCCCAAATCATGTTCTCAGCTCTCCGACCTCCTGACTCTGCCAGCTCTTGGTACGACTCTCTCTGCCATCTTCTCCCATCCAACCAGGATCTTCTTAAAAGCAAGAAGGCTTTTCTGTTTCCTGTTAGGTCCCCCAGCCCCTGAGGCAGTATGGCCGGAATAAAAGAATGAATGAATCTGTGTGGAGAAGGCAGGGAAATCATGACTCCTTACCCTTGGAATAATAAACACTCACTTATGTATCAGTTTTAGAAGTGTTTATTGACTGTCTTCTACTTTGTGCCACGTGCTGTGCTCAGCTGCAGGGACGCAGCGTGAGCCAGACACATTACTCTCCATTGTCTAAGGTGCTTCCAGGGGAAACAGATGAGAAAGACTGATCGGGGTTAAGGAGTGAGAAGAACATTCTAGGCAGAGGAAACACATGTGAAAGATCTTGGGAAGGGAGGCAGGGAAAGCCAGTGTGGGGCTGGGGCACCGTGAGAGGTGAGGGGAGGGTTCAAAACGAGCCTGGAGATGTGCGCAGGTCACAGGTTATGAGGACGTTGCACGGTTTCCAGCCTCGAGCTACAAGATCAATCTTGCACTGTGAAAAGTCAGTTTGTTAAATGTATTGAGTCCATGTGTAAGGTATGGGCACTCTTGTCTCTTTATTCTGAGAATAACTATTCTCACCTTCAAGATTGTAGCTTTAACATTTCCAGCACACATTCACCTCCCTGGAGCCAACTGTTGAGCTTTACCTGCCAGGAAGGGTTCCCCATTCTTCTTCTAGAAACAGATTTTGCCAACCCTGGCTGCAGAGGTGGTCCCACTGCCCACCCAGGTCTGACCAATCACAGCGTCCAACCCCTCTGGTGATAGTGATTGGTGGAAGAGGAAAGCACATGACCCAAGCAGGACCAATCAGAGTCTTTCCATGGGATTGGTATATGCACCTGGTAGGAGGAAGCTTCTTTTCCACTGAGGTTTGTGGGGCAGGCACCAGCCACACAGAGAAGGTGAAGGTCTGTCTAGAGCAGGAGAGAGTGATGCCACCAGCATGAGATGATTTAATTGTAAGTTGATATAATATAACTTTTACTAATGGTTGCATTTCACAGCTGGTTTACAAAATTCCTGAAAGTTTAACCATTGGCTCTTCTGGGCTGGTATGAGGTGCACCCAAGATGCAGCCAGTCACTGTGACCACATGCTCTGGTCATTGGGTGTTGAGTGACAGACCTTCTGAGCCATTGCTCAGATGGCCTTTGTTCTCTTTTTAGAACAAAGGAGGAAGGAGCTTACGCTGGAGGCTCCTTCTAAGAACATCCTGCTGGTTCAGATAAGGCAGGGTGCTCCCCTTTCCTCTCACAGTCCCCTCTTTTTCCCTTCAGACATTTACCACAGTTCGTGAAGATGTCTCTACTTGGCTGTGTGTTTGTTTGTTCCCCACAAGACTGTGAGCTCCACGAGAGAAGGGCAGTGTCTGCCTCCCTCATCGGGGTACTTCCTGGGCCTGACTCCCTGTGCGGTCCAGGAGAGGAACTCCGAATATTTGCCGAGCGCCAAAAATAGTTGCAGCTAAGCCCTCATTTGGGAGAAGAGGAAGTGTTACTATAACAACGGAAATCTCTAGGCTATATCCGTGTCCATGGCAGTATACTGTACAATAGCCAAAAGGTGGGAGATACCCTCCCAGATGAATGGAGAAACAAAATGCAGTCTATCCATTCAGTAGAATATTTTTCAGCCACGAAAGGGAGTGAAGTACTGACACATGCAACAATATGCATGCATGACCCTTCAGGACATTATGCTAAGTGAAAAAAAGCCAGGCATGAAAAGACAAATATCGCATGATCCTCTTACCCATATGAGGCACATGCAAGAGCCAACTTCATAGAGACGGGAAGTAGAATGGTGATTGCCAGGGGCTGGGAAGTGGGAAATGGGGGACTCTGTGTCTAATGGGCACAGGCTTTCAGCTTTGCAAGATGAAAAGTTCTGGGGATGGGTGGTGGTGATGGGTGCACAACAGTGCGAATGGACTCAACGCCACTGAGCTAAGTGCACACCTAAAAATGGTGACGGTGGTGATGTCTACGTTATGTATGACCTACCACAGTAAATAAACACCGTCAAAAATCTCTGGGCTTCCCAGATCCTTACCACAGAATAAAGCGAGTGCTTGCTTTTGTGTGTGGACAGAACAGAGACTGTACAGTAACAGGGTGATGGTGGCGATGATGACGGAGATGGCGGAGAGAAGTACAATAGACTGTACTCTGACCAGCACGTAGGTTTGATTCAGAGTGTTTCTCGTGTCCGATCGCATCGCAGTTTACCCGTGAGGAGGATATTGGATTGGCCAAAAGGCCCGTATGGTTTTATCTGTAAAATAAAAGACACATTTTTCATTCTCACCAATAACTTTATTAATTTGGATATTTTGAGTATGTTGGCTCTCTCCCAAGTGGTAGAATGTTGATTGTTCTCAGTTAATGTCTTGATTTGATCGCTATCAACTTCAACTGGTCTACCCCACTGTGGAGCATCGCCCAGTGAGAAATCTCCAGCACAGACCTTCGCAAACCACTTTTGACACGTTGGATCAGTCACAGCACCTTCTCTGTACCCTGCACAGTTGCTTTTTGTGTTTCAGTTGTGTTTTATCTTGCTTGAAATAATAAAGCACAATATGCTGAAAATGTTGCTTATTTTCTTTCAACTTTAATATGAAAGTGGCTACACAAAAATTCACTGGTTTTGATGTTATTTTTAAATGTATGCTGATGTGACAGCTGTCATAATACAACCTAACAAAATTGTCTTGAATGAAATTAAAGACAACTAAGTGCTACTAGAGCCATTGTATGGAAAAATCTAAATGAACTTTTTGGTCAGCATAATATTACCTCCATCTTATGAACGTGGAGATTGAGGCTCAGAGAGGTTAAGAAACTTGCCTAAAGCCACACAGTCTTCAGTCCAAGGCTGGTTTGAAGTCTATGCTCCTACCCTCTCTTCTCCAAGCCTTTATCTTATTTAGGAGGGGAAACCTGGAAGGGAGGCAGGTGCAGGACCCCCGTTAGCTGACAGTCCCTTGTCCATTTCCTCCCTGGGTCTCCGGGGTCACCTTTCAGCTGTGAAGGCACACAAACCCACTCCCTCAGCTGCCTGCTGCATTCGCTGAGCTTGGTCGACCCAGTGCTAAGACTGGGTTGTCAACCAGGAGATAGAAAGAAAGAAAAAGCAATTTCTTCCATTTCTTGGCTCAATCCTAGGCAGTCAATACCATTAACAGTAAATCACATACCAGGACTGCATTGACCCAGGAAAAGGGCAAGAAGGAAAAAAACTCCAGAGCAGAATTCAAAAAGTAGAAAATGAAGTTCAGCCTGAGGCATAAGTCATACCTGGGGACCTGAACCTGCAGCGGCAGCAGCGGCAGCCTGAGACTGAGCTACCCAAGCAAGCCGGGTCCCCTGCAGTCCTGCTTATGCTCAGTTTCTAGGACTCCTGATGCTCGTAGACCCAGGGGGGCAAGAGGCCACTGGGGTCAGGGTTGAGGATTTCAGATTTGAGACGCTTCAAACTGGGTCTTTGGCTTGCCATCCTGAGCTGAGCTGTGAAAGGATATCTGCAGAAAGTGGCTTTTGGGGACAGTCTTGTTTCAACCCTCCACCCCTTCTTATATGACCGTCCTGGTAGATTTCACAACCCTGGGTGCTGCTTCCAGAACGTAAGTGGCTCAAATGTTCTAAAAAAACTTTCAGGCATGTCTGAGCCATGTGGAGGACTCAGCTGTAACCTCCCTTCATTAATCTATCTGTTTAACAGTT
Source organism: Trachops cirrhosus (assembly GCA_028533065.1). Taxonomy (NCBI): domain Eukaryota; kingdom Metazoa; phylum Chordata; class Mammalia; order Chiroptera; family Phyllostomidae; genus Trachops; species Trachops cirrhosus. The sequence continues at coordinate 55,503,085 of CM052546.1, read as the reverse complement.
TTTTTTTATTATGGGCACCCTGTGTGCCAGGCATTGCTCGAAGGCCCCGGGGAGTCAGCCATGGACACAATAGACACGCATTCCTGACTGTGTGGAAGCTACAGTCCAGTCGGGTTTTTACAATATGTTGGAGGATCTTAGATGCTATGAAGAGAATCAAAGAAAGTAAAAGGGTCGTGGAATGTTTAAGGGGGGAGAATCCAAGTTTAATTGAAGTAAAGGGACAGCTGATGCTGAGCAGGCAAGGCTATGAGCCCTTCGGATATCTGGGAAAATTGCAGGCAGAGGGAACAGCAGGTGCAAAGGCCCTGAGGCAGAGTGTGTCTCAGGAGTTTAAGAAACAATGAGGTATGGCTGGAGGGGAGTGAGCCTGGGTGGTGATGGATGGTGGGGTTGACCAAGGGCCAGATCAGGCAGGGTCTCTGGGTAGCAGGGACTTTGACTTTGCTCTGGGTGAGGTGGTGGGGTGGGGGTCGGGGGTGTCATTGGGGAATTTGGTGCTGGGGAGAGATCTACTCTAACTTGGGTTTTAACTTCTTGTCAGTCCCTCACCCCCTACCCTGATGAGTTAAGATTATAAAAAACTAGATGGATTTGCAATTTGCGCACCCATCTTTCTCAAAATCACCGGTGACGCCCTTACACATTCGTGGCACATATTAAGGACTCACATATTTCCCGAGCATAGAAAGACATCTGGATGCATCGTGCACAAAGACTTAAAGGCACTTTCTTTGGAGATGGCTGGAATGGGTGTGGCAAGTCTAGGGGGCTTCCTCTTTTCTTACCTCTTTGTGTTGCCAGATTATCTTTTACAGTTTTTAGAAGAGGATGTGTTGACTGGGTGGATAAAGACCGGGGGCTGTGTTTCGAGTGGTAAGAGCTTGGGGAGCCATGCACTCCTGAGCATGCGTTTGCTCGTTTCGCTAACGGGTAACTCTAATACCTGCTCGTGAGGTGCTCAGGGAGAGAGAAGGCAATGGTGTCTATGGAACACCTGGTGCCATGCCTGGCTCACAGGAAGTACCCATTAAATGCTGATTTTAGTTGGTGGGTGGGGGTCATGTAAGGTCCTAAAGGAGAGACGTGATAGGGAAAGACGTGGGCTTTAGAAAGAGGTGCACAGTGCTGCCCACACTGGCCTCTGATTACGCTCTGAGCAGGCGCCCCCCTCCATGTTCCTGGACAAGGGGCCAGCTGGCCATTCCTTGTCCCCATGAGTCCCTTCTCAAGCTTCATCCTCTATACACTTCTCAAGGAAAGATGGCCGCCCACCCAGCACGCCCATCCAGCAACCAAAGGACTTCCTGAGACCCAGGAAGAAGCAAAATTATCCAATAGAACTCAATGGAATCTCCTTCCAGACAAATTTCAGAGATGCGTAAGGTCTTTGCATATGAGAGGAGCCTGGGGACTCCTCTCATACTCTGTGTAGGAACTTCCTACCCAGTCCCTCCATGAGGCCCTTGGAAGGGGACATCTGTTGGTTTGGCCTCTCTAGCATCTGTTCCCCTTTGTGGCAGTAGCACCCCACTTTTCTGAAGGAGCCACCTGCCATGCCCAGTTTGAGTGGGGCTGATTTCCCATCCCCCATCTCTGGAAGTAGGCCCATGAACCAGGCCTGAGCCAATCACAGCACTCCTGCCCCGTGCCTTCAGTGATTGGTTCAATGATGGGTCTCAGGAGCACATCCAGTCAATCAGAGTCAGACCTAGGATTTTGGTCTGGACTGTTGGTATGAGTCAGAAAAGGTTAAGATATGCTGCAGTAACATACAGCCCCTAAATCTTGGGTGGCTCATATCTTAGTGGCATAAAACAACAAAAGTTGATCTTTTGTTCACACTCCTCAGGCTGGTGGGGGCTTGGCTCCTGTCCCCCTTATTCAGAGATACAAGCTGATGAAGACTCCACCATCTGGAATATCATCAGACATCACAGCGAGGGGAAGGGGACACGGAATCATATGAGTCTGACTTCAAGGCCTGACTTTGTTGCTTAAAGCAAGGGGTCTGCCTGGTACACAGTTACAGCTCAGAGAGTATCAATTTCTCCCTTTGGTTTCTTCAGCACTTATTGGTTAGATGTCCAGATTGGATTTTCAGGGCGTGGCTCAAATGCCTGTTTCTCCATAATGAGTTCTCAGACCTATCTCATTTCCATCATCTCCTTATGGAGGGGAGCACATAATAGGCTTTGTCCTCTGGGCACCTTTGATGTCTAGCAAAGGCCCAAACATTTAGTGGGTGCTATTCCCAGTGCCACCCAAGGTGCTTTGCAATGTCAGGCACATAGTAGGTGTTATCCCTACCACCCACAATGCTGGCCAAGGCCAAGCACAGAGTGTGTTCTTTCCTTGTGTCCCAGCTGCAGAGTTCTAGAAGCGCATCTCCTGGAGGTTATCCCCCAAACACCTTCCCCCAGCCTGCAGCCTCTTGCACCTTGGGGCTTGGAGTTTGTGACCAGGAGTTACCACCAGGGCATAATTTGCTGGAATGGTCGGGGTGAAGGGAGGGGGCCTTGAAGTGGTGGTCCAGCACCATGCTGCCCTGTGGAAGTCATTGGGGACAGTGAGCAGGGGTGTGGCTCATGAATTTCCTCCCAGAGCCCCAGACAAAGAGGGAAGTTGGTGATGTGGTTACCTTGGCAACTCTTAGTGCTGGAGATGGGGAGAGAGAGAGGGAGGGATGAGTCTGAGGGAAGGGGGCATCTGCTGGGGGTGGGGGGAAAGGTGGAGGGGAAATTCCCTTTTAAAATGGCAGGAAAACTTGCTCTGACTTCTGGGCAATGCGAAGGGAGAAGTCTCACACTGCAGGATGGAGGCTGGTCTGTGGGGCATGCCTGGCCTCTCCTCCTTGCCCTTTAGAAATTCATCAAGAGAACTCGGCTCGAGTTCCAGCTTGTCTTCTAACTTGCTGTGTGATCTTGTGCAAGCTGCTCTCCCTCTCTGAGCCTCCATTTCTTCTCCTTTAAAACAGGAATAATAATCCACAGGATGGCCATGAGGATTAGATGATTGTTTTATGTCAAGTAGGAGGTACAGTGCCAGGCCCTTACTGTTAAGTACACGGGGGCTCTTATTTGTTTGATTGCATATTGTTATAAATGTTTGTTCATTTATTCATAATAAACAATTGAAGTAGGGGACGTGAGACTTTTGATGGAACGAACAAATTGGCAGAAAGGGGCTAGAGAGAATCCTGATTCAGACAGGGTGTCACGCCACCGTGCCTCTGGGCCCCCAAAGCACCCCCACCTAATCCACCCCTCTGACCTTAGTGTGGGGTCCAGTGGCCAGCTGGGCAGGAGGGTTGGCTGGGGCCCTGAGGAGTCCTGTGCCTGTCTCCTGCTTCCTGTCCCCTAGCCTCCACAGGGGGCCCGGGGCTCCAGGCACTGAGAGTCCCTTCCCTGCCCTGCAGCTTGCCAGGGGCACTGATTTCTGGGGGAAAATTTAATGGCAGTCTCTCCAACTGTTTTCTGTCTCTAGGAGGAACTGGCCACTACAAAGTGTTTTCTGACCTAGAAGGGGGCAGAGCAGCAGCGCTGAGGCCGCTCTCTCCTCTCTGTGCAGTGGCCTCCGTGAGTACCAGGGTGGCTGCCAATTACTGAGCACCTGCTGAGTGCATTTCCCACAGACAGTTTCTGTTCTTTCCCATCGCCCTGCGTGGTTGGTAGTTTCATTTGCTCCCCTTTATGAATGGGAGGATCTGGAACCCAGACAGAAGAGGTTTGCTGAGGTCACTCCCTGGAGAAGGTTGGAACCGGTGTTCAGGCTCGGGTCTGATCCACTCCGAAGGCCATGAGGAGAGCCATGGGGGAGGGCGGGCACCCAGCCAGTGCCCAGCTGAGGTGTGGACCCTCCACGGACAGCTGTGTCATCTTGGGTACAGGGTGTCACTCTGCTTCTCTCTGTCTCCCCTTCCTCCTCTGTAGAATGGGTCTAATGATAGCATCTATTTCACAGGCTTATTCTGAAGAGTTAATTGTTGAGAAAAAGTTTAAAGATTTTGGCATTGGGCCATACACATGTTGCTCAGTACTGTCAGTGGTTCATACTAATTCCGCAAATCTGGTTAGTGTTCCACAAATGCTGAGGCTACAGGGAAGGGCCAGAGCAGACCCCACCCCACCCCCAGGCACTTACGGTTAGTTGTTATTGCCCAGTCACAAGGTAGAAGATAGTAATCTCTGATCCCTCTGAGCACATTCAACACATATTAATTGAGCACTTACTATGTGCTCAGTGAGGCAGAGGAGTAAGATGCTACCTCTCCCATTAGGTGAAAGACAGGCTGGCAGGAGGGAGTCTGAGATGAAGCGAATGACGAGAGCTCCGAGGAAGCACGTGGGTGGGACTCTGAACAGGGAAGCAGAGAGGAGTCCTCCCGAGGATGCACGGTAGTCGGTCAGGGAGTGGATAGGGGTCTAGGCGCAGGGCGCAGCACCCGTGGAGGCATGGAGGTGGTGGCTTGCCGGCACCCAGGAAAATAAGTGGCTGTTGGAGCCTTCTAGTACATTCTGCCAGTTCTTCCTTAGACTCCATAGATGGGGTGTGAGCATGAGAACTTCAGTCCCCATTGTCTGTGACCTTGATTCTCCTTAAGCTCTTTACACACATCATTTCGCTGAATCCATCCAGTGATCCCGTCGGTACTGTTACATAGGTATAGGGCTAGACTACTCTTATTTTATAAGTCAGGGGGAAGGGAAGTGTTGTTTTCAAAGTCACCAGTCACAGAGCTGCCAGATTTACAAAAAGCAAAACACAGCAGAGCAGGGCACCCACTTAAATCTGGGTTTCATAAACAGTGATTAATTTCTGTAAAGTGTAAGTATGTGTCATGAAATATTTGGGACATACCAAAAAGTACTTGCTGTTTCTCTAAAACGCAAATTTAACAGTGTCCTGTATTTATTGGAGACCAACCCTGTTTTTGAACTTGGTTGTGCTTGTTTTTCATTACTGGGAAATAAAAGTAGTGATAATTGTCATCTGGATTTCTTGAGGACTTACATAATGTGCTGGTAGTGTCATTTGGGTCCTGCTGCTGGCTCTCTCTGCCCAGCGTTGGGTGGCCCGCAGTTCCCGAAATAACCACACAGTGTCGCCCTTGGCCCGTGGTACCCAGGTGACAGCAGTGCCACAGGCGCCAGCGGCCCATTCATCACAGCGCGGTCGCGGGGCACAGACAATGTGGGGAGCGGCCCTTGCCCGCGCCCGCACGGCTGTCGGTACAAAGGATGCGCTGTTAACACGTGTACGGTAATGGGCTCCCCCACGGCCTCATCCCGGGTTGCCCGCTCTCAGCCTGACGGATGGCCCCCGCCATCCATCTAAATTATGTCGTGGGCGACGAGCATCCTCCTCTGTCCAGTCCTTCCTGCTGCCAGGGCCAGGCTTGGCCTCCTGTGGCGCACCCTGCCCAGGCCACTCCCTGTCACCTCCCATTCTGGGGAAGCAACCGTGTGCTGGGTGAGCACCTACTGTGTGCTAAGCCCCAGACACAGTCTCGATTTTCATGCAAGGTGGAGCTGCTTATGAACCCATTTCTCAGAGGGGGAAACTGAAGGCTGAAACTGGGAAGTCTTTATTCTAGGGTCACACAACAGTGGAGTTTTGCCAGGGATGGCTTTTTCTTTTAACTTTATTGATATAATTCACATGATGTAAAATTCACACACATCTAAAGTGACCATTTCAATGCTTCTTAGTATATTCACAGAGTTGGGCAGCTATCACCACTATGCGATTTTAGAGCATTTTTAAGTGCCCTCAAAAGAATCTCCCCACCTGCTGGCAGTCATCCTCAAGTCCGCTCTCCCCTTAGCTCCCGGCTACCACTAATCTGATTTCTGTCTCTACAGATTTGCAGATTCTGGATTATCTCCTGTAAATGGAGTCATATCACATGACACCTTTTGTGACTGGCATATTCCACTCAGGATAATGTTTTCAAGGTTCACCCACGTCGCAGCACGGGTCAGTACCTCGTTCCTTTTCATGGCTGTGTAATATTCCGCATTGCCGTACTACATTTTGTTTACCCATTTACCTGTTGATGGATGTCCGGGTTGTCACCGCTTTTTGACTGTTTTGAAGACTGCTGCATGAACATGTGTGGGGTTTTGTGGGGATGTGTTTTTAATTCCCGGGAGTGGAAGTGACGGGCCGGATGGGAGCCTCGTTTTAATTGTTTAAGGGTGTGCTAGACTGCTTTCAAAGTGGCTGTAGCATCTTACGTTCCCGCCAGCGATCTGGGAGGGTTTTGATTTTTCCTCATTCTAGCCAAAACTTGTTACTCTCTGACTTTTTGATTCTATTCATCCGAGTGCGTGTGAAGTGGTGTTTCATTGTGGTTTTAATTTGCATTTCCCTGACGACTAATGATTTCGAGCATCCTTTATTCCTGTGCTTATTGGCCATTTGTGTATCTGCCTTGGAGAAATGTCTATTCATATTCTTTGCCTGTTTAAAAAAAATTAGGTTGTCTGTCATTGAATTGCAAGAGTTCTTCATATAATCTGGATACAATACCTTATCTGCTCTGTGATTTGTAAATATTTTCCCCCATTTTGGGGGTTGTCTTTTCACTTTCTTTGTGGTTTATTTGCAGCACAGAAGTTTCAGATTCTGGTGTAAGTGCAGTGTGTCGGTTCTTCTGTCTGTCACTCGTGCTTTTCGTGTTGGGAATTTAGACCGAGGGCCCAGCTCTGCGTGACTGGGAACTCGGTGTTCTCCTTGTTGCAACGGGTGCGGGGCATTTGCCCTCCCGCAGGGATCTGGTCAGGGTTTGGTGGTCTTCTCAGGCTGGTAGGGGTGGAGCAGTGGGGAAGACCACTGGCCCGGCGACCAGACACGTGTGGGTTCTGATCCTGGCAGGACAATTGCTTTTGCTTGGTGACTTGGGCACTCCATTCAGTGCCTTCGACTCTCAGGTTACTCCTCTGTAGGATGGAGATCGTCACATCTTCCCTGGGGGCTGCTGTGAGATTCAACACGGGGGTGCAAGCACAAGGGATCTGCTCAATGAACGTAGCCGGGATGACGGTGGCCTCTAGGTTCCACTGGGGAGCCCGTGGCTTCCCACACCCCGAGCATGCTGCAGGGCCCTGGTCACAGAGACACACAATGCCTGCCCTCACCCTCAGGTGACAGGTACCAGGACACATGGCTGGCCGTCCCCGAGCCTCTGTCCAATGAATGTTTCTCTGGAGACTGAACACCGAGCATAGTTGCCTGTGTCTCGCTGATGACTCCGAGGGCAGCAGAGAGAACCAGAAGGCACCATTGCACTGTCAGGCGGAGGGCGGCAATAGCTCCAGTGCCACGTGGCTTTCTCCGGGAGCTCAGCCCCCCACCCCCGACCCCCCGGCTCCCACAGCCATGCCATCCTGCCTGAGCTCCGGGAAGGAGTTAGCGGTGGGCGAAGGCCTGAGTCTGGAAGGAAAGTCTCGAAGGCAAATGTCATCGCCCCTGTGCTACTGATGAGGCAGCTGGGGCTCAGAGAAGTAAAGCCACCTGTTGGAGGTCACACAGCCTTTTATTGAAAAGCAACTCAAAGAAGGGATCCTTGCCCTAGGGCTTGAGAATCCTCAGGCACCGCCCTGGGGCATGCCCCACACAGTGGGCTTTCTCCAAGTGGTGTCAGGACTTTGGGAAGGTAGGTCCCTCCTACAGTACGCTGCCCCTGCTCCCAATCAGGACAAGAGGCCTTGGAGCCACACAGATCTGGGCTGGAATCCAGCAGCACCCACTACTCTCTGACCCTCAGTCTCTTCATCTGTGCCGCAGGGATCCTTGCTCCTGCCTCTGGGGTGGCTGTGAAGATGAGACGAGCGCTGAGCCGTGGGCAAGCCTGGCACGCAGCCGGCCCCCGGCGGGCCCTTGGTAACTGCGACTGTGACTGGGATCACTAATGCAGATGGAGGTTTTGCAACAGATGCAGACTAGGAACTCACACTGGGGAGACTGCAAGGCAGTGGTCAGACCACGCCCCCACCCCCTTGGCCCCCAGGCACTGGCCTGAGCTGGTATGTCCAGGGCAGTGGGAAGCTGAGGGCGCTGTCCGCTGCAGGACAGAGGTGGACAAAGGGGTTCTGGCTCAGAGGCTGCAGGTGGCTGGTCAGTACAGAAGGTCGAGCTGCAGGAGACGAGGAGACCGTAGGTCACGGCTCTGCTGACCTCAAGCAGCGCTGAATCGGTCAGGCTGGGCCTCCTGTCCTGAAACCAGGGCTGCAGTGCTGGGACGTCCTGGGAAGGCTCGGCCTTGCCGCTGCTCCAGACAGACAGACAGACTGACAGGTAGGCGGACAGGCCCATGCCCACCGCACCGGGGGAACCTCACCCATTTTTCATCGATGCTGCCTCCTGCCTCTCCTGCATCTTTCTAGAAATGTCTTTCACTGGCTCTTGCTCCTCCCTATGATCTCCAAGGCCTGGCTTGGAGCAGGCACTCGGCTCACGTCTGCGAGGGGGAATGAGTAGATGTTGTCTCTTCAAAGATGAGGGCGAAACTTTAAACTGAGCCCACTGGCCACCTCCCTGTGCTGTGGCTGCCCTTGGTGTGAGGAGGACGCCAGCATCCCAGGCTGTGTCCAGAGCTCTGAAGCTGCCACACACTCTTGTCCCGGTGGCTTCATGTGGAAACACTTTGGATACAAGGGAGCAGGCTCTAAGTTCAAATCTGGGTCCACAGCATCTTTGCTGGCTGCACTTGGCAAGGGATGTGGCTTCTGTGAGCCTCAGTTTCCTTCTCTGTAAGATGGGGTTCCTCTCTTGTGGAGGTGGCATGGGAATGCAAGAGGTGAATACCACTGGGGTGGTGGTGTCTTGTCCATGATAGGAGCTTGGAGGGGCCAGGCTTTCTTATTCCGGTGGGTAGGGTGAGGATGGGGGTTACGGCGTACAGGGGGCTTAGGGATCAAGGCTGGCTTTTCCCAGTGGTGTGATTACAGGCCAGCCACTTGCCTCTCTAGAGCCTCAGTTGTTTCACCTGTAAAATGGGGCCAGTCACAGCCTCTCCCTGGTGGGGTTGCTGTGAGGGCTCCGTGAGGTGGGAATGGGAAGACTGAGCACATGCCAGGCTCAGAGGGGTGGTCAGTGATCAGCTGCTGTGGAGAGACAGAAAGAGGAGGGGGAAGGGAAACAGGAAAGGGGAGAGGAGTTGGGCACGGGTGGGGAGGACACATTCTGGGTAATGATCCAGGGGATTGTGCCCCCAGCTCACTGAATAACTTTGGGCAAGTTTCTTTGTCCTCTTGCTTCAGTTTCCAAATTGGTTAGTGAAAGAGAACAAAAATTGACAAGGTCATAGGAGGCGGCTGGTTGCTCAAGCCCATGGGCCATGTCACCCCTCAGCCTTAGCCTGCTCCCCTGGGGTCCATAAAGAGCGGACGCCACTTACTGGGCACCTCCTGGGTGCTGGGCCTTCATGCAAGCACCACATGTGAGTTAAGTCCCGTGCTGTGCTCACCGACCGCATGAGGTAGGCCTAGGTTAAGCCCATTTTCCAGCCAAGAAAACTGAGGTCCTATAGCCAAGAAGTGGTGGGCCGTTGGGAATTCTGAGGTCAGATTTCCAAGCCTGGAAGCTTCACTATTAGCCTAGCTGCCTCCCTTCCGACAATCAGAAAAGCAGCTGCTTGGCTCCCAGGGCTCCCAGCCCACGTGAGCGTGAGGTCCCGCTGACACCGTCTGGCTCAAGGAGAGGCTCACTGTGAGCTCGCCCCTGCCCACCCCCCTGACATTTGCTGATATGGAGACCTGGCACATGTCATGGAACCCTACACTGTAAGTGCCACCAGGACAGGGGCTGCAGCTATCTTGGTCACCATTGTTTCCCCTCACCTGGCACAGTGCCTGGTACAAAGTGGGCACTTGGGGGGAATGTTGAGGGGTTGATGAGTGCTTGTTTTTTCTCTCCCCTCTGCCATACCTAGCCAAGTGCCTTATATGTGGTAGGTGCTCATCCCGTAGAAATGCCCCATCTTAGAGCAAGAAGGTGTTTAGAAACTCTATAACGAACCCAGCCCCATTTTACAGATGGTGACTGTCTCAGCCAGCCAGCTGCTGTAAAGAATATCATAGACTGAGCGGCTTACACAACATGCATGCATTTCTCACAGTTCTGGAGGCTGGGAAGTCCAAGATCAAGGTGCCGGCAGATGATGGTGTTTGCGGAAGGTCCACTTCCTGGTTTGTGGACAGCTCCTGTGTCCTCATGTGTCTGGTCCCATTCGTGGGGGCTCCACCTCATGGCCTAATTGCTCCCCAGAGGCTCCCCCTCCTAACAGCCTTGCATTAGGAATTAGAGCTTCAACACATGGATTTTTTGGGACACGAACATACATTTAGTCTACAGCGGGGGCCCTGAGGCCCTGAGGGGAGAGTGACGCACCCAAGGATCACCCAAGTGATGCACAGCCAGTCCATGTGGAGCCAGGCCTGGAACCCAGGTCCAGGGCTCTCCCTTCCTCCTGTGGTGGGTCGATGCCTTGCACAGTGAGGTCTGGTCACCCTTCTCTCCCAGCTTCTGGTGGCTTCAGGCACTCCGTGGCTTGTAGAAGGCCTTCTCCTGCTGTGCATGTCTCTCTGAGTCCAAATTTGCCCTTGTTATAAAGACACAGGTCCCACCCCTGTGGGTGGGACGAGGACCCACCCACATGGTCTCATCTTAACTTGATCATCTTCAAAGACCCTACTTCCAAATACGATCACATTACAGGTAGCCAGGGTCAGGACTTCCACATCACTTTTTGGGGACACAAATTAACCCATAATGACACATACATTGTACAGTGTTTTTTGAGCTCGGCCTGTATGCCTGGCACATGGTATCCCAAGTGCAAGGGAGAGACATGTGGATGGAGAAACAATAGGGCAGGTGAGATTCACCTCTGGACCTGCAGGGGGCGCAGCAAGGAGTGGAGCTTGGAGAGGCGATGGAGCTGATGGTGCATGGGTATTGAGTGCGGGGTGGGGGGGTTGGACTGGACCAACCCCTGAACCACTGAACCGCTACGACATTCTCAGGAGTAAACAGCATTCTCAGGTTGATGAGCTGAAGGGCTGTGGGAGCAATGTTTGTTTGTCTTGTTTGTTTAGAGTGGGAAGTCTGTGTTTTAGAACTCAACTCATCACCATCCTTCGTTTTACTGGGGAAGCATTGGAGGCTCTGAGTGGGGAAGTGACTCTCCCAGGGCCATGCAGCCAGCAAGGGCCAGAAGGGACACCAGGAGGTGGCTCTTCTTGCTTCCAAGTCTTGAGAGTGCCTGGCCAGGTCTGCAGTTAGAAAATGCTCTTTACTGGTGGCCGTAGAAGCCATGGGCCTGGTTTCACTCATCCACATATCAGGGGGTTAGTGAATTTGCAACCAGTTTTCAGGGATTTCAAATTGAATTTCTAGGTAGGTTCCATTGAGACAGAGAAATGATTCCCAGTTCCCATGATTATCCTATAAGGGACTGGGCCAAATGCTCATTCATCCAGTGAGTGTTTACTGACCACCTATTGTGTGCCAGGCCTCTGAGGGGAGGGGTAGGGATTCAGAGACTTAAAAATGAAAGCTCTCTTGGAACCCCAAAGTACTCTTGCTGCCTCGGCCTATGGAACTCAGGGTCGAACGGGGCAGATGGTCTCTCCGGTGGATAATCAGAATCCAGGAAGGATGACTGGGGCCAGACTAGGGGGCCCTAGGGAAGTGGCTCCGTAGCCTGGGAGGCAGGGAAGGCTTTCTGAAGGAGGTAATATCTGAGCTGAGTCTGGAGAAAAAAGTTGGAATTCCCCAAGTGGGGGAGGGGAACAAGTGGGCATTCCAGGTGGGTGAAATGGCGTGAGGAAAGGCTCGGAAGTACATGGTCCTACAGAAAGCATTACAGACACTTGGCTGTGAGGCTGGAGAAGTGCGGGGAGGGCAGGGGGAGAGATTAGCAAAAGCCCTGGAAGCCATGGAAAGGAACGTGGGCTTTATCCAGCAGGTAACAGCCATCTCTAGAAGGCTTTAGAGCAGAAGACTGACCTAGCAATATTGGCCTTTTTTTTTTTTTTTTTTTGAGAGAGATCCTTCTGGTTACCGTGAAGGGAACAAGGCTGGCGAAAATGGCAGCAGTTGTGCAAATGCAGGATATTAGTATCGATAATCATTGTTACATACATTGCTTATTGTGCACCATTCTGTGCACTGTTCTAAGCACCTACCTGTTCTAACTTATTCAATCTCCAAACATCTCTGTGGGCTGAAATGCATGTAAAGTTCTTAGTCTGGGGCCTGGCATGTTGTGAGTCTCAACCAATTATCTACACGGTGTTCGCAGTCTATAGGCACTTTTTGCCCCATCCGTAGCTGAGGATTGAGGTTCAGACATTGAGTAACTTGCAGTGTTGGATGTTGGGTCGCTGAGATCCTTGGGAAGGAAGGATTCTTTAACTGCCAGAAGTGGGGTCTTCTTCGGGGGCTGCCTCACCCAATGATACTCCCTTTTGGGGGCAGCCTGCATCCAGTGACGGATGGATGCAGGAAAATAAACGCCTGACTCCTTGCCCCACCTTGAGACAGCTCTGAGGGGCCACTGTAGCTTCAGAGCCCCTGGAGGGTCCACTTAGACCTGCGTTGGACCTCCATCACAGCCCCAGTTCTCCCTCTACTCTGACCTGCTTCCTACTCTTCTCTTCCATGGGCTTTGATTCCAGGAGCACCTCCTGCATGCTAGATTCAGTCTTATGGAGTCTGCTTACTGGGGGCTGACCTGTGACCCTTGTCCAAGGGAGCACAACCAGTAGAGCCAGTGCATGAGTCAGGTTCATCCAGAGAAACAGAACCAATAGGACATATATAGATATATTGATAGACAGAAAGAGATGTATTATGAGGGACTGGCTGACATGGTTGTGGAGGCTGAGAAGTCCCTGTATCTGCTGTCTTCAGGCTGGAGGTCCAGGAGAGCTGACAGTGTAGTTCCTGTGCAAACCTGAAGAACTAAGAACCAGGGGAGGCAATGATGTAAGACCTGGTCCAAGTCTGAAGTCCAGGCACCACAGGTGCCAATACCCACGAGCAGGATAAGATGGATGTCCAGCTCAGGCAGAGATCAAGCGAGAGAAAGAGAGCAAGCAAATTCACCCTGGGCTGGATTATGCCCGCGGGCATTGGGGCAGGCCGTGTTCTTTATTCCGTCTATCGATTCAAGTGCCTGTCTATTCCAGAAACACCCTCACAGATACAACCAGGAATAATGTTTTACCAGCTATCTGGGCCTCCCTTAGCCTTGTCAAGCTGACATGTAAACGTAACCACCAGAGCCAGAAAATAAACCTTGACTCATTTGGTTTCAGAGCCTCTGTTCTGCCCTCACGGCACAGTACCTCGATGGAGTCCCTTTGGCTCTCTGAACTTTGGTTTCCTCATTTACCAGCTGAGGGTGTGTTGGTCCCTGTCTTAGTCAGCTCAGGCTGCCATACCAAAATAGCACAGACTGGGGGCTTACACAACAGACATTCATTTTCTCATAGTTCTGGAGGCTGGAAATCCAAGATCAAGGTGCCAGCAGGCTCTCTTCTTGGACTGCAGACGGCTGCCTTATCGCTGCATGCTTATGAGTCCTCTTCTTTGCGTGCACACAGGGACAGAGAAGGGAGGAGAGCTCTCGGGTGTTTCCTCATAGGAAGACAGTAATCCTATCAGATCAGATACCTCTACTACATCCTTAGAGGCCCCAGCTCCCAGTACAGCCATGCTGGGGCTGGGGCTTCACTGTGCGCATCTTGGAGGGACACAAACATTCTGTCCGTATGAGTCTGCTTAGTCCAGTTAAGTCCACGCAGAGGTAACAAACATCTCCAGAAATCACTGTGGCTGCCCAAGATGCGGGGAGCGGGGGGTGACTTGTTCTGCTTTGCCCAGGATTTTAAGTGCTGAAAGTCCTGCATTCTAAGAAATCCCTCAGTGACAGATAAATTGAGGCCATTTGCTTGGGACTGTCCTGGTTTTAAAACTGCAACCCCCTCAGGCCTTGGGAAACTAGGACAGTTAGTCACCCTTAAAAAAATATAAAGGTTTATTTTCCTGTCACGTTGCATGTCCCTTACTTACACTTCCATCATGTACATCACATTCCACATTGGCTGCTGTGTTGCTTCCAGTGGTTTTTACCTGTGACTCAGGTCACCAGGGCAGTCTCTTTCTAGCAGAGAGCTGTTCCTGAGACAGAGAAAAAAGACACATGGAAAAGCATGCACTGTCTTTTAAAGATTCTGCCCCAAAGTGACCGGTCACTTCTGCTCTCCTTTCATTGGCCAGAACAAGTCACATGACCTTGAAGCCCAGCATGGAGCAGGATGGTGTATAATCATTCCTCCAGGAGGGGGCACCTCTGGGAAAGGATCTCAGGTATTTGGACCCTGCCTGGAGGAGGTGATCTAAAACATCTTGGGTCACGGCTAACTGCTTCTTTCCAGAGCTGGGGACCTTCTCTCTATGCCTGCAATGCTCTGCCGTGCTAATGATTTGAAACAGTGGCTAATTTGACAAGCCAATTGGAGTCCACATGATTGCATTTGACTTTCTGACTAATGACAAGAGATGAACTCCCTTTTCTTAGTGCAACTTACAGTTGGATAGCCTTGGGCCATCACCCGAGCCCAGCGTTCAAAATGTTGCCTTGTAAATTGTCTAATAAAGTAATAAAGGAAGGGACTTGCTAAATGATTTGTCTTTTAACCATTGTAATGGGATTTTTTGGTAACATTGTTTTATGTTAGAATGCAAAAATTATCACACATAATTAGAATCATTTCAATTCAAGTCTCTGCCAGGCCTGTGACACATTCCTGCAACTTGTGCCACGTGGAGCAAGTCAGCTCGTAAAACCTCATCAAATAAAAATGTAAAATGCAGTCAGATCTGGAGTGCTGCTGCATAGGCTGGAGGGAAAGACTGCTCAGGCCAGCTTTGGAGGGAGCAGAAAGATCGAGGGAAGAGGAGGAAAGAGATGACAGAGAGGTGAGAAGAGAAAAGACCATTGTGTCCATGCAGGTGCATTAGGGCTGCTTCCCACCAGGGCAGTCCAAGCCCAGACTGGCCGCGGACCAAACGCGAGGCTCTCAGTCGTTGCCCCTTCCTCCCCACTCAGATCCAACCTCTGTGCCTCCAGGTTTCATTTCATTCAGGCCGGCCAGATCCCTGCCGGTGCATCTTCTTAATATTTAATCCTCATCATGCAGACCCATATATGGATCTATCTACCCACCAAAGCTGCAGCATAAATGTTTAACCAGAAGAGCACACAGCAACTCAGATCATCTTAGCTTTTCCGGGGGTGCAAGGACAGGCTGGCCATCTCACTCTGGGGAGAGGACATGGATGGAGAAAAATGTCCAGGGCAGGCCTTGGGGGTGGGGGTTAGCAAAATGGTGCTTTGTTCCATGGGCTTGAATGAGGAACTGCTTGCCTGTCACTGGAGCGCCAAGGTGGAGTGAAGGATGCCTCCGTCTCCGTGCTGGTGGGAGTGCAGGTCATTTAAATGTCCTGTCATGTCCCAATGCACTTCTGACGGCCCGATGGTCTTAACTGGGGCCTGGGATCTAGTTTCAGGCAGGAGGGCGGTCTGCCCAGGCTGGGAGGTGGGAGTGGCATTACAAGATCGCTTTGGAACGAGTGACGTGCTGTAGAATAATCACACTGTAAATGGAAAGCGATGCCATCAGGGAATGGCAACACCACTCATGAATATTCTGGGCACTTGTACCCACAGCCAGCGCCAGGCCCGGCTCCTGATTCATCAATATTACAAATTGGCACGGTGGCAAACAGGCTGTTAGCAACTTTAATATTTGCTCCAAGCCCAAGGAATTACAATGGAAGTACTTCCCGGGGATACCTTGTGAGAACGCAGGGCAATACCTTCTTCTGTGGTCAGGGAGCATGGGATTGGGCCTTAGGAGCTCTGGGTTCAAAACCCAAGTGCTCCACTAAAGTGCTATGCAACCTTGGGCAAGGCCTGAGCAGCCCCCTGCCCTTTAGGGAGAGTGAGAAGAAAGAACTATGTGTGTGCAACCTCACTGCAGCAATTCTGCAGAGGAGACATGGTTGGCCCCACTTTACAGATGAGGAGAGTGAAAGCTCAGGCCAGGGACAGTGGCTGCCTGCCTAGGGGGCGATGGTGCTGATACTGGAGCCTGGTTGGAGGGCATGCAGGCAGTGACAGCCCTGCTGGAGGGGTACTATGAGAAAAAGACAATTACCAAGCTGGGGGCAAACCAGAGCAGGAATTCTGCTGGCCAGGGAGTTAGGAAACTATAGTTTCCAGGCCTCTAGCTTGTGTGAGAGAGGGCAGCACGTGGAAGACAGCATCGATGGTGCTGCAGTACTGATGATCGGGCTCACTGTCCAGTGTTCGCTTCGCCTCCCCAGTGACCTCCCAACTGGGCTTGGCAGCCCCAGGGAATGTGAGGTCTACCAAAGGGGGCAATAATGAGGTGCACAGAAAGACCTCAAACTCACTTCCCACTTTCAACCTGAGCAACGCTGTCCATTGGATTTTATTTTGAAAAATATTCCACAGGCACAAAGTTTCATGGTCACTGTATAACAATGCATTGGTTGAAAAATGGTAAAGAAAAAATCACTCTGACACTCGTTAACATGGCAAGGAAACTTTATTCAGGGCTGCTGCAATAGGGGAGAGAGAAAAAACGGGTGGGACCTTACAGGCAAGGAGCAGGTTGAGGGTGAGAGTGGGAGAGGGAACATCACTGAGAGATAACATCGAGGGTAGGGGCAGTGCTTGCTGCTGACTTAATAGGGTTCTTGGTAAGGCAGGCCAGGGTGCCAGACAGCAAAAGCAGGGGTGGGGGGATTCTCTCTAGACTGACTTAGCAGGATTCTTTCTACAACTGGGTGATGCAGACCCAGCAAGACCGGGGCCAAGGTCCAGGCCTAATCAAGGGGAGGGGAAAATCTTTGCCAAGAGGTCAGTGTAGCGTCAGGAAAAAGACTGCAGAGATCCCCTGGTGGGATTCTAGGAACCAGAGGAGTCAGAGACATCTCATCTCGTCTTCTCTCTTTCCAGATCCCGAGTGCAAGCCTTGCCCCTCCCGAGCCCACAGCCCTCCTGCATAACAGTGCGTGCAGATAGCTGCCCGAGGGTAGAGCAGGCCCAGCATGCCAAACTTCCACTGCGGCTCAGCTGGGATCTATAGTTCCGTGGTTTTCTATGATTCGATGGTTTTAATATTCTTTGATTCCTCAGCACTCTATCCTCGACTTCTATAGCCCTTTGATTTTGCATTTCTTTGATTCTAGACATGATGATCCTGGGATGTGCACTTTCTGGCTCAATTATTCCAAGAAAGTTTTTGTTTCTTTTCTTTTTTTGAAATCAGTGCATCCAAACGCCTCTTGTGAGACACTGGTTGGTCCAGAGTCAGGGCATCAATGGTAGGAGAGTGCTGGGGACGATGCTGGCTGGGGTGCAGTCTCACGTACTGCCTGAGTCCAAGGTCAAAACCAGAGTAGCCACACCTGCCATCAGGTATGAGGGACCAGTGTGTGGCCAGAAGAGTGAGACAATGCCAGATGGTTAAGGGCTGGATGCATGAAGGATGAAGTGGGTGATGATAAGCAAAGATGGAGATGAAGCAAACATCGTATGTTTGATGTGAGAGACCACCAATAATAACAGTGAATGCTGAATTAGGATAAGCTGGGCTACTCTAGTGAACCCCTCCAACATGATAAGCAAAGTTTTTTGTTTTTTTTTTCCTCCCTGTGAAGTTCTCTGTGGCCAGGGCAGCTGTGCTCCATACGGTCAGTGATCCAGGCTCCTGCGTCTCAGCACGAGGCTGCCTCATGTGCAGGGGACCAGAGGGAGCGTTAATTGCCTCCCCTTGGAAGTGATGCTCATCACTTCCACCCACAGAACCAGTCACGTGAGCCCACCTACACGGAAGGCGGAGGGCAGTTTTTGGTGTGTTCAGGACAGATGAGCATTTGGTGAACACACGGCACCATTTCTACTACGAGTACCATTTCTTTGTCTTTTTTTAGTAGTTACCATAAGACCATTACTCTACATCAATTATTTAAATCATTTGAAGATCCTTACGGATGAGGAAACCAGAGAGATTAAAGAACTTGCCTGAAGTCATATGAACAATGGCAGACCCAACATCTGGACTCAGGTTTGCACGCCTCTGAGCTCTGCCCTTCACCCCTTTGGCAGTGGCCCCTCGGATTCTGGGGAACCTGGCGGGGTGACTACCTTCACCCTCAAACCTCAGTGCACGAACCGCTGCCTGCTTGCCCGTGGCTGCCAGACCCACGAGACGAAACGCCCTCAGTTGCCTTGGGGGCCCCCCATCATGGATGTGACACCTTGCAAAAGGCCATTCGTGGTTCCTGACAACCTTTTCACTGAGGCAAGAAATATGGCAAGCATTCTGTGACCTTCAGTTTTCTTCCATGTCTCATCTGTTCTTTGTTAGGAGCTCAAACTAAGAACTTCCTAGTGTTGTTTTCAAGTTCAGAAGCTGGCACTCCTTGGAGAGGTTCTTTGTTGGACGAGGGTGCAATGGATCCCTCTGATTTCTTCCCCTCCTGCTGCTCTGTCTGTAAGTCCACCTGTTTCTCTTTCTCTCCAGCTCTGACCCTCCTCACCTGAAAGGTCGGACTCACTTGTGGGTGAAGCAAGAGGCCACCTGGTGTGTGATTTCAGGGACTTTCTATTGGTCTCTCTCCCACTGGTGGCTGGGCCTAAAATCCCACCTTTACCTTAAGAGAATTCTTATTTCTTGTCAAGAAGCCTGAGACCTGCGACCATGCCCCAGGAGTATATCTGTTCAGCAGTGAGGAAAAAGCCTTGAAGGAAGCAGATTTCAGAGAGGAAAGAAGGCAGAGGACAGAGGCCAGAGCGCTTACTTGGGGTGGAGCCCCACATAGGCCACTAACCTGGATGTGGACCTAGCAAGCCATCAAACCTCTGATCCTGCTTATTTTTTTTTTATCCTTACCCGAGGATATGTTTATTGATTTTGGAGAGAGAGGAAGGGAAAGGAGGGGAGAGGGAGGGGAAGAGAGAGAGAGAAACATGGATTGGTTGCTTCCCACATGCGCTGTGCCCTCACCGGGGATCAAACCTGAAACCTAGGTATGCACTCCGACCGGGAATCAAACCCACGACCTTTCAGTGTAGGGGATGAGGCTCCAGCCAACGGAGCCACCCGACCAGGGCTGATCCTGTTTCTTCATCTATGAATGGGGATCTACCGGATATTTCTTCCAGGGTCATAGTGAAAACTGACAGAAATGAAAAAGATGACTTACATTGACATAACGCTTTACCCCGGCAGGAAAAAATTTTAAAATATTGACTGAGGTTCTCTCTTTTTGTCTTTTTTCTTTTTAAAGTCCTGTGCCTTTATTTACATTCTGTGGCCATGTCTGCAGGCAGCAGGCAAACCTTGTGGCATTTTTTTTTTTTTTTGCCTCAGGGAAAGGATGACACAGCAGAACACAGATAAGGAAGAAGTTGAATTCCTGGCTTTTGAATTTTAAAAGCCAGCCAAGGACTGGGCCTATGACAAAAGATTTGGAAGGACATCAGAGCAGGGCATCGGAGTCTCCAAGACTAGAAAGTGCTCCCTGGGCTGTGGAGCCAGAGTTGGCGAGAAGTGAAGGCAACGTGGACGCTGGAGCATCCTGAGAGAGGGCAGCGAGAGCGTGTGAGGTCAGGAGGAAGGAGGGTGTCTACAGTGTGTGTGCCTGGGGCCACAGGTGAGCCAGGATGGCTCCGCAGAAGCCAGTGGGATGAATATACCACCAAGAACCAGGTGACCCCTCTTCCTCATACCCTCGGGGTGGCTGGTGTCCAAGACGCCCCCAGCGAGCCCCCTGGACTCTATGTTCTGCTGCATTCTCCCCCGCGTTCCCTCAGGCATGTCTGGGGGTTCCATGTTGCACAGTAGGGCGATGGGTGACCTCTGAGGAGAGGTCATAAATGGCTTTGCAGCTTCTACCTCGTTCTTTTAGATCCTCGGCTCTGAGGGAAGCCACGCTGGGAGGATGTCTGAGCCGATCATGGGTGAAGCCCATTAACGGTGCGGCACCCAATTAGAACGTGTATGTGGGGTGGGGGTGGGGGTGAGGTGGGGAGGTTTTCCTCGTGTCACCAATTGTGATGCAGCTGGGTGTCCAATTCAACTCCAGTCCGACACTCTCTGCCTGGAGATAGCATCAGGTCCCGCAGGGTAAGGGGTCAGTCCTGCCCCCTGCCCCTACCTCTCCCAGTTCAGATGCCAGTCACAGGTCCAGGTTGTCCCCTGGGCTTCTGACCAACAGGCTGTAGATTGGGGGTTCCTGTGACCCCATCCTTTGGCTTGATTGGTTTGCTTGAGCAGCTCACAGAGCTCAGGAAACCCATTTACTTACGAGATCACAGGACAAGGTAGGGAGACAGGGTATACCACCCTCCCCGAATCACCACGTGTTCACCCTCCCAGAAGCTCTCCCAGTGGTGCCCTTTTGGATTTTTACTGAGGCTTTATGACTTAGTCATAATTGATTAAACCATTGGCCATTGGCAAGTGATTCAACCTCCAGCCACTCCCCCTTCCTCAGAGGTCAGGGGGATGGGACTGAAAATTCCGACCTTCTGATCCTGTGCTTGGTTCTTCTGGCAACCAGCCCCATCCTTAGGTAGGGTCCAAAAGTCATCTCGTTAACATAATAAAAGACACCTTTATCATTCTCATCACTTAGAAGATGCCAAGTGTTTTAGAAGCTCTGTGCCAGAAATGGATGAAGACCGAATTATGTCTCTTATGACATCGCACCCCTGTAGAAAGACTCGAGGCCCCTGGAGAACAGGCAGCACTAACTTGCCAGGCAGGCAGGGAGGGAGCCACTTTGGAGTGGGAGCCTTCAGCCCCAGTCAAGCCTTCAGATGAGCCTGCAGCCCCAGCTGGTGCCTGCCTCCGCGTCCTGAGAGACCCGGAGCCACACCACCCAGCTAACTCCCCGGGAATTTCTGACCTAGAGAGACCACATGGCTTAGGACACGCTTATTGTCATTTTAATCTACTACATTTTAGGATTGTTTTAAGGCCATATTGATCACCAATACACTTAAGCTGGCCCACTGTAATCTCTCCAGAATTTAGGCATGGCCCTGGAGAAAGAGGGCATTTGACCCTAAGTGGACTGTGATGGCGTTTCTGCCACCTGGCGGAACACGGGCTTATACAGAAATGGTACTCCTTTACAGACAAGTAAAGTTCTATATCTACACCGCCTGGGTTTCTAGAATACCTGTGTTGGGGTGACCCATTCCCAGGGGCTTCCGTAGGTAACTTTGGGACTGTGGGGGTCTGAGGAAGCCAGGACAAAAGCCACTAGATTTTTAGGACAAGAATGCCCGATTCCCTGAATGGGCGAACAGAGCACCTGAAGGTGTGTAATTCCTCGGTTCTAGGATTTGGGGACCACTCGGCCTGTGCATGTCGCTTCTCTGGGCTCCCTTCGGCTCCTCGCTGCTCCCCATCCTGTGAGCACACACCAGAGCTCTGCTTGCCACCCACGCCCTTCTATTTGTCTTGTTAGGGAACCCCTGTGTTAAAGAGACCATTACAAGAAGAGGGAAAGATCAACTGCCTGAAGCCGCAAGGCCCGGGAGGAAAGGGGAGAGCAGGTGATGGGAAACAGGCTTGTGATTAGAGGGTAGGGGTGGCACAGGAGCCTAGCGGGCAACACTCTCCACTGGAGATGTTGAAATGCTCGAAAATCCTCTTCCTTTGGTGAATGGAGTTACCAAAATGTGTTTTTTTCCTTTTTGCACATGGCGATGACCCTGGGAGAGGGGTCAAGGGCATGGCTTTCAGACTCAGGCAGAACTCAGCTCTGTGCCTTTCTAGCTGCTTTCTGACCTCAGGCAAGCCCTGAACCTCTCGGACCCTCTGTTTCCTCATCTAGAAGGAGGGATAAAGAGAAGTCTGTAAAAACAGCCCTGCGTCTCTCCCTCTCTTTGTTTCACGTCCTGTGCAATGTGACTTTATACCTCCTCCCTTCTCAAGGTGAGGTCTTTTTTCCACCCCTTGATTCCGGGCTGTCCATGTGACTTATTCTGGCCATTAGAAAGTGGTGAAAGTGATGGTATATCCGTCTCAAGCCTAGGTGTCAAGAGGCTTTGTTCACTCTGTTCTCTGGCTCCCATAAGAAGCAGCTTGGGCCAGCTATTGGAGGAGGAGAGGCCACATGAAACAGACATGCGTTGTCCCAGCTGAGGCAGTTCTAAAACACCTGGCACCCAGGTGACTACGGATGCATAAGTGAGCCAGCTGACACATAGACTCATGGGTAACAAGGGATAAATGCATATTGTTTTCAGCCACTAGGTTTGGGGTTGGCTTGTTACACAGCAATAGCTAACAGATATACGTCTATCTTAAAGAGCTGCTATGAGGAGCAAGTGTGATAATAGCTCCCACCGACTGCGTGCTGGCTGCCTGTCTCCATGCTCACAGTTGGCATGCGTTGTCTCAGACACTTGCACAGAGAAAAGCTGCAGGTAGCATTCTGGGGCAGGGCACCGTACTGCCTTATGCCAGAGCCTGGCACATAGCACTTGCATGACACATGCTCCTTGGATGCTGCTGCTGTGGGGTCTCCTGACAGAGGCCTCTGCTTTCGTTGTGGGGTCTAAACTTTGTAACCTCTGCGTCTGGAGACCTCAGTGAGTGCACAGCTGTGGGAGGACTAGGACGCAGCATCTATAGGGGTGAGGGGGTCACAGGGAATGGAGTTGGGTTGGGGAGCAGATATGGCTTCGTATTCCCCCCCTCACTAGTGCGGTCCCTAGGCCGGCATCGTTGGCATCCCTGTGGCCTCTGTTAGAAATGCAGACTCTCAGGCCCAACCTTGGCCCATGAACCTGAGTCTGTACCTAACAAGTCTCCCAGGGACTCCTGTGATGGTAGAGTTTGTCTAGACGCTCCTTCATCCCTCCCTGTGCTGAGGGACAGTGTTTCTCTTTCTGTTTAAGTTCCAATCTGTTGCAGAATGACCCTTGTAAAATAGGAATTTCAGAAAAATTAAATGAAAAATGAAATACACATGAAATCTAAGCCCTTGCATCTTTTTATGACTAGAGTGAATAAATATAAAATTGTTGTCCGTCAAATTACTACAAAAGTTTCAAATTACTCTTTCTTTGTGCCTACCTCATTGTGGACAGGTGACAGCTTGCGACCTGGCCTGGGCTGGGGACCACACATGCACAGCAGGATTCTGGAGGTAATAATGATAAGGATACTAATGCAATGTAACCACACGTGGCTGCAGGCTGGACGTTGGCTGCTGGAATGGATTTACAAGCCTCTGTACTTTGGAATCCTCTCAGCATCCTCTTGGGCGAATAAATGTCTTTATCTCCACTTTCCAGATGAGCCAGTTGAGACCCAGAGAGGCTGGGATTTGCTCAAGGTCACACAGCATATACATTTAATAACCAGCACTCATTCGTTTAGCCCCTCTAAGGAAGAAGGAGGGACAGGGAGTCTCCACTAGTGAGAGGCACAAGGGCATTGTCCCCTGTGCCCTGTGTGAGTGGCAGCTGTCAAAAAGCCAGGCACGGAGGGCCCGCCTTCTTGAAATCTACCAAGCTGTCTGCTAGCCCGGGGCTGGGAAGATCTCACATCTGGCTCTTGGGGGTCGCCCGCAGGAAAGGAGTCCAGGCCCTGGCACCACCCTGGCCTGCTGGGCTGCCAGGGGTGCGGGGCAAAGCCCGCTGGCAGACAGCCCCCTTTCTCTTGCTTTCTCTTTCCCCCGGAGCCATGGGGCCGGCAGAGAGGCGAGGCGGGTCTGGCAGGCTGGGTGATAGCTAGTTATCGACAGGTTGATGGCTGCCACAGAAGACTGCCCGAGGACATGGAGACGGAGCCACTTCTGAGGCCTGCTGCTCCGAAGAGCTGGCTGCCAGCGTCGCTGCCCAGGGCTCGGCGCTTCCCCTCACCATCTCATTAATCCTGATTTACAGAAAAAGGCAGCAGGCAGGGCTCTCTTAACAGGCCGAGCAGGCGACTGATTTGCCTTCACTGAAGACAATAGTGCCCAGGAGACCTGGCACTGCTGAATTATTCAAATCAGCCGAGGCAGGGAAATCTGAGGACAAAGAGCGGCGGGGTCCCTGGTCCCCAGACAACCCTCCTTGCCGGGCCCCGGGTGGTGGTACCCAGCAGCTTGGGGTGACCGACTCGGGTCCCCTCGGCAGGGCTGTGGGCTGCTCCTGGCCACCTCCCCTCCCTGGGTGGAAGTCGGAATGGGTGTTGATCATGTCTAAGCACCTTAGAGCTCTAGTAATGGATCCAAAATGACATTTCCCACCTGCTGGTCCCGGGAGGGGTATTGTGACAAGGACTTCTGGATGAACGTATGAAGGGGCAGGGGAGGGTGAGGGCAGCAGGAGGTGGCTGTTCTATCAAGGGGTGTGTGTGTGTGTGTGTGTGTGTGCGTGTGCGCCCATGTGGTTCCAAGAATCGGAGGACAGAGGGTGAACCCAGGCTTTGGCAAACCCCGGTTTCTGCTCCTGGGAAAAAGACGTAATGAATAGGCAGTTCCCCTATTTAGAGATTTACAGAGATTCAGGAGCAAAGATGCTCAGACTTGGCATGGACACTGGGGGAGGAGGGAGCGTGCCACTGCATGGTGCTTTCCCAGCGGGGAGGGACACTGCTGAGTGCAGGAGGGGTAAGCTGAGGCTCAGAGAGGGGCAGGGACTTGTCCAAGGTCTCCAGTTAGTTTTAATTCCAAACTGAGATATATGTCATGACTTGCAGTCAGGGGCCCTTTTATGGAGCACAGAGAGTGAGCCAGGCTCTGAGTTAAGGACTGTGTGATATCTTCTTCCTGCTGACCTCAGGGTAATCCCATGAGGCTGCTGCAACCAGCATCCCCATTTTCCTGATGAGGAAACTGAGGCTAAGAGAGATTCAACCACCAGGCAGGCTAGAAAAAGACAGGTCTGAAATCAGAAAGGTGGTCAGTCTGTCCAATGCTGGGCCCTTAATTGCTATGCTTCCGTGAAAAGTAAGAGGCACCAGGATTCTGGCCTGCTTCAAAATATTTCTCTTCACACCCTGGCTGGGTGGCTCAGTTGGTTGGACTGTCATTCTGTGCACCAAAAATGTTACAGTTTCGATTTCTGATCAGGGCACATACATAGGTTGAGGGTTCGATCCCCGGTCAGGCTGCATACAGGAGGTAACCGATGTTTCTCATACAAATGTTTCTCTTTCTCTTGCTCTCCCCCTTCCTCTCTCTAAAAGCAATAAACATACCCTTGGGTGAGGATTAAAAAAATTATTCCACCTCAGCAAGGCTGAAGTGCCCGCACTATCTCCTCATGATGGATCCCATGTGTTAAGCCCCACCACCTACCTGTTGTCACCCATGGGGAGGGGCGGATAAAGAGTTTAACCCTTCTCAGAAAGACTGACTTTACAGTATCTGCAAGGATCCACCCTGAACCCAGGGAAACCTTCTGAGGTGGGGGTCTCTCAATGACGGAAAGAGTTTTATTAATGGAGGGGCTCAGAATCTCTGAGCACAAAGTCTGCCTCTGGGCAGCCAGTGGTTTCTGGGGAAACCACTCCCCTGCTTCTGGGGAGGTGGCCAGGAGGCTGGGGAAGCCAGTGGTTTCTTCTGGATAGATCTGACTGCCACCAGGATGACTTCCTCTAAGGGAAGCAGGAGCTGGGTGTGTGGGGAAGGGCCACACCGACCACATGTGTAGGAGGGAGGCAGTCTCGGGTGGGTATATAAATAACAGCCTCTGCTTTTCTGCATCACTCAGGTAGCAACGACCATAGTGATAATAATACTGGGAGCCAGAACAACTGCCTCACGGAGAGTTCGCCTCGTGCTAAGCCCTTTCTGTAAACGCAGAAGGTCATTTAATCCTCAAGGCCATTTCCTGAGAGTGGTGCCTGTGAGGTTAGTACCATGCTCATTTCACAAGGGAAGAAACCCAGGCTCAGAAGGGAAGCTGTTCACCCAGCATCCTGCTGCTGGGTTGGGACGCAGCTGCGATTTGAACTCGGGGCTTTGCCATAGCAGCATGTGGCCTCGAGGATGTGCTTACACATCCCTTTTCTGTCCAGCTTGAAGTCCCGCTACCAGAGCGGACCTCTTTCTCCCTCTCCACGGCACCCCCATTCGCAGGGCTATGACCTACTTGCTGGAGTCCCCAGAAGAAGCCTTAATGCTTTGACGCAGCTCAAACGTACCTTTGTAATTCTGCCTTTACAAACTGTCCCTTTTATGAGAAAACCTGTGTTTCCCAGGGAAGCTGAGCTGGCTCAGCCCCCAGATCAGTTCCACTTTGGAATAACCAGCATCTGAATTAGCATTTGCTAAGTGCACTAGGGGCCTCCCAGGATCTGCACCCCCTGCGGAAAAACCAAACTAAGAGAGATTTATCTCCTGGGTCAGATAAAGGTGACTAAATGCAAACTGGCCGATTCCTTTCGGCAAACAGTTCCCTGGGGAGGGCTCCTACAAGGAGGAGAAGAGCCAATCGATCAGGGAAATGCTTTGAGGTGACTTACAGGGGAGACTTAAAGGAAAAAGCCCTCATGTTTTTACAGCCTCCAGCGACTCATTCAGCCGGTAAAATTCCCTGACCAGCCCCGCTGGGGAGCAAGGAGGCAGGGGGTGCAGCCCTCCCGTTCACCAGGCAGGCAAAGGGGAAACTCTGCAAAGGTCAACCTCTGAGACCTCCAGCTGTGTTCTTCATTCATCTTCCAAGCATCTATTGAGCGCCTACTGTGTGCCTGCTCAGCACTTCCTTCCCTCTGTTTCTCCCCAGTGCTCTCCCCAAGAGCTCCAGCTCTTGGCTTCCACACTCACAAGACCTTCCTTATGACCAGGAACAGTCAGTGGGTCTGCAAGACTGCTTTCCCTTAGATTCTCCATGTTGCCCCTCCCTCATTTCATCGAGGTACAAGTCCCATCTGCTGGGAAGCGGAAGTTGGTATGCAAACTTTCTGCAACGGGACAGATGGTACATATTTCAGGCTTTGTGGCCTCTATGGTCTTTGTTTTAGTGACTCATACAGCTGTTGTGGTACAAAGACAGTATATAAATGAACATGGTTTAGTATGTAAGTGAATACATAAATGTATGCAAACAAGTATATAAATGAACAACATGACCGTGTTCTAATAAAACTTTATTTACAAACACAGGCACAGGGCCACATTCAACCCACCCTGGCCTATCCTTTACTGAGCCTTGGAACAGTGGATAAAAAGGGTCACACAAAGGTGCAATCTCCTGCAGGCCACTTCTGTCAATTCCTTGCTCATGGCCTTGAGAAGGTGGCTGCATCTCTTCGAGCCCCATTTCCCTTCGGTAAATCAGATAATGATGGCACCTACCTCCTGGGCTGTTGCTAGGATTAAATGAGACCATGCTGCAGACGTCACGTAGCTAGAGTGCACACTGGTAGCTGTTACTTTGTATTTAATTACTGTGAATCTTCTGAAGAAAGCCCCCCTTCCTTCCTCCTTCTGGAGTAAGGGGAAGGGAAGCTGATGGGCTGGGGTTCTGATATTTGGTGGTTTATTCTACTGATCAGATTTCCATTTGTTTCAAGTTAACAGGCTTGCATTTTAATGATTTGAAAAGGGAGCCGAATGTATCTCCTTCAGGGCAGAACCAGCTGGCAGGTGTTTCTCAGGGTGATGGCCTGATACCCCCAAGGCCCCTTCGAGTGCAGCCTCTGGCTCCCCGTCCTGTCTCCTGAAGGACCCGCCGGGTGAGTCCAGCATGCCCAGTGAGCCTCTGGTCGAGAGCTGATCATAAGTGGCCAATTAATCTATTACTTGCAGATACATTTTCCATTAGCGGTGGTGGAATCATTGACTTTGAAGCAATTAGTCAGCGTAATGAACTTGAATCTGGGCAAACAGGAGGGAGAGGTTAACCTCTTGGTTCCCAAAGCAGGCTGTGATGGTGAAGAAGCAGTGGGAGAATGGGGAGAAGGGAGGTGCTGGTGGGGAGACAGGCCCAGGGAGCAGGATTTGGTGGTTTGGAGCCAAAGAGCTCACACTTAGAGCTGGGATAAGGTTCCTTTCCTAGGCACAGGGACATGAGCGACTCACTTTAACCTCAGTTTCCTCATCTGCAAAATGGGGGTCACAACAGTACACACCTCATAGGATCAAATGAGACAAGGTATGTGAAGTACGTGGCCTAGCGAGGGGGCCACATGGTGAACCCCCAAAGGATGCTCGTTCTCTTACCACCCCCCTCTACCTCCCTGCAGGGAACGAGGAAACACACAAGGGACTTCTTGACTTAGGGCTTAAGGCAACAGAAACTTCTTGCTGAAGTCGCCTTCCCTCAGACCCACGATTAAATATGTTACAAAAGCTGGGGTTCCAACAGGTGTCTTGGCTGTGGGCTTCGTCAGGGACTTCAACTTCTGATGTGCACTTCAACTCTCCAGAAGAAATTGGTCGAAGTCCCCTGGACCTATCAGAATGAAATCATTTATTTTTCCCACCTCAGAGCACCTCATACGACTGGGAGTTTTATTATGAAAACAGAGGGACGTGATGCGTTTGCCAAATTTTACCCATGTGGATTCCAGCTTCCCCCAAAGCCCTTCTGCCTATACCGTCAACCATCTCCCTCCTGACCAGGCTGGGATGGAAGTCCTGTCTCCCAGTTGTTTGCCTGAAAGCCACCGCTCAAGTCACCCTGGATGAACCTCCACACCGAGGCCGGAACCTTCTAGTCCCGGCCAGGATTCTCCCCATCCCAAGTCATCCCCACTGACTTGCATCCCTAGACGCAGGCAGACGGCGGCGCCCGGAGGACTGAATGTTCTGTCTGCCCTGGCAGCAGGGATGGGGTGTCCGTCTCCCTCCTGGAGCCTGGAGAGCCGTTCTGCAGCTCTGCGTCGCCGCCACCCCCTGCCAGGGAGTGTGCGCGGTGTGTGTATTAGCAGGTAAACTGCCCCCCATAATGGAGATGGATGGAAGCCCAATTTTGTAATAGAGAACTTTCATTAAGGAAACCACTGCCTTTGGATGATCTAAAGGCACTAATGGGCCCGGCCCCAGCTTGGGACTTAATTATATTGCCGCTAACGGGCGGCAGCTCCCAGCTCGCTGGTGCGTCTCACCCACAACACCTGCGTGGCATCAGGCTTCTTTCCCCCCACACTGGGTCTCAAGTGACAGTGACAGAGATTGGAGGGGATGTGGTGGCTGGTGGGGTCAGTGGGAGGGCTACTTTCTAAAAAAGGTCTCCACGAAGATCCCAAAGAGGTGCCTACAGCAAGAGAGAGGAAAGTTAGACATACGGAAGTACTTTCTTTTTTTCTATGTATCTATGATACATTTCTGTGTTCACTAGAAACCTCTGTGATCCTGTTAACCAATGTCACCCCAATAAATTTCATAAAAAGAAGAATGGAAGTGCTTTCGGATGGGGAAGCGTGGAAAATGCTTACGTGGGGCCATGAGTCTTAGCTACGCCTGTGCCAGTTCCCAGGCCCAAGTGCCCTGGCGGGGCTGGGACCGGGAAGGTCTGGGGACATACATGTTAAATGTCAGGCCTTGCTGTCCTCTGAGCTGTTTGCCTGGCTGCCTCCTGCAGACTTCCGGGGACGCACTGCCGCCTCAGGAAGCCCAGGCCGCCCTCTCCACGGTGGAAGACCTCCCTCCCGCCCCTCCCCAGCACATCGCCCTGTTTCTATCCCTCTGAGCTCATCGCCATCTATAATTATCTGGTTTATTAATGCATTTCCTTGTTTACTGTCTGGCTCCTGCATTCCTGTCATCCCCGGGCCAGCAGGGGTCTTTGTCTGTTGTTGTTTTTTTTGCCTCTGCTTCCCCAGCGCTTGGAACCGTGTCTTGTATGTTGTTGGTGCTTAATAAATATTTGTGGGGTGACTGAATGAGCGGATGAACTTCTAAGCATTTATAAGATGCACAATAGGTCAGAGTAGCACAGCGCACTTTTGTTTATTGTGGTGAAATATACATAACATAAATAACATATGCCCTATTAACCATTTCTAAGTGTACAGTTCAGTGACATTAAGTACATTCACATTGTTGTGCAGCTGTAACCACCATCCATTTCCGGAACTTTTTCATCTTCCTAAATGGAAACTCTGTAACTCATTAAACACCAATTCCCTGCTCTTGCTCCCCCCAGTCCCTGCCAGCCTCTATGCGACTTCCTGTCTCTATAAACTTGCCTATTTTAGGTGACTTATATAAGTGAAGTCACGCAATATTTTTTCTTTCGTATCTGGTTTAATTAACGTCCTCAGGGCTCACTCATGTCGAAGCAGGTGTCAGAACGCCATTCCTTTTTGATGGTTGAATGGTACTCCGTTGTGTGGGTTGACCACTTTGTTTATTCATTCATCCTCTCCTGCACAGTGCACTTTTGGGAGGAGTAGGTGGTGCACGGCGGAGCATGAGATCTTTCTGCATCTTAGCAAACTGCCTGAGAGAGATGTCTCTTCTAGCTTCATCTCCCGTCTAGCGGTTTATGCTCTGGTAATACCAAAATGCGTCATACCTCCGTGCCTTTGCCATGCTGTTCCCTCTGCTCCAAGTGCCCTTCCCGCTGCCCTTTTTTTTGTCTGGAAGTCTCATCTCATAGATTGTAGGGTCAAAGAAAGCAAGAACCACATCTGACTTACCTCTGCATCCCCAGCCTACTAGACACACTGCATGCATACATGGCAAATGATTGAATGAATGATTCATTCAAGCCCACACTCCTCCAGAGAGTCCTCCTTGGTTGTGTCTTATGCTTTGTAGCTACTTTTAGTGGTTGTCCATTAGCCACACAAATTGATTGATGCTGTGTCTCCCTCTTTTTCTAGACCATATGCTCCTTGAGGGCAGAGATGGTGTCTTTCCCATCTTTGTGCCCCTCTCTTGGCAGATCATGGCCCGAAAGCCGGTGCCTGCAGGATCGTGATGAAGGATGTGCACAGATACCAGCTGTTATTCCTCCCTGGCCGCATCCCACCCCAGCTACCTGGCTTCAGGCAAGCTGGTCCCCATCTCTGCAGGGACTGGAAGTCCCCAGGGCATTTGCCAGAGCTGATTCTCTGTTAATGACTGGCTGTGCAGCAAGAGGGTGCTGAACCCTCCCATTTCAACCATTACACAACTTCTTACAGGTTTGTGCAGCTTGTCAGAGACATTTGTACAGCTTGACATTTGTTAGCTTCCCGGCGCCTCCAACAGCCCACTGATGGTTAGGAAAGATTATGATGTCCATTTTACAGGACAGGAAACTGAGGCTCTGAAGTGGGTGTGGTTTTGTAGATCGCACAGAGCTCATTAGTAACAGGGGCTGTCCCGGCACCTAGATGTCTTACCTCCCAAACCCTGATTTTTTTCTTCCCTTCCGTTCTGGGTGAACTGATTTTATAAAATGCTTAAAATCTGTAATCATGTTTTTCAACAAAAACAGTGTGACGGACAGCTCTGCTGTTGAGCACTGGTTCTGGTCTGGCTCCATGCTCAGAATTTTGCCCATGATGGAGGAGGCACTTGGCATGGGTCAGTTTCCCAAATATTTGAAGAAGTGGAAACCGAGGGGGTGTGACATGTGTCGGTTGAGTCAGAGCAACACACAGGAAGAGACCACGCTTTATTCCCAGACCCCGATTCCAGTCATTCCACCCAGCCCCGAGTCTCAGTTATCTGCATCTGTAAAATGGGCAGTTGGATGAAACCAACACCCCAGGTCTTCTCAGAGCTGACGTTCTCTTGCTTCATCTGTAGATTGTTCTGTCTCTCCTGAAACGTGACTCTCTCCTTAGGAAGGCCAATCCTGGCGTCGGTGAGGGTGGCTGGTTCCCGCCCTAGAAACTTGGCGCTGCTGGCAGAGCGAGGAAGCGCTAAGCCACGCGCACCGCATTCTTCAATGGCAGCAATTTTCCGTGTAATTAAGTTTATTCATCATGGATATTAAGGGGAAAATGGAGTCGCATGATCATCACAGCCCATTTGCCATTGACATCCATCTCTCAAGCGTCACTTCTGTTTTCCCCCAGACCAATTGCCATGATGGATGCAGAGCCTGGCACAGCCATCTGGTGAGGAGCGGAGGGACTCAGCCTCCCGCAGGACACGGGGCTCACCCCCCTGGACGGACACTTCCTCAAAAGCCATCCCTGCCCGCAAGGGGCTTGCAGCCCAGGAAATCGGGGTTAAAGGCGATGTTGCTTATCATGGGCTATTGCTTTCGGTTTGCCTTCCTCCAGCGAAATGCGGGCAACGTTATTACGGAGCTAGACTGTGGAAATGCAGCACTGATACAGTATTTCTACCACGAATCCTTGTAGCTTGTGGGGCTTTCCTTCCTCCGATTGCACAGGTAAGCCTTAGCCTGGATCCTTGCCATTCAGGAAGTTCAATTCATTTACCAATTCACTCAGTGAACATTGGGGAGCTTATCCAGTCAGGGACAAACATCATTCCAGGAGTTTGGGATCTAACAGTAAATAAAACAAAGAGTCCTGGCCTCCTGAGCTTTGGTTGGTGAATTTTTTGGAACAAAAGAATGAGTGAATGAGCAGGCATGCCTGAATAACTTCATTCATTCAACAGACATTGAGTGGCAACTGTGAACAGCGCTGTGCTGATCACAGATGATAAGATGGAGCCCAGCGATGTGTTCTTGGGGCCCACACAGTGGAGTATTCTGGTGGAGGAGGAAGACGACTTATTGATCATCTCGTGCAACAAAAAGTCCAGAGGTGGGGCAGCTCCAGGGCTAATGATATCAACAAAGATCTGTTCTTTCCACAGTTTACTCTGCTTTCCTCAGGGTGTGGGCTTCTGTCCTCAACAATGCTTCTTTCTTTCTTTTTTTTTAAAGAGAGAGGAACATCTTTGTTCCAGTTATTTATGCATTTATTGGTATGTGCCCTGACCAGGGATCGAACCCACAACCTTAGCGTATCAGGATGATGCTCTAACCAACTGAGCTAACTGGCCAGAGCAACAGTATTTCTTCATGGTCACAAAATAGTTGCTGTGGTTCATGCTCACACAATAGCATCCAAAACTAGGGGAGATACTTCCACTTCTCAGCTTCTTTTTTTTTAAAAAGCGGGAGAAACCTCCAGAATCCTCCCAGGAGATTTTTCATTGGCCAGAATCATGTTGGTGCATTTGAGCCACTGGGGTCGGAGGTGGGGGGCGCTGCAGGGTGAACAAGAACAACCTGGTGAGGAAGCCAGAGCACTGGAGTGGGGGCTCCAGTTCTGAAGTCACGTTTGCTGTGTGACCTTGGGTC
Source organism: Trachops cirrhosus (assembly GCA_028533065.1). Classification (NCBI taxonomy): domain Eukaryota; kingdom Metazoa; phylum Chordata; class Mammalia; order Chiroptera; family Phyllostomidae; genus Trachops; species Trachops cirrhosus. Next base: position 55,469,757 of record CM052546.1, on the reverse strand, counting down.
AGTCTCTTCCCCAATCCTAAACTAGATTCTTTCTGTGTGTGAGGTTCTAGAATTCTGAACAGGCCCTTGTTACTGTAGGAGGCAAACATACTGTTCGTCAGATCTCTGTCTTTCTGGCTCCCTTGTGGGTGTTGGGACCATGTGACTAGTTCTGGCCCATGAACCGAGGGCATGTTCCTTTCCAGGCTGGGGCCGTTAATGGCTGGTGGGAGACCCTTCAGATTTCTCTTGCTCCCTCCGCACAGCCACTGGTAACATTTGAGATCGGGGCTCCAGCACCCTGAGTCTTGAGTGACTATAATGAGAGCCTGAGAGACATGCAGTGCAAGCATGAAATAAACCTGTAAAGATCTGGGAGTTACTTGTTGCAGCAGCATAACTTATCCCCAATCTGACTGAATAATAATAATAATAATAATAATACTGCTGACACAGAAGGATTGACTCTATGCCAGGTACCGGGATAAGTTCTTTCCTTTCATTTTACTACTTAGTCTTCACAGCCACCAGTGATGGCCTGGGAATAATTATCATCCTTATTTACAAGAGGAGATAACAGAATCTCAGAGACGGAAAGTTGGTAGCTCAGGGTCACACAGCTGGGAAGAGGCAGAGCTAGGATTCCAACCCAGGTGTGTTTGACTCTGAGAAATTAATCTCAGCCTTGTCTGGGCTTGATGAAGCTTCATGTGCGTGTGTGTGTTAGGGTTGCTATGGCTTGGGTTTTGTTGCAGAGAGGAAGAGAGGTGTGTTCCCAAGTCAGGGGGTCCCCCAGCCCGGTCGAGCTTTGTCTGTCTCTAGAAACCGCCTCCCCTCCTTGCAGCTTCCTCTGCCCCAAGCTCCCTGCAGGCCCTGAGCCTGCTCTGCCTTCTGAGAGACCTAATTAAGCCCCGGTGAGAGGTTGGGAGCATTGGCTCCTGGCAGGCAGCTCCCAGGAGTGGGGTGATGGGTGGGGGGCAGCCGTGGATCCTGAGTAGGGAAGCAGAGAGGGCACAATAATAACACTTGCAGTAATAATAGTAACCATCCCAGCACCACACTAGATTAGCAAGAGCTGTAAACAGTAGCTGTCATTATTATTATTTTTCTTAATAGTATTATTCTTATCATTAGTCTGGCTCTGGGCTGCAATGAGCATTTATGGAGCATTTCCTTCACCCTTAGGATCTTACTGAGAGATGAGACCCTCCCCTCCTTGCTTCGTCCTCACCCTGGCTATCTTATCATGAGCTTTGAGGGAGGTGGCCTATCCAAAAGGCCCAAGCCGTGGCCTTCAGGTCAACTCCTTGCCCCATTTTATAGAAAGGGAGACTGAGGCCTTGACAGACCATGTTCAAGGCTAGTCAGGGCCCAGAGAAGAGGAGTCTTGTGCAGGTGGTTGGGTCCTGGTCCCTCTGCCCTTCAGAACTGGGGGCCAGTCTCTCTGTAAAGAAGGGGAGATGGAGCCTGGAGAGGAGCAGGTCTCCCCTGGGGTCACTCAGGGGCCATGCTAACCCTGGGCTGCCAGAGGGCACAGGGTCAGGGTCAGCCACAGGCCTACTGACGAGGCGGCCTTGGCGAGGGCCTGGGGAGCCCAGCCCCGAGGCTGGGACTCACGGACCTGCTCCAGCAGCCACCGCCTGGGGGAAAGCAGCCTTATTAGTGCAACTGCTTGCCGGCCCTGGGTGCAGCCGGGGGCGGAAAAGGCCTCATTTACCCCAGTGCTGGACCCTGTGTGCAGCAACCACACACACTCCAGACCAGGCTGGTGGAGGCAGGGGATGCAGCTACACACACACCTGAGGCCCTGGGTTGACCCGGTCATGGGCACAGAGTGTGTATGCCCAGGCTCACACACTCAGGTGGGCAGATGTCCTCATGGGCACACACACATGTGCCCCCAGACTGGCAACTGCAGGGAAACAACCACATCAACACAGCCAGGGACATACATGTACACATCTGGGCAGACAGCACGGGCAGACAGCACAGGCAGACAGCATGCACGCCCAGGCAAATGCACACGAGCTCACGTCCAGATGCACAGTCACTTCTCTGCACACACAGGTGTGCACCAGGTGTCCGTGCACCCAGGAACACAGAGCAGACACATGTGCAAACAGAGCCACGTGCTCCTTCCTGTCTCTTCACCCAGACACAACCCAGCTGGTAGACACATCTGCCCCGAAAACACACACATGTGTAGGTCTTCACACGCAGGCCCCACTGGATCCAAGTGTGCATGCACGCCCAACACACAGGTGCCTTTTCACAGACACTGCTGCTCACAAGCATGCCTGACTGATACCCAAGGGACACACAGATCTTCACACACGCTGCACACTCAGGCACGGTGTTTGCCTGTCCGTCTGTTATCTCCGAGTCTGTATGGAGTTCAGATGATTTTTTACCTGTGAGTGACATATGATCTATTTTAAGGCACCGTCAGGGAACAAAGCAAATCCTCTTTTTGAACAGTCTTTCTGTGGGCCTGACTTTATTTACCCCCATTTTACAGATGAAGAGATTGAGCTTCAGATGAAGCAAGGGAGACAGACCCAAGGACAGCTGGCTAGGAAGTGACAGAGCAGGCAGTCACACCCAGATGTCCTGATCGCAGCGCCACACAGGTGGTGTTGTGGGGAAGGATGCACAGGCCTGGGCTTGCATCCCCGTTTGGCCGTGTATGTGCTGTGTGATCTTGGGCAGGTCCCCTTACCGCTTGGGGCCTTCGTCCTTGCTCATCAAGACGGGAAAGGACAGTGGCTGCTTCATGACGTTGTTGGAGGACCAAACGCAGGACAGGTGCAGGGGGACAGGTGTGGTGAGGGGTACACTGTACCCAGTTTGCAGATACCCCTGTGTTGTGATTATTGTGTTACATGCACAGATGCGCAGACACAGGGAGAAGCCGGCCACCTACAAGCCCAGGACAGAGGCCTGGAACGGACCCTTCCCTTGTGGCCCTCAGAAGGAACTGACCCTGCCGACGCCCCGACACCTTGATTTTTGGACTTCTATGCTCCACAACTGCAGGATGATACCTTCCTCAGTTTAAGTCTCCCAGTTTGTGGTGCTCGGTTAAGGCAGCCCTAGGACACTAATGCCGATTTTGGAGCATTTTGCTCTGTAGCAAGCCCAGCAGGCTGTTGGCAGAGTCCCACTCCCTGGCATCATCTCCACGCCCCAGTGGGCCTGGGGTGAGGGCGCCAGGCATCTCTGGAATCACAGGCGCGCACCTGCCGGTGAGGACCGCCGGACAACCAGAGGAGCCAGGATCGCCCAGCACAGGTGTCGTGGCAACTGAGACAGCCAGGCCCCTTGTAACAGTGACTTAGAGCTGATATAACAGCCCTCGTATTCTTTTAGTGAGGCCTGAAAGGTGCTATTAAATGGAATATTGAGATAAGGAAGCGGGAGCGGGAAAGGTTAGACAGTATTTATTCAGGCTTTCATGGGGCACTAAAACATCCTCGCTGAGGCTGCTCGCCGCCCCACCCCGCACCTCTCCCTCCTCCCGTGCCCGCTCCGAGGCCCCAGCTGGTTCTTCCAGGACACAGGAGGTGCTGGGCTCCTGTGCCGTCTCCCTGGGAGGTGGCCTGGGTCTGCGAATAAATAGCCTGAGTTCTGCGCCCCAGAGGACGTAGGTTCGAATCCCACTGCAGCCTGCAGACCTGCTTATAAACAGCTCCTGTTCTCAGACAGTGTTGGGGGACTAAGAATGGGGGTAGGGGGGCTGTTCACAGCATCTTGGGGTCACAGCACAGCCCACGGACTAGACAGCGTCCTTCCGCTCCTGAGTCCTTCCTCCTCCAGGGTAAGAATTCCAGCGAATGGTCTCCACCAGCACGTTCTGTCATGGGAAGCGCATCACTTCCTGCCTGCTTTCTGGAGGTGGAAGTCAACCCCTTTGACCAGATTTGCGCAAGCAGGCCCCCAAATTCTGAATTTTCAGATCTAGGGAAAGGCTTCCTCTTCCTCCCCCACGGGGTTCCCTGGGGGAGAATGATGTCAGGGTGACAAACTGCCCGTTTTGTGGGGGGCAGAGCCTGCGGGTTTTACTCACTGCTGTATACCCAGCGCTCCCAGAGCTTAGCAGAGGCCTGGCGCAGAGTAGGGCCGCTGGGAAGGAGTGACAGAGAAAAACCAGGCTTTGGCATCACACAGCCTTTGGTTCAAGACGGTGCTTCCTTCTCTGAACCTCAGTGGTTTCACCTGCAGAATGGGGAACCGACAGGACCACCCTATGAAGAAGCTCTCCTCACCCAGGAGGCACCTGATAAATGTTGGCATTCCACCTCTCCTGCCCATCCCCTCCATCCCTCCTCCCCATCAGCACCTCATCCTTTTCCACAGACAGCAAGATGCAAACACAGGTGGGTGGCTATGTGTGAATGAGCTTCCTTTCTGAAGGTCAGGGTTGGAAGTTGGAGGAAAGTGGGGGAGATTGGCTGGAAGTGTGATTACGGCTGACTCTGGAGACCAGGCAGGTCCTGGGACATACAGCTGGTCATAACACAACAGAAGCAACAGCAGAGAGAAGGGGAGGGAAGAGCATGCCGGGCAGATGCAAGCACCAGTGCAAAGGCCCTGCGGCTGGCAGAAGCAGGTGAGTAGGGTGGTTGGGGGTGAGTAGGGTGATAGGGTGAGGGATTTCGGGGGTAGGCAGGCAGGGGCAGGGAGCTTGGAGTGGAGGTAAGGAGGGAGGAGCAGAAGGCTGGGAAGTGGCAAGGACTAGCCACGCAGGGGCAGGAGGCTCCAAGTCTCTGGATTTCATTCTGAAGGTGATGAGGAGTTTATTCTCAGAAAAATGGAAAACTCTCTAGGAACTCAATGCAGGGGCCTGAAATAAGGAGGTTTCCGTTGGAATAGAAATCATTTGGCTCCATTCAAAATCTAGAGCATAGATGGAGGGACAGGAGTGTAGGCCAGGAGACCAATGACTAGTTAAGAGCTGAGGGTGAGGGAAGGAGGATAATGGCCAGGCCTGGGGTGGGTCAAGATGCTCAGCCAATTCTGGGCCCTGGAGGCCTGGTTGGAGGAGGAGCCTGTGGGAAGCCGGAGGAGGTGCCTATGGCTGGCTGAGCACCTGTGGGTTAATTTGAGCGGTTAGAAGCTGCTTGGGGAATGTGAGGGTGCCTCTTCCCCCAGATCCTGAGGTCACTGGGCAGGTTAATAAAATGGTGCAGGTCCCCGGGGACTGGCTGTTCTCTGGGAAACAGTAAGAGAGGAAAAGGGCATTTGTGAATGTGTGTGTGTGCCCCACATGTAAGCATGGTGTGAGAATCCCTAGGGCATTAGTCAGTGCCCTTCTTACCACTTATAGAGAGTCTGGCACATAGTAGGGCTACCATGAGCATTTGTGGCCAGCGGCGGGAGCAACATGGAAACACTAGGCATCTCACTGTGTGGAGTATCCACATGAACTCACTCAAACACCACAATGACCCTGTGAGGGTGGAGCTATTTGACATGCCCATTTGACAGATGAACAAACTGAGGCCCAGGAAAGAGAAAGGATCCTCTAGGCAAGAGGGGGAAAGCTGGGCTTCGAAGCTCATGATTTTACAACTGTACTGAGTTTCAGAAAGGGAGCGGTGATGATGGTAAGTGAACTCTACCCCGTGACTATTTCTCAGACACTATGTGCTTCTAGAGATCACCTAAGATCTTTTTGCAGCTGCCACAGTGAGGTGGTTGCTTTCTGACCCCTGCCACAGAGGAGGGACATGAGGCTCAGAGAGCCGGATGACTGTGGGCTTGGAACCGAAGGTCTCACTGCAGAGTTGGTGCCATCGATAAGGAGGCACCTGCCTCACTTTATAGATGCTATACATTTTGTGTGTTACCCCATGTTAGGGAAGACTCTGGGAAGCCTTACAGAGAGGCAGATTGGAGAGCTGGGATTGAAGGGTGGAGATTTCCTCTCCTTTCCCTCTTCCCCAGCCTTCTTCCCTTCCTTCTTTTTTTCTTCCTTCCTCTATCCCTTCCCTCCCTCCCACCTTCCCTTTCTCTTCTCCCCTCTCTTCATCCTGAATTTTTCCTTTCTTTTATGCTCGAGTTTCTCCTACATGCCAGGAAGGCAGCGATGGATAGGAAAAGTACACTCCTTGCCCTCATGGAGCTCGTGTTTACTGCCACGACCACTCTATCATTGTCCCCATTCAGCAGGTGTGGCGACTGAGGGCCAGGCCACCGAGCTCGGCCTTAGTGCACGAAGGATGGACACCAAAGTCTCCCCGACCCCAGACTCATCTCAGAGGGCTGCCTGTAGGAACGGATGTGGGCACCCCAAAGGGGCGAGGTCCCAAGCAAAGCAGAGAGTGGGTGGGCACCTGTGAGGTGTGTGGACAGTCCTGGGGCCGCCGCCCTTGGGGGCACGGCGGCAAGAAGGAGGAAGGAGGACGAGGGACAGTAGGTGCATCTTGGCCTCTGGAGGGTCCTTGCCAGGTGGTGAACTATCCCGACCCGTTGCCACCCTCTCGCCCCATGGAGGGAACTTGCCAAGAGACTGTCATGGGCTTCGGCCCGGACAGGCCTGAGTTCAGAACCCACTTGTGCCTCTTCCGTGCGGTTCTGGGTGAGTGACTTGAAACTTCGGATTTCTCATCCCTCCAGTGAACACAGTGGCACCAATGTTCAACCCTCGAGTTGTGAGGGTCATAGGGGCTGATGGACATAGGCATGCTCTATGAACTGTACTGTCTGGTGTGAGGTTTGGGCCATTGCCCTTTTTCATGCCTGTCTTTCACCAAAGACTCTGAGCACACACAGGGCAGGGTCCCTGTCTGATTCAACTCTGTACACAGTTGGGGCTCCATAAGTGTCAAAGCCACGATCTGTTGGGTGAATTATAGCTTTTGTTTGTTTGTTTGTTTTGATTTATTCCCTTTGTGGATAGGTTGTGAACTGTGGGCACTTCTGGGTCCCAAAGAATTCTTCAAAGATGACAGTGATGATTATTATTACTAATAATGACAATGGCTCATTTTATTGAGCGCTTTCTCTGTGCTTAGCTCATGTAATCTTCATAGCAACTCTGAAAGTTATGGACTGGTATGGTTCCTACTTTCCAAATGAAGAAAGGAAGGCTCAGAGATGTTGTGCTACTTGCCCAAGGTCACACAGCACTTAGGTAGGGGATCAACAGAGTCTGACCCAGGTTTTTCCAACTCTAATACCAGGTCATCCAAAATAGCTGGGGGACCCTCCTTCCAAAGATTTCTTTTCTCTGGCCTGGGCAAAAGACAGAATAGTGTAAAGCCTGTCACCCCATTGGGCACTCACATCCACTAATAATACAGTCAATAGTTCCTTTCAAATTACAGTAAATGTTTCCCCCTTGAACAAATCATTTACCGCAACTGCAGAAAGAGTGTCCTGTTTACACGCAGAGTGAAAGGAATTCCAATCTGAGTCTAATTATTGATGCTGCAGCTTCGATGGCCTTGGGAAAGGCTGCCTAATTGCACCAATTAATACTTGCCACTCGTGTGGGCTTTGTCAGGTCACAGGTTTGGTTTCCTTCCTGCCCAGGTGTGTGGACAGGACGGGTGTCTGGGCAGCCACCGCGAGGCGCAATCTCTGGGCCACAGGCTGGGTGCAGCAGGCTTTTTGGTTTTGGGGAGCGTTGTCATTTTTGGTGGGGCCACTTTGATGGGGGCCACCCAGGCAGCCTTCAGACAGGGGCCCAGTTCTTCCAGGAGGGAGGCAGGTCCCTGGGGAATGGGATTTCCAGATCCCAGTCCCTGCTCCACTCCTGATGCTCTCTGAGATCCTGCCCAGGGCATGCCGCCAGCCCTGGCCTTAGCTTCCCCGTGCAGCAGATGGAGTTTACACCTGTCTCAGTGTTCCTATGAGGATGTCAGGGGGTCAAGTACAACAAATGCAGTTGCTGTGTCAACTCTAAGGGGCTAGCCAGACTGAAGGGATTCTTACCAAAAGTGGAAGGGCAGTGGCTGGGGGCTGGGAGACTGGGGTTCTAGTCTTGGGTGCAGTTCTTGCTTTGCTGGGGTCCGCAGGGCAATGCCTTCACTTTTTCTGAGCCTTAATTTCCCCAGCTGTGAAATGGGAATTCTTCTATCTTTGGTGTCTGAGGCCTGTGTGGACACCCTGTTTGAAACCTGGAGCACTGATGTGGGTGCTGTGATTGTCCCGTGATGCCACAGGCTGGGTGATGGGTTGCAGATCTTGGGAAGAGGAAACTCTATTGGGGACCGGATGGGTGGCAGGCAGGGTGTTGGGAGGAAGTGGAGAGGCAGGGGAGAGGTCATGGGCTTTCAAATGAAACTGACCTGGGTTTAAAGTTCACCTCCAGCGCTTCCCGCCTGTGTGATCTTCAGTAAGAACAATTACAATGACAAGGACTTGCTCTGTACCAGGTGCTGTGTGACGCAGTTCGTGTGTACGCAGTTCAACTCATGTTGAAACCTCTCAGGGGTAGGCGTTATTTTTATGTCCATTTTGCAGATGAGGACGCTGAGGCTCAGAAAGGTCAGGTAAGTCTCCCGAGGTCACATGGCCGGGGACTGTCGGAGCCAGGATTTGGACCCAGTTCCCTGTGGTTCCAGAACCCACATCTGCAGCTGCTACACCTGCCCGCGCCAGTTGCCTCAGTCTCCAGTGGGTACAAGGGGTTAACATCTCCCAAACCAGGATGTTGCTAGAATTGGGCAAGATCGGTTGTTGAGATGGGAGGCCCATGGGGTGGCACTTGGGGAGCCACATGACCCACAGAAGCCCTGATTCTCTGTGGCTGTATGTGGGTTGCCTCCTCCTCCCCCTCCCCCTAACTCCACCAGGCTTGCTGGGACATTTGGCTGTTTATTTCCCCAGGGAGGGGGACCGGTGGGCTGCGTGCCTTCTCATCCCTGCAGCCCCTTTGCTGGAGATTCCCCATCTTTGGTTTCCTCAGCACCCCTGGGGCTTGCAGTCCCACCTGAGTGCACGTGGAGCTGTGTTTTCTGATGTGACACATTGTCACCGTGCATTGTGTCATTAGCCCTGTAAAGCGGTGACACCAGAGCCTGATGCTACATGATCCACAAAAACAATGTGGGTCCCCTGGGGGGTCTCGGGCCTTGACAGGAGCCCTCTGGTCCCCCCGCCCCCACTGCCTTACATGCAGAGCCCCTCCACCGCTTCCTGACAGAGCCTTCGAGGCCCCGAGGGGGTGGGTCTCTGCCGGAGGGGCTGAGGCTCACATGGGATGAGCTTGATGTCCCAGTCCCTGACACATGCCTTGTATGAGGTCCCCAAATTAAAAGAAACAAAGCTCCGTAGTCAAAGGCAGCTTGGGCCTGGTGGGGAGGCGGCGGGGCTCCAGAGTGCAGTGACTGACTGATTTCCCTAATTACCGCTGGTTTAATATTTATAGGGTCGGTGCCAGAGGGCTGCAGGGGAGGTATTCAGCCTGAACGACTGTTGGTGGGGGTGGCCCTGATGGGGGCACTGAGCAGGCAACAGACTGCCTGCATTCAGGGTCCCGGTTGGCCAGATGCAGCTGGCCTGCCCCGCACCTGCCCATCCAGGCACAGAGACCATCCATTTATGCCACACGCCCTGGGTGCTGGACACTGGGCTCGAACCCCGACAGCCTGGAGGCCTCTGTGGCCCCGTAGTTTAAGGTGGGGGCTCTGGAGTCAGATGCGTCTGGGTTTCTTATCCAAATTTGACTTCTTCCTAGTTGTGTGACTTTGGACAAATGACCACGCCTCCCTGAGCCTCCACTCCCTTGTCTGTAAGATGATGGTAATAATACACTTTCCTTCTGTGGTGGTGGTTGGGGAGGTCCAATAAGGTGCAACATGTCAGGTGCTGAATACAGTGCCTGGCACATGGCTGTGCCCAATAAACAGTTGCCATGTATATGAATCTATAGACGTTACCTTGTGGGATGAGTTCCTTGTATCAGTTAGCTTAGGATTCTATATGCTGTGTAACAAACCAGCCAAAACTTGGCGGTTTAAAACAGTAATCATTTATTCTCACTGATTTGAGAATAAATGATTCTGAATCATTTATTCTGAGGGCTGGTTCACCCACACTGGGCTCAGCTGATCGTGGCTGGACTCGGTGAAGCAACCGGGGCTTGGCTCATCCAGGCTGGCCTGTGTCCACGTGGCTCTCTCTCCCTTCCGGGCCCAGCACCGGCCAGCACCTGTTATTCTCTTGGTCATGGGAGAGGCATGCAAGATTATTGTCTATCCTTTCACCTAACATTCCAGTGAAGCATACATTTTTATTCCCATTTTCCTGATGAGGAAATCAAGAGTCAGCAACAAAAAGTCACTAAGGAGGGAGCTAAGATGTTCACACTTCAAAGACCATGTTCTTCTCAACCACCAGATACTTTAAGCCACCTTCAATCACTGTTTATTAAACACCTACTATACGCCAGTGCTTTGCCTGAGTTATCTTTACCCCCAACAACCTATCGGACATATCCCTATTTTACAGATGGGGAAGTTGATACCCAGGTGAATCAACTTGTCGAAGCTCTCATAACTAATAAGTATGTGACAAATTCAAGATTGGAACACAGGTCCCTTTAACTCCATGCCAGACAAACATGCCTTTGTCCCTGAGGTTACCCACTGCCTGCTGTCCCTATTTTAAAGGTGGAGAAGCTGAGCTGAAGAGACGTGAGGTCTCTGGCCCAAGTCACAGAGCTGGAAGCAGGTTTGTAGCATGGAACCGGCACTTGAACCCCAGGCTGCCTGCCCTCCACCCGGAGTTTTTGTCTCTGTGATGCTAAAGTGCTAAGAAGAGCCAGTTATTCTGTGTTGTGTAAGGAAGTGGCCATCTCTGACTTCCCTATATTCTCTGGGCCTGCCCTACACCCCATCTGATTAGTTGATGCCTTTCTTCATGGACATACATCTGACAGGCTGCCCTGCCTTCCACACCCTTCCCTCCGCCATCAAAACTTGTCCTTCCAGAGTCCCTTTGTTTCTGGTTTTGCCGGGGAGAGAGACTCCTGTGACAAGCTAATGTGGGCCACCTTGGGGTGCAGGGCCGAAGATGGTATCCCTTATCACCTCCTCTCCTGATCTCCCTGGGCTGACCTGAGTGGACACTTCCTCTGGTTGCAGAGCTCAGCTTACTGATCTGTAAAATGGGGAGAGCTGTACTAGCTCCAAGAGCTGCTGTCAATATCTAATGTGCTCCCATCTGCTCTTAGCACAGCATCCATCGAAAAGTAAGTGCTCCATAAATGTAAGCTATTGTTACTGTCAGTTGAGCCCTGCGATATATATTTTTTCATTTCAAGGGGGAAATAGCTTAAAATTATAGGAGAAGCTGACTTAGGGTCCCGAGCCTTACTCTGCAGACCCAGAAATGATCTAAACTCCGTCACAGACTGCAGGAGTAGGGAGAGGAGGAGGGAAAGCTTCTGGAGGCTTCCAGAGGCTGGTGAGGAGCGGGTAGCATGGAGTGGTGACAGTGATGTGTCCGATGACCTTATTTTCCAGTCCAAAGGGGTGCCCAGGGGTGCTGGCACGTCCACATAGCCAGCTGCAGAGGGGCCAAGGCCATTCAGACCAGAAGCTTCTCGGAGCTTCCTCTGGCTGGCTGGGGTTCGGGCCCCTCGGGGCTGCAGTGGGGGCTCTGCGGGGTGTCAGAGGGAGTCACAGCGGCTCCCACAGCAGCTCTCACAGCAGTGTGGTGCGGGAGCAAGGGAAAGCTGCCAAAGCAATTCTCAGCCCAATCTCCAGGGCTTTGTGTCAAGGACAAAATAGTGTGTCCCATGGGTAAATATAGTTAACACAGCTGCAACACGGAATTTATTTCTTGTTTGAGATATCATTTATAAAGTATGGCATAGGGAGAGCTTTAAAAATGAAATTATAGCAGGCAATAAAAAAACTTCATAGGCACTGTATTCAAATTATGCTACAGTAATAGGCCAAGTTCATAAATAAACATCGAGGGTTAACCCTTTGCAGAGCTGCATGGGGCAGACCTGCAGGGACCTGGCTGGGAGGCGGTTTTGAACCCCAGCGGGAGGAATCCAAATTGCCTTCCGTGAGTCCTTTGCTCCCTCCTTGTCCTGCCCTCTCCCCCAACCTTTTCCCCACAGCCTTCCATTCAGCTGTTAAAGAGCCTTGGTTTGCTTCTTTGCTAAAATGAGGGGCATGGGTTTGTCTACTGGGTTTACAGAAATGTGCCACACAGGCCCCTGAGCCAGGAGGTTTTAGGGTCTGGATTAGAGAGACCCCTCCCCAAACTCTACTATTTCCTACTGCCTCTTAAGAATACACATATGGTATCACTGGTCTCTCTCTTCACACTGGTACAGTGGTTGGTTCTCACCACTGTTGGGGCTGATTTGCCCCAGTGAACACTTAGTGATGTCTGGGGAGGTTTTGGTTGTCACGACGGGGAGGTACTACTGGCCTCTGGTGGGTGGGGACCAGGGACGTGGCCCAGCATCCTACAACACACAGGACAGCCCGCACCACCACTGAGAAAGACTCTGCCCCAGCGCCCATAGTGGCTAGGTCAAGCACCCTGCTTTGGTGTAATTCCTTGTCCATTATCTGCCCTTGTCTTTGGTAGGTAGCACATGGTGTCATGGTCACTGCTGACCATTGTCACTCAGCCTAGTGCTTGATGCACAGTAGGTCTTCAAGAGGGATTTGCTAAAAGGCTGAATGAGTAAACGAATGAATGAATGAGTGAATGGATGGAGCCTCTTCCCTGCTCTTTTCTCGCTGACTGACCGTGACCCTTCCTTTTGTTCTTAGCTGGAAGATTGCTTTCTCAGGGAGGCCTCCCCTGGACCTCTCCCCTGAGGTTACTGACCCCCCCCACCCCCAGCCCACTAGACATTCCCATCATACTCTTTATTTTTCATCCTTGGATTTACCTGTTCATTATTCACATCTCTGATCAAATGTCACCGCCTCCAAGCAGCCGTCTTGATTGCTTAAAGCAACCCTCTCGTGTCACTGTCTCTTACTCCTGTTTTGTTTCCATTGCAGCACTGATCAGAGCTGGAATTACCTTGTTTGCTATTGGCCGGGTCTCTGCCACCACTGGGTCCTGAATGCCCAGAGTAGCCCATGAACCAGAAAGGCTGCACGGGGAATGCTCGCTTAGTGTGTTGCTGAGGGCCAGAGTCCAGGAAAGCCCTTCCTGCCCTAGATGCCCTGTCTTCTTCCTTGGAGGCCCCCTGAATCTTCTTTGAGAATGAGACAGTATTGGTACTGAACCACCTCTGATGTCCCTCTGTGTTCATCCAGCGCCTTGTGGGGAGAACCTAGCAAGCCCCCTGCTTTCCCTTCTCAGCAAAATGCAGGGGATGGGGTAAGTTCACGTTTTGTCACCAAGGGTGCGTGTGTCAGAATCACCTCCTCGGAGCTTTCGTAAGAGACAAAGCCCCACTCCACGAGACCTGCAGAGCCAGGTTCTCTGAGAGTGTGTGCCCTGTTCCATGATTCTGTGAAAACTCCGCAGACCATCTGGACCCAGCGCCTGGGTGAGAGCCGGGAGACCGGGGTCTGCTGGAGCCCCAGCATCTGATGTCTCCGTGATTTTAAGATGCCCAGCCTGGGCCATTTATCTGAGTGACTTCCGGGCTCCCCTGGCACTTTTGCTAATTTAATATCATTTAATTTAATTTCGAAATGATTTTTTAAAAAAGGCCATTGCCGCAGAAGCCCCAACCACCTCATTCCTCTTCCTCCCTGAGGCTGGAAATACATCTTCCGGCTGAAGCCAGGTTTCTGGCCACAGATGTTCCTTGGAGGGCCCACAGCCATTTTGCAAAAACTGCTGAGTTTGCACTTCACCCATTGGGCATAATTACCTTTCTCCTCTCCAGAGCCCCAGTATGTTCTGACCTGAGGAGGAAAAAAAGAGCTGGAAAACCACACCGAGTTAGGGATTGAGTCATGAGGTCTTATCTCAGACAAAGAGATCATTATAACCCAACACACGCTCAAACACACATGCACAAACATGCATACATCCACGCACATGCCACACATGTGCACATAACACACTGCACATGCACTCACACACATGTGCACATACATGCACATACCCATACACATATGTGTACACACACACGGGCACATTCTTTCATATTTTTTAGGGCTGAGCTGTCACAGCTGGTGGCTACATTGGGCTGTGGGCTCTCCAAAATGTTCAGATTTTCTTCCTTCTTGGACTTTCTTCCAGGGAGATGCCACATCAATTTTTTTGTTCCCTTTGATTTTTTTTGTTATTTTTAAAACCCAATTTTTCACGTGCTTGATCATTGTAACTCATCTTAGATTTACTTGTTTATTTACTCACTGTTTATTTTTCATTGATCACCTCCCAGGTGGCCAGTGTGAAGATGGACACAGACAGACCTGACCCTGTCTCCTGGACGGAGGGAGCCTGCTGAGGAGGAGAAGTGGCTAGGGGGGAGGCTGTCCTGGGTAAATATGGGGGGATATGGAGGATAGGGGGTGGGCAGGTAACCCTGGAAGTGGAGGGAAGTATCTCCAAGAGAATAATTATGCTGCTTGTCGGGGCAGCAACCTTAAGACAAAGATGGAATGGAGAAGGGGAGAGGGTCCTGTTATATCCAGACGTGTCGAGGTTCTTCTAGCTCCTGTGGCGGAGATCACCACGTCCTTTCCTGTTCTGTTTGTCTTCTTCCAGCTCAGGTGCACCTCCCAGCCTCCCCTGCTGTTGGAGTGGCCATCAGGCCAAGTTCTAGTACAGTGTGAGTGGAGGGAATGGGCTCCACTGCCAGGCCCAGTCCACAAGCCCTCCCAGGCATGACCCTGCATGTTCTTTCCTGTCCACAGGTTTAATTCATATCAGGTGAGCTTGGAGAGCTCGAATTAAGGCCGGAGGAGCCACAATATGGCAAGAACCTGGGTCTCTATTGCTTCCTAGAAGAAAGTCATCCTAGAGAGTTGCTGGACCAGGAATGTCTGCATTGGGCTTTGAACAGCTAGAAATAGACATCTGCCATGGCTGAGCCATTGCATATTTTGGGGTCTGTTTGTTACAGACATTGGCTGACATTACCTTGACCCATGAGCCCCAACCCTCTTGCCACTGCCTCTGTCTGTAAATTAAGTTTTATTGGGACTGTCTGTGGCTGCCTTCATGCTATAGCAGCAGAGTTAAGTCATGGCAACTGAGACTGTATGGCCTGCAAAGCCTAAAATACTTATTATCTGTCTCTGCAGAAAGCATCTGCTGCCCTTGGTCTTAACCAATACACTGGGCATCCAGGCAGCGCCAGAAGCAGTGTAGACTCTTCTGCCCTCCAGGACTTGTTTCTTCAAAGAGACCAGTCCCAGATGCTCTGACTTCCTGTCCTGACGTGGGTCTGGTTTCCTCTGCCCCTTTGTCCTCATTCCTTGGGTGCAACTAGGCTTGTGAATTGACCCAAACAGAGACAGAAAAATGGTTAGGAACGATCACTTTTCAACATCCTTGACTGTTGGTTCTGACTTACCCAGTCATGTAGACTAAACCCCCGACTGTCCAGAGAAAGAGGAGCTGCCTTTCCTGGGGTTGCACAGCCAGCGAGTGACTGAGAGGTCTGACAGTGAAGGCTGGCGGGGTGGGGAGGGCGAACAAGCTGCTTTTCAGTAAAAAACAGCTAACGTTTATTGAGCACTTCCTAGAGCCTGGGCACGTATTCACTCCTTCCAGCAAATCTCAAGGTGTATGCTGCTGCTATCA
The DNA here is from genome assembly GCA_028533065.1 of Trachops cirrhosus. NCBI lineage: Eukaryota > Metazoa > Chordata > Mammalia > Chiroptera > Phyllostomidae > Trachops > Trachops cirrhosus. The sequence continues at coordinate 55,454,079 of CM052546.1, read as the reverse complement.
TCATCATTATTCCATTTGACAGATGGGAACATGGAGGCTCAGAGGCAGGTTAACTTGCCCAAGGTCTACTCTGTTGGGGAAGCTAGGATTTGAACACAGCAGTGTGAGTTCAGAGCCCATGCTCTTGCCCATGGCACCATATTGGACCCATCACCTCTGCCCACATGGAGTCTTGAAACTTTCCTGAAATTCTCATTGCCAGAAAGAAGAGACTCAGGTGAAAAGGGTGATCTTTTCTCTCAGCCTCTCCTGTCCTGTCCCACCTTCCTTGTGATCCTCAAAGCTCAGAATGGTTCATCAATTTTGTTTGCATATCCAACTTGAGACTCTGTCATTTCATTAACTCAAGTGAGGGGCTCTTCATATGAGGTTGAGCTTCAATAATTCTCTTTAAAGTTATGGAGAAATGTATGCTTAATTATATTTGCATATGAAAAATAGGGCCTAATTAGTTTGATTGATTATTATTTTAACCCTAATGGCATTTTGAGTATCTGTCCCAACTAATAGCAAGTGTATCGCTAATAAATCATTGAATTTTTATGGCATGGTTTATTGAGCTGGCTTATGAAATATATTTTATTAATATCCTGGAATGTATTGAAACTGATACAAGTCAAATAACTGCTCATTTATTAAACTGTTTAAATGTCAGTTTTATACAAGAGTAATAATATGGGAAATATGCTCATTCAGGAGACATCAGCAGGCCATGGGCACTCAAAATATTAGTTATCTTGGAAAAATATATTATGGAAATAAAAGTCCAATTATGTCATTTATTACATTAAATAAATCTATATTGACTAACATAAATGTTGCACATTAGCAGATGTACTTTCTTTCAAACTTTTAATTCTCTAGGATTGGACTCAAGGGCATCATACAGCCTGGATTTCCAGGACAGAGCAGACATCGGAAAGTGTGATCAGGTGTCCTCACTGTGTGGTCTGAGGCTGCCCTGTGCACGCAAGGTCCCGGGATGTCCTTTCTTAAAGATTTCTGTTCTGGGACATCTCCAAGGACTGGAGCTCCAACCACAGGTCTTCCAGGGACACAAATGTCGCCCTTCACTCCAGCGTTTGTCTGATAGGTACTTTGGGGGTTCATGCTGTGTGTTGGGAGCTGTGCCATGGGGATGCTGGTGCACCAGACAGGTGGGGTCCTGGTCCCATGGAGGTGACATTCTAGTGGGGATAAAAAGAAAAGCTCTTTTTCTGTGCTACTACACATACCAACTAAAAGGAAAGAACACTTCTACTGCTTATAACAGTCTGACGCCAAGTTTGTGGATATTTTTTCCTACACCAACCAGTTCTCCAAATTCCGGGACACCAACGGGATGTTCTGTCATTCAGCTCGGCCACTGACTACCTGGGGTGAGTGCAGAACCCACTGGGTAATGACTCAGTTCCACAAACTCCCCCACTTTGGACCCAATCACAAGCCCAGGCCTCCTGCATCTCTGACCAACCAGCTGCAAATCAGGGTTCCCAGAGTCCCATGCTTGGGCTCCACAGTTTGCTGGTGCATCTCAGAGGATTCAGGGAAGCATTTTACTTACTATTACCTGTTTATTATAAAGGGTATAACTCGGGAACCACCAAATGGAGATGCACAGGGCAAGGTACACGGAAAGGGGCGGAGCGCCCACGCCCTCTCTGGGCCTGCCAGTATCCCAGCACCGGAGGTTCACCGGTGTTCACCCCCGGAAGTGGAAGCTCTCCAAACTTCGTTGTTTAGAGTTTTTATGGAGGCTTCATTATGTAGACACAACTGATTAACTCACTGGCCGTGGGTGATTAAACTCCATCTCTAGCCCTTCTCCCTTCCCTGGATTTTGAGGGTGGAGCTGAAAGTTCCAACCTTCTAATCACACTGGCTCCACTGGCAACCAGTCCCCCCTCCTTAGGGGCAGCCCAAAAGCCCCCTCACCAACAGTCACCCAGGTATGGTTGAAAGGGGCTTGTTATGAATCACAAAAGACATTCCTCTCACCAGGTCACTCAGGAAAATCTAAGGGTTTTCCTGACTGGGAACAAAGACCAAATATATATTTCTCATTATATCACAGGGGGAGCAGACAATGGACAAAAAGAAAGGGAGATCATTTCAAACACTAGTGATCCAAGCTACAAGGGGAGAAAAGCAGGCTATTGGGGTGAGGAATAACATGCGAAGGGTCCCTTTAATTAGGAAAGTTAGGGGGCCTTATCAAGGAGCAGAGAGCCAGGTAAAAGAGCCTGGGGCACTGGCTCCCAGGCAGAGGGGACAGCAGGTGAAAAGGTCCTGAGACTAGTTCACAGATCAGGGTGCAGGCTGGTGGGGCAGGAGCAGAGTGTCCTAAGGACAGAGTACTGGGGGGTTCGATAGGGAAGACCCTCAGTTTGGCTCTGATTTTAGATATCATGGGAACCCATAGGATGATTGGACTCAGGAGAGGGAGATGGTCCGATTTATACTTTGCCAAAGTCCCCAGGATGCTGGGAGGAGAATGGACTGCAGGGGCCAAGCTGGGTGTAGTGGATCAAGGAGTAAGCAGGTGCAGCCATTAAAGGAGGGATGGGGTGGGGGGTGGGGGGTGGGGTGGGGAGAAGCCAGGGCTTTAAGATGTATGTGGAGGTTGAGTTGACAGGACACGCTGATGGATTAGATGTCAGGAGACAGGGAAAGAGGAACCAAGGACACTTCCAGTGTTTGCTCTGAACATCTGGGTACCACTTACTGGGCTAGGGAAGAGGGTGGGGGAAGAACAGTTTGTGTAGCAAAATCCAGAGTGTATTTTTGGTCATCTCAGAGTGACCAGTTGAAATCATTCAGAATCAGCAGGGATACTGGCTACCATCCGAGTCTGTTGTCCCCAGAGACTGTGATTCATCAGGTCTGCAGTGGGGGACGGATGTGTGTTGGTTAAATCCCAGGGTTTCCAATGTGCGGTCGTGTTGGAGGACCACTCTTCTAGTTCCCGCATTTTGCAGAGGGTGACACTGAGGCCCAGGGAGGAGATAGGATTTGCAAATTAGTGGTAGAACTAGGACGCAGTCAAGGCTTTTGGCTCTTGGCCCTTTCCATGACTCAGGCTGCCTTTGTCAGCACAACAGGGGTCCAGAGGCACAATTTAGCTCCCGGGCAGGCAAAGCCCCGCCATTCCAGCTAGCCGAGCTCAGAGTTGCTCAGGAGAGAGGGGCGGTGTAGCAGGTTTCGGAGTTAGAAGGAGACAGGACAGAGTGGTTCAGTGCCTGGGCACTGCCATCTTGTTGGGCAACTTTGGGCAGCTCACACAACCTCTCTGATTTTTGGTTTCTTTATAACTGGAAGTGATCATGATGCCTTCTTCACAGGGTGTTGTGAGGATCGGATGGGATTCGCACGTGAGAGGTTTAGCACAGCAACTGGCACTTGGTAAGCCCTAAATACACATTAGGTATAATGTTAATACAAACAACTATGGAGACCCAGTTGTGACCTGGTGAGGCAGCCCAGGGCAGTGATAAGAGCACAAGCTTGTGAATCAGGCCAACCTGGGGTCAAATCCTACTTCTTTGCTGTGGGAACCCGGGCAGGCATTCTACCTCTCTGAGCCTCTGTTTTCTCATCTGTAAAATGGGTGGAAGAGAGTTATAATACACATGAGGAGGGTTGATTTGTGGATTTGAGAAAAATGCACGTCAAATTTCAGGCTCAGAGCCAGGTGTTCAAGTACTGGGAGTGATTAGAATTATGCCAATTTCAATTAACAGACCCAAATCCCTGGCAGTTGCAGAAGCCCCTGGCTGCCATATGGGGCTGCCAGCTGGGCGGTGGTGGAGGAGAGCATGAGTCTGGGGTCTCCTCTCACTGCCTTAATAACTTGCTGTGTGACCCTGGGTGAGGCCCTCACCCTCTCTGGTCCCTTTACTGCCTGCAGTATGAAATGAGGAGGCTGGTCTAGTTAATCTCAAAGTCTTTTTCAGAGCCTTTTTAAAAAAATCGATGATTGTAAAGGTCTGTGATTAGTGAGAAACCATTTGCCCCAGGCAAAGACCAGACTCTCCCCAGCCTTTGGGGGGTGGGTAATAAAACAATGAGCGGTTGGCTTAGCAAATTGCCAATGCGCAGGCCGTGAAAACGAATATCTGCTTTTGTATCAGCCTTGATTGAAATTCTTATGCTATGGCGGCCGTCTGCGCCATCAATGCCTTAATTAGAAATTAGGACAGTCACATTGGCATAAATTAAATCAGACTAAAGATGATTAACAAAGTAATGCAAGAAATCATTAAATTAAACCATTGTGCCAAGTCCTCTGCTGATCTATCACAAATTTGGGCTGCTAATGAGGTCTTAATTAGTAAGTTAGGTCGAAATAATTCATGTCATTCACTTCAAAGACAGCCCTCTTTCTTTCTTGCCTTTATTTATTTTTTTTCTCTTTTTGGATCCAGCCCCCAATGCAAATTTATCACGGGCTGCGGAAGGGGGTGGGCGTCATCAGGAGTAAATAACAGCATTCCGTGGCTGCAGGGGCAGGAGGAGCTCACAGTCTCGAAATCCCAGAATGGCAGAGGGAGATGGAACAGTCTGCTGCTTTGCCCCCTGATAATGCAGATGGGAAAACTGAGGCTCGACAAGGGAAGGCCCAGAGAGGGTATTCGGGGCAAAGTGAGGGGCCCTGGCATCCTGAGTAAGGACTGGCTCTTTTTTCTGTTGCTTTGAGATGTCTTCCCTTTGCCAAGAAAAAGCAGCAGATGAAGGAAGCTGGTTCTGAAATGGGTGAACCCTGGCATCTTCCTCATCGGCCCAGGGACAACTCCACTGCAGGCTCCCGAGAATATGGCAACGGTAGCATTTACTGAGCATGTACTACATACCAGACACTGTGCTAGGTGTTTTCCTGGCCTGTCCTCATTTCACCTGCAGAACCTTCAGCAAAGTAAACATTATCATGTTCCCTGTGTTACTGGCAAGGAAGCTGAGGCACAGAGAGGTGAATCAACTTGTCCCAGGTCACACAGCCAGGAAAAGGAAGAACTGGGCTTTGACTCTGACGTGACAGTCTGAATGTCTGACTACTGGGCTCTCCTGCCTGAAGAATAACCACCACGTGGCCGGGTGGCTGGATGGGTGACACATGGGCAGGTGGCCGGAGGTTGTTGGAAGGGCGACTGGGGACGAGCAAGGCGGTGGTGCAGATAAAGGTGCCGACTCAGTGTGATTTTAGAGCAGGATGGGGCTGTTGGAAGGTCAATGGCTTTGGAGTCAGGTGGGTCTGAGGTTGACACGTGGTTCTGCAACCTTCTGGCTGTGTGGTCTTAAGCCAATTGATTCCCGTGTTTGAAACTCAGTTTCCTCATCTATAAAATGGATACAATTAATACCTACCTGTGAGGAATTTGTGAGGATTCAATGAGATCAGGTGAAAAGTGTGCCTTGTACACAGTCAGTGTTTAATAAACATTTTCTTCCCTCCCCTTCTCAGTGGTTGTCTGGTGACTGGGTTAGCTTTTGCTGTGTGCAAAACTACATGAAAACTATATGGTGGCTTAAATCCAGAGCAGCTTACTGAACTTAGGACTCTGCAGGTTGGCAGTCCGAGCTCGGCTCAGCTGCAAGGTTCTCCTGCGGGTCCTAGCTGGGCTCACACACAATTGCCGGCCATCGGCCCCTGGTCGGCAGGATGGCTCCAGCCCTGGGGGTGGGCTGGCTGTTGGCTGGGGTGGAGGGGCCAGCTTGGGTTTGCATCCATGATGACAGAGGGTTTCCCGGCCCAGCAAGAGAGGGCTGGCTCTACGTCACGGCACTTCTCAAGCTTCTGCTTGTGTCACAGTTGCTAAAAGTCTCATTGCTTGTCATAGACTCAGCTGTGCCTCCCCCATGCTCCCCTCCTCAGATGTTCAGGTTCTCATTCCTGGAACTCGTAAATACGTTTTACCTAGTATGGCAGAAGGGACATTGCAGGTGTGATTACGTTAAGGACCTTGCGATGGGGTGTCATCCTGAATTATGGGGTGGGCCTAGAGTCATCACAAAGGTTTTTCTCAGCAGGACGCCCAGCCGTACTCCAGAAGAGGAGAAGGCAATAGGAGGTGGACGGCAAGGGCGTGGGCTCCCTCTTTACGATGTCCAGAAGGAACAAGTCCTGTCAGCCCCTCGACTTTTGCCTGATAAGCATTGCTTCTGACCTCCAGGAATACAAGGGAACAGGAATGTGTGGTTTTAGGCCACCAAGTTTGTGGTAAGTTACAAATTAGCAACGGTCATGGGAAGCTAATGCACTGGCCAAAGCGAGTCACGTGGCCAAGCCCAGGTTCACGGCTGGGAGGCAGACCCTACCTCTTGGTGGGAGCTGCAAAGTCCTTTTTTAAAAGGCATGCGTTTAGGGATAGACAGGATTTTTTGGTCATATTTTATAGTCTACTACATCTGGGAACACACCACTTCACCCCAGTGTTCTTAAAATGATAACAGTAATAATAACAATAGTGTATATGCAGTGAGCACTTTCTAGAAGCCAGGCAGTACCAAGCACACTGTATACCTTATTTTTCTTATTTTTTCTTGTGGTGAACTAGACATAACATGGAGTTGACACTCTAACCATTTTCAGGTGTGCCGAGCCGTGGCATTAAGTGCATTCACAGCGCTGTGCGAACCATCACACTCTCTACTTCCAAAACGTTTCCATTGTCCCAAACAGAGGCTTCGTATCCCTAAGCAGTAACTCCCCACCTCCCGCTCCGTCATTCCTGGGAACCTCTACTTGAATTTCTGTCTCTGTGAATTTGCGTATTTGAGGTGTGCCAGGTAAATGGAATCATGCAAGTTTTGTCCTCCTGTGTCTGGCTTATTTCACTGAGCATGATGCTTTCAAAATTCATCCCCGTTGAAGCACGTGTCTGAATTGAATCCTCACAGCAATCCTCAGGGCAACTGAGGTTCAGAGAGGGGCAGTGACTTTTCCAAGGCCACACAGCTGGCAAGTGGGGCTATAGAGGCCTGAACTCAGATCTCCTGGACTCAAGGGTGGTGTGTAGACCACCTTTCACTTCTCCATCCTGTCTCCCTAGGCAGGTGCTGGGCCTCTTGGGTCTTAGTACTCACAGCCCGAACACAGCTCAATAAATTACACCTCCCCCACCACCTTGCTCAAAGTCATCTATTTATTTCCCGTGGCGGAGATGGGTCTCTACCCAGCCAGCGCCAAAACAATCACTTCTTCATTGATTCCGCATCAATTAATTAAAGACTCCATCCGACCACTCCGCAGCTTGATAGACTTTGAGGATTCAGAAGGAAATCAATTAGTCCTGGCACGGGGGGTGGAAGCTGGGTGGTGGGGAGAGGGGGAGATGGGGAGGCTCAGATCCAGGGGCCCAGCTCTGTGGTGCTACTTGTACAGCTAGCAGGAAGCCTGGGAGCCCGTTCTGTGGAGGGGCATTGTTAGTAGTATTCTTTTTATTTTACTTATTTACTTTTAGAGAGAGGGGGAGGGAAGGAGAAAGAGAGGGAGAGAAACATGAATGCGTGGTTGCCTCTCGCGCCCCCTACTGGGGACCTGACCCATAACCCAGGCATGTGCCCTGACTGGGAATCGAACTGATGACCCTTTGGTTTGCAGGCCAGCACTCAATCCACTGAGCCATACCCTGGCCAGCCAGGGCAGCAGTATTCATAATAATAACCATGTCTTGTTGAACATTATTGTATGATGGGCATTTCAAATATGTTCCACCACCTTAACCCCCCATAGTGTCTCTGTGAACTGATGAGGAGACGGGCTCAGAGAGGCTGAGTGACTTGTCTGAGGCCACACAGCTAAAACATCAGGAAGAATCTCATTTCTTAGTCCTTCTGTGCCTCTCTTTTGGGTGTATTTTCTAACTTGCCTATCGTAGGTCTGTGAGGGACAAGGGCAGATTGCTGTGCCTTGCGGGGACTGTGGACAGTGGTCTGCAAAGAGGCACGGAACTCCTGGGGCATTAGGTAGAGGTGCAGCAGACCCTGCCAGATCATTTGCTTCGCTGGCTTTCAAACCGTTCTTAGCCTGCAGAATCCAACGTTGATGGGAAATCTTACGCGGGTTTGTGAGAGGAGAAACCAAAGCAAAGCTGCTTGTTTGAATAATAATAAAAGCAATGCTAACAACAGTAATAGACGGCCCCGTGGTGCTGGAGCTGGCTCACTGGAGCCCATTGTTAAATATTCAGGAGTTTTGTAAGCCAGTTGTTAAACCATTGGCTTGAAATCAGTCACGGTGCGAGTATTTGCTCCATGAAAATTGCCTAGTGCTGAAAATCAGTTCGCCTCCTTCCCCTCCTCCTGCTCCTAGAGGTGGTTTACCAGCCCACCACTGATAATTCTATGTAATGAATATTTGCCGAGTGCCGGACACTGTGCTAAGCACTTTATTAAAAAATGCTGTTTCCATGGAAACCTCATTGCGAGGGAGGTAGTATTAACACCTTCATAGCTCAGATGGGGAAACTGAGGCTTGGAGAGGTGTGTGTGGCCACTTGCCCAAAGTGACAAGTTTGTGACTGTTAGCGCCCGTCTCATTCAAAATCGTACGTGCCGTCCGTCTCACACCCGATGGAGGGTCTGAAAGATCGCTGAGGCCCAGACTGGAGCCTGCAGCTGCTCAGGGTCTCACAGGGCACACGGCGGGTGGGGTGGCGGGCGAGGACCAGAACCCGTCAGTCCTGTGTCTCTGGCCCTGCAACTCGATCTGGGTTCGCGGGCAGCAGGTGGATGTTTTTGATGGGAAGGTGGCATGAGAGCAACCGGGACTCTGTCACAGTTTCCCCACTCCCTGACAGGTGTATCCTTGGGTTATCACAACCTCTGTGGGCTTAGTCGGGGTAGATCCATCTTCATGCTGCCTGGGAACAGTCGGCTGTCTCCCGTTCCTGGAAGGTCAGACAGCAGGCATCCTCAGCTCTCAGGGATGCAAAGCAAGTGGGCGCTTTGCCTTGTCTGCCTTTAGTCAATGCCAGGCTTCTCCCTGGCCAGAGAGCCCCCCACCTCCTGCAGCCCCGAGAACCCCGATGGAGCAGGAAACGGGAGATGTTCCCAGCAGGGTGTGTACAGCAGCTCAGAGTCTTGAAAATGGCAGGAAATCCCAGGAGGGCAGGGCCAGGTCTTGCCTCTCTCACCTGCCTCCTTCTTATTTACACAGCTTTGTGAATGAGGGGTGGGCACAGGGCAAGGGTCACACAGGGTTCTTAGGCCGGGTGAGGAATGGATATAGTGATGGGAAGAATCTCCGGTCGTATTTTGCAATCGATGCATCTGGAATGCCTCGCCTTACTCCAGGACCAGCCTGTCTAGGGATGGGTCTGACACCCTACCAGAGACTTTTGTCCCATGGAAATTTCAGGGGGGACAGGCTTCGAGCCTCAGCCAGGACACCCTTCACCTGCTCCCTGCTGGGGCAATGGCTGGCTTGGCACACAGGCAGTCAGCCCGCTCATGAGAGAGAAAGGGAGACTCATCTCTGCCAAGTGTGTGCTGGGGGCTGCAAATATAATGCTTGGACCTCACCCAGTCACCTCAAAAGATGACCCTCGTTTTACAGATGTGGAAACTGACGCTCAGAGAGGGCAAGCTGTGTGCCCAAGCTCACACAGCCAGGAAGTGGCTGTCCTCAGAGTAAAACTCCAAAAGGTAGACAGTTTTTTTGTCATTTACAGCAGTGGTACTCAGTACAAATATAATGTGAGCCACACATTAATTTTAGATTTTTTAATAGCCTTATTTAAAAAATAGGTGAAGTTAGTTTTAATAAGGCATTTCACTTAACCTTATTGATGACTTATTATTTCAATATGTAATCAATATGAATGATGACTAATGAGGTTTTTAACCTTTTTTTTCATTCTAAGGGTATTTCACACTTACTTTACAGCAAGCCTCCATTCACCTTTCAAGTACTCAAAAGTCGAATGTAGTTTACGGCCACCCTATTGGACAATGCAGCTGCAGAAAGAGAGAGAGACACGGACTTGGAGGTTGGAGCAGAAGAGTGATTTTCATATTCTTGAAAGCCTAAATTTTTTCATTCATTCATTCATTCATTCATTCATCCATTCATTTTTCCAGTCCACCCTTCTGGTTACTGATGACTGGACGAAAGGCCTGTCCCCTTGCCAGAGCTGTGGGAATTCAGAGAACTATAAAACCTGGCCCGCTCCTACAAAGTTTGCTGTCTGTATGGGGGACAGACATCACACCGGACCAGCTACTACTGTGTTGGTTCTCGTCAGAGACAGGTACAAAGAACTGTGCCAGGACAGGGTGAAGCAAGAGCTTCCTCGCCAAGGGAGGAATTCGACTTGGGTTTTGAGGGACGAATAAGAGTTTGCTAGGCAGAGAAGGGAATTGAGGATAGTGGGAATGCCACAAGAGATGTAGAGGTGAAGTGTTGAGTGTGTGTGCAGATGTGTGTGTGGGTAGGTGGGTGGAAGTAATGAGGTAGAAAGCTGAGAAGCTGGGTTGAGGCAAATTACCAAGAACCTTGAATGCCAAGCTCAGGAGACTTAATTTTGCTCAGCTAGCACGGGCATGCAGGCAGCAGAGATTTTTATGAAAGGGAGGACATATAGAACCCATGTACTTAAAAAAATGATACTGGATGCATTAGGGATCCTCCTCCCTTCAGAGTCTTATAGAGAACTGAGTATATGAGGAAGGCTGCATCTCTGCCCCCAGAAAACACAGCTAACTGGGACTCTAGCAGCTCTGAGATTCAGGTTTAAGTCCTGCCTCTTCCAGGCAGCCTTCCCTGATCACTCCTCCTCCAGATGGTATGGTTGGCTGGTAAGATCATTGGGGTGTCAGCTACTCCTGGATTTAAGTTCTAGACCCATATTTGACCAGCTTTGGCTCTTGAGAAGACATCTCGTCTTCCTCTGAGAAAGGGGTGTGGCGATGATCATAGTACCGACCAGGCAGGACTGTTGTGGAAACTAAATGAGATCGAGGGTGAGGAGGTGGCTGCCTACTGCTGGGCCTCCTCCCTGCCAAGAGAGGGCAGGAAATGAGTCTGCCCTGCCTTTGCCTGACCACTCAAACCACTCAAGGCACTCTGGAAGTGTCTGGTCCATTGCCGCCCCCCGCCCCCCCCGAGATTTCTTCTCTGACACTGTTAGTTTTATTTCCAGAACAGAGGATCAGGGACAAAGCAAACCCTCTTAGTGCCAAGAGTGCTCATAAATTATAGGGAGATGAGAATATTTTAATACAAACCAAAGAATCTCAAGTACAAAGAACTGTTCTGAGAATGTGTTTCCCCCTTCCTCCCCCTTTCTGTTCCCCTGATATTTGGAGCTGGGAAGACTCTTCAGGGAATTAATAACAAGTGGAATATTTAAGGGTAGGAAGCCAGAGGTCCCTTTGGCATTCTCTTTTCAAGGGAAGTCACCTCGAGTGTCTGGTACGTGCATGAGTGACATGAAAGGAAGGCTGTGCACAGAGAAGGAGAGAATATGCCAAGAAATGTCAATTATGCAGAAAAAAATTGCTTGTCCAAAAGAGTGATGTGTCTGGCTTTATTCCCTAGATGGAGTTCAGCGCGCTGGCCAAGGCCTTTGCCAGACTGTGAGATTTTTCTGAAAGAGCCTTGGTGCTTAGCTCCTCCATCTCACCTGCGACAATAGGTCACTTGGTCAGCTGGGGGTCACTTCCCCTCTGGTCCGTCAGAGACAGCTTTAGGACTTGTGCTTTGGCCAGTCTCAAAGAGACCCTGATGTTCTGAGCCTTTGGGTTTGGAGGTAGTTTCCAGGAGAAATCGGAATTGGTCATGTGCCATACACCCAGGGCTAGGCGTGGGAGACGATTCTGTTCGATGAGTGTATCAGTTATCCATTGCTATGATAATGCGACAAAACAAGCAGCAATATAGTCTCAGAAGCATATACATACTAATAAATTTTGTTTTTGCTCACAGGTTAGCTGGATAGTTCTGCTGATCTGGGCTACGATTGGCAGGCCCCAGCTGGGCTTGCTCATGCAAACTGGTGAGCTGGCTAGAGGCTGGCTGGGCTGGGATGGCCTCACTTCCGTGTTCGGTAGTTGACTGGCTGTTGGCTGGGGTGGTGGAGGTGACTGGGTCACATGTCCCATGGGATCTCCAGCAGGCTGACCTGGACTTGCTTGTCTGGGGGCTGGCAGCATGGTAAAGGGTTCAAGCTACAGAGCTTCTTCAGGTGCAAGGTCAGAACTGGCCTAAATGATGAGAAAAACAGTATTAATAGGCCAGTTATGTCATGTCTGCCTCATTCTACTGGCCAAAGCAAATCACATGGCCAGCCCAGCTTCTAGAGGTGGGGGGAAGTCTTCATCTTTTGATGGAAAGAGATTCAAAGTCACATTGCACAGGGTGTGGATTCAGGGAGGGCAGAGAGTGGGGGCCTTTTTGTGATCCATCTCCCCTGATGGATGAAGAGAAATCATTTCACTGACAGTGACGGCTGGCACCTCTATGTGGGTCCCCTGCTGGGTGCCGGGATAAGAAGTAAGTATGAGACATTCTCATTGTCTCACTCTGAGGACAAGAAACAGACATAGAAGTGCTAGCGTAGGTAGCTAGTCAGTTATAAATAAAAGGAGGGAGCAAATGGAGTTGGACGTGAAACCCCGTTCACTAGGAAGCCACGGCATTGAAAGGCTCCCCAGGGAACCACTGCATCCTCCCTGAAGGGACTTAGTCTCGTCTGGCACGGTGACGGGATTATCCGGGGGAAGAGTGGGGAAGTTCCTCTGCTGGGTGCACGCCCGGTAGAAGCCAAGAAGGCACAGGAAGAGGCACCTCTACTTCGGGGCGCGCACAGCAGGAAGTTAGATGGTGGCCATAAGGGACAGATCCTAGCCTGGGAAGAGGTTTGGATCAGTTAAGGACACCGAACCCCTGAAGATCGAGGGAACGGGCTGCTTTGGGGGAAGGCTTTGCACAAGCCTGCGAAAGATCGGGAAAGAGCATGGTTAGTTTGAAAGGGTCCCTGGTCTGTTCTAAGCCCGAGGTGATATAGTGAAAACTTAACAGAGGCCTCTCTCTGGATGAGGCCTTTGCGCGTTTGATCTCATGGTCTCTCTCGGTGTCATAGCAGCCGCTCAGGCCCTGTGTGGGCTCTAAGTGCCGGCCTGGGTACAGCAGCACAGCACAGGCTGGGCACAGCTGGAAACAGGGACGAAGCTAGCTGGATGGGGACGGAGACTGAACTGGGCGGAAGGAACTTTGACAGGGCCTGAACCAATGGCACAGAACTGCCGACCCTTCTTCTGGGCTTGGTGAAGACAAGGCTGGATTTTCCACAGAGGATGGATGCAGAAGAGACACTGGTCACCCGGCAGCAGCTTTTTATTTCCACTCCAATGAATCTAACTGCTGCATCTCATCCCCCATGGGTGGGTCACTGTGTGTTTCTTGGGACTCGGGGAAGAGCCCTCTTTCCCCCGGCACCAGAAACAAAGGGTCGTGGTCCATGGTCAGTGTCATAATGGAGAGAGTCCAGGCAGTGGTGGGAGCCCAGGGCGGCACCAAACACTCTCTGGAGATCGGGGAAGGCTTCCTGGAGATCACTCCTGATCTGAGTTTTAACATTTGAACAGGAGCTCCCGGGGTGAAGGTGGTGCTGAACAGGGTGACAGGAGGAGGAGGAGATGTCCTAGAGGAGGAAGCAGTGTGGGCAAAGGCATGGAAGCCCTTGGGGGAGGCTCAGCTGTGGTGGCCGGGAGCAGGTGAGGCAGGGGCAGTGCCAGGTGGGGCTGGTGTGGAAGATCCCGCAGGCGGGGCCTTCAGTCTGGCCTTCGGAGCAGAGGAGCCCTGGAAGGTTCCAGGTGGCAAGTGACATCACTCAGTGCTTTTGAGGTGTCCTATAGCTGCTGTGCAGGGACAGGTTTGAGAGAGTGAGATCAGAGGTGGAGGGACCAACAAGGAGGCCTGGGATATATGTGACATGGTTAGGGAACTGATGTCCCCTGGCCAGGGTTTCACATCAGCTGGAGTTCGTAGGTTATTGGCTTGAGACAGTCACCAAGCCCAGACAGGGTTTTGAGGGAAGCTCTGGTAAAAGGGAATGGGGAATCACGAGAAGAACATTATTAATAATAATGAAAACCCTGCACTTATCCATCACCCCAAAATACTGCGTGTGAGCTGTGAGCCAGGTTTTGGGCCAGGCACTAATCAGGTATAATTCTGCCCCCAAAGACCTTGCTGGGTCTCAGAGATATGCTTCAGCTCCCTTGCCTTCTGGGGTCTGCAGAAATGGCAAGGAACAGCCCCACTCCCATAGTCCACTGCTCCCAGGCCTGTCCACCCCGTAATCTGGCTTCATTTCCTCTTGGTGGTTAGTCGTACCTAAAGCTGACCTGCTTATCTCTTTATTCACCCAAGTGCTCTCTGCCAGCGCCCCCCTCTGAGATGGGGAGCTCCATCAGCATGGCCACCAGGTCATTTTAGTTTGCACCTGAACCTCCAGCACCTGGCTCAGTGCCTGGGCATGTGGGTGCATAGGCTGTCTTGGATGAATCATTGACAGGGCACACTCAGTGTGTGATGCTGCACAAGCCATTTGCTGCCTCTGAGCCTCAGTTTGCCCATCTTTAAATTGGGGATATTGGACCACAGCCCATCCTGCCACTCTTTTCTGAGTCCCAGCCCTGCGTTGGGTGTTGGGTATACAGGGAACATCCCAACCTGTGGATATGCTTTTCTGTGGACAACGGCTGGGGTCTCCACCTCGTAGGGAGGCTGTGGGGATGGATTAGGAAAAGGACACAATGTAGGTGCAGGAAACTCTACAAAGGGGAAGGTGTTTTGGTACTGTTTCCATTTCCCATCAGCTGGGCTTTTCAAAGCTTTCTCCATACCCAGGGGGATGCCAAGGTCACCTGCGCTCCCTAGGAAGGTAGTGGAAAAACCAGCACCTGGAGTTAGTTTCCAAACAGTGAGAGATGCATGCACACCCCATCCATATCTTCACCCAGGTGCTTTTTAAAAGGATGCCAGACACCTCCATAGGCCCTGGAGGTTTGCTTTGAGTCTTTTATTGAATCCAGGGGAACTGGCTGAGTACAAAGACATCGAAATCAAAGTGGCCTGAGATGTCCAACTGGCCCAAATTGGCTAGAAAAATGAGCATTTCCCAGCTGCCAAAAGGGCTCCTTCTGACCCCAGGCCTGGAGAGCTCAGTCCCACGCCTCCCCGGGGAGAGCTGGGAGCAGTTGGCTCGGGTCACTCTCCCAAATTCCCAACCTGGCAGTGGGTAAAATGTGATCCCTTTTATTCGAGTAATAGAGACGAAGTTCCCGGGCCTTCAAGGAGCATCAATCCTGAGATTTATTAACCAATTTAAAATACTATTGTCTTTCACTTCAGAGCAAGATTGAGGGGTGTTGTTGGAGGAATGTAAAGGCAGAGTGGCTCAGCCTCAAAGCCAGGAGGTGTCGTACCTGGGACTCAATAGATATTCATGAACATTCCCGTATTTAGTGAAGGAAATAACTTAATACCGACAGAGCGATGGAATAATAGCTATTTCCTGGCTGACTTGCAGGCCTCAGAAAATGAGATTGCGGTGGCTTCATTTTTCTTGTCTTTTCCCGCGCTCCCTGCCAGAGAAGGCAGCCACCCTGGGATTCTCTCCGCATTTCCAATGAGCTCAGACCTGCAGCCCCCTCCCAGCCCCCCTGCTTTCCTTACCACCCCTCTCCCTGCCGTGACCTTGGCTTGGGCTTTGTGGGAGAGGTCACCCCATGTCTGATTCAGGAGTCTAGAAGGGGATTAAAGTAGTTAGACCTTTACTCAGGTGAGAGGCAGGCAGACTAGCCTGTTTTGGATGGTGTCACCATTCACTCACTCACTCATTCACTCACTCATTCATTCATTCATTCATTCAGTATCCACTGAGTGTTTACCACACGTCGGATGCTGAGGACACTTCTCTCTCGGAGCTCACTATGCATTAAAAGAGACACACAATAAAGCATTCCAGGAGCCCCGAGAGCAGTCCATATGAGGCTCAGTGCAGCTCTAAGAAAAGTGGAGTCTTGATACCAGAGGGACAGATAGTTGGGATGGCATTGTAAACCATCTGCCTCTTAAAAATTGCCAAGAATGTGACTCGTCCCTTCCCCCACCGAGCTCTCTCTAAATCTGACTTCACTTGGACCCCAGAGCAACTTCACGTGAGCTCTTCATACTCCCTGGTTTCTAGGGGAGGCAGTAAGGCCTGGCTGGATGAATTGGCTTCCTGCAGGTCACATCGCTAGGAAGTGGGTGGGACAGAACTGGAACCTGGGCTACAGCTGTGATCTGACCCAGTCCTGTCGCAGAGGGAGGAGTTTATAGTCTGGCGGGGGAAACAGACAAGTTGATGGGACACTGCAACCCAAGGGGAAGTGTTCTGAAAGGGTAATCTCAACACTACACCGCAGAGAGGCATCAGCATGCGAGAGAAGAAGAGAGCAGGAGAAAAAAAAGGAACAGAGAAGGGTGACAAAAACACTCAGAAAACAAGAAAATGACAATAACGACATAATTACTACTTATAATTACGTTAAGCGTAAATGAATTAAATGCTCCAATCAAAAGATCATTGATAAAGAAGATGTGGTGCATAGGTACAATGGAATATTAGTTCGCTATAAAAAATGAAACCTTAGCATTTGTGACTGTATGGTTGGACCTAGGATGGATTGTCTTAAAATGAAATAAGTCAGACAGAGAAAGACAAATGCCATACGATTTCACTTATATGTGGAATCTAAACAAAAACAACAACAATAAAGAAACAGAAGCAAACCTATAGATAGAACAGCTGATGGTTGCCAGATGGGGTAGGGGTTGGGAGGCAGGTGCAAAGGGTGAAGGAATCAGGAAGTACAGATTGGAGTTACAGAATAGTCTCGGGGATGGAGAGTGCAGCGCAGGGAGTATAGTCAATACTATTGTAGCGACCGTGTGTGGTGTCAGGTGAGTCCTACACTTACTGGGGGATCTTTTTGTAAGTTATATAAATGTCCAAACGCTATGCTGTACACCTGAAACTAATACAATGTTGAATGTCAACTGTAATTGCAGAATTAAAAAATTTAAAAAAGTGCTCTGATGGGGGGGAGTACAGGGTCCTGGGGCTGCACAGGGGCGAGGGCTCCTAAACAAACGTGGGGTGAAGTAAGGAAAGAGGGAGGGATGTCCTAGCAAGAACAGAAGCGTGATGGCCCTGGCCAGGTTGCTCAGTTGGTTAGAGTGTCGTCTCAATAAGCCAAGGTTGTGGGTTCTATCCCCGGTCAGGACACATGGAAGAATCCACCAATGAATGCATAGAGAAGTGGAACAACAAATCAGTGTTTCTCTCTTTCCTCTCCTCTGCCTTCCCCTTTCTCTCTAAAATCAACTGAAAAACAAGTTTGAGCAGAGTTAGCAGGGGACAATGGGTGGGGAGAAAAAGAGCCCCAGGTAGAGAGAATAGCCCAGGCAAAGGCCTAGGGGTGAGAGGTCAGAATTGTTCCTAGAAGTTCAGATGTTCCAGACCGCCTGGGTGCAGAGTGTGAGGGAAGAGGTTGGGCATGGAGAGCGGTGGGGCTGGCCCGAGCTGCCGCAGGAAGGGCTTGGTCTCTAAGTGAGGACTACCCTCTTAGTTAAGGCTCCCCTCCCCTCTGTCAAGAGCTCTGGCTCTTGCAGCTAACAAGGCATTCAGAGGGGCCCCATACCCCAGGGATGGCCTTTATCGCTCCATCTGGAACACTGAGATGGAAGCGCCCTTGGGGCCTTCAATTCTGTTTTCTAAATGGAGAAATCAAGTCCCAGATAAGCAGAGACTTGAGCAAAAGCACACTGCAAAGCTGGGCCAGAGCACAGGACTCAGACCCTTTCCTGAGGGTGTGTCCCTAACGCTTTGTCCTGTGATTGGAACAGCAGCTAACACTTGGCTAAAGCCCCCTGCAAGGGCCTGGCACATAGTAGGTGCACAGTTAATATCAGTTCTCTTTCTCTCTCCTATCATGAGTTCTAGCCTTGCTGTCACTCTCTGGCTATGTGTGCTTTGGGCGATGCGTCTCCCTGTCTGTGCCTAGCTTGCCTGATGGAAAGATGGGACAAGAAGCCACCTGGGGTGTCGTCATCCATGGCTGACATTCTGAGACTCGAAAGGGGCACACAGCTATTGGGCTGCCAGTGTTGACACACGATTTCATTTCTGCTAAGATTTCTGCCTTCCAAAGCAGCCTGGGCTATTCTGCTTTGCTCACAGTCCTTAGGCAGGGGGCCAGAGGGGCCTGCATAGAAAAACCCAATGTGGCTCCACGGTGTGCGTTTGCATGTGGGCCTCGTCCCTGCAGAAGTGTCCTTTCCAAGCCGGCAGCTGCCCGTCCCCTTTGAAGAGCCTTTGCGGCAGCCGCCATCCATCACTCAGCTGGCATGACTGTTAAGTACCAGCGCTCAGTGCCGAGGGCTGCAGGAGGGGACTCTGAGAGGGGTCAGCCCAGGGCCAGGGAGTTAGAGAGAGGCAATCAAAATAGAGGGACTGGAGCAAACTGGTTAACACTCAGGCTGAGAGCGAGGCGGTGTTGGGTCAAATCCCAACACTGCCTGTGTAGTGGCGATGGCAGCTCTGCCGCCTCATATCTGCTCTGTGGGTTTTGGTAAAAGATTCTTATTCTTCTTTCATGCGAATGGCCCTCTTCTACAATAGCACATTCTAATCCTTCTGTTCAGACAGTGGGTGAGTTGGTCACATAATCCCAAGTTGGTCCAATGATCTTGGGTTTCTGCGGTGATTGCTGAGTTGGTTTGGGGTACACATAGAGCTCTTTTGGCCATCTTACCTCCAGAAAGGGGAGTTTGCCTGAGAGCAAAACTATCACAAAAGAAAGTGCACCAAGGGATGGAGAACAGACACTGAGTGCCTGGATACAGCCATGCCTGATGCTGTGCCCCTTTGATGTATCTGTTATATGGCTTAAGAGTTATTTTTTTTTAAATTGGATTTATGTCAAGAGTAGCCCTGAATCTCCACTGTTAGACCCATTGTAGTAGAATGTGATTTCATCTTTTGGGACCTTCCTTACCTGTAACATGGGATGGCAATAATGCCTCATAGGGTTGCTATTGACGTTAAGTAAAATAATGCACATACATCGTTCATCACAGTGTCTGACTATAATCAGTGCTCAGTTCAACTGTAATTAAGCCATGCCCACCCTGTCCAGGTGCACGAGTCTTTTCTTGGCCTCTCGTTCTCCTATGAAGGGTTCCTGTGAGGCTTCACTGAAGTATCATGAATGCAGAATGCCTGCTGTGTGGTCCAGCACATTCACGTGTGGCTGCTGAATGCTTTTCTGATTAGAAAGCTGCGGAGGCCCAGGGAAACTGGGAACAGACAAACTGCGAGTCCTGCAGGGCCAGCACGGAGGTGAGGGGCGGCGGCCTGAGCAGGGCAAACCACCTGCGCTGAGGAACGGTGCAGAGGCTGCCTCGGCGGACAGCACTGTTTTTGTCTGCTCAGCACCGAGCACTGCACCTGGGACACGAGCCAGTGAGGTTATGACCCGTGAGAGAAGCAATGATGTTGCAGCCCCAGATGTGACTTTGTGTTGATCTCGTAGATGAGTGGAGCCGTGCAAGTTCGTGAGCAAGGGGCTCGCAGGACAGCATCACTTACCAAACAGCCCAGTGCTGGGTGGAAGGCCAGGGGCCCAAGAGCTGAGTGTGGCCAGAGCTGTCTGGGGTCAGGATTAGGATGGAGACGTCAGGGATGTGGGAAAACAAGAGACACAATGAAGGAAGCCCTGACTGAACACCACGCAGGACTCAGGGGTGTGTCTGAGTGTGTGTGTGTGAATAGGTATGAGCGTGTAGGTGATCTGTTCTCGGTGAGCTTTGTGGGTTCAGTGTGCATAAATGTATCTGTGTATGTTGTCGGTGAGCTTATGTGTGTGTGTTCAGTGTGTTGTGAGTGTATGTATACGTGTGTTATTGGTTAGCTTGTGTGGTGAGTGTGTGCGTGTGTGTAAATGCATGCGTGTGTGTTGCTGAAGTGATGTGCATGTGAGTTTACATGTGCTGAGTGTGTGTGAGTGTGTTGTGGAATAAATGGTGCTGCATGAGCTGAGTGTGTTGGTGAGGGGTGAACATGTGTGAGCCAAGTGTAAGAGTACATGAGTGTGTTCATGAATGTGCTGAGGAGTGGGTGGGGCCCAGTGTGTGTGAGTGGGGGTGACCTGAGTGTGCGTGCTGTGTGTGTGTCTGCTGGAAGTGCTGGGTGACTGCTCTTCCTCCCCCCGGGGCGGAGCCCCACTTCCACTCTAACTGGTTCGAGTTCCCACCTGTATCTCTCCCAGACTCCGCCCTTGGAGGTCGGAGGCAGACCTGGTGGAGCTCCATAGCCCCAGCCCCCACAAGCCACAGGTTGCCCCACAGCTACCTGTAGGAGGAGGGAGTGAAAGGGCGGGAGGAAAGGACTCCTGGACCCTGCACGGAGGAGCTCGAGTCCCTTTGGCAGGAGCCTGGGCATTGATGAGTCAGGGCTGGCCGCACTGTGTTGGTCCGCAGGCAGGTCTGCGCGATGCTTGGATGTCATCCCCCAGCGAGGCTGGGGAGATCGCTACACATCGCTGTCTGCATTACTAATAGTCCTGCTATTTGGAGGGCCACATTCTGATTACAAATGCAGTCCATGCTCATTGCAGTAAATTGGGAAATTGAAAAAAAAACATTTATAATCCCACCCCAGGAGATAATTTCTATTGTCATTTTTATATATATCTTTCCAGACTCTTTTAAAGCACATTCACACATATATTACTTCATTTTATCTTTTATATCATTATGCCTCACCATTTGTTACTCACCCAGCACTCCTAATAATCCCCACACTACATACAATTCTTTGTTAATGTTATTTTGACTGGCTCTATTGAATTCTACGATTTTTCAAAAACATCTCTGTATTTTGCCTATGCCACTCCCACACCCCCATTTTTGGCTATTCTAAATGATGTTTTTGTTACGTGCTGTTTCCTTTTCTTTCTGGGTCTTTGCACAGGCTCTTCCCACAAGAAGCCTCCTCCAGGAAGTCTTCTGTGATGCACCAGTTCTGGATCAGGTGCCCCTCTGTCCTATAGGGACTTCTCCTTGTCTAGTCACATAGTATGACAAGATGTGCATCTGTGACCTGCTCCTGGAGAGGCCAGGCATCCTAAAGATCCCAGGGCCACATCTCATTTGCGGCAGTGGCAGTAACTGGTACGATGCAGCACAGGCTAGGCCATACGTAAATATTGGATCAGTGTTGAGTCAGCACTGTGGCATACGTCCTTGGATCCCCATGGGGAAAGTACTGGCACCCCCATTTGGTAGATGCTGAGGTTGAGGCTCAGACAGGCAGTGAAAGCTGAAATGAGGCAGAGCTGTGCCCAGAATCCAGTCTCCCCTGGTTCCAAAGCACTGTTTCCACTTTGCTCCACCCCCTCCATCCTAACCCCTCCCCAGTGGCATCTCCCAGGCCTTACCCTCAGCTCTCCAGCTCCTGGAAAAGGCCAGAAGGGTAAGAAGCTTGGGAAGCAAAAGGCATCACCTGCTCCAGGCAGAGAAGAACTGGGAACACGCACACGATGCCAGCATCTCCTGTTATTTTTCTTCCAAAGGAGAACTTGGCCCCCTTCCCTCCTGCTGGGGACTCGCAAAATCTGACTTGAAATCTACTCAAGTGTACATTAACCAACTTCCACTTGGCACGGGCCGGGGAGCCTATAATTAGAGCAGACACCATACCATTTAGTGGGTTTCATTCGCACGAACAGAAAGTGTGCTTAAAAGGGAAATGGCTCGAGAAGCAGACTCGGGAACATTCTCAGGAGGGCTTGCACCACTGAGTGCCAAAAAGATGCCTTTCTAAGTTCCGGGATCGTGGCGGGCTGGATGCAGGTGGGGATGCCACCCTGGGGCGGTGATGTCGTGTGGCCCTTATACAACTGGGGCTTGGATGGGGCACACGTGTTCAGTCCCGGCCAAACACTGAGGTGAGCAACTCAGCTTCTCTGAGCCGCTTCTCCATCTGTGCCTTTGGGACGTCCTCCCCCGCCTCACAGAGTTGTGTCGCCAAGGTCTAGGGGAGGTAGTGCATAAATAAGGCCGGAGCAGGTGCTCAATAACAATGATGTTTGTTATTAGTGTTACCACCACCAATAAACTCAGCAGCATTTATTGAGCACTTATTAAGTCCCAGACCCTGTTCTAAGACTTTATGTTCGTTACCTCAGTTTCACAATGATCCCACCTCATAAGTAACATTAATGTCTTCATTATACATTTTGAGGAAACTGAGTCCCAGGGAAATTATGTCACTGGCACAAGATCACACAGGATGATTGCTTTTATTAATATTTCAAAGGGTGGGGGAGAGTATGACAGTATAAGATAGTGTATGGGGTATGGAACATACCAGATCATTAATGCTAAGATCCACATTTTCCTCATTGGGATACCAGGACCAGAAAGTGGGGTTGGGGGGAGAGTTCAAGGTAAGCTCTCATTGATTGGGTGTATCTGATATAATCTAGGTGCTTTTACAGGTATTGTTTTATTTTGTTCTTCTCTCTGGGAGATCACGGGTGTGAAAGAATAGACTCAAAGAGTGGGGTGCCTTATGCAAGGTCATGCAGAGCTGTGATGAAAATGCTGAACAGTCCAATTACAACTGAATCCCCCCCTTTATAATACTGCCAGATCACCTGAGCCAGGCAGGACTCTTGGAGGTAGAGGCTAGCTTAAAGGAAAAAGGGCCTTTATTGGATCATCTAGTTGAAAATTCTAGTAGTAGGCCTTCAGGCATGGCTTCACCCAGGTGCCCCAAATAAAGTTCACAGGCATTTATCTTTCCGCCTCTCTTTTTTTCTGGGATGGCTGTATTCTCTAGCAGTCCCTCTCCTCATGGGGTGAGATCTCTGTTGGCCTGTTAGCATCTGGCACTGGTGGACCCCCACCCACCCCTGCTTAATTATCTTATTCCAAGGAGGAAGCATGCAAGCGCCTGTCTCTGGCATGGGACCTTTCTCTGCCAACACCCAGTGCTGCCCCTGTGGAGGCCTGACTTTGGTTTTCTTCTTTCCCCAGCACCCACCCACCTCTTTCCCAAGTCCATCCATCACTAATGACTTCTTTGGACCCCATTTCTTTCCTGCTTGTATACCAGCACCGAGCTTTTTTTCTGTCTAACCACATCTGTTCCTCACTCCTCCTCCACCTTACCCCTCGACCATGCCTTGACATGCTAAGCTCCTCGTCTCTCTTCCCATGTCTTTCCCCATGTGGAATGGGGAGTAACCTTGCTCATCCCTTCTCTGCTTTCTTCTCTGCCCCATTCACCAGTTGCTTGATCAAGAGCCTGCTGCCTTCTGCGGTCCTCAGTCTTCTCCACGATAGAAATGGGGACGATCCCCCCTGATCATCTGGCGGTGGCGAAGGCCCAAGCTTGGCGGTTGTATTTACAGTAACATGAGTACAATATGGAAGGAATTACCGGGAGGGTTAACGCTGCTGTGAGGCTGGATCTGTACTGATATCGCCACATTATGAGGTGTCATGTTGCATTTGCAGAAGGTGGTTGTATGGAATTCCACTCCGTTGCACTGTATGAAATATTCACCTGCCTTCTCTGGAAGGGATGAGGGCTTCTGCTCTGCTTCCTGGCTGCTCCTCTACGGAGAGCGTGGGCCCCACGCTGTCACTAATACAGGATGACCCTAGGACTGGAAGCAGAGCCTTAGGCATAAGGGACACAGGGGTGAGGCTGGCAGGTGTACAGAACGGAGGGAGGGGGCTTGACACCTGTCGTGGTCCAGGTCCTATAGAGCCTCATTACTCACCTGCTCCCTTTAGGCAAAGACACGTGGGACTGGACAGCGCTATAGGTTGAATTGTGTCTCCCCTGCCCCAAATCCACTTGTTGCAGTCCTAACCCTCAGTGTCTCAGAACACGACATTATTTATAAATAGGGGCCTTGAAGGTGTAATTAGTTAAGATGAGGTCATGCTGGAGTAGGATTGGCCCCTCATCCAAAACATCTGGTGTTCCTATAAAAGGGGGGAGGTGTGGAGACAGACACACCCATGGGGAAGACTCCATGAGAAGACTGGAGTTATGGGGCCACCGAGGAGGAACTAGCAGAAGCTGAGAGGGAGGCCTGGGACAGATCCTGCCTTGGAGCCTTCAGAGGGGGTGTGGCCCTGCCCACACCTGGATAAGACCGTCTGGGTGGTGGCCGTGGGGCCTCCCTGTGCTTGTCCTCCTGTCTGGTATCACATGGCTGCAACCGTTCAGCCTTCAAGTCTTGACCTGAAGCTCATCTCCCCCCAGGAGCCCCCTCCAGCACTATATCCCCAACTGGGTCCATCTCCACCCCCCCTTATCACCCCCCTCATCACACCAGTTCATTTCCACCATCTCACCTGGCACCAGGGGCACTGATACATTTATTCTCTGCCTGTTTGACAGGTGCCTCTCACTCTCAGCAGACTGAAAGCTCCAGGGAGGCAAAACCTACGCCTGTTTTTATTCACATGTGGTCCTTTGGGGCCTGGTAGGTACCCACAGACTATCTTTTGACAGGTTGAATTATAAGCATGTGAGTTTGGGCATCAGGTGTATGTGAGGTGGGACGAGATCACATCTCCCAGGGAACTGACGTGTGTATCAGGTTTGTGACTCTGAGATGACAAATGGGTGAGTGACCAGAACTGTGTCCTAAAAGACACAAGTGAGGAAACTACATGTGTAAGTTTCTTCATGGGACAGGAAGAGACTCAGGGAATGTCAGAAGTGTCCACGTCCCCACTGATGACAAGGACTGTTCCTGTTCACCATTATGTCCCCAGAAACTTGCCCAGCCTGACACAGAACATCAACTTCAGTGACTGTGTGCTCGGTGAATGTCTAAGCAGAGAAGAATGTCTCAGACAAAGAGGTACAAGTTTCAGGGACACAGATCTCATCTCAATCAAAGAAGACTCTCCTTCATGTTGGGAGCTGTCCAGAGTTGGCACAAGTTGACAGGGGGTGGCCTTCACCCGGCGTCTTCAAGTCCCTTCCAACTCTGAGACTTAACTCTCTAAGAGACCTTTCCCTGGTTGGGCAGAAATGGGCCAAAGACAGAGTAGCTTCTCCTGGGCAGGAGGGCTGGAAACAGACCAGCGCTCCCTTCCGTGACCTGAGTCTGGTCCTG
The DNA here is from genome assembly GCA_028533065.1 of Trachops cirrhosus. Lineage (NCBI taxonomy): Eukaryota > Metazoa > Chordata > Mammalia > Chiroptera > Phyllostomidae > Trachops > Trachops cirrhosus. Next base: position 55,428,879 of record CM052546.1, on the reverse strand, counting down.
AGTCCTAGACCTGGCCCCGGAAGCAGCAGCACGCTTCCTGAGAAGGGACCGCCTCCCTCCTTCTCCCTCTGGAGTTCTCTAGCACGAGTCCTGAGAAGGCCTTGTTGCCTCTCTGCTTGTTAACGATTTCCGCAGATATCAGAGTGCTTGTTATTGAAGTCACAACAGAAATCAGGGGCCTCCTAATTAAACACCAGCCTTAGGTTTCTCTGCTGGGGACTGAAGCTTGCTATCGCCAGTATTCCAGGGAAAAAAAGCACAACTCACCTGCACAAAGTGAGAGTTGCTGCTCATTCTAATTATGGTTCCTTCCAACCCCAAACCTCTTTGAATAATAAATAGATAATGAGGCTTAGCGGGAACTTGGTACCCAGGAAGTCATGACAGAGCCCTTGGAGCGGGGCTGGGGGCACCTGGGCATGTCCCCTGAGGTCAGTGGGACTTGTCTTATCAGGTTGTATGTTCAAAATGATCCTTGAGTGGCAGCCCACTAGAGTGGAAATCATTTGAACTCAGACAGGTAGTGTGTAGCATGCCAGCTCCTCTGGGTGACCTTAAACAAGTCACTTCATTTCCTCGGAGTTCAGTTCCTCTCCTGCAAATTAGGGATAGGGACGTATTTGCATCATAGGGTTGCTGTGATGAGTAGGTGGGTAAAGCAATGAACACAGAAGGCCCTGGATGGTCAGTGGCTTGTTTTATGGAAAGCAAAGGTATATTTTTTATGCTAAAGAACTTACATTCCTAAATTTCTGCTGCTTGGCTGAGTAGTTGTCTAGTAGTAGTGAAATGTTTTCTTGGCAATTTTAAATGGAAATATGGCCATTTATTTTACTCCTTGGGAAAAAATTGGCCTGAGGGATTTCAGAATGTCAGAGGAGGGATGGATGACCTCAAATCCACTTAGCCTGGCTCCCTCACTTTGAAGTTGAGATACCTGAGAGCCAGAGAGGGAAAGATGCTTAGTTATGGTCACACAGCATGAGAATTCAGGGCCAGGATTAGAACTCAGTTCTCCAGTTTGATCTCTTAACCTTTCTAGTTGGTGATGGTTGTGTGGCAGTTGGCCGTTGTCTAGGCCCCATTGCGGAGACTAGAAGCAGCCTCACTCAGTCACGAAAGCTGGGATCCTGGACGTTCTCTTGTACCAAGGCCTATGCAGGGCCAAGTCTCCATGCAGGAATTGGAATGTAACAAAGCCACAGGCTGACAGCCTTGTACTCACCAACACAGCGCTGTGGGTGGTGAAGGAGAAGCAAGTGTTCTTTTGACTTTCCACAGGAAAACAATTTTCTTCCTTGGTAACTGCAATTATTTGAAAGCCATATCAAGACAGTGGTGTTTCTCCAGTAGTGTTTGTCTCTGTCTCTTTCTCGTCTCCGTCCCTTTTTGCTTCTCCCTCCTTTCTCTTTCACCAGCATTCCAGGGGCAGAAGAAACTACACAGGGCCATCGTGAGCGAAGACCTCAGATAAGGACCATGGACAGAGACAAACGGGCCCCTTTCCCCACACCCTAAGCTGAGCTGTGCAGCAAAGAAGGGCAGCAGCCAATTAACGCTGAAGATCTGGTGAACTTAGTGTCTAACATGGATATCTCATAAGGAGTTGCTTTCTGGTTCCTTTTTCTTATAAGGCCGCTGAGCTCCATACTGATGGACATTTCTGAGAAGCTTGGAGGGCTCTCATTTCTCAGGAACGCTCTGGAGAGGTTGTCTGCGTGAAGGGAGAGTTGCTGCTCATTCTAATTATGGTCCCTTCCAACTCCAAACGTCTTTGAATAATAAATAGATAGCGAGACTTAGAAAAACAAAGGATGTGTCATTAGCTAAGCTGCCAACCACAGTTCCTTGGCAACTTTGGGGCCACTTAGCTTTACAACTGCTTGGACATCTGCGTCTGTATCTAAAACACCCAATTAATGGCCATATTCCCCTGTCTGATCACTGAACAGACTGGGGCAGAGGTCACCAGATTCCAGCTCACAGAGCTCAGTAAGACACCTTTGCTGTAGTTTCTCTTTGATGCCCTGGTTTAATTACAGAAACAATTGTTTGAGCAAATTAATATATCAATTTAGCAGAAAGATAATTGGTGAATGCAAAGTCCCACCCAGGCCAGGAGAACAAGGATTTTACTCCCACTTCTGCCCCCAATCAGACTTAAGTGTGCCTTTGTGACCTGTATGGGGTTCTTGTCTTTGTTATTCATGTTTTTAGAAGTCCCCTCTTGTGGGTGTCACAGGCAATAAGCCAAATTGCATCTGCTCCTTGACACTCTCATACCTTCGAGGCAAATGGCTAATCTCACCTGCTTATATTGTGCCAGAGGCACAGTGAGTGTTCCGTGTACATGTGATGAATGAATAAATAAATGTTAAAAGGGAAATTGAATTTAAGCTCAATGAGGTCAGGGATTTATGTCTTTTGTTTATCTTCCTGTTGAAAATACAACATCTAGGACAATGTTAGGTACACAGTAGGTGAGAACTAATTGTTTATTTTGTGTGTGACTGTGGAAATGAATGAATAAGAGAACAAGGTCTCCCTTTCTTTGCTAATTACATGAGCTAGAGAAAGCAATTTATCTTTTTTTATGGATGAGGAAATGGGGGCTCAGATGAAATGATTTATGGGAGTTTGCTTAGTGAAGTGTAAAGCGATATACGACTGTGTATTGGTTATCTATTGACACAATGATGCCATAGAAGGTACATGAAAATGTGCTCAGCATCACTAATAATCAGGGAAATGCAAATCAAAACCATAATGAGATACCCCTCACACCTGTGAGAATGGCTCTCATCAGAAAGACAAGGGGTAACAAGTGTTGGCAAGAATGTGGAGAACAGGGAATCCTTGTGCACTTTTGGTGGGAATGTAAATTGGTGCAGTCGCTATTAAAAACAGTATGAAGTTCCTCAAAATTTAAAAAATAGAGTTACCATATGATCCAGCAATTCCACTCCCGGGCTGATATCCAAAAGAAGTGAAAACAGGGTCTCCGAGAGAAGTTTGCACTCCCGTCTACGGCCATACCATCCTGGATGCGCCCAATCTTGCCTGATCTCGGAAGCTAAGCAGGGTCGGACCTGGTTAGTACTTGGACAGGAGAGAGAGATCCACACTCCCATGGTCACTGCAGTCACAATGGCCGAGACGGAAACAACCCACGTGTCCATCAGTGGGTGAATGGGTAAAAAAGACGGGCTGTATTTACATCGTGAAACATTATTCAGCCACGAGAAAGAAGGAAATCCTGCTATTTGTGACAATATGAATAAACTCTGAGGGCATTATCCTATGTGAAATAGGCCAGATAAAGAAAGACAAATACTATATGATATCACTTATATGTGGAACTTAAAATAGCCAAATTCATAGAAATAGAGAGGAGAGTGCTGGTTATTAGGGGTTGAGGGGTGGGGATGTTGGTCCAAGGGTACAAACTTCCAGTTATAAAGTGAATAAGTTCTGGAAATCTAATGTACAGCAAGGTGATTATAGTCCATAATACTGTACTATGTATTTGAAAGTTGCTAAGAGAATCAATCTTAAATGTAACCACAAAAAAGAAATGGCAATTGTGTGACAAAGTTGAGGTTATGGTGGTGATCATTTTGCAATATATCTCAAGTCAACACATTGTACACCTTAAACTTATACAATGTATGTGTCAATTGTATGTCAGTAAAGGTGGGAAAATAATAATGCTGTAAAACAACCGCAAACCACAGCACTATTGTTTGTGGCTTGGGTCAGCTGGGTAGTCCCTCTGGGCGCTGCTGGACTTGCTCAGGGGCTGGCTGCTGGCTGATCTGGGATGGACCCTGCTGAGAAGGCTGGGGTCTTCAGCCTTGTGCCATCCTCCAGTCACATGCTAATCTGCTAGAGTCCTATTGGCCAGAGCAAGTCACATGATCCAGCTCAGTGTCAGTGTGGGAGGGCACTTCAGGATCCCATGGCCAAAGGCATGGGGTTAGTGGCCATTTTTGCAACCAACCACAAAATGTATAATATGTGAGTTATTGTTTTTCTTCCGCAGTGCGGACCTGGCACATGATACTCAGGTATTTACTTGAACAACCAAACATCCAGTGGGGGAGAGGGTCTCAGGGTTAGAGATGCCTGGCATAGAGCTGGGCACGCAGGCCTGTGGATGGGCTGCCTTTCAGTCAGGTGACAACCCTTGGTCCAATCAGCTCTGGCTGGGGAGGGTCAGGGGGTCATGTGGTACAAAATGTGGCTGCCTGCAGTCTATGTTCTCTGTCCCCGGAGTCTGGTAGTTCTTCCCTGTCTTGGACCACAAAGAATCTGGAATCTGGGGCAGGGTAAAGGAGGACTAGTTCCCTTGTATTTCCCTGTTGGAACATAAACTTCAGGGGAATTTTTAGGTACAGGCTGGGCTTGTACCTGAAAAAATGAGTGTTTGAGGTCAACTGACCTCAGCAGTAGGGTGAGGGGGAGATGCAGGGTCAGGGGACATTGGGTAAGGAAAAAGTTTGTCTTGGCATTAGCTCGAATTTCTTACCCAAATTGTGGACTTTCGCCATCGTGTCTTGTTTACAGATTCAGCGTTTGAGCACAGGCTGTATTCCAGGTAATTTGTACATTACTCTCTCCTTTAATCCTCCAGCAATCTCTGGAGAAGTAGGTAGGGTTGCTACTCTAATGTGACACACTAATTCTCAGAGAGCTCAAGTCATCTTTCAGGGGAAGGGACCAAACAGGGGTTCAAATCCAGGTCTTTCGGGTTACAGTGTTCTTTCCCTTGTAGACACAGCAGTGTGGTCTTATCTCCCTGGTACAATTAAAGGCTGGTAGGAGCCTCCACTGAGTCCCAGCAAAGCCATCTATCTACCCAGCCCCTGTCTTCCCAAAGGGTCACCAGTGCCTGGAATTCCACCATTCACTTGGTAGCCCCTCCAGAAGAACTCTTCATGGTAGAATTTTTTTGCCTCTTTTGTAGAGGCCAACAAAATGGATCAGCTCCCAATGAGAGAATATTAAAGATCTTAATGAGAAGAGAGATTTGGGAGCAGGTATAATCAAAGGCAAGATGAAGAAGATACCAAGACCTCTTCACATTGTCCCTTTTGGCCCTGACAAAATGTTAGAGAGCATCAGAATCTAAGCAACAACCTAATTCAAACCTGAGGCTCAGAGACGGTTAGGTATTTGCCCAAAGGCACACAGCATGTGACTTACAGAGTAGGGACATGTTCCAGGGTTTCTTAATTACTTCCCCGCCCCCTCCACACTGTATTCCTTCTAGTCTGGGAGGCCTTAAAATCCCCTCCTAAAGGAAGGCAGCAGATTTATGGGTTAATAAACATTTACAATGAGCAGCTGAAAAACAGACTCAGGTAGACAGAAATTATTCATTCAAATTAACTATAAATTAAGATCAACCTAATTTAGGCCTATTAAAATGGAAAGCATATTATCTCTCATTCAAAGGAATTTGTATTTGATGCAAATAGAACAAGTTCCTAAACTTTAGAAATGTTCTTGGATTTTTCATCTGCATAGTTAACCAATGGCGAATGGGCCCCCCGATTTAAAAAATGGGAACATAAGGAACAATAATTAGTTATGTAAATAATGTGGCATTCTTGTTTATAATTAGTTCGAGAATAAAATAAAATTCACGCATGTCACAGGACTAATTTTCATATGCAAATGAACAATCAAAATTATAAACAGTAATAATGCAGTTCGGGAGATGTGACATTCTCAATTTATTAGTAGAAGTGCCAGTTATAGCTGATGAGGGCTGACGTTGGGAGATTTCAAAGGTGCCCAGACCTGGAAAATTTTCACCTATCAAGAGTAGAAAATCTAACTGAAATGTTTTCACCTGTTTTATATTGATGACGGCCACAAAGTGAACCCAAGCAGCCCCATGGCTGGAGAGAGAGTTCCCACACCAGGGAGAAAGGGCTCTGGTGGAAGAAGCCAAGAGGGGACATTCGAACCTGGCTCTGGACCTCTACTACGTGTGTGACCTTGAGAAAGCCTCGTGCCCTCTCTGGGTCTCAATTTTCCCACTTGAGATGGAGGTTTTGTGAAAGAGAAGGGGGAAGCTTTGGAAACAGATAGACTTGAGTTGGAACCTTGTTTCTACCACTTTCAAACTGCCGGACTTTCTTTATCTGTCTGCACTTACGTTTCCTCATCTACAAAACGATGATAGTAATAATATTCCCTATCTGTGGGTAGTGCTGAATTACCTCAAAGAAAGACTAAGCACATGTTTGGGGCACCAGAAAAGTACCAGGGGAAAAATGGGCGAGGTAATCAGAAGGTCTAGCAAAGCTCTGGCTTAATTATTGGCATTTGTGAGAGCTTGTGTCATTCTGAAAAGTAATTTTAAATATATAATACTTTTTTTAATCCTCACCCAAAGATATGTTTATTGATTTTAGAGAGAGAGGAAGGGAGAGAGAGAGAGACAGGCAGACATTGATGTGAGAGAGAAGCATCCATCGGTTGCCTCCCAAATGCCTCCCGACAAGGGATTGAACCTGTGACATTTTGGTGTATGGGACGACGCTCCAACCAGCAAAGCCCACCCAGCCAGGACAAGTAAATAATACTTTTAATTAAGAATTATATGTAGAATGTGTCATGCATTATATATACAGAATGGGTCTTGCTTGTTGGAGTCTTGACAGATTGAATGCAATTACACATGTAAAATAAACAACACAGTGCCTGGAAGTTAGACCTTTTTAAGTGGTTGTAGCTGTTGTTAAATAAGTGAGCTGTATTCAGTCATCCCCAGTCCTTTTATAACCTCCAACCTTCTAGGAGGGAGGATATTTCCATCCAGATAAGAGCTGCATCAGGACCCACAGGAGCTGATGGGAATTCCCAAAGGAGGATGGCCCAAAGCATGCCGGGAAGTGATGATGGAATCTGCTATAAGCATCACTGAGGTTGATGGTGTGGAGGGATGTGGTGCCTCTGACTTCATAGTTCCTACAACACCTCTTGCAGAAGCCATGGTACCCAACGTTTTGCAACCAGAAGTCCATGCATCCTAGTTCTTAAGGCTGGGAACATGCACCATGATGTCATTATGAAGATGTGCATCGAGTTGCCTGAGGCTACTTATTCCCCCATCCATCTAAACATTGTTCCATTTAAACATTAGGAACATTTTGAAGGCTGCCTGAGCACCATACAGTGGTTAGAGACTCCAGTCTCCTTTACTGGTGACACTCCAAATTTGGAATGGGGATTAATAATTATTGAGCACTTCTTCTGTGCTGGGCTCTCTCTGACAGCTTTAGATGCATTATCTCATTAACCCTAATGCCTGCCTTAAAACTATACATAATAGTACTAATAAAGTAATAATAATAATTTATTGAGCGTTACTATGCATCAGGTACTATGATTAGTCCTTTACATGAATGATCTCATTGAATGTCCCCAGAAGTTTTTAAAAGGAGTTACTCTTATTTCTCAGATTTACCATTCTTTCCCAGTTTCAGAGAGGTGAAGTGAGTTGCCCAAGGTTACACAGCACAGGAGAAGTCAAGCCAGGCCTTATCCCATGGTCTTTGGAATGGCTGGTGGGCTACTGTCTGCTTCACTGTGCCCACAGGTGATTGGTCTTTCCTCACACTGGCTCCTGGCCTCACTACATAGCTGTGGGAGCAGGGAAGACAAGCGCTTTCTCCCAGATTGTCTCTCCATTCCTTGCCCAGGGGAGAACCCCCTCCCGAGGACCCTGACAAGTCAGCCTGTGCTCCGGGCAGGCTGGGCAGGCCCTAGATGGCTCCCAGATATAAACATACACAGCTGCCAGGCTTCCTGGGGTTTCTGGATCCCAAGAGCTGGTGGGGACCCTGAAGGATTAATTGCTTCTCCAGCTCCAGGCAGGGAGGCACAGGGCTGAGACAGCTTAGCTTGGTTAAGGATGCAGGGGAAGGCACACAGGTGGCAGAGGGCAGACCTCTGTATCTCAGGGGGCTCTGCTCTGCAGGCCCAAAGGGACCTAAGTAGGCAGAGACAGGAGGGCCTCGCTTCCTCTGCAGGGAAGATGGTAGACCCCGAGGTCCATTTCCCCATGTAGTCCCAGAATTACTAAATGGAAGAGAAACCTGGGAGAACCTGTGTCCACTCTCATTCTTTTTGTGTGATCTCCCGCCCTGTCTTTATCTCTGTTCTTCTTCCACAGTTAGCTTTGGGCACCTACTATATGTCACACTCTGGGAATATCAGTATGACCTGGGCACACCTGGTTCCTGACCCCATGGAGCTGGGAGTCTAGTGGGGAAGAGGGACAGCATTAAACACTGGCACAAATGAAAGCTTGTAGCTGGACCCAGGGCTCTGTCAGGGAGTCACTGGTGTCCTTGCAGCAGAGTCTGACCTCCCTGGGGCATTGGCCAGGAAGGGCTTTCCTGAGGGAGTGATGTTTCAGAAGATAACCAGGTTAAGGGTCATTTCACCTCTCGAAGCCTCAGTTTTCCTGTCTGTAAAATGGAATGGCAATGGCATCTACCTTCTAGGATATATGTGGGATGAAATGAGGTGGGGCAGGGAAAAATGTGTATCACGGAGTGTGGTACAGAGTGAATGCCCAGCGTATCATAGCTATGGCTGTATTTCCTTCATGTGAAGACACCATAGATTGGAAGGCCCATCATTGTGACGTAGGAGCTGCTGTCCAAGGGGCAAGAAAGTGCAAGCTCAGCACTCGTGTGTGTGTGTATGTGTGTGTGCGCGCGAGTTCAATAGAGGGAGAGAGGAGAAAGGAGAGATGCACAGAAAAGGTAGTGCGGGAGCCAAGTCCTGAGTGTTTAATACAAGTTTACAAGAGAATGAAAGAGGAAGGACGTCAGGAGTAGGAGGAAAAGAAGGTGCAAAGTAATACAAGTGTGAGAGTAAATGTCATCTCTTCCGTTGCCTGATACCTGGAGAAGTTCAAATGGACACATTGGGCAGATCCTCAAATAAAATGAGCTTTAATAATATAATACCCTTATTCCTGACAACAATAACAGTAAAAGTAATAATAGGAATGACCACAATGGGAGGTTACTCTTTGTCAGGCGCACTGTAATTTCATCACTGACCTGCTAAAAACATACCTCATTCCTTCACAGAGACACTACGTGACCTCCTACCCAACATGGTGTGCGTTACTCACTCTAGCGAAGAATCAGACCACTATGAAGGAATGTTCTGTTAGGCCTCAGAAGGATAGTCTCAGTTCTGGAAAGGATATTCTCAGAAAGGCAATCCTCAGCAACATCAGTGGTCTAGATAGCTTTCTTTCATTTTTTTTTTCTGGAGGATCAAGCGGGATGGAGATGATGATGCAGGCTTAGCTCAGCCAAGGGTGGTTGTGCAGAGCTCTGGTAGTGAACTCCCCGGCACGGGGATATTTAACTATATTCTGGATAGTTCCTCACCAGAGATGTTCAGAGGATGATCAGACAGAGGCCGGAGGGAAGGAAGTGTGGGTAGTTGAACTAGGAGAACTCTGGAACCTGTCTACTTCCAAGACACTGTGGTTTCAGAAAGGCAGGCAGGGTCTCCTATGAAAGGTCTTCACAACAGTAGGAAACACAGCTGTCCCTATCTTGAGGGGCTTGAACGTGGTTTGCATAACAGCATGGAATGGATGCCTTACTCTCTCTCCGTTTCTTTCCACCCCCAGGAACCATTCTGGTCTCTGCCTGCGACCTTTGAAACCATAGCTGGAGCCACGTTCCCCCTCCTCCAAACTGTTGCCACAGTTTCCGAATGGACCCCCAGTATTCTTTTCCACCCTGCTTGAATCTGTCCTCTGCCCAGCAGCGAGAGCCATCATTTACATAGAAAATTGGATATAATTCCCCCGTATAGCTCCAGCTCATGACCCTGTACCTTTACAACCCAACTGCGTCTCCTCCTCCTCCCCAACCTATTATGTGCAAATTCCACCAGCTTCTTTTGTGAGCCAGAAATACTCAGGGATTTTGCACTTTGTCCCTCTGAGCCTTCTTTCCCCAGGACTTTGCCCAGGGGAGCGAAAGCCAGTTCCTTTTCATCATTAATTTCCCGGCTCAATCATCACCCTGAAGGGTCTCTCTGAGAACCACCCCTACCCCGCCCAAGTCACTCCACCCCATCACCTTCTGATTTTCCTTTTAGCCCTCATCAATATGTCTCTGAATTCTCACCTGCTGCTGACATGCATATGGTCTTTGTGCCCCATTAAGACACAAACTCCTTGAGAACAGGGACTTGGTTTGCTTGTTCTCTGCTGTCACACCCCCAGTACCGAGGACAGTGTCTGGCACAGAGCCAGTCCTTAAAAATATGTGTTGACTTGTACGGGGGCATCAATTGGCTAGATGTAGAACATCACACATCACCTAGGAAATTCCTTTAAAATCCACCATCCACTGTTGGACTTCCTCATTTCAGGCACATGAAGTAAGAATTCTCAGGCTGCTAAGCCACCTTGGTTCTATTCCCAGCGGCATTTTTTTCACCTGACAAATATTTGATGAGGCCAAAAATAGATAAATCATGTTAAACTTAAGATTAAAATTAAGATCCATCCATGTTATTGCACATGACAATATTTCATCTTTTAAATACAGATATCACATTGTAATGTTATACACCCAAAATTTGTATAATGTTATTAACCAATGTTGCCTTAATAAGTTTAATTTAAAAAGATCAAAATTGAGAACATTTGTTCCTTGAAAGACAGTTTTAAGAGAGCAAAAAGGGAAGAAACAGTGTGGGATAAGATATTCGGAATTTATATAGGAGCATACTTGACAAAGAACTTCTAGCTGAACTACATAATGGGCTCCCACAGTCAGCCCAAGCAAGATCCTACAGAGAAATGGGTGAAAGACTTGAACAGATGCATCAGTATAACAGACATCAAAATGACTGATAAAAATAAGTGTTCAGTTTTAGGAGTCAACAGAAAAATGCAGATTAAAATCACAATATGATACTACTGCACATATACCATAATGTTTAAGCTATTTAAGAAGCTAGGGAATACCAAGTGTTGGTGACAATGTGGAGTAACCGGAATGATTATGCATCGCTGGTGGGAAACTAAATTGATACCACCATTTGGGAAATCTATTTGCCAGCATCTACTAAAGCCAAGCTTATGCATATCCTAGGACCCAGTAATTCCACTTCTTGGTATAAATCCAGCAGAAATACATACATATGTGCATCCAGAGACTTGTACGAGAAAGTTTATGGCAGTCCTATTTGTATTAGTCCCAAGTAGAAACAACCCAAATGCTCACAATAAAACACAGAGAAATAGATTGTGGCATATTCACACTGCAGGAAACTAAGCACCCATGACGGTGAACAAACCACAGATACATATAAAAACATGGGTGAATCTTACCAACATAATTTCGAGTAGAAGGAGGCAGACACCAAAGAACGCACACCATGTGAGTCTCACAGCTGGACAAGGTAACCCATGTGTTAGGGGTTACCAGGGTGGTTACTCCGTGCCAGGGATACAGGTAGTGACTGCGGACATGTGAACCTTCTCAGGTTTAGGGATGGGTTGGGGGGGCTCGAGTTCAATGCTGATGACACAGGGGTGTTTGGTTTGGGGAAATTCATTGGTCACACACTAGGACTTGTTCACTTTTCTGTTTTCCAATGAGTGTTATGCATTAACAGTTTATTTAAAAATACTTAGCAAGGGTGTCCAAACTTTTGGTGTCTCTGGGGCACACTGAAAGAAGAAGAGATGTCTTGGGCCTCACATTAAATACATTGTGACACGTAATCACACAAAAAAGAATCTTGTCATGTTTTAAGTAAATTTACAATTTTGTGTTGGGCCGCATTCACAGTCACCCTGGGCTGCGTGTGGCCCGTGGGCTGTAGGTTGGACACCCTGATAGGGGACCCTGCAGTGTGCACACTGGGCTGGACTCTGGGGAGCCATCAGCAACAAGAAGGAGAGTGTGTCCTATATTCTAGTGAACTCCCTCCACTCACTGGGTGACCTGAGGGGACAGACCTCATTCCCCTTGTAAGTAACGCAACTGGGTCTCATCTCCCTTATCTATAAATTGAAAATCCGAACTCTTTTGCCCAATCAAACCTAGCTGCTGAATTCCCTTTTCACTGCTCCCTTCTCCTCTCAAAGAGACAACCCTCCCCACCACAAGTCTCTGTTTATTTCCACCCAGAGCTCCCTTTCAAATCCTGGCCCCAAAAGGCAAGGCAAGGAGGGGCCTGGGCTCCACCTCTGACTCCCACTTCTCTCCTGCTGAGATCTGCAGGGGGAGCATGAAATATTTAAAAGCTCAGCTTGAAATCCTGTTAGCACCAGGTCCTGTAGCACCAAGTTCTCTAGCCTTAGAACATCAGTATCTGTTTGCTGGTGTCATTTAGGGACCCCTGCTTTCCAAACCATTGACTGAAACTTTCTGTCAATCCAACACTTTTAGGGTAATTTAACTTAATAATACCTTTGTCAGCACTGGCGCCTGTATCTGAAGGGTGATTACCATAGAAGTTATTTTAGGTTGTTTAATGGAATGTAGTAAATTCTCAATTGACAGGGCAGATCTTCAGAATGGCTTTTCAAAGTGTTTACCTCTCCAAGCCTCCCCCTCACACTACCAAACTTACTACTCTGAGCCGGGGAAGACTTCATAAATTATTAGCCATGTTCTCCCCCTGCATTTGCATGCATCATTAATTCTTTGTAAAAAGTTCAAACTGTCCTGGACTTAATTGTTATCACTGGGAGAACGGCTGGAAATGGATGCGGGCTCTATTATTTCTGTCAGAAATTTTGACTTACTGCACTTGATATTTTACCCATCACATCATATTCGCAGTACAAGGGAGCGAAAAGAAGAGGGGAGGGGAGAAAAAGAACATAAATGCTTCTCCTTGAAACAAAAAAAAAGTAATAGCATCTAGTTCTGGGGAGAAAAGTCACAGAGCCAGGTGACAAAATAATGGTTCCCGTCCCCCAAAGAGAGAGGAGGAGGACAGTCATTTAGGCAAAATTTATGTTGTAAATTTTATTGGCTCAAATAGTGTTTTTATTCGAAGCTTTGAAGGTTCTATAATTCTAGGAGCCTAATGTTGAATGACTCTGAGATGTTGAAATGCTATATGTCCAAGTTCCCAAAGTGTTTTATTTTTAGGACAAATGAACCCAGGTGTTCAATATCTGGGACTGCAGAGAAGTATCTTAGATTTAGAATGGTATTGACAACAGCCACAATAACAACTAACATTTATTGAGAGCTTCTTATGCATAGGTACTATGCCAAATGTGTTGTGTGCATCACTTAATTTAATGTTCAAGTCACCCTAGTTTTGGTACCATTTTTAACTCCATTTTATAGTTGGGTAAATTGAGGCACAGGGTGGTTGAGTAACTTGTTCAAGGACACACAGCTGGTGAGTGGCACAGTTAAGGCAGCCTGGCTCCAGGGCTCAGACATGAAGAGCCTAAGTATATTGTTTCACATCTCAAGACACTATCAATGGTTCTTTTGCCCCACCTCTCATGCTGTGGATCAAGCAGTGACCACATTAGTAGGTGAATCTACTGCAAGGCCATCTTCTTGATGACCCAGCCCTGGCCTGTCTTTTGTCTTTGTGGATGGTGCTCATCCAGTCCACCAGGTCTTCCTTCAAGATCACCTCTTCCAAGAAGCCTTCAATCCTGCTGTGCCACAACTAGAAGTGATTGCTCCATGCTTTGAAGGTTCACAGCTGTAGGTACCATGGGAAGGAATGGGAGACATCTGGTAGACCGCTCAAAAGCATGAACTCAGGCAGTGATTTTCTACCCTTTTCATCTCATGGAACGCATAAACTAATTACTAAAATTCTGTGACACACCAAAAATATATTATATTTTTTGCTGATCTGACGAAAATAGGTATAATTTTGATCTATCCATACCAGATGGCTATTATTGTCATTTTTAAAATGGACAATCTAAGGGAAAAGAGGTCAGTGCCCCTGATTAAATAGTTGTGTATTGCATGTTTTAAAAATTCTTTTGGCTTACTGGTTGCAAATCTCTGAGGTGGGGGTCAGATACACCTGGGTTGGAATCTTGCTTCTGCCACTACGTCATTGCATTAAGCTTGAGTTAAGACTATCATTTAAGCCTTGGCTTCCTCATCTGTCAAAGGGGCACAGCAACCCCTGCCTCACAGGACCGTTGTGACAATTCAGGGGAGTGCTCAGGAGGAGCATGGTGAACGGCCGCACACACGTTGCTCAGTAATTTTTGGCTCTTGTCTGATTGAGGTATATTGATAGTTGTCTGTGAGTGTGCCTTGTCTTTCATACTAAGTGCTTTGTGGGGTGAGAGTGTGAGGATCTCCATGTTTTGGCATTTACTATGGGGTCAGTCTGTGCACTAATGGCTCTGTGTTTGTGACATCACTCGTCATAAGTGATAACCATGCTCTGAGCCCATGAATGGCCCATTCTACAAGTGGAGAGACTGAGTCTCAGAGAGGGTAGGTCACGGCTGCACAATGTCACGGCTGGGATTCAAACTGAGATAGGAACACCTGGGTTTGTCTGCTTTGCTGCACCGCCAAGGAAGGAGAATCATGTCTTCCTCTTCTCTGTGTCCTTCTCCAGAAGCTTGGTGGAGATTGTTTTGGAGAGGTCCCCTGGTGGCTCTTATCCCATCTTTGGATTTTGGCCAGGGAGGTAGGGCCATGGCCTACATGAGCTGGGCAGGAAAATAACAACTTTTCTTCATTATTCTAGGTGAGTTGCTTTGACTCTGCATCCTCCCATTTCTTCTTACCAATTTCCTTGGGCCCCCTTTGTCAATGAGGCAGAAGGAGAGAAGGGCCTGATGGCCCAGGGGTGGTGGAAGCGGCTTCTGGCCTGGGGGTGGGTGGGAAGAGTTGGGTCAAGAGTCAGGACACAGGGCTTCAATTCTGGCCTTGCCATCTACGTGACTTTGGGAACATCCCTTTCTGTTCCGGGATTTCTGTATCCACAACTGCAAAAATGTGTGAGTTGGATTAACACTCCAGTGGCTTCCACACTGTTTCTGTTTGTGAAGCAGAGGAACCAGATGCTCAAATGGAATCATTATGAGAAAGGCTTACACTCAAGTCAGACAAGGGAAGGCTGCTGCAGGTGGAGAGGTGGTGGGGGTGTCGATCCCACCCCTCAGCAGCCCAGTGGTGCCCAAAGCATCTGCAGTGGACACTAAGGTGCCCTAAAACACAGTTTGAAAAGAGTTGACCGATGGGTCCCTAAGGAAATATATTCTCTTTTCCAACCTTCTACGTCTCTTGTCATCCTAAACAGTTCAGCCCAGGGTTAGAACTTCTCAGTGGAGAGCCAGTCCAGTGCGCTGGGAGTTTGAGCACAGAGACGATGCAGTGGTCTTGGCCATTCATTTCTAAATGGTTTTGGAGTATGGGTCTATAATTTCCTCCAGGTCATGAGCATGCCTGTGTGTCAAGTCCTGTGGGTCAACTTTCAGGTCCCTGTGTAGCCACCTCTCTCAATATCTTCTTGCTCACTTGCTGAGCAAGGAAGTGTCACTATCAGCAAAGGAGATGACGCCATCAAAGCCAATCCTAGCACATCAGAGATTGTCTGGGTTAGTGGTCAACAGGTCTCCGTGGTGCTCTTTGGAGGTAAGAGAAAGAGTAGGGGCCCACCCCTCTTGCTTTTACAGAGCACCTGCATTATGACCGCCTTCCATTTGCATGTGTGTTTTGAAAGTAATTTTTGCTTAGTGCTTTCCTTTTATTTTGCCCTGTTTCATGCAGAAAGCAGCTGAGGTTAATACCGTTGAATGTTGCAGTCTGTCCCTCTGGCTCCCAAAAACCTATTGTGTGCATCTCTTCCCAACTCTGTGATCAATGAAGTCACCTTGATAGCTTGAAATTGGCCGCGGTGGGAGAATTTACACCATGAAAAGTGGCCAACTCTACAAACCAGCGTTTCCCCCTAGGAGAACCAGTTGTTAAGCATTTGCCAGCATACCAGTAGATGAATATAACAAATACTAATGCCCCTAGGACTCAGCTTTGGCTAGTCTTGACATTTTACTGTATTTGTTTTGGACCTCTCATTTTTCTTTTAAGATATAAAAGAATACAAAAAACACTTGGCTTCATCTGTATTATTCCCCACAATCCTATTCATGTGCTCCTCAATCCAGAAATATAGTCCCATCCCCAGCTTGTTTATCATGTTTTAAAAATATTTTTACTACATATGTGTCCATAAATAATACATGGTATTGCTTTGCATATCTTTAGATTTATATCTACCATATTATACCATATGTATCCTTCCACAACTTTTATTTTTAAATACATTTTATGTTTTTTAAAGGTTTATACATGTTTATATATGTAATTCTAGTTCATTCATTTTCATTTCTATATGGTGTTCCATTGTATGAATAAACCAACATTAATTTTTTCTTTTTTTTTCTACTGATGGACATGCAGTCTACTTCTAATTTTTGTAGGTCTCTCCTGGTACACATATGCAAGTGTTTTTTAAGGTATATACTTAGAAGTAGAATTTCTAGGTACATGGATATGCATATCTTAATCTCTTCTAGGGATTGCCAGATTTCTCTCCAAAATGGTTGTACAAATTTACACTCCTACCAGCAATGGATGAGAGTTCTTGCCAACAATTGGCATTGTCAGATGGCTTAATATTTTCCAATCTGATGAGTGTAAAATGATATCTCTTTGTGGGTTTAATTTGCATTTTCCTGATTGCTAGCAAGATTGTATATTTTTACATATGTTCATTGGCCATTTGTTTTTCTCTTTTGTGAATTACCTATTCATTTCTTGCGCCATTTCCCTCTATAGTGCTGTTTATCTTTCTTGTAAACCAATTAAAAATATATTCTGATTACTAAGACTGTGATTATATGAAGTGAACATTTTTTTCTACCAGTAAACCTCTTGTCTTTCAATATCGGACGAGATACCTTCTGCTGTGTAGATGTTTTAAGCAGGGGTGTCCAACCTGCGGCTTGTGGGTGCATGCAGCCCAGGATGGCTGTGAATGTGGCCCAACTCAACATTGTAAATTCACTTAAAACATTACGAGGTTTTTTTGTGATTATGTGTTGCAATGTTATTTAATGGGTGGCCCAAGACAATGCTTCTTCCAGAGATGCCAAAAGTTTGGACACCCCTTGTAAGTTTAATCTAATCACACTTACTGATCTTTGATTTTATGATTTGTGTTTTTGTGAATGGTTTAACATAGATAGGCCATCCTAAGCTTATATGATATCTTCCTATAATTTACTGTACAATTTAAAGTGTTTCATGTGTCTTTGTTAGGTCTTTAATCAACTTAGAACATATTTTTGTGTAATGTGTTAGAAAGGAATCTAATTTTATTTGTTTTGTATGTATGTGTCCAGTTGTTCCACCACAATTTAAGAAATAGTCTATTTTTCACCTCTGATTCTTAATAATATTTTATAGATTTTAGTGTGATGGACTTTCTCATTGTTTATTAGATTTGTTTCTAGGTATTTGAAAAATTTTATACTCATACAGTTTCATAATTTTCTCAAATTTTATTTTCTATTTATCTATTGCTGGTATATAGAAAGAAAATTGATCTTTGTATATTGTCCTTATATCCAGTGACATTGTTAAATTGAAATATTAATAATTTATAGAGTCTTTAGAATCTTGTACATACACAATCATGTCATCAGTGAATAAAGACAGTTTTATTTCTTCACTCTTCATCTTTAAGCCTTTAATTTCTTTTTCTTTCCTATTGCTCTGGCTAGGATCCCCAGCACAATGCTAAATAGAATCAGTGATAGCGGGCCTTCTGGTCTAGGTCCCTATTTTGTACCATTAAGAATAATGTTTGCTCTATTTATATCTTAAAGGTCAGATCGAAGAAGATCCCTTCTACTCCTAATTAAAAGCTTTATCATAAATGGACACTGAGTTTTGTTGAATCATATTCTGTATTTATGGAGGTGATCCTATGATTCTTCTCTCTTTGCTGTTGAAGTGGAAAATTATATCAATGGATTTGCATCTTTATATTTTTGGAATAAATATCAATTGCTCACAATGTATTATCATTTTTATTTATCACTAAATTTTATTTGCAAACTTTTGTTTGGACTTTTGCATGTATATTCATGAGAGAGACATCGCTTGTTGAAAAGCCTTTCTTCTTGCTCCCTCTCTTAGGGTTTTGACCCTAAATATTGATCTCTTCACAGCAATTCTTTTTGTTGGACAGGAAAAGACTCCACACATAGAAACACTTTCTAAAAACATATGGATACAAATCAGTGTCATCTATGCTAAGCCAAGCCAACTGAGCCCTACGAAATTTACTCAATTCAACATAATCTACATCAATTCTGCTGAATTTAAACTACACAATAACCTAACTCAATCCAACCTCACTAATACAATGCAACCCAATTCAACCTGATCTTATCTAACCAAACCACCTTAACTCAACAAATTACAGTCCTATACGATTCGACACCACACAACAAACCACTCCTCAGCCTGTATAACCTAGCTCAACCCAACACAAGCAGTTCAGTTGGTATAATTCCCACACAAGGTGCAGCAACCATTCAATGGAATTCGGTCTAATGCAATTTACTAAACTGTGTCAACGACTCTTCTGTTAAGGGAAGGCAGGGTACTTGGGATACTATACCAAAATAATGTCTATAAAATGTCATTTGCTGACGGTTAGTTTTTAAAATTTTTTTTATTTTAGTTTATTCAGTACAGTTTCTATCCTTTATTCCTATTCCAG
>CM052546.1:55393328-55409563 GCA_028533065.1 Trachops cirrhosus | reverse complement strand
AACTCCGAGGCAGATCCTGAAACGCTGGGCCTGGAGCTGCAACCTCCCTGGTCCCGGTGCTGATCCACGTAGTATCCTTACCATGGGGTTTTTCAACATCTGCTACAATTTGTGATCTCCTATTTTCATTTATGTTGTGATAATGTTGGCTCTTTGCTCTGTTCCTACCTAGATTGGCTAGGATTTTTCCCCGGGTGTAGGAGAAGTGGAATCTGCTCCCTCCTACCATGCCGCCATCTTCCAGACTCTTGCTGCTGATGGTTAGTTTTGAAGGGATCCTTGAAATCCGGACTCTTTCAGTCTCCTCAGGAAAGGTATGAGGAAACGGAAACTCAGAAATCACAACCTCCCCCCTTTTGTCTCCCTCCCCGTTCTGGCCCCCTGAATCCTCACAACATGTTTGTCTGAAGTTATCACTGGTATTGCCTGTACTAGATTGTTAACTTGGGGGCAGGGACCATGTCTAATTTCCCCGTCTGTTCTCAGTGCCTTTGAAAGAGTATTAAGGAAATGTGGCTTAAGTGTATGAGTGACCAGAAGAAGAAATTGGAGAAGCTCATTCAGTTTTGAAGAGGGGCAGGAGAGTTTTGTCTCTCTGGGGTCCTACAGAGGAGGATGCTGAGCAGAACTCACAGATGGTGCTAGGTCTGAACCCTGGCTCTGCCACTTACTAATCATGTGTCCTTGGGCAAGTCCCATCACCTTTCTGGGCCTGTTTCTTTGCTCATGAAGTGAAGAAACATTTGATGAATTCCTGACTCTAGGGATGTTTTGAGGATAAATATTGGGCTGATGCCTGCAAAGCACTGAGCACTGTGTCTGACATAGAATTGATGATGAATAAATATGTATTATAACATTCTGAGTTTCCTTGTTCAGCACTTTCCCTTTGCAGTTTGGGAACAGCTGCCTCTGTGGACCAGAAAGACTCAAGATCTCTTCTAGATCCCTTGCAGAGTAATGTCCTCTTCTGTCATGATTTCATCGGCATGATAATTATTGGACAGCCGTGACACGTTTGTATTTTACTATGGTTTCTTGGTCAAAATAAGCTTGAGAACAATTAATCTGGTGGAAGCATGGACCTATGTTTAAACAATTAGGACACACATGTGATAAGCACAGCCATTGGACTCTCACTGTTTGCCAGGCCTGGTGGGTATAGAGCTACAAGAACATGATCCCTGTTTCCAAGAAACAGATGGTTTAAGTGAATAAAATCATGTTGCAGTGGGTTAGAGGGAGGTAGCTCTGACTGAGGACTTCAGCTGTGGCAGCCACGTGTGATGGGCAGGAGGGAGGTGCATTCCGGGGCCTGTGGATGGGCCCTTTTCCTCTTTGAGTCTCAGCTTCTTCATCTCTGTAGCGGGGATCACGATACACGCCTCACTGGTTGTCGAGGGGACTCAGTGTCAGACTGACCAGTTCCCTGCTGCACAGAAGGTGCCAAATGCATATTGGTCCTTTCTTCCCCATTTACACGGGGTTACTCTGTAGCTGGGTGACAACACACACCCGTGTACATATACACACGGTGAGCAAAATGGAATCAACAAGACTTCCAGGCTCAAGAAGGCATCTCTCCCTTCCCAAAGCCATGTCCGTTCCTTGAGTCATGAAGACTACACTCATCTGACTCCACATTCCACTCAGAGACACCCGTTTCATCATTGGAACTACTGGAAAAGCCCTCGCTGCTGTCAGACACACAAATGGCCCTGTCTGAACAGTTTGGCCACCACCTTCTCTCTGGGTGCCAGGCTGCCTCGGATCTGGCCTCATGCGTAAGTAACATTTGCCGAACTGGGCTGCCAGGACAGCTGGCTCCAAAGTCGATTGCCTCCCCCGCCAAGGAGCCAGGGCTGAGTTCCTCCTCATTACAGCCTGGCTGTGGGTTAGGCATTATAAATAATGTTGTGCAGACAGCCAGATGGACAGTGTGCCCAAATGGGTGATGCTTCATATGTCCTGACAAAAGCAGCCCTGGAAATGGAATCTGAGGGACTGGGCAGGACCCTCAAAATCACTGTGCCCTTCCCCTGAGTCTAGTGGGAACACCCTCAGCTCCTCTCAGACAGGCAGGTGCCTACCTGCTTTCTTTCTCATGACTCTTGGTGGAAAAAGAAAAACCCACTCAGATCTTCTCTACATTTTCCTTTTGGCAATGGTTAGTGCAGTGTGAAAACTTTCTGGAGCAAGACCTGGGTTCAATTTGTGGTTGAGCCATTCACAAGCTGTGTGACCTCAGGCAAGTTACTGAACCTCTCTGATCCTCAAGTCCCTCACTCTGAAAATGAAAGATGAATATAGTGCCCAGTTCAAAGGCTGATGTGGGTTTCTGATGGAATAAGGATCACAGTAAATGCTTGGGGAATGGGAACAGTAATTTTAGGGAGACAGCAGGTCAGTGAGAACAATTACGTGACTACCTCCCTTGGTGTGCATCGGAATGGCAAGAGCTGCCCATCATCACTCAAGGAGTGTCCGACTCTTACTGGGTCCAGGGCTAAAAAAGATCCTCTCTGCAGGACCACTCTAGGGCCAGCCCACCAATCTGCCAGGTCTATATTATTATCCAGGAGACAGAGTAGCATCATGGGAGATCACAGGACTAGGGGTCAGCTCTCAGGTCCTGCCTGGGTGACCTCAGTATATCAGCTGATGCTGCAGGGAACAGAGGGGCCTCAGGGTCATGGATGAGGCTCTGCTTGCCCCCATGCTCAACCCCAGGCTATTCTTCTGATGTCTGATATGATGTCTTAAAATACCATTAAAATAGATTCATGCTCCAAGAGATATTTGACAATGGCTGCAGTAGCCAGCGGCCCCTTCGTTTACTGAGCGGACTGTAATCTACCTCTAGGGACGCCATTCTCAGACCCATCTGAGGATAAGCCTCCTGTCTCCATGAGTTCCTGCCGCCTGTAGGATTCAGTCCAGGAACTACTTCATGGTGTTCAGGTCCCCCCATTCCCGGCTCGCTCCCACGTTTCTCCCATCTCTCTGGTGTCTAGTTATTAAGCTCCAGGTCATTCCTGAGTACATTATATACGGTCCAGCATCTTATCTTTGTTCATTGCAGTTCCCCCCACCTAGAACGCTGTTCGTCTGCTTCTCTGTGTGGTTCCATACTGAACTTACTCTTTCAGACCCCGCTAAAATGCCCTTCACATCAGAATGTTTCTATTTCAATCCGCAGAGATAAGCCATTATTCGTGTATTCCAATGTTTATTGAATGCTCATTACATGCCAGACATTGTGGGTAAAGGGCAAGCAAAAGAGATTTGTCTCTACCTTCATGGAGCTTACAGTCCGGTTGGA
This sequence comes from Trachops cirrhosus, assembly GCA_028533065.1. Classification (NCBI taxonomy): domain Eukaryota; kingdom Metazoa; phylum Chordata; class Mammalia; order Chiroptera; family Phyllostomidae; genus Trachops; species Trachops cirrhosus. Next base: position 55,406,241 of record CM052546.1, on the reverse strand, counting down.
AACAGAGAGACAATAGCATATACAATTGAGCAAAGATTTAGAAATTTAAATTATCGTCACTAATGAAAGAAACAGGTTCTAGAGAATGTGTAACAAAGGGATCTGACTTAGAGTGGTGGATCAGAAAGGGCTTCATTGAGGAAGTGATTCTTAAGCATCAGGACAAGTCAGGCAGGTGAGTGGAAATAGGGAGAACAGCATGTACAAAGGTCCTGTGGCAGGACCAATGGTGTACAGTGTCCCAGACAGTCCCAGTTATCCTGGGTTATTTATTAGTAGCCCCTTTTCGTTCCCCCTCCAAAGTGTCCTGGTTTGCAAGGTAAATTATATGGTTGCTTTAGGACTGTGGTCTCTTTAAGGGATAGAAAGAAGCCCAGGGTGTCAAGACTGAAGGAGAGGAGGGCCAGAGCTGGAAGGATTGTCAGGGACTGGACCATGTGGGCCCTGGAAGATGGCACAGCCCATTCTCCATCCTAAGAGCAATGAGAAACTTTTGAAGGATTTTAGGCAGGCGTCCCAGGATCTGGTTTGCCTCCTGAAAAGGTCACCCTCTTCTCTCTTGTCCCAGATATTTGGCTGCTCCTCGGCTGAGGGGCCATACTGTTACGGGCTATACTGTTACGGGCTGTGCTTTCCACCTCTCTTCTCATCCTTTACTAGGAGTTCAGGAAGGACAGGAGGACCTTTTGGGGGTCTCCCTCCATGCAACTCCCCTCTCTGCCTCCTGGATATTGGGTACCCAGGGCAATCTCGGAAGCAATGACAGAGCCTCCATCCATTTCGGCAAAGCAGATTTTTTTCCCTACTCCTATCCCTGAGCCAACCTGGCACCTCATGGGGTGGTTTATGTGAACTAGAAACTAACTTCTATTGTGTCTGAGCCATTATAAATATTGGAAATAAATCTTGGAAATACTCAAAGGGAAAATACCAGCTACTGTGCATTGAGCTTCTGGCATAAACCAAGCTCTGTGTATACTTTATATACATAATTTATTTTAATCCTTACAATATCCACCTTACCAGTAAAGAGATAAAGACTGAAGGAGGTGAAGTGACTTGCCCAAGGCCACGTAGCTAATGAGTAGATGCTGGGATTTGAACCCAGGAATGTTGTATTCCAAAGCTAAACACCAGTCAGGGAATTACCAGTCCTTGATTTCGACTTCCCCACCCTTTAGACCCAGGGATTTGGACTAGCCATTTCCACTGTCACACAGAGTTTCCCCCAGTAGATGCTGGGGTTGGGGATGTGCATGGGAGAGACACCCTGCCTCCCACCCCCGCGACCACAGCCTCTGGTCCCGCCTCTACATCAAGTACCATCTCAGACAGGGGCTGGCCGTATTTCTTTCACCCGCCTGCAGTTTGGCAGGTTCCTCGAAGAGAAATGCTCTTAGATTCATTTAAAAGTCTAAGCAGCGACAGCACAAATTATTAGCGCTTGAAATATTTATAAAGTCTCTTGTTTGCCGTGGCATAGGAGGTGATAGGCCACAAATAAAAGAAAGTGCGGCTCCACAGCGCGAGCGCGCGGGGAGAGATGAAAACGGAAGGGACGTCGTCTGTCTCACACCGCCAGTCTGCCGCCGCCTGGTCTCCGCAGGCTGCTGCGCCAGGTGCGCTTGCACTCGGAGCTGGCTCAAGCTAACTTCCCTTCTGCGGTTCGGGCCACACCTCCTCCTGAGAGGATCGCCCAGACTTTCAAACTGGGGCTTAAAATCACATACTTTCCTGGAAGCTGGGTAAAGGCTTAGGGGAACTCTGTGCTATTTATTTATTTTTTAAGTTTCTGACCGTCTAAAGTTATTTCAAAATAAAATATTAAAACTATATCCCAAAACATGAACTCATGCTGTGTTTGAACTGGAGGAGAACAGGGAGAAAAATGCTCTTTTTTCCATTGGACAGATGGAGAAACCGAGCGTGAGGAGACCTTGAGCGTGAAGTTCAGAGTTCCCCAGCCCAGTGAGTCAAAGACAAGAGCTGAGGTCTTCTGACTCCCAGCCCAGACCCCGCCACCCCTCTGGGACTTTCTACCACTTCAAGGCCTAAGCCGACAAGTCAAAAGAGTGGCATTCAGACCTGATTGGGGTACAGGGTTCTGGTTCAATCATTTATGCATGTGTGTGTGAATTTGTGTACAGTCATTCATTCATTCATTCACTCACTAACTCAACAGCTATTGTGCTCCGTGAGCAAGGCAGAGATGGCCTTACCTTTGAAGACCTAGGAAAAGATGTGGGTTCAGGTGAAGTTCAGCCTCCAGCTGACTCCACAGGGAGCTCTGGATTGTAAACAGTGTCCCTTGCAGCAAGGAGGCTGGCCTTTTATACCCTTGTATTCTCAGTTACTGGCTATGGGACATCCCAGAGAGGGGTGGGGACTGTGTATCTCTGTGGGTTCTTCCAGGTAACCCCTTACCTGGTGTTAGCTGAGGGCAATGCTTAGCTGGAGAGTGCAGCTTGTGAGTGTGAGCAGCCAGCATGCACAACAGTGGGAGCTGGATGCACTACACCTTCAAAGGGAACTGGGTGGGGCACCAGCAGCTACCTGGGAAACTGGGGAAGATAGTATGGCGTTCATCCCTCTGTGTGAGTGAGCTGGGTCGTTCACCCAGTGACTGCTGCCAGTCATCCCTGAAGGCTGTTCCCAGGGGAGCTTAACTCCAGCCGAATGAGCACAGCTCGGCCTGTGCTTGGCTGGCAGAGCTTCAGGCAGACAGAAAACTCTTCAGCAGACAGAAAATGAGACCTATTTACTAGAGGGTGGGAGTTGGCAGATGTGCCCAGAAAAGGGAAGGCTCAAGGAAATATAGGTGTGTGAGAACCAAGGTTGGAGCTACAGATGGCCTGGGCCAATCACCCCTCTTTCTGATGTGTGGGCTTGGGAAGCTGGCAGAAGAATGGGTGGGTGTGAAGTCCTGATGTCATTAGAATAGGTGACTAGGGCAGAGTGTGTGGGAGGGGAGAGCTGTGTGTGCAGAGGAGCTAGAAAACACTCAGGGAAGGGCGCGGCTTGTCTGGGAGGCCACCCGGCTCCTGATTGTGCATTCATTCACTCGTTCATCAACTCATGCTTTCACTCATCCAACAGATGTTTATTGAAAGCCTGTAATGTGCTGTTATGCACATTGTGCATAGCATTGTGCTGGGTGCAGGGGGTATGACGGATAAATAAGACAGACGAGGTCCCTGCCCTCTTGGAGCTAATATTCTGTGTGTGTGCATGTGTGTGTGTATAGGTAAAGGCAACTAAATAAATAAACAAGATGATTTTAGATACTGATATGTTTACTAAAGGAAACCAATAGGATGCGGAAGGGGGCGTCTTGGATGGCCAGGGGTAGTTTGACAGGGTGGTCAGGGAGAGACCCTTTGATCATACCCATTTTACAGATGAGGAAACTGAGGCTTTGAGAGGTGTAGTAACTTGCCCATGTGTGTTCATCGAGTAAGTGGTCCCATTTTAGATGCCAAGTTCATCTCTTTGTAGTAGCTTCTCCTTGGCTCTGATTAAATACTGCTTCTTCTCCCTTCATCAGTCATTTTGTGATTTGGAGAACATGACTCTGACCCTTCTGAGCCTTGGCCCAGACTCTTCTAGTTGTGCACTGGTTCTGGAATAATCTGTGACCAATACTCTGGGGCCAGCCTCACCCCGGTGGCCACCACCATCCAGGAGAGCATAGTTGCTCTGGAGACAAAAAGGCCGGTTCCAGCCCCACCACTTGCTCACCCTGGGACCCCTGACAAGTGACCTCACTTCTCTGAGCTTCAGTTCCCTCCTCGGTCGAATGCCAATACCGGTTATTTTGCCTTCTGGCACTACTGAGAAGATGAAAGGAGCTAACACTTGGGTAAGCCTCGGCAGGGCACCGAGCCCAGCGCAGAGTAAACACTCTTGCTGATTGCGGTGGGGCAGCCATTTACCCCCAATACTCCGAACACTTGTCGGGGGTCCAGATGGGTAAGGGGAAAACAGGGCCCCTCATCTCTGGTCTGCATGGCCCTTGAGTGACCCCAGAGCAGGACTGAGGGTGGAGAGGAGAGGATTTTCTGACTCTGGGTCAGGACTGCCAGAGCCAATTAGGGGCGTCAGACAGACGGCAGCCTCCAGCACCCAAGCAAACCGCCGCCGCGGCCAACAGAGGGGCCAGCTCGCTCTGACCTTAAACCCAAATGCCCCTGCCCACATCTGCAGCTAAATAAACCAAGTAAATCATGCTGGCAGATAGATAATTAAATAATTATCAGGCACTTAATAACAAGGAGTGGGTGTTCTGAATTACCATATTAGACAGTGTCTTTGAGGACTAATTGTTGCATTACATCAGAGTTACTCATTCATTATTCTTGTCATTTCGGGTGATAATTTGCACTTTAGGAGACAGCGACAATTTTAGCAGGCAATTAGAGACGTGTCAGGCCTGGCCCTGTGAGTTACTGTCACAATTATTGCTTTTTTTTTTCCCAGTGTCCTCATTTGCAGCCATGTATTTAAGGGGATTTGGGTAATTCCAGGCCTGGGCAAAACAACCAGCCCACGGGATGGTGACAGGGCACGGACATGGCTGCCACCGCCGTCAGAATGAGGGGCTGCTAGGCGAAGGTGCGGAGCTGGGCTGGTGGGTGGAGTTAAGCGGAGCTTTCCCCTCCTCTGGCAGAAGTCACCTCCGTCTCTGAAAACTAGGGTTCCGCCTCCCCAGTAATTCTTGAAACTGCCTCTCCTGCTTTCTCGTCAACCACCCAACCCAGCCCTTTCTTACCACTCACCTGAATCTTTGTGATGTGCTCTTCACAGGCAGAGAGGGGAGAGAGAGAAGAGAACAAGGAAGCTGTATTCGTTATCATTTTTAAAAATATTTTCTGTATTTTGTGATGCTTTGACATCTTGGGGCCTCACAGACCCAGGGAGGTTGCGTAATTTCTAGAGAAAGCAAACAACTCCCTTCTAGCGTATGTTTGATATACAAACCAACCAACCGAAGTCCACACCCACACTCCCCTCCTTTTAGCAGGACACTGTCTCCCTGCCTGAATAGCCCCAGGGCCAGGTGGCAGACAGCCCGAGACCACTCACCCCTACATAGCCCAGAGTCTGCTGAAATTATTCAAGCTAGCTGGTCCTAAATAGGCTTGCTCTGCCTCAGCAGTTCCTGCAAAAACCACAATAAAGTCTCAGATGCGTGCTTTCCCCTTCCTCCTTCTGCCTGTTGACCAACCCTGGGGCTTCCCTGAGCGGCTCTGCTTGGTGTGGTGAGCCCCCCACCCTCCTGGGAACTGGGAGTAATAAACCACCTTCTCAACGGCAGTCGGCCATCATCTCCTGACCTGCTGGCCTCACCATACCCAATAAAAACAAAATTCCTGGTATACGTTAAAACAGGAGAGAAGATAGGAAGGGAGAAAAAATAGAGGAAGGAGGAGAGAGAAGCAAGAGGGAGAAGGAACTGAGAGAAAGAAGCAGAGACTAACAGAAGGAGGGAGAGAAGATCGGAGAGGAGAGGAAGGAGATAAGAGGAAGAGAGATTAGGGTGCAAAACAAGCCGGGAGAGAGATTGTATGTGTTGGGGGGAGAATGGAGGAGAGGAGATTGAACGTGAAAGTTATATTTGAAACCACCAATTTTTTTTCACGGTTTGCAGTGTTTACTTTTTGGCGAAATCGAATGTCTGGGTTCATTTAGCCACGGTTGACTCTCTTGACCCTGGACGGCTTGTGAACAGAAAGTGTGAATCAGTGACTCGGAATAGGTCTTCAGAAAATATTCTTCACTGGCGACATGGTGGGAATTGAGAAAAAGAGAGCACATTTCAATCCAAATGCAGAAGTCCTCAGGAAGAGAAGGGCTGGTTTCAACCTGAAACTGGCTACTTTTTGGCTCTGTCCTTAGCAATTAAGGAGGAAGAGACCAAAATAGCTGTATCGGGCTTGCCTTTTCCTTGGGTTAACCTTGGGACAGAGCCATCAGCTCCGGACACAACTGTTCCAGAAGAGAGGGTCACTGCTTGAAAGGACGTCCCCTCCAGGGACCCTTGGAGGAGCAACACTCAGTGCTTATGACTGTGGGTTTGGAGTCTTGGTTCTGTCACTTGTTAGTTGTGTGACTTAGGTAAGGCACATCTCTGAGATCTTAATTTTCGCATGTCCAAGTCGATAAGGTAGTAAGCATTGCTAGGCTTTAGCAAAATCAAGCCTATAAAAAGTTGAGCATAGGAAGGATTGAGGGTGGGAGGTAGGGGTGGGTGGGGTGGGGGAAACCGGTGATGGGAAAATGGAGACAACTGTACTTGAACAACAACAACAACAACAATAAAATAAAAAATAAAAAGAGTTGAGCATAGAACTTGACAAAAGGGAGGTGCTTAGTAATAGAGTGGGTGTGGCTGTTTCTTATTGTTATTTTGTATTTGTATTATAGATACAGATGTGCTTGTCGGCCCCTGTGTAGCCGTGATCTGGACCTGTGACCACCTTGGTCCTGTTGGGATAGAGACTGATTCTAACGTCTGGTCTGGTTCCCCCTGGTGCCAGGACAAGCTCTCTCTCCCTAAGATGGTCCCTCTGGGGGACAGAATGCTGCACCTGCCTGCCTCCCAGGCCCATGCCCTGAATGGGAAGGGGGAGTGGGGGCACCCAAACAAGTACTGAGCTTCTGCTGTGTTAGCCCCAGGCTAACCACTCAAACTGGTTATTTTGTTTGAGCCTCACAGTAGCCTCTGAAGTAGGAGTAATTATGCCCATTTTACAGATGAGGAGACTGAGGCTAAGAGCATTGGAGTAGGTTTCTCAGTGTGATACAACCAATGAATGGCAGAGCCAAGATTTGAACTTGACTCATGACCTTTTTGCAGACCTCCTACCTCCTAAGATGCAGGATTATTACCCTGTGCAGTCACCCCAGAGGAGTGACTGAGGAAACAGTGCTTTACACCCATTTCTGCGGCACAATTGGCTCCATACATCCAAGTGGTTTTCTTCAAATATTTAAAAAATTATATTTGAAGAAAGGTACAAACCACTGAAAATTAAGAGCAACTGGAGCAATGCATCTATCTGTCCATCTATGTATCTATTTATCTAAAACATGTACATACATACTACATACATTCACACACACACATATGCATAAGCTAAATGGAGTTGATTAGGTTAAAACCACAGTAAATCTGGCAGACACAGATTAACACGATGGTCAAAACGGTAGGAAATATAGTATTTTGAAAAAGAATAAATCCAGCCAATTACAGATTTATGTTGACGCCAGCATAGTTACCACAGTTTTACAATAATCATTGATCAATCAACGTTTTATGACAAAACTATAATTTTCACATGTTTCGCCCTCACCTAAAAGTTTCCTCGTTTGCTTAATTCCCAGAACACAATCCCGTAAATCTTTCTCACCACGATATTAAGTAGATAATAAGAATGCCATGTAAGATTTGCTTATGGTTTAAAGTACAGTTGCAAATGATTTATAATTAGGGTCAAATCTAAGACAAAACATTATTAAAGTCAGAACCTGCTGTAAATTGACCTGGTCTGCTTGGGTCTTTAGCAATTTATTGGGATTTGTTGACAGCATTTCCTTTGGTGAGATCCAAGGGGTCAGCTGACAGCAAGGGAAGATATTTATGAATAAGAGGATACTATGGAAATCACTGGGGTGTCCTTGGCGGCATCAGCCAAGTGGACAGATGTGACTCCATACACCACTTTCAAAGGCAAAACCCTCAGTGTGGGTTCTTGCAGGCAAGTCAGCCAAAGATGAGGGGCCCAGAATCTACCCTGCTCTCCTGCAGGTTGGTCACTTCAGAATATTTAGTTCAAAAATTTATTGGGAATAAGCCCAACCTTGAGAGAGTCATTCATGCAACATGTGTTTATTTGGCATCTACTATGTGCAGAGTACTGAGAATACAGTGGTTAGCAATGAAGCTAATGTCCCTTCTCTCACAGAGTATAGTGGGGAAGAGACAGATGAGACCTTTTCCTGGTGGTGGTGGGGAAAAGCACTGGGGTTTGAGAAGGAAGCTGGGAAGGAAAAAAAGAAAACGATTGTTCTGGCTGCTGTCTGGAGAACAGGTTTCAGGGGGAGTGGAAGCAGGGAGGTAGTAAAGAAGGCTTTCTTTCCTTCCAGACATAAAAGGAAGGTGGCTTGGACCAGTAAGTCATGGTAGAGGAGGGGTGAGATGGTTGCACTTGAAAGAGTTTTGCAGTTGGGTTGGTAGGACTGGTTGAGGAATTGGTTATTGTATGTGACAAGAAGAGTCTTAGGTGTCTGGCCTGAGCATCTGGGTAAATGGCAGTGTGATTTCCTGAAAGGGGAGGACTGGGGTGTGGTTACAGGTTGGAGAAAGGGTGGTGTGGCATCAAGACTCTGATGAAGGATGTGTGAGGTTTGAGACGCCATTAGTGTCCAGGTGGAGATGTCACGGGTGTAGGCCGATGCACGAGTCTGGCGTTTAGCAGAGAGGACAGCCTACAGACATAAAGTTTGAAGGCATCAGTCCAAGGATGTTTTTGGCACCATGAGCTCACCAGGAACTGAGGACAGCTTAGAGAAAGCCCGTGGGCTGGGTCCTGGGCCTGCAACATTTAGACACTGGAGGAAAGGAGAAGCCCATGTATAGTACCTTGACATAGGAGGAAATCCCAAAGAAGGTGGGGCCCTGGGAGCAGAACAAACCAATGGCAAGGCCATCCACTCTGTCAAAGACAGCCTGGAGGTCAAGTAAGATGAACCATGGGTCCCGACCCCTGGCTTTGAAAACATGGTGGTCACTGGCCACCTTGACGGCAAGAGTTCTGAATTCTTGGACCACATCTGGATATCTCGTCATCAACCTTCACCAACAGACACTCCCAGTCAGTGAATGGTATCAAGATGATATCATTCTGAGGTATCAAGACCGCTTCATTTTTTCTGAGACATGTCTTTGAGGAGTGTCCTTCACGGCATCACAGCAGCCTAGGCGTGAGCACGGGAGGTACTTCTTCCAGGGGACACCAAGAAAATCTGCTTCTTTTGCACAATTGGCTAAATTGTCCATCTTTAAGCTCCTGGATTCCTATTTCCTTCCTTGCTTTGGCCGCAGTTGCCTGGCGCCTGCAGAGCGACAGCATTTCGGGTGCCGAACTTACTCTTAGCCGTGTCTTATCTTTTTATTCTCATATTCCCTTTGTCCAGGTTACCTTGCTTATTTTATGATAATCCTCTTCTAATGCATGTATTTCCTTCTAATATGTGTATTTCTAGTGTGTAATTGCTGCAAATCTTTTCAGGACTATACAACGGGTAAACAGTGGAGCAAATGCCAAATGTTATGGCTGTTTCATAGATAGCACAGGGCCTTGATTAAGAACCTTTATGCATCATGATGGAGAAGAAATAGACCTGGACATGGAGCCAGGAGATATTTATTCGACCCTGGCAAGTCGATTACCCTCTCTGAGCTTCAGCTTCTCTCACCATCAAACGCAGGGGTTAGATTAGCTCAGGGTTGGCAACCATGAGGCACACATGCACAACTACCACCCAGCTCCATAGGAGGCATCACTACTCAGTCAGTCACTCTTTGGCACTGAGCTTAAACACGACATCAGCATCCTTCTTAACACAATACTTCAGGCCACTGCCATCAGTTAATAGGAGCTGGCATGGCAAATGAGGCCTTCTTGTATTGGAGGACTAAGAATGTCTCCAAAGCTGATTGCTGGCCATGGACTTAAACTGTAGTGGTATCTGTATTGACATTCCATTGCCCCTTAAGAAAAAATTCCAAAGCAAAAAGGGTGGGAAGACATTGTGGGAAAGCTCTGTAATAATTATAAAGCATAGCCCAGCATTTGTCATTGAATCTATCACCGAGAACGACTTTTGGGCCATACCTTCTATCTATTTAAAATGAGACTTTGGAGTCTTGGGATATAAATCCTGCTACAAATCCAAGTCTGAGTGCTTGTTCTTAGAGACAGTGATTTGTCTTCTTTTGGAATAAGCAAACGATTTTCATTTCCACAACCTTTAAAATGTTTTTATTGTGTTTTCCTCCCAAACAGAAATCAAAGCATAATCCAATATTTATTGGATATATTTAAATCACCCTTCATAAGTTTGGGGGGAAAGCCCTTTTCTTAATGAACAACCTGAGTAAGTAATTTTTAATTAATTGATTGATTAAAGAAATCCCCTGTCACTGAGTTATAACTCAGGCACCTAAGTCTCCTCTGACCAGAATTCCTCGAACACACAGTCCCAAGCCTTTCCCTTCTCAAATCCTTACCAGGTAGCTGATTTTATTATTTCTATTTTACAGCTGAGAAAATTTCAGCTCAAAGAGATGAAGTAACTAGACCAAAGTGTTTTCTGAAACTTTCTTCAATGTTATCTCTGATGTCATTGAACCCTAATCGTGAAATTCTCGTGAGAACTCTGGTGTCCTACCTTTGTGTTTGAAACAGCAATGAAAAGTTGATAATGGCTTCAACAGACAGGCTTCTAACTCGGAGGGCAAGCGTAGTTTCTACATTTATCTGTTTCACCATTTAGTCACCACTTCAGCCTGCGAGGTGGGGACTGTTATGGAACCCCTTTCGAAGGTGAGAAAATACAGGCTTTGAAAGCTGTGCCTTGCCCGTGGTCATGGATTTGAAGCTTGTACGTGGGACTACACATTCTTTCTTTATGATAAACTGCCTCTCAGGATTAAGCAGAAGCAGACATCACCCCTTTTCAGAAACAAAAAGGAACAGACAAGATGATTTTGGGGATTTCCAAATGTGGACCATTTTAAAATTCACAGGCACAGATGCCGGGGGTGGAGGGAGGGACGCTTGGCCAGCAGGAAAAGACGTGGTGTCAGACGGCTGTTTGCATATGGTGATCTTGGTCTCCTTTGGCGGGTGACAAGTGGGTTACCAGGCTCTGCAGGCAGAAACGTGTTATTTTTAGGAACCCACTCTGGGCCGGGCACTCCTGACAATCAATATTTCCCGAACAAATGATGAATGAATGAAGGAATGGTCACTCTGCTCTTCCCATTCCGCATTGTCAGGCCAAACTCTGGCAGATGTCCTGGATGCTGCATCTTTCAAAAACCCCTTTACAGCACGGAGCCTTAGACACTGTTTGTGCTCTGCCCTCCAGAGCTCCAGAGAAACTAACCACCCCCTCCACCTCCACCCATTTCTGCCTTTGGAGCTGCATCCAGGGGATTTGCTGTAGCAGCAGGAACCGGCTGACAACACAATTCTTCCTGTTTCCTGGAAAAGCCTTTATTTTGCTTTCTTGTGCACTTGAAAGTGAGCATGCACAAAACTGTCAAGAAAGGCTCCTTCGGGCTGGGCTGTCTGGGCCACAGGGAGGTTGGGCTGGGCAGGGGAGAGGGGAGGAAGCCAGCCTTGTGGGCAGTGAGGGTGGATGGGAGTCCATCTCTGTGGTGTGACCCTGGGTAGGTCATTGGTGCTCACTGAACCTAGGTTCTACTATCTTTCAAATCAAGGAAGCTGGAAGAGATGCTGGTGAGGTCTTTTCTAGGTCAAAAACCTGTGTTTAGGAGTAAGTTCATAAACAGCGCCTTGCATGAAATAGAAGCAGAATAAACCCTTGCTGTTCTGATTTTGAAAACAACCGCTCTTGGTCCTTCTCTGAGTGCATTTTTTGAGGGAGGCATAAGAGAGTATTGGGCCCCACACTTTGTGATAGGGGAGGGGAGGGTGAGGCAAGGTGATAAAAGAAAGACTTGAAGATAATGAGACACACAGCAACTTACCCCAGAGCTGTTTCTGGTTCTCCAGGCGAGAAAAAAAAGTGGGTAGGGGGGCGGGGAGAAGCATTTATTTTGGAGCTGTATCGGAAGCAGAAGTGTCAGCTGGCTGAAATGCCGCCTTCTCCTGCCGGCTAACCGTGTGCGCGACAGCCTACACATCCAAATGAGGGAGCGATTAGACTGCTTGCCTCTGAAGATGGATTTCTTGGTTGGGGGAGCGGGGCGGGGGGCAGGGCTGGCGTAGAGGGGACTGCAACATTAGGCTTTGGCAAGTTAATTAGGGTTCAGGAGTCCAGCGAGTGGGGAGAGAGGCTGGATTTGCATAAAGCCCATTTACATAATGTTCTTCACAAATTGTGCAGCCAGAAGGCTGCTGGGCTGGCAGGGAGGGGGGAGGTGGTTACATGCTTACATGCTGGAGGCGGCAGCAGCAGCCCAAGGGGGCATGGCAAGATCCAAGACGGGACCACCCTTGCCTCCATCCTGCCCTGTTCTGTCTCCGCCATTGGCCACCCTGCAGTAGCCTTCCCCCAGGCTTCCTGACTCCATCTCCCCCCTGCACCCCCTTGCCCTGTACCATCTACCCTCCCCAGTGTAGTTAGAGAGATTTCTAAAGTGTTTCTATGTTCATAGCTCTCCTTTGCTTAAAACTCTTTTGTGACTTCCCAGAATTAAGCTCCAACTTATTAGCCAGCCTATTGGTCCTATTTGGTTCTGCCCCTTCCCCCCACCTGACCCCATCTTCCCTCTTGTTCCCTCTTCCTCCCTACCTACACTCAGTCCTACTGAATGACTTGGGTCTCTGAAGTTGCTATGCTCTCACGTGCCTTTGCTCCTGCTGTCACCTGTTTTGGAATGTCCATTCCACAAATTCCAGCCTCTCCGTGGCAAACCTCTGCGCCCTTGTTCTTTTTTTTTTTTTAGATTATTCAGTACAGTTTCCATCTTTTACTCCCATTCCAGCCCACCCACCCTTCCCTCCCAACCTCCCTTCCATTTCCAAGCCCCGTAGTTTTGTCCATGTGACTTCTATATTTGTTTGCCCCCTTGTTCTAAAGGCCAGCTCTCGAGGTATTTTCTGCGCCCTCCTCAGGTGGACTAAGAGTCCCCTTTCGTGTGGCCAAATCTGATCGCACT
>CM052546.1:55243466-55392828 GCA_028533065.1 Trachops cirrhosus | reverse complement strand
TCTATATTTGTTTGCCCCCTTGTTCTAAAGGCCAGCTCTCGAGGTATTTTCTGCGCCCTCCTCAGGTGGACTAAGAGTCCCCTTTCGTGTGGCCAAATCTGATCGCACTGTGTCAGCCTTACTCAGGAGAAGGTCTCTTTCCCCATCAGGCTGTGACTTCTCTGGGAAAGAGATTTGCTTGGCACACCTCTGTATCTAGCTGGGTGGGGGCATGCAAACAGTAGGCACCCAATAAATGTTGGTTGGATGAATGAAACGGGTCATCTCAGCCAGAGGCTCCAGTTTTCCTCAGATGAGGCAGTCCAGCCCTTTACTTTCTCTGGGGTTCACTATCCCCCTTCTTTCTTGCCACGATCATCATCAGCCCATCCTGTGTTAGGAACCACAGTGGTTGAGGGGAAGTCACCAGGAAGATGTAGTGGCCTCTAAGCTGGACCCCTATTGAGAATAGGGTCATCAAAGGCAGACAAAGGAGGAAAGGGGACCCCAGCCTGAGCAAACAGCACGTGCCAAGGCAGGGCAGTCAGAAGGTATATGGCACTTCTGGAGTGTGGTAAGGGGGTTGAGTGGGCTGGAACCAGGGATGAAACTGGAAAAATACGGTGCATCTTACATTCTGAGCTGACGAGGATCTGGTAGATTCTTGCAAACCTCTCAAGGTTTGTGACCAAGAAGAAGAAAGCAAACAGTTGTATCTACTGAGCACCTACTATGTGGCCACTAAACATGTGATTGCATTCAACAGCCACGCACAGTAGGTAGTGCTCTCCCTCTAATTAGCAGCTGGGAGGACAGGCATGCCACAGTCACAGCCAGTGAGTGGTTGGGTAGGACTTGGAACCCTTGTTTCATGTCCCGAGGAGCCTTGTGAACCTGATTTATTTATGTTTTTGAGGAATATGGAAAAGAGAAGGGAAAAAGAAGAGAGAGGCAGAGAGAGAGAGAGACAGTGAGGGAGTTAGGCAGATGGATTGCCAGAGACAGAGAGAAGGCAAGGAGAAAAATCAAGGGGAGACAGCTCGGAAGATCAGAAGACAGGAGGACATTCACAGATGACAGTCACCCTGGAGAGCATCAGGCGTGCTTCCTGCTCTAGGACGGACTGTCTGCTGGAGCTGTCTGGGATGGTGCTCCAGACCTGCTGTCCAATACAACAGCCACTAAGTGGCTACCGAGCACTTGAGACGTGGCAAGTGCGACTGAGGAACTATATTTAAAAAAAATCCTCACCCAAGGAGAGGTCTCTATTGATTTTAGAGAGAGAGGAAAGGAGAGAGAGAGAGAGAGAGAGAGAGAAAGAGAGAGAGAGAGAGAGAGAGAGAGAAACATCGATCGCTTGCCCTCCTGTAGGTGCCTCAGCTGAAAATCAAACCTGCAACCTAGGTATGTGCCCTGACCAGGATCGAACCCGCGACCTTTCAGTGCATGGACCAACACTCCAACAAACTCAGCCCCACTAGGCAGGGTGTGAAGAACTGACATTTAAATTTAGATTACAGTAGTCTTGTATTTAAATGTTACTTTAAATTTAAATGTGAAGAACCATATGAAGGTAGTGACTAGAGTATGGGGCAGTGTGGCTTTAAGAAAGAGTCCTTTTTTTCCATCCAAGGCTGGCTTGGGTCCTTCTGGGCTTCCTTGTCTGTGACTCCGTTCCGAGCCAGGCATCCCTGACATTTCTTTATCATATTCCTGGACATCCCGCCCACACTGAGGTTTAATTTTAGCTGATTCTCTCTCAAGGACAAAGTATATATTTTTATTTTAATTTATGTCGCCTGAACCGTTTCCAAGTTTTACTTTTAGAACCTGTCAATATTAGTGACATGTGGCATCTTAGGTACTTTTCTGCTGGTGGGGCCTAAATTTATTGTCATTTTATGTCAGTCGGCAAAATGCACAAAATGTCAGAAGTGTTATAAACAGAGACGATTTATGTCCAGGTTGGGGTGAGGTTAAGAGAATGAATATAATCCATTTTTTCACAGACTTTTATGCGAGTGTGCTGGCCAGCAGGTGTGCATTTGACACTTGGTGGGAAGTCTTTTCCAAGAAACAGGAGGTGGCAGATGAAGATGGAGCCCAGTGACTGCTGCTCACAGCTAATCAGACTGATCGCCCCATGTTGATACTGGTCCCTGGTCCCAGGCACTCAGCACGGGGCTGTGCACACACTATGTGCTCAATTAAAGCTTCTGGAAAAAAAGGTGGAGAAAAGTAATGAGACATAAATGGGCATTATAACAACTCCACTCTTCCAACCTTGTGAGAGTGATCTTTTGGAAACTTTGCCCTTTTCTGCTCAAAACCTTTCAGTAGCTCCTGAGTGCCCTTGAGTTCCAGCTTATGAGGTCTTTCATGATGTGGCACCTGAGGGTGTCTCTGGCCTCACCTTCTCTGATTGGTTCCAGGGCTCTGGAAGTTTCACATTCTTACTCCTTGCCTTTGCATGCACTGGTCCTGCAGCTGGAAGTGCCTCCCCTGCTCTTCTTGGTCACCCTTCTGTGACTGGCTCCAAGTCCTGTGCCCTTTCCAACACTTACCCACCCAACCCCCCACCCCCCACTGCAAGAGAGTAGATAGCTCCCTCTTTGGGGAATCTCCTGTCCTTTATACACACACATGGTTATTGAAGGACCATTATTGAATAACTCACCGTTACTGAAGTTGACTTGCTTGCTTTGCCTCTCTGTTGCCCCCAAAGATAATGCACTACTGGAGGGTAGGGTCTGGGGAGCTCCATTCATCTTATCCTGGGCCTGGATCTGCTGTGTCAGTTTCTACCATCCACCTGCTTTCTAATTTCCAAACTATATGGCCATTGTTTTTCCTTCATTTTCCCTGTCCATACATGCATAAGCCTTTTAAGATTCCTTTATTGTAATTTTATTGGATTTTATGGAGGGAAATATATTAGAGGGGTGAGTTCAATCTGCCATCTTACTGAAAGTCAATAGCACATGAAAGAACAGTTCTCTGTTAGACTTCGAGCAAATCACTTTTCTTCCTTGGGTCTCTAATTCTTCAACTATGAAATGAGGCTGGATGAGGGCTGGGGTGCAGCCAGAGATGGAGAGGGGGACAGTGCTGGTCAGACGTGCCTGGTGGGCCACGGGCAGGGGCTGGGATCTAATGTGACCTTGGCCACTTCCTGTGATCCCTCATTATTACCAGAGCCACTCCACCTGTGCTGCTAACTGTCCTGCCACTGTCTGGGCCCTGCCTCCCAAACTCCTAGGCTGGCTGTAGGTCCTGAGTTTCCCCCTTGTTCAGCCATAGTGACAGTTGCTGACATGTGTTCGGTTCTGCAGCTGACCCAGAGCTCTAACCCTACATAATGGAAGTCTTGGACCATCCCAGGGGGAAATCTGGAATCCCATTTTGCAGATGAGGAATCTGAGGCTTAGAGAATGAATGGAAGGGAACTCAACTAAAGTCATGGGGGCAAGTCATGGGGGTAAGTAGGCAAATTCCAATCTTGGTTTGACTGACCCCTGACCTTGAGGTGTCCAGCATCCTGCCCATGGTGGACATTCAGCCAACATTTGTTTGGAGTGGGAGGTGTGACCCAACCCTTGGATTGGGTTATCTAGGAGCACAATTATAGCCATAAAGGGCAAGAAGCATCATTTAAAAGCTGATTATATATCGGTAGCATAAAAGTTTCAAGGTTCATCTGTATTATAGCATATATCAATACTTCATTCTTTTTTATGGCTGAATAATATTTCATTGTATGGATGGATATACCATATTTGTTTTTCCATTACCTGTTGATGGACATTTGAGTTTTTTCTTCTCTTTGGATATTGTGTGTTGCTATAAATATTCGTGTATGAGTACTCATCTGGTGCTGAGTGAGAGAAACCAGACCCAAAATGTCACACAGCTTGTGGTGATTCCATTTACATGCAATATCCAGGGCAAGTAAATCCACAGAGGCAGAAAGCAGATCAGTGGTTGCCAGGGTCTGGAGAGAGGAGGAAAAAGGGAGTGACTGCTTAATGGGTTAGGGGTTTCTTTCTGGGGCGACGAAAACGTTTTGCAATGAGGGGTGATGGTTGCACAACATTGTGAAGCTACTGAATGCCATTGAGAGACACACTTCAAAATGGTTAATTTTGTGATAGGTGAATTTCACCTCAATAAAACAATTACTGAAAACATCACTCAAGTAATAGTCAAGGAGACAGACCTACTGTGTGTTTGGTGGTAGGCTCTCCATTTAAAAATGTATATAGAAGGCACTTGGGAAAGATTTGTGGTACAGAATCACGAATTGACAAGTGGACTATTTCTATCTTCAGCCAAGTCTGGTCTCCCGAGCAACAGCATCAGCAACCCCTGGAGTTTATTAGAAATGTTGAACCTTGGTCCTGCTCCCCATCTATTGAGTCTGTGCAAAGCACATGGTCACCTCCTGAGCCTACTCCCTCAATCTTCTCTTCTAATCACTGGAGAGAGAAATGGCGCAAGGGATTGAGGATAAATCCCCTTGGAGTCTGCTGTCACTGCATAGGACTTGAGGTTGATCCATCTCCGTCTCTCTCCTCTCTTTCCCTCTCTCTCTCCCTCTCTCTCCCCCTCCTTCTGTCTCTCTGCTCCCCCCTCTTTCCCATGCTTCCCCCACTCAGCTGAGTTCCTACCCTCCTGCACTCTCTGAATTGATTTTTCTCACTCATCTTGGCAGGTTAGTAATCACCATTCTCAGCAGAAATTCCTTCCATTTCATTACACTGGGTGAGAAATACTGGGCAGCAGGGAGTGGGGTCGGGACTGTGTTTCTTTTTGCTCCCATCTCTGTGTCAGGTGTGGTGGGAGAATTTCCATACTGGGCCCTCCCTTAGAAAGGAGGTTAGTAGTGTGAAATGGACCAGAGACCCCTTCGTTGCTTCTTCCAGCCCCCAGGTCCCACTCCAGCTTTCAGGGCCCCTGCCTTCCTCTGTTCTCAACCACCACTCGCATTTTGAGGGTTTCTCCTGTGTTGTAGAGCCCATGGCTATGCATTGTTCCAGTTAGTCATCACGACACTTCTGAGAGGTTGGAATTGTCACCTCCACTTACAGTTGAAAAAAGTGAGGGTTGGAGATATGGAGCCACTTGCAAAATAACCTGGAAATTTGAAGCAGATCTCCAGGTTCTGGTAAGGGTGTCCCGGGCTGCAGAGCCAGTTTATGAAGTGATCACTCCACCCACCTCTCTGCTGTGGTGTGGTCATAGCAGAAAGAGCTCGGCATCCAGGGTCCCATGGACTTGGATTCCAATCCCAGCTTTGCTACTTGCAAATCATGCTGCTCTGGGCAAATTGTACCAACTCCTGGTCCTCTCTTTACCTGTCCAAAGGGGATGGGGTGGAGCCGGCAGATCACAGCTGCTAAGGCTAGGAGCTTTACAATGCAAACCTGGGCTTCTCCCTAAGCAACTATGGGACCTAGCGCAGGCTGGGTCACCTCCCTGGGGCTCCATGCCCCCATCCTTAAAGAATGTTTAGGACTAACACCTGCCTCTGTGGATTACTGCAAGGATTATGTGAGCTAGCTTTTAGCACATGCCTGGCACAAGAGCTAGTACTCAATAAACACATTCAATTAAAAAAATTCATTATATTTCATGGATTCTGAGACGCTATCAGAATGGCAAGAGGTACCCTGAATTAGGGTTGCTAAGCCGTGTAAAAACAGTGCTTGGAATCAAAAACACCCTCCTGCGTGTGATGCCTGTTCCGTGTGACACATATGCGAGGCATCTTTTATACATTTTCCCACTGGATCCTGATGATATTCCCAAAAGGTGGGGTTTATTCTTCCCATTACACAGGTGAGAAAACAGGCTCAGGGTGGAAAAGTCACTTCCTCTAAGTTACACAGTTTGTAAGGAGTGAAGCTGGAATCAACTCAGGTTTGTCGGCTACCCAATTTAAAGCCTAGGTGGGAAAATTCCCAGATGTGATCGTGTTATGCCAACCACAGAATTCTGGTCATGTATGTAGGATGAAAAATGGAGGAAAATGAATAATAATAATAATGTTATTAATAATAATGTCTACTATGCATTGGGTGCCTCTCACGTGCCGGGCACTGGGTTAAGGGATCTACATTTAATCCTGGCAACAACTCTCTATTATAATCCCCATTTTATAGATGAACAAACCAGGGCTCAGCGTGGTGAAGCAATTTACCCTAGGTCACACAGCTGGGGAATGGGGAAGCTTATAGGCTCTTAACTTTTAACCTGAAATATGAAGCTGCTCACCTTGGGTGCAGTGAGCTTAGCTGGAAGGAACCTCTCGACCCTCCCTGGGGCCCCTACCTTACTGGGCTCCAAGCTGGGAGTCCATTAGGTGTTTCCCCACTTCTCTGTGAAGAGTCTATCTTCAGCCCTTCTCCTTGTCTGTCGGAACCAGGGCTGGGGCAGCAGGCACGGAGGAGAGAGTGTACAGTATGCAGATCACCCCATTAAAATTTCATGTGGATTCAAAAATTCAGTGTTGACTCCAGTGACGCAAATAGGTATGAAAATTCCGAGGAAGGCACACTCATTGTTACCGAAATCAAATGGTTGAACGGCCACTAATGAGGCAGACAAGCAGCCTTGCTCACCCTCTGAGGATTGGGGGAGACGAGAGGAGCGATTGTGCTACATTATTCATACCCTCTTGTTTGAGCTTCAAATCTCAAGGAGGCTCTGGAAAGGGAAGGGAGAGAGGGCAGAGGCGGCAGAGGGGGGTGGCGGGAAGACGGCCCCACTCTGTCAGCTGCAGTCGGCAGGGTGACTAATTGACAACCAGGCACAGAGCCCCTTCCCCCAGGGTGCCCCTCTCTTCCAGCTCTCATTCTTAGCTCCGGCCCACGAGCACCTGCCACAGGACCCAGATTTCCTCCATCAGTGGCTGTGTGTGTGACTGTGAGATGCGGAGGGGAGGGGGGCCTGGTGTCTGGTTCTGGCTCTGTGTGAGCTCGGGCAGGCGGCTACACCTCTCTGAGCCTCAATTACCTCCCCTGTAAAACAGGGAAGCCACTGGGCAGTTCTTCCATCTACTGTGGGAGGCGGCGGCATTTCTGAGGTTTAGATGCCACGTTGCAGCACTTCCTAGATCTGAATGTGCATAGGGATCCTGGGGAACCCTGTTGGAATGTGGTCTCTGATTCGGTAAGCGGAGGGGAGCGGGGACAGAGATTCTGCATTTCCAACCAGCTTCTTGGTGAGGCAGATGCTGCTGGTTTGGGAACCATCCTTTGAGCCAGGAGCCAGGCCGTAATAACAGAGCAGTACTTGGCAGGGACAATCCTATCCTCTGGTCTAAAGCCCTTCTGAGCATTAGCACCCATTTGTACAACACAATGCTTATCCTTGAACTTCAATTTAATTGGTTGAGTCCAGGCACCTGTAGTTTTATCCCCCAACCCCCTTTATTCTTATACGCAGTCAGATTGTTGCAGTTATTATTAATACTCCTCTATTGTTTATTGCCCTCATATTTCCAGGTCATTTTGCAAGACCCCTTCTCTCTCAGTTCCCCTTCAGCATTCAATGTCACCATCTACTAGATGCTCAAATGCACACATGTCTCCCTTTTCATTGAGCAAAACTTTTTGCGAGAAAGAGCCTAAAGAATTAATCATTTACTCTCTGAGTGGGGAGAGATGTCACACCCCAGGGCACTGAACTCTCTCCAGGGCCAGCACCTCCTTCCAGGTTGCTCTCAGGATACACTTGGGGCCCATTCTCTAGGGATGGAGTAAGATTAAGTCGAGGGCCACCTGGGCAGCCACTCCTTCTGCACTTTCTGAGCTTGCTGTCTGAACACGCTGTTGACACGTTGCCTCAAAGTAGGAACCAGACTCCAGAGGAGCCACGAAGGGGAAGCCAGCTTGCCAGGGAATGGACTGATCTTGGAATGTGCAATCCCACCACTGACCATGCACCCAGCATAACTAATAAACAGGTTCCTGAGTACTCTCTGCATTTTGTAATTATTACTGGGCCATAAAAAGCCCTTCTGTCTCCTGCCAACGTGATCTCAGTAAACGTTAGGAGTGCTCACAAGGTTAATGCAGGGCTGTAAATCCGCAGTGGGTCGAACAAGTGAGACTTGGGGAACTGTTCATAAATCTACGGGAATGGCTCCACTTTGTTTACTTAATAAAATATTATTTCATAGAAATGCACAGGGCATTGCAGGGTTTGCACCTGAGTGGGTGTGCGTGTCGGGGGGAGGGGGGAGGTGAGGTCTGCAGGGGACATTGGGTGCAGGTACACAGGCAGATCACAGGGTCTTGGGGAGTGCCAGGGAACCCACATGGTCTATTATCACACCAGCCATTCTGAACTCAGTACCCACTCCACGTAGAGACAGCCTGTTCTCTAGGAACTTTTTAATGGACCTCGTCAATATTTGAAAGGGTGCTGGGAAGCCCAGGACATGTGTAATGCTGTTTGCACAACATGAACACCTCCCTGAGACAATCTTCTGGGATTTGTCAGGGGCGTGCTGCCCATGTTGGGCTGATAAATCAACAAGAAGTCAGGCTTCCTTACACGATGTGGAATGAAATGCTAACAGCGTGGGCACTGGAGTAACCAGACGAGGGTTCTAACACGAGTCACCACTTGCCAGGCAGATGGCCTTGGGGATCACCTCTCTGGTCTCAGTTTCCTTCTCTGCACCAGGGAGGTCGTAATCTGTGCATTAGGAAGTGCGGACATGAGAATGGAGGCCCAAGCTGGTTTTCTTTGCTCTCTCATTCACCTGCAAGTCTGCAGCATTGCAGTAACTCTGAGCTGCCTTGTTTAATTACTTTTGGCTGAAGGTCATCTACAGGACTCCCATTCTTTTGTTTTTAATTGACTGGGCCCCAACCTGGAAATAAAAGGCAGTGGGATGGGATCAATGGAAACAGCAGAGATGCTGCAGAACCTGGAAGGGGCATTCCTGACCAATGGGGATTAGCATCCCTGAGTCCTTGTGCTGGGTGTCAAGTCACTCACTGAAGCAGTCAGGCAGTATGATGTAGCGGTGAGGACCATGGATTGGGAGACCTGGATTCAAGTTCTGACTCTCTCACTTAACTATATGAGGGATGTCTATGTTCAAGTACTTTAGCCCTTGGATTCTTGTGAAATGATCGTAGCATTTCTCGCTCAGAGCATTATGAGAGCTAATGTAGATAAAAAGTATGTATAGACTTGGCATGTTGTACAAGCTCAATAAATAATGGATAGGTGAGTAGTGGAGGAAACAAGAGAGAGGCAGAAATGAGCATGGCGCACCTCTTTCAGTGTTCGCAGGACAGTTCCAGGCTTAAAATCGAAAAGTCTATGTCCTGGGAACTCCATTCATCTGAGAAAACCTGGATGGTTGTTGCCCTAGAAGGAATGGATAAGTCAATACTTGAAGCGCTCTAAACTCTGGGTTTAATTTGGCCACAGCTATTGATGCTTTAATAACAGCTGGCTGATTGTGGAGGCTTCATCTAAAAGACACTAATATCCCAAGGCTAATTGCTGAGCATTTGATTAACCCAGGGGCTCTCACTACCATCACCTGAGGAGCTTTCCAAACATACCAATGATAGGGCCTCCCCCCAGACCAGGGTTCCTCACCACTATTGACATATTGGGCTGGATAATTCTTTGTGGTGGGGGCTGTTGTGTGCCTTGTGGGATGTTGAGCAGCATCCCTGGTCTTTACCCTGAAGATGCCAGTAGCAATGCCCTAGACTTGGGACAATCAAAAGTGTTTACTGGGTGTGTGTGGGGGGGTGGTACAGAATTGCTCTTGTTAGAAAACCATTGTGCAATTCAAGAATCTGGGCATTGGGTAGAAACTGAGATTGGGTATTCCGTGTTAAGGCCCCTGCCCTCAGCTGACTGTAGCATCAGGCCAGGGCCAAGGTTACTGTGAGTGTGGATGGATGCTGATGTCCAAGGGGAACTTTGGAAGGGGCTGGAGTTGACTTGAAGTTTGGCCTGACGTGACCGTCAGGGAGAGTTGATAGGCAAAGACCTCATGTAATAAAAGAGGCGCTGAATTCCTACCCCCAAATATGTCCCTCTTCCCACCTGCCACACAGCCCAAATCTCACCACTACACGTGAGTTCCTTTAGGAACTGCCCTGTTTGTGTTCTTTAAGATACTTTATGACTTCATGGTGGAGGCTGTGCTGGTCCTCAAAATACTTTTTTTGCTTTGTTTTGTTTTTTAAAAGTTTTAAAAATATATTTTATTGATTATGCTGTTACAGTTGTCCCATTTTTTCTTGCCTTTATTCCCCTCAGCCCTGTACCTCCTCTTCCACCATCATTACCCCACCTTAGTTCATGTCCGCGGGTTATACATGTAAGTTCTTTGGCTTCTCCGTTTACCATATTATTCTCAACCTCCCCCTGTCTATTTTGTATCTACCATTTATGCTTCTTATTCCCTGCACCTTTCCCCCAGTTTCCCCTCTTCCCCTCCCCTCTGATAACCCTCCATGTGATCTCTATTTCTGTTAATCTGTTTTGGTTCTAGTGTTTGTTTAGTTTTTTTTTTTTTTTTTTAGGTTCGGTTGTTGATAGTTGTGAGTTTGTTGTCATTTTATTGTTCGTAGTTTTGATCTTCCTTTTTTCTTAGTTAAGTCCCTTTAACATTTCATTTAATAAGGGTTTGGTGATGATGAACTCCTTTAACTTGACCCTATCTGGGAAGCACTTTATCTGCCCTTCTATTATAAATGATAGCTTTGCTGGAGAGAGTAATCTTGGATATAGGTCCTTGCCTTTCATGACTTTGAATACTTCTTTCCAGACCCTTCTTGCCTGTAAGGTTTCTTTTGAGAAATCAGCTGACAGTTTTATGGGAACTCCTTGGTAGGTAACTGTCTCCTTCTCTCTTGCTGCTTCTAAGATTCTTTCTTTACCTTTACTCTTGGCTAATGTAATTATGATGTACCTTGGTGTGTGCTTCCTTAGGTCCAACTTCTTTGGGACTCTGAGCTTCTGGGACTTCCTGGAAGTCTATTTCCTTTGCCAGATTAGGGAAGTTCTCCTTCATTATGTTTTCAATTTCTTGCTCTTCCTCTTCTGGCACCTGTATGATTTGGATGTTGGAACATTAAAAGTTGTCCACAATGTTCCTAAGCCTCTCCTCATGTTTTTGAATTCTTGTTTCTTCATTCTGTTCTAGTTGAATGTTTATTTCTTCCTTCTGCTCCAAACTGTTGATTTGAGTCTCGGTTTTCTTCCCTTCACTATTGGTTCCCTGTACATTTTCCTTTGTTTCACTTTTCATAGACTTCACTTTTTCCTCTATTTTGTGACCATACTCAACCATTTCTGTGAGCATCATGATTACTGGTGCTTTGGACTCTGCATCTGATAGGTTGGCTATCTCTTCATCAGTTAGTTGTATTTTTTCTGGAGCTTTGATCTGTTCTTTCATTTGAGACATATTTTTTTTGTTGCCACATGTCTGTAAGGGGTGGAGCCTTAGGTATTCATCAGGGCGGGGCAACCCACATTGCTGAGTTGTGGTGCTGTATGTTGGGGAGGGGTCCTAGAGGGAACAATGCTGCTTGCTCCACTCTCGGCTGGCTTTCAGTCACTTCCCCCACTACCTACAAGCAAATCGGGCCCTTCTGGCGCTGATTCCTGGGTGGGTGGGTTTGTGTACATTCTAGATCCTGTGGGTCTCTCCAACAAACTCTCCTGTGTGACTGGGAGTTTCTCCTGCCGCCTCAATTTCTACAGTTTTTTTCAGTCAGAGGTTTTGAGGTTTATTTCCTGGTGCTGAAACCGTGGGTTCTGCGATCTGTCTCACTCCCCAGTTGTTCCTTTCAGTTTATCTGCACACAAATGTGGGAGTTCCCCTTTGCCAGCTGCCACCTTGCCCAGTCCTTCAGTCACTGCCTTGCTGGAAGTCCTCTCCACCCTGGCTGCCCGTCTCTGTTCCTCCTACCAGTCTGGATGAATGTTTCTTCTTGGTTGTCACACTTCCATATAGTTCGATTGTCTGGCAGTTCTGGTTATTTTTTAAAATTTGTTGTTGTCCTTCTTTTGGTTGTGTGAAGAGGCAATGTGTATCTACCTATGCCTCTATCTTGGCCGGAAATCTCCTCAAAATATTTTGACATGCTAAATCACTTGATCCTTGCAACTCTCTGGAGGTAATATAGATTTATTTGCACACATTATAGAAAATGACTTCCAGAGAGGTTAAGCAATTTTCTCAAGGCCGCACAGCTGGTTGGCAGCATGGCTCAATGCAAAACTACTTCTAGTGACTGGCTCACTCTGTCTTTTCTTTTTCTTTGTCACTCAGAGGGCCAGGTGCTAACTAAGTGCAGTGGGGATGGAGGTGGCAAAGGTAAGATTCCTTGTTCCACCTTCTCCAAGAAGGAATCATTCATTGAGTGCTTCCTATTTGCTAAGCCATGTAACTATGTGATCACCTTCAGTCATGCAGCATCTCTAAACATCAATGGCTGTGATCCTCTCTTGAGGGGACAAGAAACCTGAGGTAAGAAAGGAATCCATTTCTCTAGAGAGAAGAAGTGATTTACTCAAAGTCATGCATCTGGTAGAAAGTGGAGGTGTCAGGACTCAAAACCAGGCTGGTGGGACTGCATTCTATGTAGAGCAATTGACCATCAGAATGGAAAATTTTATATTTAAGTTTTCAGTTTGCAGTGTTCCATTTTTAAGAATTACTTAACTCAGCTCTAAGTGGAAGTGGTGAGCATGTAAACGTCTCCTTGGCATTCCAATTACTTAAAACATCAGACTAATCAAAGTCTTCTTTCTTCTTTTAGATGAAATGTGGACAGGCTAGAAGAAAAACAGAAAATGAGGGGTAGCAGGCATATTCATCTTCGACTCAGAAGTGTTCTGTCCAACTGTGCTGTGATTGGCTCTCACCTCACAGGAAACATCTTCAGGTCTTAGACCAGAGACCGGAAGTGACTCCTACTGACACCGGTGTTTCTCACCTTTCCTTCAAGGTAGTCACAGTGTAACTATGAAAAACGATGACAGGGATCCTAATAGTGCAAATCGAGAGTGAGTTTTTTTGACTACCAGGAGAGGAAACAATTTAAGACTGGTTTCCTAAGAGGAATCCATCATTTTGATTTTAACTGTGGTGGTTAAATAACATTCACTCTAATTTTAGAAACACTCTGAGACAGAAATAGGTTGTACGTGTCTTTGTCAGGCATTAGGGAACTTACGTTTTCTGAGTTCAGAATGGATTCTGGCTAAAAATAATTACAATCAAAGAAAGTTGTTTTTTTTTCAAGAATTACACCAGAAAGTTCTAACATAACAACAGTGATATCTAACCCAAATGGAACTGTGTATTGCTTGAAATATCTTTGTTGATAACCACTGACCTTACAAGTGAGAGAGGAGGGAAAGGTGGGATTAAAAAGAACTACAGCCCACTTGTATCACAGAGGAGACTTGGAAGATAAGATGGAATTTATTAGTCACAGAAAGCAGGACAGTCCAGGAGGCAGGAATAGCACATGCAAAGCCATGAGGACATGAGGCACTGGCTGTACTGGGAATCAGGGCAAATTTCAGTGGTGGGAGCAGGGAGTATATGGAATGGGGAGATCAAGAGATGAGCTGGTTTGGGCATTCTTACCTGCAGTCTTCTTTGTCTTTGATACACAACAGGAGCAGAGTTTTGCCCCAACCCCCATCCCACTTCTGATTGTTGGTGTGGTTGCTGGGCTTCATTATCTCCATCATCATTGACCTTAACCGAGGACAGGATACTCATTTCCACCTACCTGTGGACCTATGACTATAGTTGGTTACATGGCAAAGGAGAATGAAGATTGCATATTGAGTTAAGTCTGCAAATCCACTGACTTGAAAATGAAGAGCTAACTCTGGATTATATGAATGGGCCCAATGTAATCACAAAAGTCCCCAAAAGTAGAAGAGAGAGAACTAGAAAGATGGTAGCTTGAGAAGAACTGGATTTGAAGATAGAGGAAGGCGTTGGTGAACCAAGGCAACCTCTGGAAGGTATAAAAGGCAAGAAAACTAATTTTTCTCTTGGAGTCTCCAGGTGAAATGCAGCCTGACTCACACCTTCATTTTAGCCCAATGAGGTGCTTTTGACCTCCAGAACTGTAATAAAACAAGCTTCTGTTGTTTTAAGCCATCTGTATGTGGTAATTTGTCACAGCAACAATAGAAAACCAACCCAAACCCCTACTTCTTCATCTGAAAAATGGGTTTAATAATCATGTCCATTTTGTAGTGTGTTGAAAATTGAGTTAATGTACATTAGCATTTAGCGTGGCTCCAGGCCAGCAACAAATGTTCTTTGTTGCCTGTTAAAGTCATAGGTGGAATGAGTCCCAGGCCCACTGGGCCAGTCCTCTGTTTGGCTGATCTAACATGGGATTAGAAGAAAGAATCCTAGACTAGGGGTCAGGCAGGCCAAGTTCAAGTTGTGGTTCTGCCTCTTACTAATTACAGATGATCTTAGATCTGGTTTTACCTTGATCTGGGTCTCATTTTTTAGTCTGTGTGGTGAGTGTGTGATGAGATGAGACATAAGCATTCTGCCAGCTGTGATTATCCCTGTGAGAATCAGTGTGTGGGGTGCAGTTTTGTAGCTCAACCTAGGCCCTTGGTGTGGTTTTCTGTAAATGGGCACTGCATATCATTTCCTTGTGAAGAGACTTTCTCAGGCCTCAAAAGCTGATGGTGGTCACACTGATGCACTTGCTTCTTCATCTAGAGACTTTGACCTGAGTTCCAGAGCAGTAGACTAGGGTCAAGGGAGCATCCAGAAGTCACAGGCCAAGTTGACTTATCTGTTGATGTCTAGTTCATGTCCTTGGGCACATGAGTTCTTTGCCAAACTCACAAAGCAAGTCAGCAGCTAAACATGTAAATGTTGGCTCCCTCAGATAAGTTTATCCATGAGGCCTCCTGGTGCAGCACAAAGACTTGGGTTTCGCAGCCAAGCCAAGAAGGATTGAAATGGTGGCTGGGCCACTCATCTGTGAGCAAATTGCTTAAACTCCATGAACCTTGGTTTATCCACCTGACAAATGGTGATTATTAATAGGCAATGTTAGATAACAGCACAGCTGGCCTCATAAAGCCGTTATGAGAATCAATATGTTCATTTGAATAAAAAAGTATGACAATTGCTATGACTTGCAGGGAGCATGAGGAAGTGTGGGAAGTATTAACCCTGACAGTAGGGGGGTGACAATCATAGAAACTTTCTATAGGAGATACCTAAGCTGAAACTTAATGGGGGTAATGAATTAAAAAAGCTTGACACAATACTTGATGTGAATTATGTGATCAGAAAGAAAAAGGGAGAGAGGAAGAAATTGGGTTGACTCAGCAACCTACTGAGTCTGATTCACCTCAGTCCTGAACCTTGTCTTCTTTCTCCTGCCCCATCACTGCATGCATACTTGGCCTTGGCCCCTTGCCTTGAATTCTACTGCAGGGGCACTCAGCAGGCACAGACATGACAGGAGAGGGAGAAAGGCAGAGCTGGAAAGAGGGGCTTGAAGAAGATTGATGCTGGCATTGTTGTCATGGCAACAGCAGGATGGGCTAGAGGCCCCACTGCCAGGAGCAGCTCCTCCAGCTCATCACAGATTCTGGAGCCTTTGAGGGGAGGTAAAAGGCTTGGATAGGAGCCCTAATAATACGGGTGGAGCCTCAGGGTAACAATCAGTGAGAGGATGCTCTCCTAGTGGTATCTGTGGATTCAATGGGCTCTTGAAGACCTGTCCAGACCCCTGAATTGAAAGATGGGGAAACTGAGGATGGAGGAGAGTGGTGAGGACACAGACATCTTGAGAACCTAATATGTACCTGGTACTTTCAGCTAATTTCTCATTACTTGTCTCTCTTTCCCCCCCTAGACTATGTGATCTAAGAGGACAGGAAGGAATCTTGAGTAAGGGCCAGGTCTCAGATAGACCTTGGTTCAAATCCTTGCTCTGTCTCTTACCAGGTGGGTGGAAGTATGTGTTCTCTCTCTTCTCTGGTTCTCAGTTTTCTCAACACAAAATGGATAAAGTTTATACTATACAATATTATCTGCCTCATAGAATGGTTGAGATTTTTGAATGACAATCGATATAAAATGCTTCATGTAGTGCTTTGTAATGCATAAATGCTCAATAAATGTCACATGTAATAATATTGCATGGCTATGCAGAGAAAAGGAAACTTGCATTTTGCTGGCTAAAAACTACTGTATTTGTATAGATGCAGGAGTGGTAGGATTTAGTTTACTTCTTGAACCATCTGGTTTTGCCCCTTTGCCTGCCTTACATTTATATTTATATTTTTCTGTCTCTTAGAGAGCAGAGCTCTATGGGCTAATGGGAGCACATGGGTCAGTAGTCAGGAGACATAGGTTAATAATAATAATAGTTCTCATCTATTGGGAACTTACAAAATGCCATGCTCCCTGCTGAGTATTTGACATGAATTCTTCACAATAACTCTTAAAAGTTAGGTGCTTTTATTACTCCCTTTCATAAGACAGGAAACTGAGGCTCAGAGAGGTTACATATTTCACCCAAGGTTACACAGCTGGTTAAGTGGCAGCGATGGGACATCAGTCACTAATGGATTTTATTGAGGACAGGAGTGGGTGAGTACCAGCGCCACTGGCCTTGGTGCTGAAACATCAGTGCCTGGCCAGGCTGAGCTGCTTGTTAGATGTTTTGTTTATCAGCACCTCCTGGTCTTCCCTCCCATTGACAGGCAAGAGCAGAGGCAGAGGGAAAGGAGCACAGAAGGGGGGCACAGGGACAGTTAGAGAGAGAAAGAGAGAGAGAGAATCAGAGTGTCCTGGAAGGATACAGCTCCTGAAAGACGGCTAAGGAGAAACTGACTTGATCTATTTTGGATAACAAAGTTGCTGGGTAAAGAACTTTTTGGGACATTCAATCCCTCCCTCCCTTGCCACACTAGTGGTCAGTAGCCTGCTTTCTATCCCTTCAAAATGGGGCCTCATGATCCCTACCTCACAGAGTTGCTCTGGGGATTCAAGGAGAGCACAGTGAAAAACCTGAGCTTGATGGCTGAGAGTGTCCCCTTTATTCTTTTCTTGGTATTATCAGCAGCCTCTGCCCATATCACTCTAGTCCAGGCTGTGTACTACCCAGCCAGTTCCTGACCCAGAATGTGATTTCTTGGGTAGAATTTCTACAGGCTAGCCACACAAGTTCATTTGTAATGAGGGCTTTCCTTGCCATAAAGCTCCAAGCTGCTCGGAAGGGTTAGGAACCACATTTCCCTGCATTAAAAAGTGCCTGGAGTGAGTGAGGATGGTGTTCCAAAGGCAGCATGTAAATGCCTCTTTCAAGAGAGGAAATTGCTTTGAAGTTACTCTTTCCCCGGCTTTGATAATAATCTGCTTAATGTCTTGTGTCAAACTAATTACAGCATAATTACCTTTTTTAATAACAGGTACTTTTAATTGGTGCAGGGTTAAACAATTCTGTTGTAAAAATTGGTTGTTTTACATTCATGGCTGAGGTTTACAAAGAACTGGGACAACCCAGTCGTATTAAACACTCCATAGAGCTGGGATCAGGCATGAATGAAAATGCCACCATGCCTCCTCTCTGTGACATTGGACCTCTTTTCTGGCAAAGCTTCACCTGCATACCTACAGAACTTCATATGCCAAACTCTTGGAAGAGGAGAAGAATGATGCTTAGGGCTACATGTATTCACCTACATCATCTCACTTCAGTCCTATGGGGACATGCTTGAAAGTGTGTGAAGGAAGTCTTGTTATCTCCATTATACAGATGGGAAAACTGAGGCTCAGAGAGGTTAAGCAACTTACTCCAGGTCACAATGTCAAATGACTGAATCTGACTTTACATTCATGCCCCTTGCTTCTAAATCCTGAGTGTTTGAAAAGTGGTATAATGGAGTGGTTAAGAGCCCAGGGATGGGTCTAGAATCTAAAATATCTAGGTTTGATTCCAGCTCTATAACATAATGACTGTGTGACCAAGGGTAATTCCTTACCCTCTCTGGGCCTCAGTTTCCTCATCTATAAAAGTGAGAGATAATAATAGTATCTACCTCATGGGACTCATAAGAGTACAAAATAACATAAGCTAAGTGTCTAAGATGGTAGGCACTCATACTATGCTAATTCCTCTTAAGCCCTCTGAGTATTGCTCCAATCCTGTTTTTCTTGTCCCGGCTTCTTTCCTTATAGAACTGAGTACCCCAAGGATGCATTTCCTCATGTCTTGGCTGAAAAAGTGCACACACTCATCTCATTACTGCAGCTTTTTGCATTTCATTAAAAAGCCTGACAGGCCATTTCATAATAATTTATTAGCACAGCATCAATTTTTATTAATTACACTCATTAATTTATCAGTGTTCCCATCATCCGAAGTTTGGTCAGAAATGAAAGGTGAGAAGTGCAGAGAGAAAAATGGGGAAAGTGGAAGTTTTGGGGAGCAGGATCCAGTGGGGTGGGCTGAGAGTGGGGATTGGAGGGGCTGGTAGACTCCATGGAATGGGAGGCACCCTCTTAAATGCAGACCCTGGAGGTGGAGCGGCATCTGGCACTGGAGATCAGAGGCTTGGCCATTAATGGTCCTCCCTGCATTAATGTGGGGACAATGGAAGTGCAAGGATGCCATGTTGTAGGGCTTCACACACCTCAGGAACAAAAATCCCCAAGTTCTGGCTTCTGGTCACTTGGAAACTTTAGTCTGTACCCAACTCTGCCTTGCTCACTTCACTTAGGCGTTGGTTTTCCTAGTTGGTGTCTGCTTCTCCCTCTAGGTTGAAAGATCCTGGAGAGCAGTGGCTTTGACTTGGCCATCACTTGATCTCCAGAACCCAGCACAGGACTCAATGAATACTAGTTGAATGCATGGATACATGAATCATCTACCCGTCCCCTGCCCATCTTACAGAGGCAGAAGCTGAAGCTCAGAGGGGACATCTGATCTACCCAAGGTCACACAGCTAATTGGTGGCTGAATCTGATTCAGGAATTAAACCTGTCTGATCTTTGACCAGTAGCCTGTCCACACCTCACATGTCCCCCTGCTGTTGTGTTTTGGCTTTTCCTTCAGCCCAGTCCTTGGGGCCTCTCCTTTGTTACCAGAAAAGGTGAAACAAAAAGCAAAACTTTGGTTGAGAACAAAGAGGAGGCCATTCCCTCAGGGAGGAGCAGAGGCTGTCTGTTTCTGTCTGGGTCCTGGTCTTGCTTCAGTGAGTCTCATCTCTGATGCCCACATCCTGGCTCAATGCTTGGTCTTCTCTGCACTAAGAACCGCCCCCCAGATGACTCCATCACAGAATCACTGGGGGAGCTGGGAAAGCACTCAAGTGCGGGTGTTCACTCTGGAGCAGTGACTCGCATTGATGGTGCTGAGACTGCCTGAAGTGTGGGAACCACTGCTCTTGGTCTGACCACACTGATTCGTCTCTGTGCATCCTGGATCTGTGTGATGATGCTTCTTCTCCTTGTAGCCTCTCCCCTTTCTGCTCTGATAGACCAGGATGGGGTCCAATGGCAGCATCCTTCACCCTTCTGTGTCCCAATCCCGGTTTGCCATTGTGGAAGAACACACGCTATGAGAGCTGAGTCCCTGGTGTCACAAAGACCTTGGTTTGAATCCCATCCTGGGACAGGTGCCTTTGCCTTGCTGTGCCTTAGTTTTCTCATCTACAAATGGGCCTAATAATAGTGCCCATCTCTGGGGTTATTGTGAAGAAGGAATGTTAGTGCACATATCCCAGCTTTCTTCAGGGGGTCATATCAAGGCAGGATCATTTCTTTAAAAAATATTTTAAAATTACAGTTTACATTCAATATTATTTTATATTGGTTTCAGGTGCACAGCATAGTGGTTAGATAATCACACACTTTACAAAGTGTTTCCCCTGATATTTCAAGTACCCACCTGGTATCGTACACAGTTATTACAATACTACTGACTATATTTCCTGTGCTGTATTTTACATCCCCATTACTATTTTGTAACTACTGATTTGTACTTCTTAACCCCTTTACCTTTTTCACTCATTCTCCCAGTGCCCCTCCTCCCTGGCAACCACCAGTCTGTTCCGTGTCCACGAGTCTGTTTCAGTTCTGTTCGTTTACTTTGGTTTTTAGAGGCCACTTACATGTGTAAGTGAAATCATATGATGCTTGTCTTTCTCTGACTGACTTACTTCACTGGGCAGAATACCCTCTAGCTTTATGCATGTTGTCGCAAAGGGTAAAATTTTATTAGTTTTGATGACTGAGTAGTATTTCATTGTATCTATCTACCAAATATTTTATTCACTTGTCCATTGATGGGCAGTTGGGTTGCTTCCATATCTTGGAAATGGAATTTACTGTTGCATATAATGCTGCAGTGAACATAGGGGCCCAAGGCAGGGTCCTGATAGATGAGGAGGAATTAACAGAGCAGGGGTTCTGTTGGGGGTGAGCTGGGGGATGTTCCAGACAGAGGTGATGCTGTACACAGAGGCACATAGATGAGAAACAGCATGGTGTGTGCACGGAGCCCCGAGTCCCTAGAAACATACTGAGATTTACTAGTCACACGGCTGAGTGCTGGGGAGGCTGGCAGGGGCCATGCCATCCTGGACCTTCAGGCCATGGTAAGGTGAGTGGTCTTTGCTCTGAGGCCATGGGGAGCCAGGGGACAGTGAAGCAGGAGAGTGGCATGACCAGATTTAAATTACAAAATTCAGATGGAGCAGAGGGATTTGAAGAGGGAATAAAGAAATTGCTGGTGAGGAAGCTGCCACAGCCCTCCCAGGTGAGAACAGACAGTGGCTTGGCCAGGTTGGGGGAGGGGCGCTGGCTGTGGGGATGAGAAGATGTTGGACTCAAGAGTTATTATGAAAAATAAAGAGTTATTAGGAATGTAGATATATAAATATGTCCACTTCTTTATTTTATATTATTTTATTTTTTGTTATTCTATTACAGTGGTCCCAAACTTTCCCCCTTGCCCTCCTCTGCCCACCCCACACACTGTTCCCACAGTCAGTCCCCACACTGTTGTCCATGTCCATGGGTCTTTCGCACATGCTCTTTAACTAGTCCTTTCCCTTTCTTTCCACCATTATCCTCCTCCCCTCTGCTCACTATCAGTCTGTTCCATGTTTCCATGCTGGTGGTTCTATTTTGTACATTAGTTTATTTGGTCATTAGATTCCTCTTCTATGTGAAAAAAAAAACAAAACTGTGGTACATTTACACAATGGAATACTACACAGCAGAAAGAAAGAAGGAACTTCTACCTTTTGTGACACCAAGGGTGGAACTGGAGAATATTATGCTAAGTGAAATAAACCAGGCGGTGAAAGACAAATGTCGTATGATCGCACCTATATGAGGAAATATGCCCAGTTCTGAATGGTGCTGAAAGTATTTTGGGGAAGGGAGAAGACAGGAGCTGCATGAACAAGGCCCTAAGAGAGTGGTTTCAATGTCACTGCCTTCAA
Source organism: Trachops cirrhosus (assembly GCA_028533065.1). NCBI lineage: Eukaryota > Metazoa > Chordata > Mammalia > Chiroptera > Phyllostomidae > Trachops > Trachops cirrhosus. The sequence continues at coordinate 55,371,333 of CM052546.1, read as the reverse complement.
CATGGAGAAGATAGGGTTTGATTCCCAAATCAGCCACTTTTGAGCTGGGTAGGCTTGAGCAGTCATTTTCCCTAATCCAGCCTCAGTTTCCTCATTTGTAAGCTCTAACAATGATGCCTATATTATTATTGGTTTGTTGTGAGGATTGCATTATCTACATTAAATAACATGTACATTAGACATCAATATACCCAACCTATATCTAATCTCTACATCAGCTCCTTTAGCATGGTGCCTAGAAGCCCAACAAATGGATGCCATGATTTTTTTAGTGAGGGGGCTGTCGTGTCCAGGATTGAGTGGACTCTCTCTTGCAAAGACTGTTGTTTTAAATTACCCCCTCCCTCTTCCTCTCTGATGCCCCTCTTTTTGCTCAGACTGGTACTCATCTTAGCTTGTATGCCTCCCCCCGTATGGTCTGGCCATTCGTACATGTTTGTAACTTTGAAAAGTCTATGGTTGGGGTGGTTTTGTAAGTTACAGAAAAGGTTGCAGGTTTTTATCTGGCTCTTCTTGCTCAGCATTATTTTTTGAGGTCTGCTCATGCTGTTGGATATAGATCTGACCTATTTCTTCTGAAAGTTGAAGAGCATTTCCTAGTTTGCCTCCTACCATGGAAGGCTGCCCTGGTTATCAAAGAAAGAAACGCTGCAATGTGGTGTCAACAAAACAAAATGCAATGACTACTCCTGAGTGTACAGTTTGTGGCCCCGAGTGGGAGTTTCTTCAGGCTGTATCACCAAGGATGGGTTTGCTGAGCCCTTGGGAACCAGCACACCAGCACACCTAGTTCCACTAAGTCTGGCCAGATGGTTTTCGTACAGCTGTGCGTGAGAATTCCTCTTTCACCACTTTTTTTTTCTTGTTAAGACATGATACTATCTTTTGCTAGTCAAATGGGGATCGTGTGCTACTTTATGGTTATTTTAGTGTTCATGCCATTCACCGCTGATAATTTTGAATGCATCTTTATATACTTAATAATTTTCTTTCTCTGTGGTTTATTGATTGATATATTTTGTTCATTTTGCTATTGGATTTTCTATGTTTTAATTTCTTATTTGTGGATCTCTGTGCTTTCTAGATAGCTATTTTTTTCTTGCAGACATTTTGTTTTACTCCATTAGCCCTGTGCTAACTTTGTTTATAGTGTCCATGGACAGATATTTTAATATTGATGTAGTGAATTCTACTGTTTATGAAAACTGTCATAATCTCTAATATTTAGATGTTTTCAAGAATTCCTACTCCCTCCCATTGAAGGTCACAAAAATATGCTCCTGTATCTTTATTTGCTGTCTAGCTTTTGCTTTCTGTGTTTAGGCATTTAATCTATCTGGGCTTTATTTTTGCATATGGTATGAGGTAGAAATTTGCCTTGATTTCCCCCCACAGAATGATTCAATTTTTAAATAACACTCATTCAGTAACATCATTTCCCCATAATTTATGTCATCTATCTATTCAATTTATCTCTGAACTCTTCATTTTGCTTTATTCATATTTTAAAAATACACTCTTAATATGATTTTAATCAACAACAAAAGCTGAGCAGCTCAACAGGGCTACAGGAATCCAGGCTGCGCAAGGACTTACCCATTACTTCACCTGATCACGTCGTATCACACATGGGGCAATTAGGCTCCGAGGATGGAAGCTCCACGTTCAAGGACACAGTCAGAAATGAGATTCTTGTCTCCTGACCCCCACCCTCATCAAGCACTCCCGAATATTTGTTCCATTCCGTGACACCTGAGGGTGTTTGGAAGTGAGTGCCTTTTAGGGGCAAACATATTCCAAGCCTTAATGTTAGATTAAATACCAAATACATTTGAAAAAAATGACATTTATTATACCGGGTTGTAAACAGAGAAAAATTGACAATGGAACCCAGTGTAGATCTTACATAAACGGCACCCGTTCGCTGTAATGACTCTGAGAATGTCAGTGCTAACAAGCACATAATTGGCACCGGGGAGGTAATTTTTGCCACCTTATGCAAAGGGGAAATCGTTCTGCATAATGATTTTACCTAGGAATATTCTTTATTCAACAGGCCTATTTGCATAACCTTCCCAACTTTCTCAAGCTAACACAGAATGCTCTGGAGACATTGCCAAGTTCATTCCAAAGGATGACTTTGTCTCTTTCTCTTCTTCCTCTCCTCCTCACCCTCCTCTTCCTTCTACTCTTCTTCCTCCTTCACCTTCTTCTTCTTCTACTTCCTAGTCACCCCAGCTTTATTGAACTGCAATTGACACATGACATTGTGACAGTTTAAGACGTCTGTTTTTTGACATAAGCTTCCATCTCTCCAGCCTGAGTCATGGGCCTGGCACTGTGCTTTCTGCCTTATGAGCATTCTTTATATCAGGGACAAGCGTCTAGGGTGGGACATTTTTTGAGGGATGGGTTCTTTTTTGTCCTGTTTATCACCATAGTGCCAACATCTAGCACAGGGCCCTGGATGCAGGGGCTGCTCAATATTGTTGAATGAATATGTGCACAAATGACAAGACTATTCTAGGAAGTAAATTGAAATCACTTGTCTAAGCTCAAAATTCCAGTAAATGGCCAACTGGGATTTGAACACGGGCCAGCCTGACTTCAGATATATTTATGTTACAAGCATATTTCATCTTTCCTTCAGAGAGCAGAGTGTCTAGTCTTATGCTGTCCAATATGCTAGCCACAAGCCACAGGTGGCTCTTTAAATTAATTAAAATTAAATAAAAGTTAAAACTCCATTCTTCACTCATGAGAGCCACGTGTGGCTACTTACTGTATCAGGCAGGACAGCATTAACACATTTCATTATTATGGGAAATTCCAGTAGACAGTAGCATGTTTAGATCTACTCTTTTAAGTATTAACTGTGTGCTAAGCTATGTCTTATAGACATGTAATGCAAGTACATACTAGTATGTGAGCTCTGGAATCACCCAGACCTGGATTCAAATCTTAGTTTAAGACTTGACTTTGGGTATTAGTATTAACTTCTTAAAGCCCGAGTTTTCTCTTCTATAAAATGCAAATAAAGATAGGACTTAACTTGTATGGATGTTGTGAAGGTTAATAATGGAGAAATGCAGAAAGCATTTGGTAGAGTCTCTGGCTGTTTAAAGAGACCGATCCCCCTCCTACGATGAAGAAACTGGAGTTCAGAGAAGCAATGGGACTTGTCAAGGTTCCCATGGTAGTGAGCAGGACCCTTGGGATTTGAACCAGCATCTGCCTGGTGCCAAAGTGTAGGAGTTTTCTGTTACTGTGGACCCTCTTGCAGTCTTGCCTCTCACAGGATGGGGAAGATGGCAATGCCCATGGTTGAATGTTGTTCAGAGACGACAAGAGTGGCTGAAAGGATGAGAGGTGTGTCCATGGCAATGTAGGCCTCTGAACTGCCCAGAGAAGTCACTGCTCTGTACAAAAGTTTAAAGAAAACATTATATTTTTTTAAAAAAGAAGAACTTAACCAAAGACAACTTTTATTTTACATAAGAGACACTTAGGCCTGGTGAGGGGAAATGAGTGTCCTAGGGTTACCTGCTTGCTTACTGGAGTAAAATCTCAGATCTGTTCATGCCAAGTTCAATGTTCCATTTTTCTGCATTTTAGTAATGGTTAGCAAAGAACTAGATCTGGAAAACTTTGCTAATTAATCAGGGCTCTTTCAGTGATAAATACCAGGAATCCAAATGAGATGGTCTTCATCTAGAAAGGGAATGTATTGGTTTATATTTAAAAAGGGAAAGGCTTCAGATATGGCTTGTTCCAGGTACTTGGAAGGTATCACGAATATCTGTCTCTTTATTTTTTGGCTATGATTTTGTCTGAATTGGCTTCATCCTTGGGATGGGGAAGGGATTTCTCTTTCTGATGGTAATATGGCCACCAGCATCTATAACTCCATTTGAATTATTTGCCCTCCCCCACTTCCAGGGAGTCTGTTTCTTGAGTTTCAGTAGAAGTCATAAAACTGGGTCTCATTGGATGGTGATAGACAAGTGCCCTCTCCTAAACCAATCATTGTGACCTAGGGGAATAGGATTAATCTCTGAAGCCAGGGAGAGGGATCAGTGACACTAGAATTCCATGAACTGAGAATAGAGGAAGGTGGGTCCCTAAAGAAATATAAGCACTCTGTTCCCAGAAGACAGGGGAATGGATGCTGCTGGATGAGTGAGAATAACAGGTGTTTACTGTATGTTGTCCAGGTCACTGTTTACAATTGCTCTGCCAACTTGCCCAGCAGTATCTGAATTGCCACCCTCATCATCTTCGTCAACAGCAAGAATGTAAAGAGTAATACAAGAACATTCAGTCCTTTGCCCTCATGACTATTAGGAAGGGTAGCTGGACAGAAAAGTGTGAATGGAGAGAGTGGTGCCACCAAAAGGGCCACCAACACCAATAACAATGAAGGCATCACAACTCTGCTCAAGGCTGACTCAGCTTGTAGATGACGCTTCAGGTTTCTTATCAGTTTGCTCAACAGAACCCGGGAGCTCCCTTTGGGAGATGCAGACAACTGGGAAGGCTTCCTGGAGTTGGTAGTGACTGGGCTTTGGAGTATCAGTAGAGTGGCATGGACCAAGGAGAAGAGCAGCTGGGGAGAAGAATGTTAACCATGGAGACTGTGGACGATCTAGCCAGGTGCAGAGCAGAAAGGTTAGAGATGCTGGGTATTTTCTTCACTTCCACTCCCCTCCTATGCCTTCTCTTCATTCTTCCATCTAGGACCATAGCCAACCCATTTGGCACCTCTGTGCTAGTTAGCAAAGACCCTTCCCCTGGGTAGAACCTACTTCTGCCCAACATATACAGCTTCAAAGTACAGCATGAGTTTCAGCTCCTTCTTGCCCCACTGGCTGAGCATCCTTGAACAAGCAACTTGGACAACTGTCCCCAATAGTCCTCTTCTCTCTTTCCCTCCCTTCCTAGTTTTACACGGCATACAAGTCTGGCCTCTTTCATCTTTGGCCACCCAGCTGCCTCTCCCTTGCATTATCCTGTACTATTACCATTGTCACTGCCATTGCAGGAAACACTTCACCTCCTTTTCCTTCCTTGGAGAGCCCCCATCTCTGAGGCTGCCAGAGGGCCCCACCACCAGCAGAATCTACTTCCAGTTCCTCCCTGGCTGAAGGGCTTTAACTCACAGGCCCAAGCCCCGCTTTTGACAGGCTTGATTTGACTCCCTGCACATCTGGGCCTCCCATCTGGCCCCCACACACTGCCTGTGTGAGTGGCTTTATGGATATAATAAATATTACTTCCTTAATATGATTTCACTGAGGTTCCCAGTGACTCGCTCAAGCAAATCTTCCATTTAACACATGACTTTCTCTTCAGAGAAAATATTGTTATGGGAAGAGGCACAGCCATGAGGAACAAGGCTGGTAGCATGCCCACCTACCCTCAAAGTTTGCTGCTGCCCACTGGCCCGGCCCTGGCAGGACCTCCGCCTCCCAAAGTGCTGGGGTCAACCATGGGCTGGAGATTTCAAGAAATGCTCCAGCTACGCCCAGTGGGGATAGCCGTAAAGAGACTTCAAATGTCACACATTGTCCATTGCCATCTTGGTTGACACCTCTACTGCTTGGTGTATGGAATGGGTCCTAGTCCATTATATTGTTAACCTCCCTGGGGCATGAGATCAAGCGTATCAATAACAGTCAGCTTGTCAGAAGCATGCAGGCAGCCCTTTTCATTCAACAGAATTTTAAAAAATTACAATTTGAATGTAGATTTATCTTATTCAATGCTGGAAATGTGAATAAATGGACTGTGAAATTGGACAATGGCATGTAGTCTGTTAGCGACACCTACTGGTTGAGGAGTATATAGCAACCCAGCTCTACCTATTTTACGACCTTCGTAGAGCAGAAATACGTACTTACGTTTAGAAACATGAAATATCTACCAAATCCTCACAGCTGTTTGTAAAAGTCAGGTTTACTTAGCCATGATTTATGATTTATCTGTCGTAAAATGTTGTCTTTTTTAAAATGTACAGTTTGATGAGCTTTGACAACTACCAAACACCATCAAGATATAGAATATTGTCACCTCCTACCCAAATTCCCTCACGCCAGGTGGCAGTCCATCTCCTACTCCCAGCTTCAGCTTCTGGCAAGGACCGACTAGATTTCTGTGCCCATAGTTTTGCTTTTTTTTTCAAAAATGTCATGTAACAGAATCACACAGTATGCGGCCTTTTGTTTTTGCCTTCTTTCATTTTGCACGATGCTTTTGTGATTCTTCTACATCGCTGAGTGTATCAACAGGTCATTCCTTTCCATTGCTGAGTAGCATGCCACTGCATGGATACATCGTAGTTTGTTTGCCTGTTCTTCTGTGGGTATTGCGATCATCTTTTGAGGTGAGATATTATCCCCACTTTAAGGAGAAAATGAAGCTCAGAGAAGGGAAGAGAAGTACTCAGTGTCACTCACCTAAAAAGGGGCTGTCACAGAATGGCCCCAAATTCCAGGAGTGGTTATAGTATTTACCTTCCCTGTTCCTCTCATTCAGCTGAAGGATGGCTTCATTCTATAAAGAATATACCTCTTTCACAAAACTACATTTCCTTCTCTTCTCTCCCAATAAATCTTGATACGGTAATAGGTGAGGACCACTAGGGCTGAGAAAGGATCCCTCTGCAGGTTCCTGAGGGCTCTGCTGGAGGAGTGAACTAGCCATCACTTCATGCATTCTCAGAAGTCAGCAGAAGGATGCCGCTGGGTGCTAGATGCCCACCTTGGAGAGAGGAAGGGCCTAGCGGCCCTTTGTTGTTGAATTTCCCCTTATAGGAGGGATGTCTTAGAGGAGAAAAGCCTGAGTACAAATTCTGCTCCCTGATTTCCAGTTTTCTCACCTGTACAATGGACATACTCACCCTCCCTCTGAACTGGGAAGGGGATCCCTTGGGGTGACTCTGAAGGCGTCAGTGTAGCATCCAGTGCACCACTGGCTCCCAGCCCACGTCTTCTCTACCAAGCAGAATAAAAAAAGAAAAGTTCTTTCCACTCTAGTATCTCTGCATGAGTGGCTCTCTCCTCCCTGGAGTAGGAGACATACCTTGAGTTTCCTGGGAACTTGGAGGGTGTTGGGAATCCATTCACAGACCTGCCTGTCTCCCACACATCCTCCACCTGGCCGATGAACTACAGATCAACATTCTGAGCATTAATTCTTCCACGGCATTTACATTGGCCCAAGGCCACATGTCAGGGCCAGAGAACGGCTCCATTCCTTTCTTATCACAACCACCTGGGCTTGTCTTCCTGGTGCATTCCCTGCCTACTCCCTCTTCCCAGTCTCTAAGTACTGCCCCCCAAACCCCCTGCTGGCCTGGCTCTCAGATCCCATCCATCTTGCCAACTCTGTTGGGCCAGGAGCAGCTGAGCAGGGGGCTGCCTTATATCTCTCCTATCTCCCACCTTACTCTTAAGCCTCGTGGGAGGCTAGACCTCTCCCTATACCTGGCCACTGTGCCCCACCTAGATGGATGTATCATGAGGGCAAAGGGGAAGCCAAAGCTCAAAGCAATGGCATGGGTTGCCCAGGGCAGCACAGCAACCATATGACATCAGTTCCCAAAGTTTTTTGCAGGTGGTATCATCCTCTGTGCAGACAATGTCACCACACTCTCCTGCTAATTCTAATGGAAACCCTGTGAGAGAGACTCTATGCTCATCCTTAATTTTCAGGTGAAGACACTGATGCTCAGAGAGATTAAGTCACTTGCCCAAGGTCACACAGCTGATACATGTTGGAGCTGGGTGTCATACCCTGGCAATCCAGTCCCAGAGTGTGTGCCCTCAGCATTCATATTGCATCACACTTGGGTGGACGAGTCATACAAGACACTCTGCTAGGCACTGCAACAAAGACTGAGACTGGAGCTTGCCCTCAGGAGACTACTGTAAAGCTAGGTTGAAGGTATAAATGCAGAAAAGGCATGGCTAATCGAGCCCCGGGGGAGTAAAGCCTGGAGCAAATGGAACATCATTTGATTTGATGTTTGGCTTCCTTCCTTTGTGTCATTTTCTTCCCTAAATCTTTGTGTGTGCATGAGTCTGTTTATCATTTTCTGGTTGCCTAGCCTGGAGCAGGGATTTAATAATGGTTGTATTAATAAATCAAGGGAAGAATGACAGCATAAAGAAGACTGAAAGGAAGGCACAGAGGAAGAGAGGAAGGAGGAAGCTTGCTCCAGTCTCATAGAAATCTTGAAAGAGGCAACCCTGGCCTCTGCCAGAAGTCACTGGAGGTGTGCTGATGGGCGTGGTCTTAGCTGTGTGTGGATCGAGGTGAGGCTGTATTGGGAGACAGAAGACTGTTCAAGACCAGCCTTAGGGTGGGGAGCAATGCCTGTGCGAGACCCTGACTTTTGGTTTGTCAAAATGAAACATTCACTCCAGACCCTAGTGGTCCAGGCTTGCTGAGAGGTTCCAATAGGAGAACAGATGGCCTTGAAAAACAATAGCCACACTAAACCACAGGGAATATGGAGTCTTAAATCTCCAGTTCATGTCCCAAAGACATTGTGGGGGCTCTGAATCTCTGTCCACCTGGACACTGGGGACAATAGCTACTGAGTTCAAATGTATGACTGTGACTCAATGACCAGAGAATCTTTAAGTCTGGCCGATGTTCCTGCAATACAGAGCCCAACATGGCATGAGGGAGAGAGCCCTGACAGACCCAAGGTCACACAGTTGACCCAGGGGGTTCAAGAAACTCTGGTTTTATCTCAGATTGGTTGTGGACTCCCCTTGGGACCTCATGTAAGCCATTCCTTTCATGAACCCTCCCTAGACCCCCACTGTGCCCAGAATAAAGTCTGAAACCCTTGCCAGACCCCTGCCGCCACCCTGGCCCAACCTGCTACCCTTCTACCTCTCAGTCATGAAGCTCTGTACTGATTGCACTTCTGCTTCTCTCGTGGAGTTTCTTCCCACCTCCTGGCCTTTGCACATGCGCTTTCCCCTTTCTGGGATGCCCTTCCCCAGCTCTTCAGAGGTCTCACTTCTTTGCTTCCTGGAGGCCCTGCTCCAAGGTCCCCATGTCACTGTCCTTGATCACATGACTAAAGAGGCACCCATTCCAATCTCAGATTTTCTGGCTTATTTGTTTACTCGTTTTCCTCTCTCCCCCCACGAAGACAAGGACCACATTTCCTTCATTCATGGCGGTGCCCCCAAGGCCTACGAGAGTTGACACTTGATTAACTGTATGGAAGATTAATTAATTAGCAAGGTTTCTCCCTCTCTTGGGGCTTCAGGATCCTCTCTGCAAAATCAGGAAGGGAGGTGTGGGGTCTTGGAATGGGTCCCCATGCTTTCTCCTTGTCACCCCACAAGGAGAGTGTGCAGTCTACAGGGCTGGGCCTTGGGTGGCCCAGAGTCTCCTGAAGAATGAGGCTGATCCTGGCGACGTGGCCGTTATTGATCTGAGCAGGTTGTCACAGAAGGGGAAGTTGTAATTGCTGCTGTAGTTTCATTGTAACCACCAGCCCCGAAGGGAAATTAAACTTTGCAGCTAATGGGGCTATATGATCCTTCAACCTTTGATGTATTGAATCCAGTGTGGTCCCTGGAATACTGAATGGCTGTTCAGAGCATCATTTTTAAGCAGAAGCTGCTGCTACTGTGAAGCTGATATTCTTTTTTAGTGCCTGGGGAGGGGGTGGAGCTGGAAGATTCCTGCATTCTTACATCTCATCAATTTCCCTAAGAGGCTTAGACCATCTCTAAGAATCAAATCATGAGGTGTTTGAGCTTGAAGGAAGCTCAGGGCATAAACACCCACCTCCAACCTCACACCCTCTAATCCACCCTCCACACTATAGCCAGACAAGCTCCCACAGGCCTGACCTGACTACATTACATTCTTGCATAAAAACCACCAGTTCAATGCCATTGCCGAGAATTTGACTAATCTAAGTGGACCAGCAGCTTCACCTTCCCTGGGAGCTGGTTAAAAATGCAGACTCTTGGGCCCCAGTCCCAAGCTGCTGATTCAGGAATCTGATTTCTGTGCACAGAAAAGTTTGAGAAGCACTGGACCACAGGATAAATTGTAAGTTAATTTTCATGGCACATAAGCAATTTTCATCAGAAGAAGTATGCTTATTAAGAACCCAGGGTCTGGACATATGCCAACTTTGGGTTAAACCCTGACTCACACATTTAACAGGTGTGCGGCTTTGTGGGATTTCCTGCTTTGCTTTGAACCTCCCAGGGTTGTTGTGAAAATCAAATAAATTTCAAGTGCTTGAAAGAATGTATGGTACATAGTAAACACTCAATGAATAGCAGTTCCCTTCAGTGCCTACCAAAAGCCCTCCTTTATACTACAGTGTAAATGACTGATAAAGTCAACGGATAGTCAATATGTTAATGATTCTTGCACAGGTCAATTTTTTTTTAGAGGGGGAAATGAGACCCAGAGAGGTGAGATAAATGATTGGAAAGGAGTAGAAAGGGGATTTGAGCACATGATTATCTGACTCCAGAGTCTGGGTGCATAAGTTCAACTAATGCATACTCAACTTAATTTTTTTAATCATTTGTCTGGTGGGTAGATTTTCAGGTGGCAAAACAGAGGCTCAGAGAGAGGAAGTGGCATCTAAACTTCCAGGCTCAGAGATTGTAGGGGCTGGGAACTATGATAATTTGGAGTTACTCTTTCAACTGGAATTCATTGAACACGTGTGTTGCATCAAGCACCATTCTGGGCTGCGGTGATGCTAGAGTGGCTAAGACAGGCTCAGTCTCAGCCTGCAAGAGCTGAGAGTGGAGACCAGCACACCCTCCCACATACTGTAAGGATGCTGGGCTTCACTTCCAGATGTCCTGGTGCCTTGGAGAACTCTCCCACCCTCCAACTTATCTGTTCCTGCCCTGCTTCCACCAGCCCTCTCTTTCCTCCCCTTCCCCCTCCACACACCTTGGCCCAGTCCAAGCACATCTCCTGGGCTCGCTTCCAAGCTAAATAGGAGATAGGACATATTTTATCCCAGCACCATTTCTCATCCCGTCATGGACTTACAGGAAATTACCACTTCTCCTCAGCCAGCTCTCTTCCCTTGGAGGGGGGACTATGGGTGGGCTCTCCATGGGGGCTCTTCATGGAGGCTTCAGGGATCGAACTGGAACACTGATTTCTCCTGGGCTGGTGGCTGCCGATGTGTAAGGTTCTGGGAACGGGGATGCAGGCAGAGGCCAGGCTGGGCAGAAGTTCATACGGCAATGGGTCAGGGGCAAGACCGCTGGGTTTGCATTCTTGCTCTGGCTCACTCTTTTAAAAATAGTCTTGGGTAACTCACATAATCTCTTTTGGACTTTGTGTCCTCACGTTCACCTACTAAGCACATTGCCCATGAGATGACTCCTACATCTCCATTTCCTACCATTTCCTGTGCTCAGATATGGGAACATTTTCATGGGCACGTGCTTTACAGATAACACATGGTATGGAAGCTTGGGGGAGGAAGCAAGTGAGGTGGGCTGCAAAGATTAGGAAAATCTGTAAGAGGAGCGGGAACCTGAGCTGCTCTTCTCCTCACTTCCTCAGATGCCACTTAAGGGCCTGCCAAGCCTGACCTGTGTGCTGGACATTCTGCATCCCATCACATGCTCTCCAGAGAGATATCTTAAGTGCCCTGGGAGCAGGGACAGCCCCAGGTAAAACTCTAGTCTGGCCATCCATGAGGAGGAGATCTTCTGGAGGTCAAGGTCCCTATGCCCATGTGCACACTCACACTGACTGTCTTTGTTTCTTATTGCTGTCATAACAAATGATTGCAGCTTGGTGGCTTAAAACAACAAAACTGTATTATCTTATAGTTTTGGAGGTCAGAAGTCTAAAATCGAGGTATTGGCAGGGCTGTGTTCCTTCTGGGGGCTGTCAGGGAGATCTCGGTTCTTGGCATTTTCAGCTTCCAGAGGCCACCTGCATTCCCTGGTTCACAGCATCATGTCAACCTCAGCTTCTGTCATCACACCTTCTGCAATTCACTCCGAGCCCCTTGCCTCCCTCTTCTAAAGACTCTCATGATTACAGAAAAATCTCCCTGCCTCAAGATCCTTAACCTGACCACAGTTGCAAAGTCCCTTCTGACATCTAAGGTAACATATTCACAGGTTCTGGGGATTAAAATTGAGCATCTTTAGGGAGATGGGAACTCCCTAATTGGTAATTTACTCGGTTACCACACCAACCCTTGCTGAGGGTATTTTTTTCTCATGAAAACAGAGACTCAGAGAGGGAAATGACTGCCACAGGTCAACTGTCATAAATGACCAGGTTTGCACCTGGGACTGTCTTTGCTTTAGGGACACTGAGACCCCTCTCTGGGGAGGGTCTGGTGGTGTACTGGGATAAGGGACTGGAGAATACCATGGGTAAAGGCTAGAAAAAGTGGGAAAGAGAGAGAGAGAGAGAGAGAGAGAGAGAGAGAGAGAGATTTGTTGTTCTGCTTATTTATGCATTCATTGGTCGCTTCTCATATGTTACTTGATCAGAGATTGAACCTGTAATCTTGGTGTATTGGGATGATGCTCTAAACAACTGAGCTACCTGGCCAGGGCCAGAGGGTCTTAAATGCCAAAATGAGGAGGTTAAAGGTCACCATGAAGACAGCTGTGAGCCACCTGTGATATCTGATATGAATGTGTTATCCCAAGAAGATGAGTCTGGTGTTATCATACAAGGAGGACTGGAGAGGAGGAAAGTTGGAGTCTGAAGAAAGGTTAGGATGTTGTTGGAACAATGCAGCCTTCTGTCAAGTCTGTGAACTCTTGAATATCCAAGAAAATAAAAACAAGGAGGACTTACCAGATGTGCAATTGCATTGGAAAAAGTGTTGTAATTTGATCTCTGATTAGAATAATCATAGCTATAAAAGCTGAAATACCTACTATATATCATAAACTGGACTAGGCACTTTTTCATACATAATCTCATCAACACTCACAAAATCTTATTAAAATACCTACTTTGTGTGTGATACAATGGAATCTCTGAGAGGTGATGTGAACCACCAATGTGAATGCAGTTAGGAAGCCCCAGAGTCAGTATTTGGACACTTGTCTTTCTAGAGCCAAATGAGCATCACCTCTGTGACACCATCTCTGGGGGAAATACTGAGGGTGATAGAATGTGAATACACTACAGGCAAAATCATTCCACGTTGGGCATATAGAAGGTATATGAGGAGTGTGAAATGATGACAGCTGGGGTAGGACTTCTGGTTTTGAGTATGGTTAAGGGGGGTAATTAATATGGCTTTGCTGGGTTTGAGGAGCTCAGGAAGGTCCAGTGGCAATGACAGCCCTAAGGTGGGAACTTGGGAGAAGAGCTGTTGATGGAGACGAAGGTCTGGCAGTTGTAGCAGACACTGTTGGGGCCCCCAACCCTTATCTCTGGAGCCTTACTTTGTAGAGCTGGCTGGGATGAGTTCCAACAGCCTAAGGGTGTTGCTATTGGCTGGCACCTGCTCTGCTTGTACGCAAGCAAGCTAGAAGTGCCTGAAAATTAACACTCACCAGGAGAAACCCTCAACCGGTGATCAGAGGGAGTTGTTGAATAAATGGACTCAACCTCCTGGCTCCTTGAGCAAAATGATCCTGAGGAGCTCCTTGTATACTGCTTCTCAGTAGTCTCCAGTGGGGTTGAGCTCTAGTTGACCAGTAGTATCTAGCTTGATTTTGTAGCTTTGATCAACCATCTTCCCTGCCCCTCCCTCCCCATTTAACTTATGCATGCATGCTCCTTCCCACTGTTTATGAGGACTTCCAAATAAACTACTTACATGCAAACTTTGGCTCAGAATCCTTATTATTGGGGAACTCAAACTAAAATGGGGGTCCTCTTCAAAGAGCTAGACCATGAAACTAGGAGAAGGAGGCAGAAAGGAAGCAAGTCAGGAAGTTAGAACCAAAACTTGGAGTTATGGGTATATTTAATACACAGAATTGGGAAGGTTGCTCAGAGGTAAGGAGAAAAGAGGAAAGGACAGGATCCTGGAGCAAGGAAGGAGAGAGGCTTAGGTGTGTTGGTCAGCAGTGTCAAGGCTAACTGAGAGGTGAAGGATGAGAATGGGAATAGGCTCTTAGATATAGCAATTTTATCATTAGTGATTATTTGCAGAGCCATTGTGGTATGATGAGATCAGAACTAGATTTCCAGAAGTCAAAATGGGGTGGAGCAAAATATAAATGAGTATGATTACTTTTCAACAAATATTTACTAAGAACATTTTATGTGTAGTTGACACATTTATTTATTTAAATTTATTTTTTAATCATTATTCAAGTACAGTTTCTATCCTTTACTCCCATTCCAGCCAACCCACCCATCCTTCCCCTCCTCCCTCCCATTTCCAACCCCCCTAGTTTTTGTCCATATGTCCTTTATATTTGTTCCTGTAAACTCTTCCCTGAAGTTCCCCTGAAATTCCCTCCCCTCCCTGCTCTATGGTTGACACATTTATACCATTGGATTTTTACTACATTCTTAAAGATTAAGGCATGATACCCATTTTATGGATGAGAAAAATGGAGCTCTCAGTGGTCCAGGTGACAAGCTAGAACATTAGCAGCAGGAGAAAGGAGACATGATGGGGTATAGAGTTATTTATTGAGCATGTACTCTGTACAAGCTCTGAAAATTACTACTTGTGTAAACTTGTGCCTATTACTTAACTTCTATGTGCCTCAGTTTTATTATCCAGAAAATGAGGGAATTTATAATATATATGGAGTTTCTATGAGGATCTAATTATTATATGTAAAACATTAAGAACAGTGTGAAGTCATTGGTGAGCATTTAATAAGTTAGCAATTGTTACTTTTATTATCAATGTTAATATTATTACTGCTGCCACGGTGTCTGTCACCTATAGTTGTAATGCATCACTGCTAATTTTTATAGCAGCTGAAAGTTGGCATTGTCTTCAGTTTACGCATGAGATAAATGGACCCCAGAAACTTGCCCAAGGTCACGGAATTAGAAGGAAAACAGCATGTGTTTGAATCCTTTTCTACCTGATTCCAAAGCCTGTTTTCTCCTGTTACATCAGACTTGGGCTGAGTTTTTCCAAGTCAAAAGTTACTTGTGGTAGTATGAAGGGAGAAGTCCAGGAAGAAATTGAATACAAAAGAGTGTAACTGGAAAGCAGGTATATCTACAGTTGTGGGGAGGAGAGTGTAATCAGAAGTTCAGACTAACAGATTTATCTTAGGCCTTATCATGCATATAAGAAAGAAGAGAAGAGGGGAAGGTGGGTTTGGCATTTTGGCAATAGTGCATTGTGGATGAGAATGTTTCTGTCCAGAACTTTGTGTCGTCCTGAGAAAATTTGGCTTCATGTTTTTAAGCTGTGAGCATAAGGAAGAAAGAGGGGACAGTTAAGGAGGAGTGAAATCTGGCCTGGTCATGATGAGCATCATGGCTGATAAAGAAGAGAGAAAAAAATTCATGTGGGACCCAACACGGGCCAGGGGAAATAGCTCAACCTGACTTACGACAGGTTAGATGTGTCCTGCTCCTAGGTCAAGAGTCACAACTCCTACTTGTTTGAAGATCAAGGAGGATCACCAAAGACAATGTAGCATGATAGAAACATCAAAGAGGGCCTGGCCAGGTAGCTCAGTTTTTTAAAGCATCATCCTGATATGCCAAGGTTGCAAGTTTGATCCCTGGTCACAGCACATGCAAGAATCAACCAATGAAGGCATAAATAAGTGAAACAAAGAAGTCAATGTTCCCTTCTCTCTTTCCCTCTCTCTTTCTCTCCCTAAAATCAATAAATAAAAAATTTTAAAAAGCATCAAGGACTTGAGTCATATGTGAAGTCAGATTCTGTCAATGACTAGCTTTGTGACTTGCGCTCAGCCAGTTCCCTTCTCTGAGCTTTAGATTCCTCATCTGTATAATGAGGTTAATAGTACATTTCTTACAGAGTGATTGGGTAAATTAAATGAGATCATGTTTATGTGTGCATGGACTGTAGAAAATGCCAATACTGCATATTAGCAATACCATAGTCATGACTTAGCATTTCCCCAATTCCTAATGCAAATTAAATTGATGTCTCCTTTCACACCTTGCTTTCCACCATGGGGAGACTGATAGAGTTGGCACTGTTTTCTTTACATTTGCTTTTCATGAACCTGGGCTTGGACTAAGCCTGGAAAGATTGAATTCCAAGGAAGGCAGATTATTAATGGTCTGCCTTTCCTTAAAAGGTGGTCTGATGGTTCAGATTCTCAGAGGGAGCCCAGGTCAAGCACTTTGTGGGAGATTCTTACCTTAGATGGAAAATCATGCAAGAGCTGAGGCTATGATATTGTAGGTGTGGTTCTGCAGGTGGTTGAGGGTTCTGTATATGTTATTCTACCAAAGGGAGACTTTATGACCTTCTGGCAAGAATAACCCACTAAAATCTCATTTTCCTTTTTGAAAAACAATTGAACGACCTTTCATTACTCATTTACCACCAGCCAGTGATGCTATGCAAGGATCAGCCCTGGTGAGCCCACCCTGGGAGCTGTCCGTAGTGCTGAAACATTGGCCTTGGTGCTGTCATATGCTGAAGGGGAGTCCATCTGTGGATCTGGTCCTTGGCCTCTCTACCTTTAAGAAAACCTCCTGATCTCCTCTCCGTAATCCATCTGGACATTATGACACATGTCCTATGTGTTCAAAAATAACCTTCAACCATCAAACAGCCCTGAGCCTTGTCTGGTCTCATCCACTAATAATTCTAATTATTGCTCTAGTTGAAAAATGAATGGACAATTTGAAACCTTGACTTGGTCCCCAACTTTTTATTCCAAATCCTGCAGGAGATCCAGCTATGCTCTACCAGCACATGGCTGGCAGACTTTGTACCATCTTTAAAGAGGGCCGTGTTCTTCACAAAAGAAGCATAAGGCAACAGAAAAGACCTGGATTGAATGATGGCTTACATATTGACCAGATATGTCTCGCACAAATTGTTTAATGTTTCTGAGACTTCATCTGATCATCTCTTCAACAGGGGAGGGAATTTGAGGAGATAAACAAGATAGCTATATATAGGGTGACCTGATCCTACTAGAACTCCACATATAGAACTCCACAACTACTGTTAACAAAAGGGATCTTTCAAGCCAAGATTTTCCCTCTTACTGCCCTTCCTAAAAAATGCACTGCAATTATTTGCATTTATTCACTTGTAGTTTTGGGTAAATCACTTAGTTTCTCTGTACCCCTGTGTCCTCTTCTGAAAACTGGAGATGATGGTGGTAGTTTTGGTGGTGAAAGTTCCTTTCCTTCATAACCTGTGGAATTGTGTTGAAGATGAAATTGTTGAAAAGAATGCAGGTAATAAGTAAATTATAAAGTGTGTGTATTCAAAGGGAGAGTGTAGATGACAAAAGGCCAGGTTAAAAATATAAGCAACAGCCAGAGGTCAATATTAAAGTGTTTGACCTTTATTCTGAGGAAAGCATGGAAAATTTTATCGGTATGATGATTTGGTCAGATTGCATGGTAGAAAATGCCCCTGGTTGCTGTGTGGGTATTGCATTGAAAGGGAGTGGGGCTAGACTTGGGGACCAGTAGGGTAAATGTTGTAAGTATCCAGGCACCAGGGGTTGGTGGCTGCGACTGATAGTGGGATGAAGCAAAGTGAATAAAATTGAGAGACGTTTACAAGGTCCTGTCTACTAACTGGGCATAGGTGGTGAGAGAAAAGGAATCGAGTTCTCTAGACTGGAAAGCTGGATGTTTGGAGGACCATTTATTGAGCAAAAACACAGGAATGGAAACAGTTGGGGTTGGGGTAGGTGTGATGTTTCCCATTTTGACCGGGTGGGGCCATGGGAAATCCAAATGAAGATACAAAAGTCCAGAGCTCAGAAAACAGATCTTAATGGAGGATAAGGATAGAGTTAAGATGCAAATGACTCTGACGTTCTCTCCTTCCACTATATTCCCCAAAGGATCTTTCCCTTCCCTGAACTCTTTGAGCTTGTTGGTGCCACACAATTAGGCACTTAATTGCTTTCTAATTGGTACGAGCCTTAGCCTGTCTCACCAGATAAATTTGCAAGCTCCTTGAGGGCAGAGGGATCTTTATAATATCCTCCAAACCTCTCCCTGGACACCCAATAAAATTTATGAGGTGTATGAATAAGGGAGAAGAGAATGGATAGCTTGTCAGTCATTGATGGTCCCTCTAAACCTCACTTTTTCCATCTGTAGAGTGGGAGTCACCAGGCTGCCTTCAATCCTTTGGTAATCTCTTAAATTTTCTCTTAAGTTTTTGTTCATCCCTCAAAATGGTGGAGAGGGAGCTGGGGAGGAGAGAGGAAGCAGTTGATTAGACTCTTAAAATGCAGGAAATAGAAATGAAAAAAGAAAAACCAGAGGAGAGAAGCAAATTGTTTCTTTCCAGTAGTAACAGGCGCTGAGCAAAACAAACAAGTCTAATGGAATGCTTTGGCGATTATACAGACAAACAAATCACTTTTCCAAAGTGCTTCTTGGGGGAATTACGGCTCCTGGAAATGAAACACAAACAGATTATTAAAAAAGAGCTCCCCGTTGGGAGAGAAACAGTATTTACAAGAGAAGATGTGCCTAGCCGGACCTCTAATTGCTGTTCATTATCTCATATTGATTTAATTAGCTGCTGCACTCAGGTCTGAATTGCCTGCTGCCCGCAGCAGGGGACCGGCAGAGAGAGAGGGTTCAGATTGACCGAGCAGACTCTTGCCATCTCTCACCCTCTTCCTCCTCCCCTCCCCCCAAAACATGGGGGTCAGCTCATGGGGTGTCATTGTGATGGCAAAGTGGTGGCCATGGCTGGAGGCGGCCAGCCACATCTAAGGCCTTGCAGGCTGTTCTGTCTCTGTGTGCGCCTCAACTGGGGTGGCTGTGAGGAGCTAATTAGCTGCAGTAATTAGAGAGAGTGTCTTCATAATGTAGAATTACAGTGGGTTGGCAAAAGCACAGGCAGATATATGGTCCGGGTTGGAGAAAGAATGGGGGAGAAGCAGGCAGGGGAAAGATGAGGTGGCCTCCTAGTGTGTCCTCTGGCCTCTGTAGGGTGACTTTTCTACCCTCTTCTCCAGGGTCCCCAGTCCCATGTCAGGCTATTCTGCCATTTGTGGCCTCTTCAGTCCTCTGTGACCCAGATGCTCCAACTGCGCAGAAATTTCCAGATGAAGAAGAAAGGTTATTAGCGTTTCTCTCTAGTGGGCATCTGGGACCAATTGTTTTGAAGATTTGGGGTTTATAATTGCAAGTGATTAATGGGGGAGTTGGCAATTAGGCTTAAAAGGTTGCTAATTGCTCTTTTAACATAATTGTGTCCGAGTGAGAGCAGTGTGTGTGCACAGGCGTGGCGAGCAGAATGGTTGGGGTGGGCATTAAATAGTGTCTGTGCCTTTCCTGCCTCTATCTATCTATTTGGCAAACCTCAACTGAGAGTCCAGGAAGCTTCTGGTTGAGTGCTGGGTGCTGGGGACACAGCTGTGCATGACACAAATCTCCCGCCCTCAAGGGGCTTACTGTCTGCTGGGCTTGGGAACACTGAGATATGGAGTTCCCTTATCCGGTCTATTTGTGCCAAGGCAACTGAGCCAACCCTTATTAGTGCTCATACTTACTAGAGAATTCATAGGAGTATTGTCCAGCGAGAGGAAGAAGGGTAGCAGTGAATTCGGCAAGACCATACTGTTTTGGAACTGCAAATGGGGACAACGATATGTAAGTGCAGTACAGTCTAGAACCAGAAAGAAAAGCAAACGTGATCTTGGATGGGCTGAACAAAATATTCCAAATCAATGAGTTAAGTTCCTGCATTGCCTGGAGAAATCCTCAGTTCTCCTCACTTACAACCTAATAACTTTATGTATACACACGATTAGAATGCAAGCCTGGTAATCTGATTTTCCTTGTTGCAACTGGTAAAAACAAAAACAAAAACAGAGATACACATACAGGTCACATCTTATAAGATATGCCACATCTGAAGGAAAGGAAATTCAGACTTACAAAGGAAAGCTGGGATTTACTCAAGGTTGCATAATCTGTAAATTAGGTTTCAGTTTCTTAATATCATATTCTTTGCATGAGGCTTGTGGTAGATTCCCCAAAGGTCAGATATGAATATCCCTTAGATTTATTATATTAAAAAATGGCAAATAAGTTTTGTCTTGATCACAAAGTTTGCATTACATAGTGGCCATTAGTAATGGCTACTTGGAATGCTGCATTAGGAAAGCATTCTAAATATAGATATGGTCATTATGGAAAAATGATCAGTGATCAATTAGTAATGTCTGCTTTGACTCAGGGAGTGGGGTAGTGGTATGGGTACTGCACATGTGCCATGCTTGATAAAATTCAATTTTCCTATCTTTCAGGTGTGGGACCAGAGTCTCAAAGAAAGGGAGTAACTTGCCCAAGGCCCTTAGAAGTCTCTTGGGCAAGAAGTTATTCACCCACATCTCTAGATCCAGTACAGCAAGAAAAATAGAAACCATGGCTTGGGCTCTTGAGGAGTATACACATTGCTGAGAGGGACCAGACATAGGTAAGTAGTGTGTGCAGAGAGAGTCCAGAGAACTAGTGAAGGGAGAGCATCACAGAGGAGGAGGATCTTAGAGACCAAGCTATTATGGGCCACTGAAAAGATTGAGGGAGGATAGGGGAGGTGGAGTTACAGCAAGGTCAAAGGCAAAGAGTTGGAGAGGAGATACATGCATCAGAATTACAGAACAGGTTGGCTTGGCTAGAGTGGAGGCTATGAGTTAGGAAGTGGTGAGAGAGAAAGCTTAGCATCCCATTAAGAAAGAGGATCTTTCATCATTTCTGGTCCCATTGTAATGATCATGGTGCCTTGTATACAATAGGTGCTGAATAGGTCTTAAGTCCATTTTTAGTCCTTGTTTTAATGTCATTAGTTCATTCAATAAATATTCAATGGATGTTTCCTTATGCCAGATCCAGGACTGAATACTGGGAATATGTTGAAAAATCATAAAGACATGGCAGATGTCCCATGGTCCTTACCATGTGGCAGGAGAGGCCACATGGCAAGATGAAAGAGTTCTGGGCTGGGCATCAGGAAGTCTCGGCTCTGGGCTATGCAGTCACAAACTGGCATTGCTGTTTTGAGAAAAATCACTGGAAATGTCAGGGTGTTTCCTCCTCCATGAAATGGTAAGTAAACATGAAAACCACAGTTGAGTCCTGTCACAACCTAGCTTAGAGCTCAACAAGGGCTTCCTATCACACGTAAAAGGCACTATATTCAAAGCCTCACCCTGGCATTTCTGCATGATGTGGCCCTGCCCATCGCTGCCTCATCTCACCCTGTTGCCTGCTCTGATCACTCTGCTCGGCTTCCTCCCACTCACCTAAGCTCTAAGCTCATTCCCACCTAGTGTCTTCACAACTGACTTCCACCTTCCACCTGCCTTCATCTTTTGAGCCTCACTATAAATGCCACTTCTTCTGAGAAGTCTTCCCTGACTACTCTGCCTCTGCAAAAGCCCATTGCTCTCTGTCATAGCACTCTTCACTCCATATAGCTCCTGTCACACTTTGTAAGTTTCTGTTGCTTGGTTGGTTATATTTTTTTCCCTTCTCTTTCCCTGAGAGTTTGTGGGCAGGGATCCCGTCTGCATTTCCTCCCATTTTATTCCCATTGTCAAGCCTGGTGGTGTCTGGCTCATAGTTATAAATATGTTCAGAATGAATGAACAAACAGAAGTATGGCCCTGATGGGTTAAAGCTATAGGAAGGTTGATTTGGCTGGACTTTCTCAGACTCGAGAAACATGGACTCATACCCTTACACTCACCTACCATATCCTCTGTGACCTTGAGCAAATTCTTTTGCCTCTCTGGTCTTCACTGCCTTCGTCTGTAAAATGGTGGTCATCAGTGTACCCACTGCAGAGTGCCTTCTCCGGGCAAAACGAGATAAAAAAATCACTAAACTTAAAGTCTGATACTCAGAACTCTGCCCTGTTTGTCTATTTGTTGTTGTTATTCTCAGTGTTTTCTAATGGAAGAATGGACTGCCTTGGGTGGTACAGGGAGGGATGAAAAGGAAGGGGTGGGCCTGGGAGAGGAGCCTCAACCATCAAACCAGGGGCAGGAGATTGGACAAGACCTTTGAGCGCCACCCTGCCCTGCACATCAGTCTCTCCCTGGTCCCAGACTATAAAGAAACAAGCCCCTTGGAGCTCTGATTTAATTAGCTCGGTGATATTGCCCTATCGATCACTCATTTCAAGTCTGCCAACCAGGGGAAGTGTGGTTTGCCCCTCACCCTCTCACTTATCATGGAAGGAAAAGCAGACATCGACTTGTTTATTCAAGCTCAGCTGGGGAGTCCCCCGAAGCCCTGCCCCCTTCTGTCCTCCAAGTGCACATATTTGAGTTTGGATAAATCTCTTCTTCACACTCATCAGTGAGCCCTTTATCCCCCTCCCTGGGCTTCCGAGGACCTCTCCCTATTGCCTCATTTCCAACTGAATTAACTTTAATATTTTTTTTTGATGGAAGAGTTCTTGCTTTATCTCTGGTGCTAGATGTCCTAATTGTTTTCTTCATTGTGGGTAATACCTCATTACTTTAGCAGTTGCTGGCCTCTTCCACAGTAGCCATAAGTAGGCAGCCTTTGGGGTTCTTTTCTGCAGCTGGATAATGCTGGGCCTGGAGGGGACCTAGTCAACTTGGGGCTCTTTTCTCTTCCACCCTTCACGTTTTTATTGGTTTGTCTCCATCCCTTCCCTTCCTCTCTCCTTTCCCCCCTCCTCCTTTATCCTTCCCTTCATCCCCATCTCTCTGCCTCTTTCTTTCTCTCCCTGTCTCCATCCTTGAACCTCCCTCCCTCAGTATCTCCTCATTTCCTGGAAACAGAATTCAGACTACTTATACATGAGAATCTGGCAGGAAAAGGGACTATACTATCACCAGTTGGGCCAGCTAGGATCTAGGTGCTCTGCCATGCTCACCATGGCCTGCCTGAAATTCCTTACTTCCTACACATTGGAGCCCCAGTGGCCATGAATCTAGGGTTTCCCCAAATGTGTGACACTCAGCAGAAGCCCCAGGAATCCCTGGTCAGGGGGGAGAAAGAGAGGGACTTGAGGTCTAATAACTTGGGAAATGCTTCAGATTATTTAGGGGGCTCTTGGTGAATCACAGAACATTTTGGGAAATTAGAGACCCTGAGAAAGCCTGCAGGAATGAAACTTGTTAAATTTTGTTTCAGCCAAAGACTTCTAAATGGATCCATTTTGCCAAGAGCTATAGGGAATTAACTCCCTTGGGAAGTACTGGCTTCATACAACAGGGTTTTATCTCACCTCCTCCTTCTTTGGCAATCAAACTGCTACTCCCCCCCATCCCCGCTATTGTAAAGATTCTTTCTATGTTCTGTTTTCTGAGATGCACCAACTTCCTGAGGAGGAGGAACTAATTACCCCTCATCTGGGTCCAGAAGAGATAAGTTTGAGATTCCAGGTAGGGAATTGTCACAGTCATCTCTTCTTCAGAGTTTGTTCCTGGTTGTGCATTTCCTAAGAGCAGGTGCTAAGAGGGAAGAGACTGTTTGGACACAAGTTCCAATCCCAGCCCCACCACTTAGTGACTGAGCCTTCCTTGGCCTGTTGTTAAAATTCTCATGACTCAGTTTACTCACTTGCTAAATAGGTGCATGAAACCTATACCACTGTTACTGCTAGATCATGAAAGAATTTATTGAATAATGTCAATGAAATGAGGCACTTCTGGAAAATATTTAGTACATTCTAGCGTGTGTGTTCATGTGTATGTGTGTGGGTGTTCATTGAGGTAAATTTCACATGACATAAAATCAACCACTTTCAAGTGCACAGTTCAGTGGCATTTAGTACGTTCACATGCCGTGCAACCACCACCTTTATCTAGTTCCAAGCCATTTTCATCACCTTAAAAGGAAACTCCATACCCCCTAGCAGTCACCCCCATTCTCCCTCCCCAACCCCTGGCAGCCACCAATCTGCTCTCTCTCTCTCTAGATTTACCTATTCTGGCTATTTCATATAAA
Organism: Trachops cirrhosus; assembly: GCA_028533065.1. NCBI lineage: Eukaryota > Metazoa > Chordata > Mammalia > Chiroptera > Phyllostomidae > Trachops > Trachops cirrhosus. The sequence goes on along the minus strand of CM052546.1, from coordinate 55,347,225 downwards.
TGAAATTACACAATATGTGACCTCTGTGCCTGGCTTCTTTCACTCAGCATAATGTTTTCAGGGTTCATCCATGTTATAACACATGTCAATGTTTCGTTCCTTTTGGGGACTGAATCATATTCCATTGTGTGGCTGTGCCATATTTTGTTTATCCACTGACCACTCAGTATATTCTCATAGAATTATCAAAGGCACTCTCTTCTCCTTTGGGTAAAGAGTAGAAGAAGTGTGATTTGGAGGGACTACACTGGAGTGAGAATTAAAAGTTAATATGAAACAGCAGTTAGAGCTCTGAACTGAACATTAGGAGGCCTGGACTCCGCTTTTGATTTTGCTGTGTGACCTTGGGACTCCCCCTGCCTGTTTTTTGGGGCCTCAATCTTCCTATCCATAAAATGGGGGTCGATCAAGAGGATTTCCTGGTTACTTCCTGTTCCAACACGCCACAGTTCTGGACAACTCTAAACTTTCCAATAGGGTCACCCTATCTGGAGGAAACCTTCTAAGAGATCTCTCGATGGTCGTTTGGTCAGATTCCCATTCATGTTTCAGGTCCAGGAGTGATTTAGACAGAAGAGCTTCAGCATTTCCACCTGTAAAACCAGGTAGGATGTTCAATTAGGCTTCAGTTCTAGGCTCCTATTGAAGACACAGTAAATGTAATGGAGCTGGAATTTTTGCAGCTCTTCCTGACTGGCATGCTGATGAGGCTGGGATTAGTCATACTTGATTCAAAAACCCAGTGCTCATCGATCAGACCTACCTGCCAGCAGCCTGGTCAACTGCTCTCCAGGTAAATGGTTCTATGGAATCCCATGGGGATGCCCACGAGCCCTAGGACCTGGATTTTCTCTTTGGTAGCTCCTCATCAAGACATGTTTTGACAAACTAAGAATGTCTGCATTTATTTCTGTTAAAACGGAGCAACTGGTCTAATTGGGACTAATGAGCATTCGAACAGGGCAGTCCGCTTCTGGGGTCAGGACTGTGAGTGCCAGAGCCACGTCACGAGCAGCAGTGGAGACAAGGGGGTTCTACTAAGCATCCAGGGAGATCCATTGTACTCACTCTCTGAGTTTAGGGGTCTGGCCTAAGGGATGGAGACCCCACAGCTGCATCTCAGAGCAGGGTCTACTGGCCAACTGTTATCTTTGGGCCAAAAGAAGACCCAACATACTTGGTGCTATGGGGCCAATAGCTGTCACCTTGGGAAAGAAATAAAAAACAGTGTTAAGCATTAGACTCTGCTCCAGGAGGAGCAACCTTGTGTGTTACTCATTTTGTTCACTGTTATCCCTCCAATGCAAACACAGAAATTCATTCATCATCAGTGCTCAATATTTACAGCTTGCCCTAAAGCCATGAAGCCGGAATGTGGTAAATGTGGGCTTTAAACCCAGGCAACCTTAGAGCAGAACATCTGGACTTCCCACCTGACACAATCTTCCTTTTTCCATATATATCACATGCTGTTGTCATTGGCATCTACTGGACCGTGAGCCACTTAAGGAAGAGTTCTTTCTTCATCTTCATATCTCCAATCACTAGCATAGGGCTAGTGTTCAATAAATGCTCATGGCGTGAAGTTGGATAAGATCTCAGGGAAATCTTTCTGCAGCAGGGTGGACTAGAGTTTTAGACTGAAAGCTGGAACTATTGTGTATCTCTGGCCCCAGCCCAGAACCTAGCACATGGCTGGAGATTAATATCTGCAGGCTAAACCAAATGTGTATCCAGACCCATTTGACCCAACAGAATGAACCACATTACAGGAGGGACATTTAAGAATATTTTCATTCAAGACACATTGCCTGAGGGCCAATCATAGTTAGGACATACTCTCAGCATCCCCATTTTGAGATGAGTGAACTAAAGCTCAGAGGAGTTGTCTTAGATTGGGTTTCCAGGAAACGGGAGGTGGAAAGTTGCATGTGGAAGATTTATTGGAGAATGCTCTTAGGAGATACACCTGGAAGGAAGGAAGGAAGGAAGGAAGGAAGGAAGGAAGGAAGGAAGGAAGGAAGATGCACCATGCAATTGCTACTGAGGTCTCAGCTGATTGTACAGGGAGCTCTGGACCTGGAATAAACATTCATGTTTGCCCCAAATCAAGGTATGGGACTGTGCCTTTGTGTGCATGATGGTTATAATATGGGACCTTCGGGTCAGTAGATCTGGGTGCACTCCCTCCTCTGGCTGTCCTAGCTATGTGACTCTGGTGACTTCCCCACCTGGCACTTCAGTTCCCTTCTACATTAAATGGGGTTGGTACTTCATAAATGAACTTTAAATGAAGCAGCACATATAACACCAAAGATGCACCCCTTCTTTCTTTCTTTCCTTCCTTTCCTCTTCCCTTCCTTCTTTCATTCCCCCTCTTTCTTCACCCCGCAGCATTGGGGTTAGACAAAGGAGTTTCTTTTCATTTGCATCTTGTAAGTGTGGGATATGTGGCTTCAAAGCCAGAGCCATATCCGGCAGCTTTTAACACAGCCCTTTTCCTCACCCCCAAGAGAGGCTGTTTGACTTCATGCCAATGTTTTGTTGATTTAAGAACTCAGTGTGCCTGTCACCTCCAAGGCACTACACATTCTGAAAAGTTCCTCCCAGTCCAGCCATTAATCACTCTCTGTAATTAAGTAACACAGCAACCTGTAATTAGGGTATTGATTTGCTGGTTTAATTGTTTACTCCTGGGCTTTACCTCTAGCCTGTGAGCTTCATGAGGGCAAGGACTGTGTCTGTTTTTATTCATAGTTGGGTTCCTATTGTCTGCTTCAGTGCTTGGCACATAGAAGATTCCCAATAAATGTTGTTTGAATAAAGAAATGAGCAGATTCAGGGGTTCATGGCCACGTTTCTTCCAGGTATTACACTAAGTGTGGGAGAGTGGTTGGCAGTTAGCAAGGAAACTCAGTGACAATGATTCTTTGCCTTTGGACAGTGCTCTATAGCTTAGACAGCACTTAATATTCATGAGTGCCTATGGTGAAAATGATGATAATGATGGTGACAATGATGATGGGGATAATGATGATTATGATGAAGATAAGCATGAGGGTTTGATGGTGGCGATGATGATGGTGGTAATGATAATGTTACCATTTTCTGAACTGTTATTATCCTGTAGGTAGCATACATGCATTGTGTCACACGATTCTTATGATAACTACATATTATTTCCATTATTTTACATATAAAGGAATGAGGCTCAAAGTATTTGTCTAAAGTCATCCAGCAGGTAAGGGGCAGAGTTGAGACTTGAACTCAAGATTGTCTAACCTTGCTCTCACCCATGAAATTCTAATACTTTTTGTGGTCATAATATCAGCTAACATCTTCAATGTAATAATAATCAGACAATCCTCAATCACACAGCCCAAGAGAGACAGAAGTTTTCAATACAGAACTTTTCCCATTGTAGGAGAAGGCTCAGAGATTTGGGGGGCCTTGAAATAGAAGAGAACAGAGGTAGGGTGCTTGGACCCTAATTCTAGCATTGCCTCTTACTAGCACATGAACTTGAGTTTGCCACTGTATCTCACTGAAACTCAGTTTTCTTGTAGGTAAAATGGGAGGGACAATGCTTACCTCATTGAGCAGGAATGAGGGTTTCTGTAATCATGTGTGGAAGTGATTTATACACATAGAGCTCTGTGCTGTTGGATAGCATCAATCTAATGTTTTGATAAGTCGGTATCTCTATGCTTTTGACAGTCCAGTAAAATCTCCATGTGGTCTGTTTCACTTTTTAAATGGATCACCTCTAAGTGCTTTGGCTCTTACCTTCAATGGCTCACAAGTAGCAACATAAACTGCTTTCTTCAAACACTGGAAAAAAAACCATGATGCCTGAATGCTGGACTTTAATGAGGGTAAGACTGATAAGAAAAGCCTCCTTACTCCATACAGTCTCATCCCTGGGCTTATGTTTCTCTCCAGTAAATATTCCATTTTCAGGCCCATCTCATGGCCTTTGCACCAGAGCTTTATGCTGCTTTCCCTTCCATTTGCTGGACATCACAGATAAGCCTTCATGGCTGTATCATATAAAGAAGCACCATCTACCCCATCCCCATCCCCACTCTACATGGTTCTGTCATCTTTCCAGCATCCATCGAATCAGCTGGAATTGCCCTGTCCATTTTCTCTATTCTCTGTCTCTGGCATGAAAACATATGCCCCACAAAAGCTGGGCTGTGTCTGTCTTGATTATTGGGGTATCCCCACATGTCTGAAAAAAATGTCTGAATAAGTGACTGGCAAAAATAGACATTAATAAGTATTAATGTAATAAAGCACTGAATAAATGAATTCTATCCCATGCTACTTCGGGATGCCGTGTTGTGGATGGACACCGACCCTCTCAATCTCATACAGGAGATGCCACATCCCATTTCCAGTCCCCTGAGTCACCAAGTGTCACGCCTGATAAATGGCCATCATTATTGGAAGGCACCAGACCTTATTTCTCGGCTGGAGCTGACACCAGTGTCTCCAGCCAAGTGCGGGTGAGGGAGTGGTGTCCAAACTCAGAAGGGCCAGGAGAAGGCGGGTGTCCTGGTCCATGCTGTTTCTGGAAAAACAGCCCAGTTTTCTTATTTCTCTCTACTTGTGAAATCTGCTGTCACTCTTTTGTAAAGATGTCTGAGAAAGTAAAAAACACATTTCCCGGATCCGGGGATGCAATAGTTTGTGCAATTACAACCCAACATATCACAGAAGTCAGATTGGCACTTGCTGCCTGCATAATAAATCACTCATTTTCCTGTCAGGGCCCAAGACCTTTCGTCTCTGGTAGACAAAAAATTAAGTTTACATTGCTCGATTAAAAATTCAGAAGTTTAAGGGCATGAAGAAAGGAGGATGTGAGTTGTATCATCATTAAATAGACAGAGATAAATAAAGCACTGAGAGAGGAAACATGAAAAAAAAAAAGGGAGACAGTGAGAAAAAAATAAACCTTGCTGGTAACTTGTCATTTCTCAGACTTAAGAATGGCAGTAGAAACTTTATTAATTTCTTCTTTTTAACGGTCCCTATTCAGGGACTAAGGCTTTCGGGTGCTGAGAGTATTCTAATCCATCCTCCCTTCCTCCTTCACTCCCTCTTTCTTTCTTCTTCCTTCCTTCCTTCCTTCCTTCCTTCCTTCCTTCCTTCCTTCCTTCCTTCCTTCCTTCCTTCCTTCCTTCCTTCATCTCTCCTTCCCACCATCCTTTCCTTCCTTTCTTCTTCTCTTCTGAAATTTTATTTAAGCCCCTACTGCTTACAAACCACACTGCAAAGCCCTAGGCATGCAAAGCAAATCAACCAGAATTCTATGTTGAGAGGGGCCTACAGGCTACTTGGAGTAGAGAGTATTACAGCCCAGATTGACCAATGTGGTGATGGTGGAAGCAGAGAGAGAGAGCTGTGGGGGTGCCCAGAAGGGGCACATCATTCAGCCAGGGAATGGTCAATGAAGCTTCGAAGAGAAAGTAAGTTTTCAGTTGGATCTTTTCTTTAAGATCATTTTTTATTGTTATTCTACTACAGTTGTCCCAATATTCCTCCCTTTGCCCTCCCCTGCCCATTCCACCCTCCACTCCCACAGTTAATTCCCACACTGTTGTGAACATGTGCAAAGGCTCAGGGGCATAATGGAGTATGGTGTGTTTTTGCACAGGGTGCAGACCAGATGGGTGGAGGTGTGGTGAGGATGAGGCAGGGCTCAGGTCATAGAGGACCTTGTGAGTTGAATGAGGAAGGTAGTACTTGGTTTTCACTAGATTGAAAGTTCCTTGGAGGGACTTTCTTTTTTATTCTTTTACTAGAGAGGCCTCATTTCTTAGCACATTGTTGGTCACACAATAGGACCCAGCAAATGTTTGTTGACTGACTTTATGATTCCAGAAGTCACTGGGGAGTCACTGAAGAATCTTGAGCACAGGAGCAACATGGTCATATTTGCACTCTAGGAAGATCCTTCTTGATGAACGATGAGTGAACCCTGGTTTAGAGGAGGGAAAGATTAGCTGGAGAACTCTAGGCTTGGAGGCTGTGGTTAAGGCTGTTAATGGTCCCTCACCATCCAATGACCTCTTCTTACTTTGATAAGAGAATCCCCTGAAGCTAAGCAGAGCTTAGGGCTGTTTAGCTAGTGACTATACTTCCCAGCCTTCTTTGCAACTAGGTATGGTCATGTGATTAGGTTTTAGCCAATGAAATATGGGTGGCTGAGATAGGTGTGTCTTTCACACTACCTCCTTAGGAGGAAGCTGATTGCCCCATTTTCCTCTCTTTCCCTTGTCTTGAGTGTAGTCATGATGATGGGCATACTGCCTCAACCATGGTGACGGGGACGACACTCTAGACTGTGATTAGCAAAGTCTGCCTGTGAACCAGTGCTGCCTGGCCATCTGTGTTTGTAAAGGAAGTCTGACTGGTATACAATCACACTTATGTATTTAGCTATTGTCTGTGGCTTGCTATAATGACAGTTGAATTGTTGAATCTAGTGGTGGGGGGAGAAGGAAGTAAATAGATAAATAGATAATGTGTCAGATGGTATCACGGTCTAAAAGGAACAACAATGAAAAACAAGGGAAGGGGCTGGACAAAGAAGGGGATAGTGTTATTGTACAGAGGATGGTTCTGGGAAGGACTCTTGATAAAGTGACTTTGAGCAAAGGTCTGGATGCAGTGGGTCAGGGACAAGCCACCTGTACATTGAGGGGGAGATAGTTCAGGCAATGGAAGCAACAAGTGCAAAGGCCCTGGGGTGATATTGAAACTCAGGTCTACCTGTGTTTAACACTCTCTATTCCCATTATGTTACACTTATTCAATTCAACATGTACTTCCTTGAGTACCTACTATGTGGGGGCACGGCCAGAGGATGGGTGAGATAATGGGATCTACAGACTCAAACCCTGCTCCTCAGGGGGTTCACAGACTTGCAGGAGAGATAGACAAGCACCAGAAACACCAGGCACATCCTGATAGTCCCAGATAGATGCAGAAAGGGTGACATATAGGTAAAATAAGAATGGGGAGTGGCCCCTCTGGTCAGGGAAGTCCTTGCCCTGGATTTTGAAGGCAGGCAAAATTTCTTTAAACTCCTTGTTTTAGTAGTGTAAATATATTATACAAGTGCACGGCTTGATAAATTTTCACAAGATGAATGCTCTGGCTGTAACCAGCAGCCTGATAAAGAAACAGAGTATGGCCAGCTTCCCAGAAGTCCCTTAAGGCTCCTTGCAGCCTCTCCCGGGCAACTCCTAACCTACTTTTTAGCAGCATCAGTTAATTTCGTCTGTTTTTATATACAGCATGTCCTCTTTTGTGTCTGGCTTCTCTTGCTTAAGATTATGTTTGTGAGATTCATCCATGTTGTGTGTAATTGTATCTCATTTACTCCCATTGCTATGCAGAATCTCAATGTGTGAATACACCATGGTTTTTTTTGCCTCTTCTGCTGTTTCTGGAGACTTAAGTTGTTTCCATTTTTGGCCAACACGGGTGGTGCTGCTATGACATTCTAGTACATGTCTTTTGGTGAACATATGTGCGCATTTCTGTTGGGTACAATCAAGGAGTAAACTTGCTGGGTCAAGGGGTGTGCATATGTTGAGCTTTCGTAGCTACTGCCAAATGGGTTTCCAAAATGGTTGTACCAATTAACACTTCCACCGGAAGCATATGAGCGTTTGAGCAACGTATCCTGGCTAACACTTGGTATTTTCTGTCATTTTCATCTTGCTTCATTTCTTTTTATTTTTATTCCCAGGGGGGTGAGGTGGCATTACATTGTGGTTTGAATTTGCTGTGCCTCGATGACTAATGTGGGTGGGCATGTTTTCATGTGCTTGTTACCCATTTGCTCCTTCTCTTTCAGTGGAAGTGCTTTGTTCAAGCTGTCTGCCTATTCTTTCTTCCTATTGGGTGGTTTACCTTTTCCTTATTGGTTAGAAGGCGCTCTTTATATATTCTGGGTATGAGTCCTTGATTGAATTTACCCTTGAGAAGACTCTCCCACTCTGTGGGGAGGGTGGCCTTCTCACTCTCTGGATGGTGATGCTTGATGGACAGATGTTCTCACATTTAATATAAGACATGTTATTTATTTGTTTTTCTTATAGCAGGATAGAATTTTCTCAAGTGTATGTGAATGCAGACAGAGGCCTTTTCCAGGGGATGGAGGGGTTTGAGCAGCAGGAGTTGAAGAACAGCTTCTTCCTTTCTTTCCCTCACTGTTCCAGCCACAAAGACCTTTCTAGTTGTCCCACACACCAAGCATGTTCTGTCTGCCAGACCTTGGCATTTGCTGTCCTCTCTGCCCAGAAAGCTCCTCCCCCAGGTCCACGTGTGACCTGTACTGCCCCTTTGTCCAGATCTCTCCTTAAATGTTACTCTTGGGGAGAACTTTCCTGACCATTCTAATCTACAGTAGCTCTTGCCATCCTTCTTCTTTACTCAGATTAAATTTTTGCCCAATGCTTATCACCACTAGCTATTTTATACATTTCCTTCAATTGTCTGCCTTGCCCACTGGAATACAAGCTCCCCAAGACTGGAGACATCACTTTTTCGCTCCAGTTTCCTAGTTCCCAGCACAGTGTTTACATGGAGAGGGCACTCAGTGGGCTTCATATTGTGGTGGGTTTCTAGTGTTGTGCCGAGTGATTATAAGGAGTTTAAATCAGTTTCACCCACCAATCTCCTCCTGACAGCTGTGGACTCCCAGAGAGACATTGCAGGGTGGGGGGAGAGAGGGGGACTCGAAAAGAGACACCAGTGAAAAACAGCTTGGAGGTACTTGACAATTTTCCCTTATCTCCAATGATCCACGTTGTCTGACCAAGTTGTTCAGGAAGGAGGCCTTATGATGCATCTCAAAGAAGCAACCGCAGCCTCTCAATCACTCAGCAAATTTTGGAAGGAAAAACAGATATCAAAATCGAAAGTGCACAACAGTAATATATGATATCAGATCCGTCATTCTTTACAGAAAAATGGACGATGGCGTTTGGGAAACAGCAGTTGTACCCAAAAGATAGACTGGCAGTTTTGACATGTCTTGCCAGAGAAGAATCACCCAACCCACCCTCATCCCCCTGCCCCTCACCCCTCCCGGCCTGATCACGAAGAATGACAGAATTACAAACAAATCAATCAGGCAGAGAACAGAAGCAGCAGAGAGTCAGGGCTTGGGTGGTGATAGCAATACGGAATGCCAGTGTACTAGATATCCATGTATTGTCAATAATGGGCAAGTGGGTGACTGCCCAGCAAGTGAGACTTGGTGGGACCGGTGTATGGTCTGTCCATGGTGCTGAATCACCACTACTTAGGGTTAATTAATTAGTGTGGGAGAGAAGTGGTCACAGTGGTCACAGTTATCAACGTTTGCTCCTGTGGGATAATGAGTTTATTGTTAATTAATGAAGGTGGCATGGAGGATAGTTATTCATAAATCCAATCTCACAAGCCTACAAGGGCCAGTAGATACCATAAACAAAAGAAGCAAGGTGTAACAGTAGAGAGTGGTGCGGATTGCGGCTAACTACAGGGCACATGCCCCACCTACCTAAGGCAGCTGCCACATGGTTCCAGTTGTTTGACACCATGTGGGAGTTTGAGAACAGAGACTCCAATCAAAATTTGTAAGAGAAGGAATAAACTTATTATATGTGAAATAATCTTGATTTTTAAATACTGGCACTAACCTTGTTTTAGGCTACCTTTTCATTTTAAGATGGGGAGATTGAAGCCCAGAGAGGGGAGGAAACTTGCTCAAAGCAGCTCAGGAAGTGGGCTGCAGGGTAGGGACTAGAACCTAAGTACCTGACTCCTGGTTTGGTGTTCTTTCCCCTTCTCTCCAGCCTAATTTCCTGTTTGACAGAAGTGGCCTCCTCTCTCTGAGCCCTGGATCTAAGAAAGGCAGTTGAAGGGATAATATATGGGGGAAGATGTTTGAGCAAACCAGTTCTAAATATTGGAAGAACACAATATATTCACACTATTTCAATACATCCCTACTCAGCTGAAGTATTATGCTAAGGGGAGAGAGGCTGAGGAAAGGAGATAGTAAGAATGGAGGGGCTGGGGTGCATGAAGTACTTTTGTGGTTCCCAGTGAGATGCTTCTCCTTTTTCTTTTTTATGTTAAACAAGCTTTAGGAGAGCAGATCCTCTGAGCCCTGACCAGCATCCCAATAATGGCAAACTCTCCGCCTTGGAATTCTCTGCATCAGCCGAATCAAACAGACCAGGGAGAAAAATCAGCCAGGGGGTATCTGGTCTACCCAGGAGCTCCAGCCCCTCCTCAACTTGAGCCTCATCCTCCTTCCACTGCCTGGCCTGGGACCTCTGAGACCTCACCCCGCAACGTGGGAGGAATCTTTCTCTGCTAACAATGCTGGGGACACAGTCTACATTAAGCGAATCAACAAGGCCATCTCAGAAGAGACCAAATAGGAAATAAGAGGCCCCATTGCCTAATGGGACTTATCAATTATGATCTAGGGCCATATTTCTTTGAGGGGTGATTGTTTCACGGAGTCTGACATCTCATATAGCTTTAAATTACTCACAACCGGGACGGCTTACAAGATAGCAGTAAAATCAGGAGAGGATTGGGCAATGTAATTATAGTATGGAAATGATGTTGATCACTCAAGCAGGGAGCAGACCTTGAATCGAAAACCCTGCTCTGTCTCCCCACCCCCTCTCGGAGCTGTAGAAAACACAAGATCTGGGAAACATGGGGGCCACCTTGCTGCTGCTCAGAAGCTAGAAGTTGGCCAGGTCACTGTGTAGGGGTTAATGAGCTAAGGGGCCAGCATGGACCAAAGGATCAAGACCAAGGACAGACCGTACAGGTCATGGCAGTCAGGATCTAAAGGCCAGGATGGCAAGTCTGCAGTCATTGCCCAATTTTTTTTTTTTGATTTATGGAGGTAATAATTTTCTAAGCACTTAATATAGTTCAAGAATCATATGTGATTCTGCGATTATGGAGATCCTTCCTTCCTCCCTTCCTTCCTTTCTTCCTTCCTTCCTCCCTTCCTTCCTTCCTTCCTCCCTTCCTTTCTTCTTCCCTCCCTCCCTCCCTCTCTCCATCCCTCCCTCCCTCCCTCTCTCCCTCCCCCCTCCCTCCCATCCTTCCTTCCATCTATTTCTTAAGTATCAACTTCATGTCAGACACTATGTAAAGCTTTGAGGGGATAGAGATAAATTATTTCAACTGTTTAATGAGCATATACTGCTTGCAAACATTGTGTTGGAATCCAGATAGAGAAAAATGTATTACTCACATTATTCATTCAAATACTTATTGATGGTTGACTAGCTTGTAGAAATTCTAAACTTCTCATCAAACCCATTTCCTCTTCTTCCTGACACACAGCCAGGCTACACTCCCCAGCTTCTCTTACAGTTAGGTGTGGCCATATGCCTGAATTCTAGCCAATGGCATGTGAACAGAAGTGATGTGGGTCACTCCCTCACCTAGCACATAAAATCATTCTGCATGTGATCTTTCATGCTCTCTTCTCAGCCTGCCAGCCTAGTGGTAACACCGAGGTGATCTTAGGAGGCTACTGTTGTGTCTGGCAGAGCTGTCAGTATATTGTGTCCCTGAATGAACAAGTGGGGCAGAGGCCCTCCCCGACCCCAATCCTCTGCTGACCTGAACCTGCTTTGTACCAAGATACACTCACCATCATGCCAATTGCATAAGAGGTGCATTAAGGACAAGACACACCTATACTCTTTGAGCCACAGAAATATGGAGTTTGTTGGTTATAGTATTTAGGTAGGCACTATACCAGGCATTGAGGGCATAGACATTTATTCAAGCCCTTTCTTGGCATTTACTATGGTCCAGGAAGCATACTGAGTGCCAGGAATGTGGAGGACAGCTCATTCATTTCAGTCCTAGGTTCTGAGGTTATGGAGATGAATGATAAATGAATAATAATTAATTAATATCATCACAAACATTCATTAGGTAATTAATATGCTCAGGCTTAGTGTTAAGCTTTGGGGACACCACAAATGCATTCAAACAGGGATTAGGTTTTTATTATGTGCTAAGCACTGAGTTAGACAATTGGAGATTGGAGATGAATAGGGCCCCTATCCTCAGAAGTTTCACCATTTGGTGGAAGAACCTGGTCATAGTGATGCAGTATGAAAGGTGTTAAAATAGAATTTTTTATGAGATTCCATAGGGACACAGAAAATGAACCCTGCTTGTAGGTGAGAGAACAAGGAAAACTACAAACAACTGGGGGGTTTGATCTGGGCATTGATAGATGAATATAAGTTTTCTAGGCAGAGAATAGGTGGAAGGGAAATCAGGCAGAGGGAACAGCATGTGCAAAGGGGGCGTGTCCTGGGATTAGTGAAAAGTATGGTGTGACTGGAGCTCAGGTATATGTGGCAAGGACAGAATCAGGTGAGCAGGGCTGCAGCCTGAATCTGGGGCAGATGCTCTTGTCTCTCTACCTGCAGGGTGAGTGGAGTCAGAAGGGGTTAGAGACCGCAGATTAACTCCATCTTGGCCCGGGTGCAAGTAGACACTCTGTCTTATGCCAATTCCACCTCCATGGACAGGGACTATTTTGTACCTCCTTTTCTTTTTTGTTCCTTCTTTTCTAATAATACATTTATGTGAGTGCAACTGTATGACATTATCTCACTAATATTATCTCCATTTTATGACTGAGCAAGCTGAAGATCAGAGAAGTAAACTACCACTCACATCACACAGCTGTCTGACCCCAGGGGTGGCATTTAATTTTCCAAGTGAGGCCACATTCCCAATGTGTCCATGGCCTTCACTGGGTCCAGTGATGCAGACACCCTGAAACTCTCTGGGGTTAGTTGACTGCATTTGACAGAGGACGGGGCGGCTTGCCCTCCCAAGAGGTAATCAGAGCTAGCTCAACACTGAGCTTGTGTGTGTGTGTGTGTGTGTGTGTGTGTGTGTGTGTGTGTGTGTTGAGAGGTGTAGGGTGGGGGGAGATCTCGCTGAGCCGGGTCCAGCCTGAGCTGTGCTGGGAAGAAATAAATCTCTTCATGAGCCAACATTAATACAAGCTTGGCAGGTTCTGGGCAGGCCCCTGGTTGATTATGCCAATGGACGTCAGGGAGGGGAAGATTGAGCTGCTAGGGTGGCGTGAATGCATATCACACAGGGTAATGCCTTGAAAATATATAGCATCCAAACAGGCAGACAGATGAAGGTGGGGTGAAGAGGGGTGGTGGAGGGGGAGCGGCATCTGTTTGCAATTACAATGACCAGAACCCATTGAACAAGACTCTGGTAAAGGACGCCTAGGGTGCCTAACTCTAAGTGAGCTGCAGGAGTCCTATCAGTCATTTATTCTTTGTTTATTGAGCACCTACTTGGTGCCAGGCACTGGGGGCACAGGACTGAAAATCCAGCCAGAGAGCTGCCCTCATGGGGCTCACTGTCTGGTGGGGCAGCCAGAACTGAGCAGGCCATCGTGCCGATGGCATAAAAAGTGCCTTAAGGAGAAGAGCAGGAAATGGTGAGGGCCTATAAAGCTTAGGAAGAGGCCATGGAGGACTGCCTGGAAGAGGGGATGTTTGAAATGAGGGCTGAAAGATGAATTGTGGTTAACTTGGTAGAGTATGCCTATGTGTAGCAGGGGGTAGGGGACAGAGAGGAAACATATATAGAGGTTTTGAGGCAGTAGGGTGTTTGTTTCACATTGTGAACAACAGAAAAGAATGGCTGATACATAGAGAGTCAGGGTTCAGGCAGATCTGAGATTTAGGCAGATGTCAGACCAAGCATGGCCTTGTGGGCATTTTAAATCATTGGATTCATCATAAAGCAATGGGTAGCTACTGAAGGTTCTAAAACGGGGGAGGTACTGACCAAATTCTCTTTTTCCAAGATATCATAAAATCATCACTGCAACCTGGTGAGATAAACGTAACCATTCTTCATTATTTGGGTGAGGGAACTGCAGCTCAGAGAGGTAAAGTGATTTGCCTAAGGTCACACAGCAAGAGTAGAATACTGGGCCTGTTGCATCCTAAAGGCAGTAAGTGACTGAGTACAGATTTCTCAGCCCAAAGTTCTGGACTTATTGTTAGAAAAAAGAAGGTTCAGATTTCAAAATGTAAAAGGAGAACTTGCATCCCTGGAATTAGCTTTGGTGGGAATTTGACAAAGGTCAAGAGGCTTAGATTAGAATGTAAGACCATGGACAGTTGTGTCCTAGGGAAAAAGCCCAGTGTCACCATGACCTGCACAGGAGTCTGGCTTGGGAACAGCTGAGAGGACAATGTGAGGATGCCAGCGGAGAGGTCTTCAGACAGCCAGACACTGCAATCAGACAGAGTAGAGAAGGTATCAGAATAGGCTGCTCTCCATAGGGCTTGGGAGGTTGAGTATCTATCCACTCGGAATTCAGAAGGAAAATAACAAGAAACTTGACAAAAAAAATACAGAATGAGTCCATTAAAAAAAAAAGTAAAATGTAAGGTTCTCTCCTCTGGAAGCATCTTGCCAGCTTAAGTTTGGAAGGAGAAATTCAGTCTATTTGCCATATCTTTGCTGGCTCAGATTCGGCCCAAAGAATGGTAATAAGGGAGACCAGATGAATGAGTACCTACTGTGAGCCTAACCCTGAGCTAAGCACTGAGGATGGAACAGAGAAGAAGGCAGAGATGGAGCTTGCCCTGCTCCTCCCCTGGAGCTTACAGTCTTGTCTCGTCCAGGGTAATATTAGCTTTGCTTTGTTGAAAACCTACTATGTACCACAGAAATGAGATGTGTCATATACATGCCCCCTTCTCTGAAACTTGCAGTCATTCTATTGGGTAGGTACTCATAGTAGACACTGTGGGTCCTGTTTACCTGGCCAGTGTCCCCAGTCCCCAGCTACTATCAGTGTTGGCTGCTGACAACTCACAGCATCACCCCTTCTGGAGACTCACCCTAGAGCCACCTTGCTCAGAAATGCCTGGGGTGTTAGGCATACCCAGGGATGTTATGTAGTCAATGGCCAACCCTTGCAAGAGCTCGCTTGGCTTCCTGTGGTGCCACATCATGGTGTTATTTATGCTCCAGAGCTCCAGTGATATCAGGCAACCTCTGAACCTCAACTAGAACCACATCTTTCCTTGGCTTCTTCTTCTTTGCTGTCTAGCTCACCTATTCTTACCAATTTTTCTCTAGAGCTTTCCTGTACTTAATCTCTTGCCTAAAAGCCCATCCTCAGGCCTCAGGGATGTGACTAGGGTGAAGCAAGCATGGCACCCAGGGCATGAAATTCAAGGAGGTGCTCACTCCCAGGGGCTGACCTTGCACTTGTATGAGCCCAAGAATGAGGGTTTTCTTATGCTTACACCCTGGGCATCTGGATTGCCTAATCCTCACCACCCTGGCCTTTGTCACACTCTTAGGTTCTTCTTCCAGGAAGCCCATCTCCACACAGTGTCTGTGTTATACCGAATCCACTGTTGGACACAGGATGTTGGGCAGACTAACAAATGATTCCAAAATCTAACAGCTTATAAGTGGTAGAGGTCAGACTGTTTAAAATCCAAGGTTATATGTATTTTTCTTGTGATCTTATTGCCTTAGGACAATGTGCCAAGTGATCTGGGGAGCAGAGACTCAAAGGCGAGACAAATTAAGAAAGAAATCAGATCCTGGGAGAGACCTCCCATTTCATCTGGGGCAGCCCCTGCCTTCCAACATCTCAGATGGTTGCTATGGTGATTTTAAGGATGTGACAAATGAGATGAAGGTGGCCAAATGTCCAGACTGAAGCCACTTTGAGGACTTCACTCACTCTTATTCAGGCAATCATGACTTGAACTCTGAAAGTCTTACTGGCCTTGATACCCTGAGATGGTCTTGAAGTCTGAGTGGAGCCTGGGAGGTGGCAGGTGGGGGTGGTGGAGGCAGATGGCACCACCAGGCATGACTGGCGTTATCCAAGGAGGGCCAAACTGGATCTGAACCAGGTTCCAGAGGGCTGGGGGCTGCGCTCTGTATCTGTGAGCCTGGATGTGTGAGGTGTGTCTTCAGGTGGGGTTGAGTGTCTGCCTGGCACCCATTCATGATCTCATAGCTGTCTTTCTGCTGAGTTCTGACACATTCAAGTCTCGAGGAAAACCAGCTCTCCTTTACCCTCCTTACAATCTTATTATTGTCTGTTTTCCCAAACAGAGCAGTGGATTGTGCTATTATAACAGCTGCTTCAGACACTTTCTTCTTTTCTGGTCTCACTTCTGAGTTGAGGCACTCATTATGCCTGTCATCTTGGAATTACTAAGATTGAAGCGCAGGAAGGAAGGAATCCAAATGTGGCCTAGAGGCTCTGGATGTGTGTGAACCCGGGCTGGTCATGGCCCAGCTCAGACTGTAGTTTCTTCCTGGGTAAACTGGTGGAAGGATGGCTCTGTTCAATTCTATTCCCTCTATCCATCCTCCAGTCTGACCCCACTTCCCCAAACTGTGCTCTTCCGGATATCACAGAGTGTGCACTCATGGTGTGTTAGGTTGAGGAGGGACAGACTCTGACTGTGAGCTTCTGGGAACTCCAAAATAAAACAGGTATTGATTGCGTACCATTATGCACCCCACTACCAGGGGATATTTCAGTGTGGCTGAAGGGGGGTTCTCTGAATGAATTTCTCTGCACGCCTTTTCCTATCCTCTGCTTCCCTCCAGTCTGACCCCCCATTGCTTCAGCCTTCTCTAGTCTTGGAACTGTTTCCTCACAAACTCTCTATCTAGGTCAACATGGTTCTTTTTAAGGCACCATCCATAGCCCTGTGCCAAACTCATGCAAAAGAAGAGCTCCAGAAGTACCCATTTTTTTTTATCCTCACTTGAGGACATTTTTTTCATTGCTTCAAGAGAGAGAGGGAGGGAGAGAGAAACATCTGTGCAAAAGAGAAGCATCAGTTGGTTGCTTCCCATACTCATCCAGACCAGGGATCAAACCTGGGTATGTGTTCTGACCAGGAATTGAACCTGCAACCTTTTGGTTATGGGCAACACTCCAACCAACTGAGCCATGCCAGCCAGGGTAGTACCCAATTCTTTAGAGTCTTGGTTCAGAACCACTTACTCCAATCCTTTCCTCATGTTGCCCAGGACCCTCTCCTTCTTCCTCAGGATTTCTGCTCCAGGTTGCTTCCTGCAGCCTGATTCTCCATGGATTCTTGATAAAGAGGGTGTGTCCCCTCTATGAAGACCTCTGGGTCCCGAGTGTTGTCAGCTAGCTGAAGACCAGGAGCCGTATTCATATGCTTTATCCCTGACTGGCTCCCTAGCAATAAAATAAAAGCCTGAACTTTTTTTTTTTTTTCATCTTGTAGAAGATTCCCTATTTTAAAAAAATGTGATTACCTTTAAAGCACCCAACCAAGACATGTTTGGAGGGAGGTCCAAGTCCTCCATTACTAATATCCCCACTGATATAATGAAGACTATCTTTTCAAAGCATAGTTATTCAAGTATCCAAATTAGATTTAGTAATGGAATCCTATGAGTTCTGCCCCCTAGTCCTCAATTTCACATACCAGAAATCCAAGCCTACCTATAAATCTGATTATCTTAGGTCTGGGATGTGCATTATATAAATGTACCTAATTGCTTTAAAAATTTATTTACTAAAGTATAGTTGGCATACAATATTGTATTAGCTTCAGGTGTACAACTTAGTGATTCGACATTTATATACCTTGTGATGAGATCACAATAAGTCTATTAGCCATCTATCACCGTACAAATTTTTTACAATATCATTGATTCTATTCTGTTGTGCACGACATCCTTGTGGTTTATTTAATTTACAACTAGGAGTTTTTCCCTCTTTTTGCCCTTCAACTTTTTCACCCAACCGCCCTTCCCTCTGGCAACCATTCGGGTGTTCTCTATGTCTGTGATCTGTTTCTGTTTTGTTTTTGTTTCTCAGCCACTCTACAGCTAGTCTCGGTAAAATCTTTCCCACCTCCACACCACTGTCCCTGCCACTCTCTCTAATCCCACATTGGAAGACATGAGTCCTAATCAAAGGTCAACCAATAGCTAGAACTCCTTCAGAGTTTTGATGGCAGGGGTTGCAATTAGGAGTTTAAAGAGCTGTGGTTTCTAGAGGGGGAAGTCGGGATAAGATTGTCATTCTCCGCTTTTATTTTCCTCTAAGCCACATGGATAATACAAAGCTTGCTGGGTGATGTTCAGAAAGCTGCTTCTCCTCTCTGAGCCTCAGCAATCCCCATCTGTTCAAATAGGTGGGTTGGGTGGGCTCAGAGCCAGTGATTCTCTGAGATGAAGCATTTTATGGTACCTGCTGTGTCTTGCTCAGGTCTCCTGGGGCAGAAGGGCTTTGAAAGCGTTTATCAGTTAATGTATCATTTGTTCATTAAAGGTTCTTTCTGGACATTCTTGCAGCTCCTACTTTTCTAAGCATGTGACCCTCAGTCCCCACCGGTGCTGACAAATTGCTGCTTGAAGTTCATGGTACCGAAGACCTTCTTTAAAAGTCCAGGAATCCTGGCGGGGTTTAAGATGGACTATGGAAGGGTTTTGGCTAGAAGCCACAAGCCTCAGCAGCCTGAGGAGGATGCAGGGGGTGGGGTACAGGCACCCCAAGATAGCTCAGGCAGCAAAGCACTCAGCGGCGTCCTGACTTTGAAAGCAATCCAAAACAAGGTCTGCATTCTCGTCTGCAGTGATGTCACAGCTAATCATTAGCCTGGTAATTACATTGAAAGCCTTCTGCGATCTTATCCTCAGCAGGGTCATTAATGCAAGGCAACCACACCAGTAAATGTCTCATTAGTCTTATTTTAGACTTATGTATTTTTCAGGACTACAGAATTTTAATAGTCCGCCCTCCCCGCCCCCCGCCCAGCTCCCCTTCTGTGACATTAATATCTAGTCCACATGCCAGATTCTTCCAACTTTTCCCCTCCTCGTTTTCTCTACCAGAGCCCCCAGAGGAGGGCCCGGCAAGGAAGGAAGGCTGGGGTCCGGGTTCACAGGGTCTTCTCCTCCCTCTCCAGCTCCAGCTCTGTTTCTGACCCCATCTCTTTTCTGGGATGACAACCTTTTCCTGAATTTTCTGTGTCTTCCTCAGGAAGCTTTGCTCTTTTCATTTTAACCGTTTTTAAACCCTGTTCCTTTTATTAAAGAAATACATGCTCATTACAAAAAGAAAAAAATCACCATTAATCTCAGACCTCAGGCAAAACGATCCCCTCCCTACTTCTTGCTCACCCCCTCCCACTACAATGCTGGCTTTCCCTTTGTCCCTGGAATGGGCTGAACAACCCCCCTCTCAGGCCTTTGATGGTTGTTGTTCTCACTGCCTTGGGGGTTTTCTCTCTCTTGCTGTTGAATGACTTTTACTTTCTCTCCAGGGTACAGCTGAAACACCACTTCCTCCTGGAAGCCCACCCTGACCTCCCAATTCAAGCTCAGGGTCGTAGCTCTGCCATTTGATGCCATTGCCCGTGTCCCATATGATGCATGTCACAATCATCATTGGTTACCTGTAGGTGACATAATAGTGTGATTGCATCCTCAATAAGGCACATCACTCCAGGTGGGCAGGGAGCACCCTTATGTGGTTCATTAACCCTGTAGTCCCAATGGCCATCTCAGGGCAGTAGATACGAAGAGACATCAATAGGGACTTATTGAATGAATGATGGATGGAGCAGTGGTGGGTGGATGGATGGATAGGTGAATGGATGAATGGATGATGGATGGATGGATGATTAGATGGATGGTTAGATGGGTGGGTAGATAGAAACTTGGATAATTAAATGGCTGGATTTATTTTGGGATATTCTTCTCTGATCTTTCCTTGGCATTTTAGATACTATTGAAATAATGACATATAATTTGTATCTGACTTTTTTATTCTGTATCTTTCTATATGTTAACAACTGTAAGTATTTTTGATGGCCGTGTAGTATTCCACCAAATCGATGCTTTCTAAGTTACTCAGTTAATTTTCTACTGGGGTACATTTGGGAAGGTGGTACTTCCTGCAAGTGAACCTTTTGGCCTCCAGCCCCAAGCATCAGGGTTCCCACACAGCCATGCCACCATCTCAGCAGTGGGACCCTGCAGTTAAGGACAAGTTATATTATCTCTATGTGCCTTGGTTTCCTCATCTGTAAAACAAGGGTGATAACCTAAGGGGTTAATGGAGAAACAATACAAGTAAAGTGAATGGAACCATACCTGACATCCAATAAATGTTGGTATTTCCAGGTGTTACCCGGCCATGACTCAGTGAGGGACGTCTGAGTGGGTGATGCTCTCTCTGTTTCTCTGATGATTCTCTTAGGAGAGCCAGGGCGCTGCTGGAGTTATAGCCTTTGGAATGACCAGGGTAGAAGGTTAAACCCCTTCTCTTCCCATCATGAACTCACACTTTGGGGAGGTCTTTCTCCAAAGCATGCCAGCCAGCAACCCTGCACTGTTGTTTTCCTCTCTCTACTCTGGTCTCAGCCCCAGATCTTTGTCTTCTGAACAACTTGGTAGAAAATAGCACAGCTTTGGAGTCAGGGAGGCCTGGGATGAGACTGATACTCTGTCCCTTGCCCACTGGGAGACTTCAGAAAAGTGGTTTCCTGTTTCTGGCCCTGAGTGTCATCTGTAAGTGGGGACAGGTCCTCCCAGCTCTCTGGTCTCCAGGGGAATCAGATGAGTAAGCGTGTGTCTGGTGCCGGGCCTGTGCATGGATGCTCTTTCTGGGGTAACCTGCAGAATGTGTCCTATGTGCCGTGTGCCGGGTGGACCATGAGTCAGGGGATTGCAGTGCCGTATCTCACAGAATGAGTGGAGAAAGGAAGAAAGAATGGGGGCAGAGAAGCAGGTGGATTTCAATTATGGGAACTCAAGGATGCAGAGCAGGCTCTTTCCTCTTCATAAGCAGCAGCCCCGAAGTGTTCCCGTTTCACTGTGAGGTTTGGGGCAAATGACTGCACTTCCCTGAGACTTTCTCTCTTTAGCATCAGGAAGGCAGAGGTAAGGATCTTGCAGGTTGGTGGTGATAATTTCACGAAACAACACACTTTCACAGCTGCTGACACATGGCAGGTGCTCACCATGAGTTAATTCATGTTTTTTTTTTCTCCTTGAAAGTGGAAAGGGAAATGCCAAAAAATAGCTCTGAGTGATAGGACTGAAGAGAGCCTCAGAGATCCGGCATGCTCACTCTGATGTTAAACTCCCTGCTCTGAGCCATGCTGCCTTGGGTCTTCATCACTAATGCTTACTGATTCATACATAAAGGTAATTCTCAACTGGCCCTTCACCTGGGATCCTCTCTTCCTGGCCACTGAACCTGGAGGCTCTCTTTGCCGGGCTGTGCCTCCAGTTCATAGGTGTATCCTGAGGTTTGGGGACTTTGCCAATGCTGTGTGTGCACCATGGGGCATCATCCACATTGGTCTTCTTTGCTGCTGGGAATCCAGAGACTGGCAAGGTGCCTGGCACACGTGAGTGGGGGCTTACTAAACATCTGTCAAAGGAATGAATGAGGATGTTTTTACCTGCTACTCCAGAGAGGCCAGCTGCCAAGCCTCCCTCCCTGCCTGCTTCCCCGCAGCCTCTGATATTTAATTAATATGAACCAAGCAGAGCCCACTTTATAGTGCTGGCCCAGCGGCCACCCATAATTGAGAAACGATAGGAGGTACTTGAGACTTGACCTTGGCTAAATGATGGATAGACCCAGGTGGACGGAGATCAGGACCCAAAGACCCAGAGGCTGGAGCATCCGTCCAGAGAGCCCAGGTGGAAGGAAGGAGAAGAGCTGCCTGGACAGTGATCTCGGAAGGTGAGGGTGTGGGGGTTCCGGGAAATCCTGCTGAGGCCATTTCCCTGGGGAGATGTATGGAGTTGGGGGTGGTCACCATGTGCCAGGTCCTGGTGAGCACTTTACAGGGAGCCTCAGAATGGTGGTCGTGTATTGCTTTTTTTCACCATTTTCATCATGATGGATACCCAGACTGAAGGGGCACCCTGGAGGGAAATAGTGTGGGAGGAGGGCCTTGCAAAGTGCGGGATGTTGTACAGGGGAGTCAGGGTCAGATGGGGGCTGTCCGCCTTCATTCCTGCCTTTCAGTTCAGGCCAAGTTTTGGGGGTGAGGAGGAGCTCTATGTGGCTAACCCCAGTCTGGGGTCACCTCCTCCAGTCTCCCGGCCCCACTGTCTTATCCCCCAAAGGTACAGCTCCCTTATTTCCTTCCTAAGGGGGAGAGAGTTCTATTTAGGGAGGATGCTGCTGTAACTTCTAGCTCTAGCAGTGGGGTGGGGGGTGCTTCAGGACCATGGGGTCCCCATACTTGTGCTGAGCAATGCCTGGGTGCAGAGAGGAATGCAGTGTGGGGCGGCTTTCATGCCTTTACCAGACACAGCAGTCGCCAAGGGAAGGAAGGGCAGAAATGTAATTCAGATGACAGGACTCCTGGAGGGGGAGGAGGTGGGGTAGGGGCCTGAGGAGGGAGGAGGGAAGCCCTTTGGCTCCTTCAGCCGCACCAGCACCATCTCCTCCCAGATGGTGGTTGTGAAGAAGATCGAGACCCACTGTGGGAAGCTGGTGTCTGAGTCATCTGCTGTCCTGTCCAAGTGAATGACTACTGTGGTCCCTCCTGTCCTCCACGCCGGCAGGAAAGGAGCTGGGGAGGAGGGCGGAAGGCATAGGAGGCCCACCGGAGGCACAGCCGCAGGCCTTAGCTCACCCTTGGGGTGGGGATGTTTACTGCCTGGGGCACCACCTCTTACCCATGACCCCGCTCCCCTCCTCAACTAAAAGCCAAATCAAGTGTTTTTTTCCTCCCAAAATAAAGCCTCAGCCGGCTCTGCCAACAGACAAACACAAAGAAGTGTGAACCTCTGCTGACTGGGAGATGCATGGAGAAGGGCCTGTGATACTGCAGAGAACTGCTCTGTAGAGTTTCTAGAGCATTCTCAGACCCAGGATTGAGAGAAGGAAGAGAAGATTAATGCTCCTGCTTGAGGGAGGTGCTAACTGCTGTTTGGGGAACAAAAGCACTAGCCCTGGGCCCAGAGCTGGGTGGGGCCACCCTTCAAATTCTCACCCTGGGTTCCTGGTCAACCCCCTGTCCTTGCCTGCGGGCTCTCTCCGGGCCCCTTCGGAACCTGCAGTCTCTGGAGAGAATGTCCTGTCTCCTTCACGCTATTTGTGGTAAAATGCACATGCCACAAAATTGACTGTTTAGCCGTTTTAAATGTACACCTCCACGGCATTAAGTGTGTTCATGTTATCGTGCAACCGCCAGCACCGTCCCTCTCCGGAACGTTTGTTTTATCTTCCCGAATTGAAACTCTGTCTCCACTAAACACCAACTTCGCACTCCCTGCCCCCAAACCCGTGGCAACCACCATTTCACTTTCGATCTCCGTGGCTGTGACTACTGTCGGTAGCTCCTCTGAGTGGGATCGTACAGCATCCATTTCGTGTCCGGCTGATTTTACTCAATGGAGTGTCCTCAAGTTTCATCCGTGTTGTAGAGCGTGTCAGAATTTCCTTCCTTTTAAAGGCTGTCTGTATGGATAGACCACAAATTATTTACCCATTCCTCCAGCTGTGGCTGTCTGAGTGGTTTCCACATTTTAGCAATTGTGAATCATGCTGCTCGGAACGGAACGTGGGGTGCAAATACCTCTTCAAGACCCTGCAATCCACTGTTTTGAGTAGGTGCCCAGAAGCAGAATTGCTGGATCTTACGGTAGAGCTCCTTTTAATTGTTCGGAGAACTACCACCCTGTTTTCCACAGTGGCTGCACTGTTTCGTATCCCACCAGCAAGACATCACGGGTCCAGTTTCTCTGCTACCTTACCAGCATTTCTTTCTTTCTTTCTTTTTTTTTTTTTTAAAAAGCCATCCTAATGGGCAGGAGATGGCATTTCATTGTGGTTTTATTTGCATTTCCCTAGTGATGTTGAGCATCTTTTCATATGCTTATTGGCCCTTTGTCCATCTCTTTTCCAGGCCACGCACAGAAAAGAGCCTCGGTTATTTGGAGTTTAACAGGCCTGGGGCTAATCATGCCTCAGACTCTAATTTCTTTACTGTGTGACTTTGGGCAAGTGGCTTCACCTCTCTGGGCTTTTATTTCCTCACTGATGGAATGGAGAAAATCATCTGGACCCATGGGGCCGATAGAGGATTTGAGGAGTGTTTAGGATTCTAGGTCTTAATCACAGGCAGCCCTTACCAGTGCTTGTTCATTCCCCGCTGCCCTCTGCTCCCTCCACCCTCTGTGGCTCATCATCCTCTATTGAATTTGGGGTGCTGGTGACCCAGTATGGGGTCGGGGTATCTCTGGCCTTAGTGAGCAGCCAGAGGCACAGGTGGGCATTCAGGAAAGTGGCGATTCTGACCTGTGTACTTGCTCTTTTGACTGCGGGCTCAAGGCTTGCTCCACCTCCAGGCTTGCCACTCTGGAATTTTGTGCTTGTACCTCAGCACCCAGAATGTGGGGGTCTTTGAGGCTTGGGGGGGTCACACCCTGTTTATCTTTCTCCCTCATCCAATGATGCCTCGCATGGAGATAAAGTAGAGACCAGTTAGTTGTTCAGCAAACCCATTCTGCATTCCTTCTGGCCACGTGGCTGCATTTCCACAAACCTCTTCTGCTTTGGGGTGGGGTCCTGCCACTGTGTCTGGCCAATGGGATGAACAGGATTGGTGTTCACCACTTCCAGGCCGAGGAGTCCCTCGATATCTCCCCTCACCTGCTGACATCCATCATCACCTGATGAGTGCTCGCTGAAGGAGAAGATGGCGCCTTTATCTTGGTCCTTAAATATCACCTGTGGTCAGTGTTGCCCCATTCTCATCCTGCTGCCAACTGCAATCCAGGACAGCAACAAACAAATTTCTGCTGGATGAAGTCGCTAAGACTGTGGGCTTATAACAGCTAACATTCTCCTGACTGATTCCTCCGTGTCCCCAAGCTCAATGAGGTTAGGGACCTTGACTGCCTGGTTCTCAGCTCTTTGTCCATGGGGCTGGCACATAGTAGGTGCTAATTAATTCTTGTTGAGTGAAGAGCATGGCCCCCAGTGAGCACCCAGTACATTTTTTCTCAGTGGAGGGTTGGTGAGGGCACAATCCAAGATAGCCAAGGTCAGTCACAAGTTCAATCTATGGAGGGACCTGGTAGTGTGAGGAAGGAAGGCGCTCCAGCCCTCTGGAGCTGGGGTCCTGGTTGGACAACTCAAGGATATTTCAGAGCTGATGCTCAGGGTGTTGGCCACACACAAAGCTGTGTTAGTTTCCCAAGGCTGCCATAACAAAGTACCGCAAACTGGGTGGCTTAAAGAATAAATTTATTCTCTAATAGTTATGGAAGTTACAAGTCCAAGATAAAAGTGTTGGCAGGGTCGGCTTCTTCCGAGGGCTACGAGGAAGAATCTGTTCCATGACTTTACCCTAGTTTCTGGTAGTGTGCTGGCACTCTGGCATTCCTTGGCTTGTGGGAACATCACTCCCATCCTGCCTCCATCTTCACCCACGTGGTGTTCTCCATGAGTGTGGTCTTGGTGAGAAGGGTGACATGGAGGGGCTCCATTCTTATGATGTCCACGTAGACTCTCAGCTGAGGTCCATCTGGCTCTGATGCCTGCCTCGGTGGCACCTCTCAGAGCTGTCCTGGATCCCACTAGGAGCAGCCTCTGCTCAGTCACACAGTCCCTGAACCTCCCCAAGGAGGCAAAGTTCTTGACCCAGCAGGCTTGAATCCCAGTTCTGCCATGGCCTGGAGTGTGAACTTTGGCATGAGCACTCGCTGAGCCTGTTTGTCCTCCCTCGTAAATAAAGATGATTAAATCCTTACCTTGTCAGCTGGGTTGCTGTGAAGTTGAAACAAGACAGCACATGTCATGATGACGGCAACCAACTTTCCTGGAAGACCTAGTCAGTTCCTAGAAGACAAGCATCTGCAAGATGTGATCTGGGTAACTCACTGAGAAATACCAAGTTCCTGGATCATGTCCGGGGCCGCCTGGGCACATCCTGCTCTGTTTCTGTAAATAAAGTTTTATTGGAACACGACCATGCCCATCAATTTACATATTGGCTGGGGCTGTTTCTGCAGTACAATAGCAGAGCTGAGTCATTTCAACAGAGACAAGACACCTGCAAAGGCTAAAATATTTACTATCCAGCCTTTTACAGAAAGTTTGCTGATCCCCAGCGTGAAAGAACTTGGGCCTTGGCACTTATAAGACCAGAGTTTAACACTCAACCTCTGCCTTTCGTTGCTGTGTGATGTCAGATGGGTTATGTGAAATCACTATTCTTCATTTGCAAAATGGAAGGGATAAACTTACTTAATAGAATGATTGGGACAATGAGATGAGTCACTTTGTCATGTGTTGAAGAAGAACTCAAAGAACCTCTGGACCATAGGTGTCATGTGTCATGGTCCCCAGTGTGTGGTAGGTGCTCCATAAATTATTGCCAAACACAAGAATTTCCCCCAAAGTCTCCATTTATGCAGGGAAGGGGGCATCACTCTGCCCACTCTGTCTGGAGTAACTGCGGGTCCACTGTGGGCAATTTATGAGGCCACTCCAGATCTTTGTGGCTCAAAGCACAGCTCCAAATGTCAAAGCTGCCCTTGGCTGCCCTTCCCCCTGGGGGGCACTTTCCTGTCCTGGTACTCTGTACCCCATGCTCAGCCCCCGTCACACGGCATGTAAGTGATGGAAAGAAGTCAGTCAGAGGAAAAAGACAGATTGAGTGCCTCCGTGGCCCTGGCATTTCCCTCCAGATCTCTGGATTTCCATATATTTGAAAACCTAATATAAACAACAGAGAAGAAATTTGCATTTCGGGCAGCAAGGAATGAAAAATTGAGGCGGCATAATGTATTGCCGTGCGCGGAAGAGGGATGACCGTGGTGAGACCAACCTCTTCCGACAGGCCCAATAGGCCGGTGGCAAACTCATTTCCTGGCAGAATATAGGGTTCATCTGCTGGAACATTTAACAGGCATCAAAGAAAGATCACTTCCACCTCTCCCTGCTGCTGAGATGCTGCTCTCCTGCCTCTCTTTTTGCCATTTTATTAAACCCCTTTATGCAGTTTTAATACAATATGTATGATCCGCGTGGAGACAAATAAATTCTTATGTACTTTTCAGGATTCGGAGTGTTCTAATGGTTATGTATGCTTTATTTATATTTTTTTGAGAGACATTAAAGGGGTGAAGTGTAAAAAACATGCAACCCAAACTGACGGTGATTTATGGTGTTCACAGAGTGATAGCAAAATGGAAAGTTATGTAGTTAATTTCTAGATGCGGAGAGATGGGGGCGGAGCAGTGGCCTGCAGTAGTGGCAAGGGGTGTATTAATTGTGGCAAAAAGCTGGATTTGGTGGCAACTGTGTCATAAGATTGCTCATGGGGCTGGGGCTTTTAAGGAAGTGATGTAAAGTCAGTGGGGATGTTAGGGATATTTGCTGTTACAGGTGGGGAAGGAAGTGCCCAGAGAGGGTAAGTCCATTTTCTAAAGTCACACAGCAAGCACGTAGCAGAGTTCAGATTAGACATCCCTCTGTGGCTCCTCCTTAGGCTGTCACACAGCTGCTTAAGAATCTGTCACAGGTTTCATGACCTTCCTTGTAGCCTCCACGTTGCAGGAAGACATGTGATAACTCTGAGGTGAGCAAACAAAGGCAAGCCCAGGGCAGAGAAGACCTGGCTTGTGCAAAAACTCCACTGGAGTTGATGTTCACACGGGTGGCTCAGGGAGTCCATGCCAGGGACCAGGGACCTGAAAGCAGGCAGTGCCACCTGCTTTATGGTCTAGATAGGAATGAATTTACATATGACACTTGGCTGGGGGTGATGGCTTATTAAGAGCCTAGTGGGTGGAGGGATTACAAGCAATCATACTGGAACAGTCTCTGTCTATTAGAATGCTTCAACCCATCCCCTGATCAGCTGCCTGACCTCTGTCCTGCAAGTGTGCTATCAATTTCAGCTCTGATTTCTGAGTCAGGGACTCCAGGGAATAACTGTGGATGAATGGTTAGGGGACAGGCTTTGGCACCTGATAGCCTGGGTTCTAATCCCAGCCTCACCACTCAGGAGTTCTGGGAAGTTGTGTTAACTGCTCCACTTCTCTGGGGACCTCATTTCCCCATATGTGTAAAGGGGATGATGACACTTGAAGAAATATTGTGAGCAGAGGATGAGCCAATGTGTGGCAGGAGTTTGCCACAGTGCCCCAGCCTTAATCAATGTCATGTGTATCACTGCTGTTACTCCACCTGCCTCACTGTGGGCAAGCCCTTACCCTCCTCTGGGCCTCAGTTTCCCATCTGTACAATAAGTGAAGTTAACATAGATGGTATAACATTATCTGGATGGTGCCTTGGATTTTAAGGGGAGAAACCCTTTAATATGTCAAGTCCAACCTTTACAATGCTTGTGGAATGGTATTTACAAGGGATCTATGTGTCAAAAGCCATAGATGTGTTCGTTTCCTTTGGCTCAGCAACTTCTTCTGGAGCTTTCACCTTCAGGGATTAATCATGGTGTTTGCAAAACAGTAACAACCAGCATTTCTGTTGTGGTGTTTAAAATAGAGGGAAAATTGGAAATGACCCAAATGGAAGCAAGAGGGGGTAGGTTAAACAAATGGTGCTGTAACAATAGAATATCAGTGGCTAATTGAGCACTTACTATATGCCTAGCCCAGGAGGGACCATGCATCACATCTAATTCCCCAGTCACCCTGCTAGGTTGCAAAACTTCCTCCAGTTTGGCCACAGGGGAACTGAGCTTAAAGAAAAGCAAGTCTCCCAAACCTGCACAGCTGGCAGAAGGCAGAGCTGGGAGTTATCTGGCCATTGGATACCAACCCTGGCTTCTTGTTTACCTCACTGTACTCCTCCTCTTGCTGTCAAGAAGGTAACTCAGAGGAAAAAGGGCACATTGATGGCTGCCATGCATGGAGTCATCTGTGAAATATAGGACATGAGATCGTGAGAATACATGGCTGCCTTTCTATGACTACAAGGCCATCATCTGTGGCTTGATGTAAAGCTTTACTGTTGTGTGTTTATGAATTTTCCCTTGCTCTGGACCACCTTTCTCTGGTTATTCCTTTGTGGGACAGTTTCACCTTTTGGTTATCCAATGCTAATTTGTAAGCTCTAAGATTCTGATGACCCAGGGCCAGGCTTATATTTCTTCTCTATGCTTCATCCATTCATTTCAACATCCATGAATGTTCACCCAGTTACCTAGTCATCTTTTGACTCACCTATTCATTATTCATCCATCAATCCAACAATCCATCTACACATCCACCCCTCATCCCCCTATTCATCCATTTATCTACCAATCTATTGATCCAACCATCCATCCATCCATCCAACCATTCATCCATCCATCCATCTATCCATCCATCCATCCATTCATTATTCATCCATCCATCCATCTATCTATTCATTCATCCACTCATTTTTACTTGTACTTATTCATCTATTCCATCGATTCATTGATTGTTTGATTCATTCATTAAATCATCAAATATTTATTGACTACCTCTTATATACAAAATATTGTGGTAGATACCAGGGTCAGAGAGGTGAACAAATCAGACACAGTCTCTACTTTGAAGGAGAACAAAGACAAGTAGACCCAATAAATGAGTAAGCAAATCATTGCTCCCTGTTCTGGTCAATAAAGATTTATGTGGTCTTTCTTTATCTTCACTTCATAGTGGTTACCATGACCTGCCAGGATACTGTTACATTTACTGTTTGTATTGTGTCACCTCTCATGCTAGCTTATTTTGTTCTGTGACCACTGCATCTCTCATTCTAGATGAGTATCTGCTCAATGCACAGTTCTTCAATAAAGGAATAAATAACCATGTGGGGTGGATTGAGGCTGCTGTGATCTTGGCCTCACAAGCTTATTGTGCCTTGGGGAGTTAGAAATGTGACATGAATTTGGAGGAGACATACAGTGTGTAACAAGAGTAAGATGGAGAATTTTACTCAGTCTGGGAAGGCCAGATCACTTTCCAGTTGGTAAAATACCCTATTCCTCTACGATATCCTTTGATATTCACAGCAAATTCACATGGCAAGGCAAGACAGCCATCTTTTTCCTTCAGATTTCCAGATGTAGAAACTGAGTCCCCAGGAAAGTCACATGGCCAGGAAGTGTCAGAGTGAAGACTCATGTTTGAACTGGAAGGATGGTTGGCCACTTGGCCCTGCCACTCGGCATTGTGATCATTGGGCTGAGATTCTATGTAGCTCAGAGAAAGTAGTGATTGAAACTTAAATTAGTTGAAATAACCATAGGGTGTTTGTGGATTGATGAGTGATCTCTGCTTCTAGGTGAGGAGGTGAATGCAGACCCTGAGGTCAGATAGATGGGGTTCGTATCTCAGCTCCACCCCTTTCTCTTTTAACGCTCAGGTACACTCATTGGGAAGGTGGAATGGAGACCCAAAGCTCATGAGTAAGTCCTCAGTAAACATAGCATCTCCTTTGACAAATACTGGTGAAATCCACTCTGTGCAGCCTCTGTACTATGGGATGTAGTATGGGATGTTGGGATGTAGTGGTGAATAAGACCAGGCATTATTGTTTATACCTTGGAGGGCTCTCTGGAACATCTCGCTCCCTGATGGTTTCCACGGCAGATTTCTCTTAGGTTTTTCCATGTGAGAGTCTGTGGTTATTGTGTAAGTTTGCACAAATCAATGGGCCACTCTGGACCTCAGTTTCTTCATAGTCTTAATGATCTCTCCAAATCAGACACTTAAGACTGCCTAATTCTCGTGATGGTGCAGGATCTTGTGGCTTACCTGACCACAAATCTCTGCATCTCTGGGGGAGGGACAAGCCTACTTATGATAAAAAAAAATTGGTCTGGGGGCTTCCTGCACAAAGCTTTAATCTTGCAGGGGTTGACTGTCCCAAAAGACAGCTGACAAGTAAGGAAATATTTGTGACTGTCCCAAAAGA
Organism: Trachops cirrhosus; assembly: GCA_028533065.1. NCBI lineage: Eukaryota > Metazoa > Chordata > Mammalia > Chiroptera > Phyllostomidae > Trachops > Trachops cirrhosus. The sequence continues at coordinate 55,316,192 of CM052546.1, read as the reverse complement.
GAGAATAAAACTACTTTGTAGGCAACATGCCCAGACATCTGAAAGCCCATTTCCAAGAGAAGCTTTTAAATAGTCCATCCTTGAGATGCTGCTTTTCCAGAGTCTCTGGGAAATTTGTGGCTGTCCCTCTGGCCAGGAGGGCACTCTTCTCTGTCCAAGTTTGAGGGTCCACATAACACTCAGACATGAGTCACCAGAGACCTTTTTATGGTTGCTGCACATCACTTAAAAAGCTCTCTTTGGATATCAACAAGTTGACCTGGAAGGCAGCTTTCCTTATGGAAATTCCACTAGCTGGGGAAAAATGTTTATAAGAAACCCAGGGTTTTAAGAAGAGGGCTTCCCTCTGAATTGTTCCCGCTCCTAACATCTAATGAATCCATCACAGCTCCAGCCACTTCTGCCTCCAGATATATCTATGTATCTCTCTTGACTCTGACCCTGCCTGGCTACCTTTGGGGCTCCACTTTGGTCCAAGCCGCCATCATCTCACCTCTGGGAGGCAGCGAGATCCCAACTGGTCCCATGCTTATCCCACTCCTGCTCCCACCCTAATCTTTTTTTCAACAGCACAATGGAGCACTCTTCTAAAAAACCTAAATGGAGTCCTGTCTTTGTTTAAATGCTTCAATGGCTTCTCATGGATGGAGTTCCAGCTGCTGCCCTGACCCAAAGGCGAGGTCTGCCCTTTGCTGATTGCCATCATTCCACCCATCCTTACACTTTTTCTCCCAGCTCATGGGCCTACTTTTATTGCCTTGAATATAGACCATTTCCTACCCCTGGATCCTCTCAAATACTGCTGGCCCTGGGAGGGATGCCCTCCTTCCCAGCTTTTGGCTGCCACTAATCTTTCAGGTCTCAGCTTAACCATCACACCTTGGAGCGGCTGCTCCCAAACACCTTCTAAAGTATATTCCCCATTTCAGCACCCAATTCACAAATCTTTATGGGGCTTATCCAAATTTAGAACTTTTTTTGTTTTCTTCTTTATCTTCTTTCTTCCCCACTAGACTATAAGTTCCATGAAGGCAGGGATTGTTTTATTTCTGCCCACTGCTATTTCCCCAACTCCAGTCTCCATGCCTTCATTTTTCATTGTTAGCAGTGGAACAATGATGCCATAATCATTTGCATGATTATAAATAGGGCTAACATCCCCAGGACCCAGGTGAAATTGTGGATGGATGTGGAAACGTCTTCACAGATAGGAGAGTGGTGCATGGGAAGAGGGGGAGACCCAGGAAGACTTTCTGAGAGCATAGTGACCCTGTGACTTTTATTTGCCTGGGAAGCTCTGAGCTCCATAAAGTGACCTCATTCTAGTGGGGCTGCAAAGAGCCAGGCCTTTGGAATTAGACAGGCCTGTGTCAAGTCTGTTTTTTCTTTCTTACCACTGGAGTGTTCCTGGGCAAAAGGCTCAAGCCACTGGGCCTCAGTTTTCTCCTTCACCTGCATGGGAATCATGGTGCCTACCTCTTTGGCTAAGATTAGCTAATGGAGCTTCATAATGGGCCGGAGAACAGTCTCAGTAGGCATTAATGTTCTTGTCCTCAAGATAGCCCAATATATGATTCACTGCACATGGTCTAGCATCTATGAGACATTAAAGATCTCTTCAACTTTAAGATATTTGGAAATCATACTAATAAACTGATTTCTAATGATCCCCAAGTCCAACACAGAGGTCTCATGAAGGGATGAAATGCAGTGTGCCTTCTCAAACGTGGATGAGGGACTTTGAAGTCAGCCATGTTCTTCTTTACCTGTCCCCACTCCAAGCTGTTCCCTCCCAGCAGTGGGACCACCAACCTGCCATGCCCTGCTGTGTGAGAAGCTCACGGCAGAAGGAAGTTGCACCACTGGTGAAGCATGCCAGTCCCACCACTTTCAGAGCCATGTGACCATAGAGAGTTGAATAGTGGCTGCTCTGAAATATATGTCTACCTGGAACCTTAGGATGTGACCTTATTAGTGATAAAGGTCTACAGATATAATTAAGGTAAGGATCTTGAGATGAGATCTTCCTGGGTTAGGATGAGCCCTAAATTTAATGAGAAGTTCCTTATTAGAGAGGAGAAGGGGAAAAATATGTGAAGATGAATGTCATACAAAGATCAAGGCAGGTATTGGAGTGATGTGTCTGTAAGCCAAGGATTGCTGGCAACCACCAGAAGCTAGCAGGACGTCATGGAACTGGTTCTCCCTCAGAGCCACCAGAAGGACCCAACTGTGCTGACACCTGGACTTTAGACGTCTACCCTCCAGAACCATGAGAGAATAAATATCTGTTGATCTAGGTCATCCAGTTTGTTGTGATTTATTATGGCAGCACTAGGACACTAATGCAATGACCTTGACTAACTTGGTAAGACTTTTGAGCATCAGTATGCTCATCTGTAAAGTGGGTGTCTTCCTAGTCTCTATTCTGTAGAGCCCTTGCAAAATGGAGTGAAAACTGATGTTCAAAGTGCTTGGGACATTGCCTGACACACAGTTGGCACTCAATAAACTGTAGTTATTATTAATGGCTACTCTTTTAGATAAGCCATTTCTTGGACTTCTCCCAGCTTAAGTCAAAGCAGCTTCTTGTCCTCCAGTTAGTGAGAAGAGAGCCTCCGTCGAGACAGAGACCGAGGCACGCCTCTCTATCATTGATGACCCAGTACTCCTGCCTCTACTTCCATTTCATCGCCACCGTCACGTCCCTCTGTGTGTTAGCATTTCCTTAATATTCTTTTGATTCATTCATTCTCAGGGGGGAAAGACTTTTTTTAAGGAACAATACCAGGAAACAGTTATAAAAACAGAACTTGGTGATACATATCAAGGACTCCTATTTTTTCTTAATCTCTGTCTCTCTGTCTCTGTCTCTATCTCTCCAACCCTTTCTCCCTCTTTCCTTACCCCTCCCTCTTTTCATTGAAATGTCTCTCTTACAAACATTGAAGAGATTCGTAAAAATAATCCCTCCAAGAGGCACTCATTCCATAGGAACAGACAGAGGAGAGCACATGGCAGGGAGCAGCACCATAAATTGAACATCGCCAACCCACCATGCGCCAGCCCAGGGCGGGCCCAGAGTCGTAACTTTCTCCTCGTCCCCTCCCTGCCTGCCCATGTCCCGGCCCCTGCCCAGCACCATTCTATTTTCAGGAAGGCTCCCTTGACCCGTGGGTCCTTCAGCCACAACAGAGGTGGCGCCGGCTGGAATCCAGGCGTGAAATTATGAAAGAATGGGGCTGCCGCTGCCTCCAGTTGTGCTCTGGCCTCAGATGTGAAATTGCCGTTTTTTTCCTCCCCCCCTTCGCTCCGGCCTGTCGCATGCGGGGCGGAAAAGATTGTATTTATCACCTGTCAGGATCTGCCAGAACTGAGTTACGTGAGGCAGGACAGCATAAAATTATCATACACAAGCATGAAATTACAAAATCGCTCGGAACTGAACAACAAAATTATTTCATTTCGGAGGGAGGCCATTCCATTTTTTAGCTCTGACACCTTGACTGCCAAACTTTGAATTGAAATTGAGTGTGAGGGCCCTGGAATAGAGACAGCAATAACGAGAAGTAGCATGTAAACTAGCCATGCAGACACACTACATTAATGGCCCCCGAAACCTCCCACCAGAGATATGTAACTAAATAAATGTCACATGTCCCAGTTACTCAACTTGCCTTCCACAACTCGAAATGACTTAAGCCAGTGTTAGAGACCTGGTCCGCTGTCTGAGGATGCCGGGGAGTGCCTGGGTGAGGGCTGACTCTTCCAGCCCAGAGTGATGCTCTGGAGAGGGATGAAACATGCAGGCTTTGGAGTTGTGTGTGTAAGTTCGAGGGCTGGTTCCAACATTAGTGAGCTGTATGACATCGAGTGAGTTTCTGAACCTCTGTAGGTCTCTGTTTTATCATCCATAACATGAAGACAACCATCGGTTGAAGGCAAAAATATCTCACACATAGTGTCTGGAACATAGAATGTTTTCAGTACAGGGATTATGAGGGCTGAGACAGGTGGGTTACTCACCCCCTTTCTTTCCTCTTTCAAAGTTTTTGTACCCTTTTCTACCCTGTGGTGAAAGCATGTATCCAATAATCTTTTATTAAGCAGAGAAAAGAGGAAAACTCTGACAGTAATTTGTGTTTAAATATGGAATGAAGTTAGGGTGAACTATTGATTATTGTTCCCAATTATTTTTTACCCTTCCATGCTTTTTGTCATGTGACTTTGAAGCTCCTCCCTATGGAGGTGGAACTTATTTTCTCATCCTATTGTTATTGGGCTTGGCCATGTGACTTACTTGAACCAATGGCCTGTGAGCAGGCATGATGCAAGCAGTGACTTTTAACATATTGTGTGGTTTGGCCTGGCATCTTGTACTCCTGCTGTGTGCTTGACAATGGCATCAGGGAGGTGCTGGTCTATGGAGAATAGAGTAGGTGGAACAGCCTAGAGTCAAATTCAGCCAACCTGTAGATCTGTGAGTAAGGGAAATAAATGTTTGTTATTAGCTACTGAGATTTTGGGGGCTGTTTGTTACATGGCAAAAACTGCCTCATGAAGTATCTGGATTCAGATGATTATAAACAAGAGGTTTGCCTTCATAAATGCCCTGGTGTGGGATTGTCCTGTCCTTGGAATGTTCAGCATTCAATCCTTTCCAATGTCAAGAACAAAGTTTCTCAACCTCAGCCAAGTTGACATTTGGGATTGGATAGTCCTTTGCTGAGGGAGTCATCCTGTGCTTGGTAGGATGTTTAGCAGCATCCCTAGCCTCTACCCACTGGGTGCCAGGAACACCAACCCTAAAGTGGTAACAACCAAAAATATCTTCAGATATTTCCAAGTGTCCCCTGGGGGTGCAAAATATGCCCCTGTTGGGAACCACTGGTCCAGGATAACAGAAAGTGTCCCCCCACCCATCACCCAAATTCCCCTTGGAGATAGTACTACCTTCATTAAAACACACTTATACAAGAAGCCCCGGAGTTCATTGTCATTTTATTGTAAGAACAGACATTGAGCACTTCCTATGTGCCAGGTGCTATGATACAGTGATGAATGTGACAATCCTTTAACTCTAAGAGTTCAAGTTGCCCAAGTCTCTACCTTGAAGCTGTCCCTGTCTCCTCTGTGCCTCCTATCCTACCCTTTACTCCCTGGCCCACTTCTCACTCCAGCCATTCTCACCACAGATCTCCTCATGTTTGTCTGCTTCTTTCCACTTCCATTTTCTCTTTCTAGTCTTGCTTCTCTCCAATCTATCTCCCACTCTGTGGCTTGAGTAGTTGTGGTAACTGACAAACTCAGAAATTGGATTCTGTCACTCTCCTGTTTGGAACTCGGCACTGACTTCCCGCTGCGTTTGGGAGAAAACAGAGACAAAGTTCCCACCATGGTTCATAAGGCCATGGTCCCATCCTCCCACCTCCCACTTTCCTCTGCCTGGTGGGTTGTGAGCTGGGGCTGGACTATGGAAAGCCTTGAATGTCAAGCAAAGGCGTGGTCAGACCTCGGCTGGATAATCCTTACAGAGCACCTGGTCGCCAATGGCTGTGTCCACCAAGGATGAATCTTCTTCTGAAGGGATGTTGTTTCCTGCAGATCTTTCAAAAAAGAAAAAAAGGGTGGGGCTTACATAATTTCAAGATCAAGTCAGAGAGGAGAGGGGCAGAGGAAGGGGGGCAGAACTTAACCAAAGTCCCAGGTAGCTTCTGATTTCCTTCCCTCTGCGGGGCATTAAGCTTTAACCTCTTGTAGCATCTTCTCATGGTGAGTCGTAGTATCTCCATTTCATAGATGATGCCACTGAGCCTCAGGGGGAGAAAGCTGATTGCCCAAGACCTCAGAACTGGTGACAGAGCCGAACCATTCCCTTCCAGGAGTTAGCCAACTACCATTGCCTCTTGTAGGATGACCAGGGAAGTCTCGTTAATGGCCTCCTTGAGCCCATTTTGGCCCTCCCACCTGCTGACTCTCCACTCCTAGCAGAGGGGTTTTAAAAAGTGCAGATCTGATCAAGTGAGTGCATATTCCACTCTTTCTACTGCTGTGTGGCTAAGCTTGTAGCATGACCCATGAACCCCCAGGAGATTCCCTCTTGCTCACCTCTCCAAACCCATCTCTCTCTGTTCCCATCCTATTTGCATGGTTAGGTTTAAATCTAGTCCCCCCACACCCACTAGGAAGTGAACCCCAAGAAGTCAACAACTCAGCTTGCTTTGCTCATATCAGATTCCATCCCTTAGTTTAGTGCATAGCACCTAGCTGGTGCTCAAAAAACTTTGATCAGTGAATGAATGAATGAATGAATGAACGAACGAACATCCATGCTCTGTCCTCTGCACCCACCACCTCAACATTTGCTCAGCATTGCCTTGAGGGAATTTACCTTCCCTCCTCCTACCCTTTGGCCGGGCCCATGATAGCCCTTCTGGTCTCCTGAGCCTCAGAGTGAGTGCCTGTGTGCCTCCTGCTGCGCTGGGCTGTGGCTCCCATGGGGAGAGCTGCAGACTGCAGCGGGCAGCAGTGCTGTCATTTGTGGAGTGCTAACAGCTACAGGTACCGGTCACAGGCCATTGCCCCCAGCCTTCACCACGTAAATCCTCCACTAACGATTTGTATAAACTTCTGTTACACGTGTTATTTATCACTGCAAATAACCCTGCAGTGGGTTGGACTGCATGCTTTGTTCACTGACACACACACACACACCTCAGGCAAAGGCTTGGGCTGAGAGGGTTCCTGCCATCAGGCTGGCTGGGTGGGATTCCTGTCTCCCTCTCCTGTGAGCCAGCTGTGTGGTCTGGGGGAAGACCCTATCCCTCTCTGTGCCTCATCTGTGCATTAGGGATAGTAATAGTGCTCACTTCAAAGGGGGTTGGAAGGCTTAAATGTGGAGGTAAAGTGCTCATGTGGGGCTGGGCACATAATAAGTGCTCATTAAAAGTTAGCTGCTGCCGCCACCATTGTCATGGTCACCAGCATCATCCTATGCAGGAGATCTAAGGAATAACATTCCTTTCCATGAGGCTACTAGCTCCAGAGAGAAGGGACTCCATCTCTCACTCGTTACTGAGCCCTAGCACTTAGTAGCAGCTCAACCAATATCTGTTAATTAAATAAGATGAGACAGATTTGGGCCCAGAATCAGGCACAGCACTTAGCCAGGTGTATGGAAGAGGCTAGCCTCACCTGTCCTCTCTGATCCCTGGTCTCCTTGGCTCTGGCTAATGAAGGGGGAACGACTTCATGTCTTCCTCCTGGAGTTTGAAGGGCTAATGTGGAGCTCTCAGCTCAGGCTCTGGCATGCAATGAGCATCTGATAAGTGGAGGGTTTGAGTATTTGTTCAATCAACAGTCTTCACTGGGTGTTGCCATGTCCCAGACTAGGAACTGAGGACACGTCAGTGACCAAAACCTTGCCTGTGGGAGCCCTCATTCCTGTGAGGGGCAAGAGTCACGAAACATAACAAGATGATACAGAAAGTCAGGAGGTACAGCTGACCATGGACGAAAGAGTAAGATGGGGAGACTGGAAGGGATGGTGTAGAGGGTTACGCACATTCATAGAGTGGTCGAGTGAGCTCTCATTCAGAAAGATGCCATTTGAGCAACAACTTGAAGAAAGTGAGGGTGTGCTATTTCCTAGTCTTTGTGGGAAAGGCACATGCAAAGGCCCTGAGGCAGATGGGTGGCTATTCAAGAAATAGCAAGACTCTCAGTGTGTCTGGGGCAGAGTGAGTGGAGGGGAGATGAGGTCAGTGGGTTAACAGGGGTCTGGATCATTCCTAACCTTGTGGGAAATCATAAGGATGTTGGCCTTTCCTCTGAGTGGGATGGAAGCCGTGAGGGGCTCTTGAGTGGAGTAGTGACAAGACTGGACTTCTATTTTGAGAAGATCACTCCAGCTGCTGGGTGGAGAATGCATCAGAGGGGGAGGTCAGAAGCAGGGACATTGGTTAGGAGGTCACTGCAATGACCCTGGTGAGGGACCATGGAGGCTGGGGACCAATGACCCTGGTGAGGGACACTTTAGCCCGTCTGCCCTGGGACTCCTTATCTCACTCCTTTCAGGGTGGGGGAGAGCAAGGAAGCTTTCCTCTGGCTGAAGCATCCATTTTGGCCATGGGAGCCATGCCCGGCTTGATGATGGTGATTCCACTCTGGGTGGCATTGTCTCCCTCAGCTCCTCAGACTGGCAGGACCCAGACCATTTCTTCTACCAGGCCCCAGGTGTGTCCATCTCCCTCTGGCTAGCCTCACTGCCTCCACCTGCCCTGCCAATCCTAGCAAGGTGTGGCAGTCCATGTATACCTGGCCAGCCTCCCCCGTCACCTGGCCCAACTACGGTCTCGGGGTGGGGGCTGCCTCAGACCTGTACATTTGCTCCTCCTTGGTCTAGGGCTCTGACAAGAGCTAGGCAAAGGGGCCAGGATGTGGCCTCACCCCTGGATGTCATGGGCTTCTGGCTGAGGTGGCCAGGCTGGTGAGAGCTAGAGTTAGGTGGGGGCCTGGTCTGAAGGGGCAGGCAGAGGAGGGGCTGGGGGGTTCTGCTATGAGGGGCTTTCTTAGCAGCAGATATACACAAGTCGGGTTAGCGACTGGCTTCCACGTCGTCCTCATCTTCTGGAAATGTGGAGGCTGCTGTCTTCCCTCTGCCCAGGGAGGACAGGTTTGGCATCGATATATCATGAACGTCAGTGCCCTGGGGTGCCATCTGCAGCTCCCTTTGCACCCGAGGCTGAGCTCAGGTGCCCCTCAATGCTCCTGCAGCCTAAGACCACATGCCAGGCTCTGGCTGCCGCCCCACAGAACATTATCTCCTGACTCCACCCTCCCTGGAACAGCCCCGCCCTTTTCCATCCAGGACCCCATAAGGGCACTTCCTCGTGACCAGTTGCCCACCCGTTTTGCAAGTATTGACTTAACAGTGAGGCACTTATTAATGGTTTCTGTTTATTAGAATAAGACATGTGCATTACAGAAAATGCAGGAAAAATCCTCTCCATCCATTTAGCAAATATATGTTGTGTACCTACTGTGTGTCAGGGCTGCGCTGGGTGCTGAATACATACAGGTGAGAAAACCAGGCCATCCTTGCTTCAGTGACTTGCAGGTCGTGGAAGTGTGGGAAGAAAATGAAGTAAATTTTCTACTTGTCAGAGAAAATGACTGTTAGCATTCTGCTGTATGTGCCTCCAGGTTTGTTCCCCCATAAAGTTTATGCTTATACATATAAATATGTGTTTAAATAGTATTTATCTAAAATATAGTACCATACCCTATATACTACTCTGTAACTTGCTCTTTTTACTTAACAATTCTTTTCCACTTTGTAATGGATTGTGAGCATCACATCACGTCCACATATTTTCTACTGTGTGACTCACAAAATATTACGAAGAAGTGGAAGAAGTTTTCCCAGGACTCAGCCATTCCAGGGCCTGTTATTTCTGAATGAGGAGGAGGGGTATGGTTGTGGGTGGGAACAGAGGGAGAGCCCCCTGACTCAGCCCCTCTTGTCCAGGATCACTTCCCTTCCATCCCAATGGAGTGAAGGAGTGAAGGAGTGAATCCAAGTGCTAGATTCACTCCTTCAAGGCAGGAGCTGTTACTCTCTATAGGGATTTGAAACAGGGACCACAAGTACCCCTGAGAAGGGGAGCATACCACAAGTAGTCAGCTGCCTAGGTTACCAGCTGGGTCCCCGAGAATCTAACACCCAGTCAGATCTCAGAGATCTGAGAAGCAGAGCCAATGAAGGTCAAAGCTGGAAGGGCACTTACAGAGTGCAGGGATAAACATGCCCATTTTACAGATGGGGCCACTGAGACCAAGAGAGGCCCCCCACAATGCCTCTACTTAGACCAGAATCAGGTCTCGAGCCCTCAGCTCATATTGTTTCCCAGAGCAATTCGGGTAGGGGCATTTCTCCTCCAAAGGTGGGGACATGTCATCTTTATATCAGCATTTTAGAGATTCACGGCATACATAGAAACTCAAGACAGGCACGTTCCAGGAAGAATAAATCGCTGGAAGATAAGAGCCAGTAAGGAAGGCTGAGCAGAGAATGCGTGGTTGTGTCCATCCAAAGCCCTATGGCTCAGGGGCACTCTCTCCCAGACTGGAGGGCTTTCGGAGGGAAGGAAGCATGTGCGCCTTAGGGAAAGGCACCTGCAGATTGCTCTCCTTTCCTCCACCCTCCACACACAGACATTGCAGTCAAGCCTCCACTCTGGAATCTGCATCCAGGCTGCAGAGCTGGGAGCTGATGCTTCCTGGCTGTGTGATCTCAGGCAAGTGGCTTCACCTCTCGGAGCCTCAGTTTCACCGTCTATCCAATGGGGCTGACATTACCTTCCCCACAAGGGCAACCTTGTACATAAAGTATGCTAAATGCTTCCAATGTGGGTGGGACTCAATTAAAATTAGGTGTGATGGAGCTAAGCACTAAGAGGTCATACATCTTATCTTCATGCTTTATAAGAACACAATACGGGAATGTCAGGTGCTCTAAGTTCCTAGCTCCTGTGTGACCCTGGACACATTAGCTAACCTCACTGGGCTTTTGTCCCCTTATATGAAAATGAAGATAGTAATAGACTTTACCTGGAGGAATAAAGTCTTCATTTATTTAATTGCTCAATGAGCATAAAAAATAATAGTGATGCCTCACATTTGTATAGTTCATTATACGTTGTATCTATTGCATCTGACCCTCATAACAGCCCTCTGTTATTGGGATTCTTATTATTCCCAATATTATTATTTTGGGAATCATCTTATTATTTTATAGATGAGGAAACCTAGAGACTGAGAGATGAAATGATTTGCTTTGGTTCATTCAACTTGTCAACCTGATGTTTTTGACTTTAATTTGGAAACCTTTTCAACTGTACTAAGTTGGCATCTGTTACATCTATCCAACTACCCATCCACCTATCTATCCACCCATCCACCCACCTACCCACTCATCTGTCCATCCATCCATTCATCCATCCATCCACCCATCCATCCACCGATCCACCCATCCACCCACCTACCCACTCACCTGTCCACCCATCCACCCATCCATTTATTCATCATCCATTTATTCATTCATCTGCTCATCCCTATATTCACCCACCCATCAATCCATCTGTCCATCCACCCATTCATCCTTCCTTTACAAAGAGGTGAATGCAGGGTGAGTAAGACATAGGCCATGTTTTCAAAGATCTGCTACTCTAGGTTTATGCTGTCCAATATGGTACACACCTGGCTATTCAAATATGAATATAAATTAATTATAACAAAGTGATATTTAAATTGTAGTTTCTCAATCATACCAGCCACATTTCAAGTGGCTGAGGAGAGATCTACAAGCTTTCCAGCATCCTAGAAAGTTCTATTTGATAGTGCTGAGCTGGAGGCAGAAGAGGAATGAGACACAAGGACGGAGACATAAGGTAGTCTGTGAAAAGTTTTATGAAATAAGTAAAGAACTACAAACACAACCAACCATAAAGACAATCACAGCAACCACAATCACTTGTTGCTAAAGTGCTTTCTAATCTGCAAGATCCAGCTCTATCCATCTGCTGTCTGAACACTTTGCCTAACAGGAATTTGAATCCAATTTTACAGATATCAAAGCTGAGGCTCAGAGAGGTAACATGATTTATACAGGGGAAGTCTGGGGCTTTCTTGTTTTCTTTTGGCTACACCCTCCCCCTGGAGTTTACAGAAGGAAGGTATCAGAGAGAGGATTCCCTTTTCCTTTGATCAGGAAATGCCCAGCAGCCAAACATACCCTCTCATTGGCATTTTATCATTATTGTTTTCAAATTTCTTAGCTCTGGTGAATCTGATGCAGCCAACTTCCCTGCTTCTGCATCTCTCCTTTCAGCCTATCCCCCACACCAGCCACCAGAGAGTTCTCCCTAAAGTGAACCGCTTTTCCTGCCTAGAACTTTTCATGGCTCCCCTTTCCATTTAGGGGAAAGTCCAAACTGCACACCAGGGCCTGCGAGTCCTACATGGTTGAGGCCCTGCGGGAGCCCAGCCACACCTGCTGCCTAACCCCAGGTGGTTACCTGTCCTTTTACACTTCTGGGTCTCGGCATATACCCTTACCTGGATGATGGGCTTCTAGAATTTTCCCACCACTGTTCTTGAACGTGGAGATCTGTGCTTAGTTGTATGCAGTGGCAAGAGAGAGGGAGAGAGAGAGAGGGAAAGAGAGAGATGGAGAGATGAAGGAGGGGGAAGAGGAGAGAAGATAAAGGGAGAGAAGAAGGGATGGAAGGATAAGAAGGGAGGAAGGGAGGGAGAGAAAATGAGAGAGAGGTCTAAAAGAATGCCAAAGAATTTTTTAAAGTGATTGTTTTGAGGAGTGGACTTTGGGGGTTTAACTTTCAATTTTGTATTTTAAAATTATTATTACCTTTAGTACATTGATGCATATAACTTTTCCAAAAAGCGTACAGCTATAAGGTGTCAACAGTCAGCTGTGAGTGCCTTTCTGGGCCCCCTTCCTCAGAACTATGCACACCTTCCCCTGAGACAAAAGGGTGTGGCCAGCTAGCTGGGGGCTGTGAGAGGACTGAACCAGTGTCTCATCTGTCGGGGTCTCCAGTGACCTGTGCAGAACCCGCCAGGGCAGCAGGGGCCTTGCAAATGCCTGTTTAATGAACAGAGGAAGGAAACTCATTATAACACCATGTATTGTCCGGGTTAAATAACAGGAAGTGTTATTATAGCAATGATGTTGCAATGCACCCTCGATTAGCCACGGTGATGAGGAGCTCCAGGACAGCTAATGCCACCAAATCAGGGTATGTCACGAGGTAGTTGGACCCTCTCTGGAGCACCTTTTACTGTATTTGTATTTTAGTTGTTTTGGATTTTCCATGTACCCCTCCATCATTTGTTTGTTTGTTACTTTTAAGGGCAGGGACACTGATTCACATCTTGATCATATTGGGTTGATGTTCATAATTAAGAACATCACAATCACAATGTTCATAATTGGTTTCTTACTAGAAGTGGCTCTCCAAGCGTGGTCACCAGATTCGCGACATCGGCATTGCTGCCTGGGAACTTGTCAGGAATACAAATCCGTGAGCTCTACCCTGGGCTCCTGACTCACAGACTTTGGGGTGAGACCCGAAAATCTATGTTTCAACAAGTCCTCTGGGTGATTCCGATGCATGTTCAAGTTTGAGAATCACTGGTACAGAGGTTAAGCCTGTGCATTCTGGGGCTTCAGCTTGAATTCTGGAAATGCCACTTACTGGCTGTATGCTCTTGGGCAAGTCCCTTTACCTCTCTGGGCCTCTGTGACCTCATCTGTCATATGAGATGTCTACAGTGTCCATCCCATAGGCTGAGAGGATGGGTTGAGATAATGTCAGTAATGCATTAGAACAGCACCAACACAGTTTAAGCAAATGCTACCTGTTACTGTATTTTGTCAGTTGCTGTATTTCATGGAGTAGAAGCCGCTTTCAATTGTCAGGCTCATCCAGATTTCAGATAGTAAATGTGGGGAAAAAGTTTCTCTTAGAACAGTGTTTCTCAAACTTCAACGGGTACACAAACTATGGGGAATGTTGTTGGAATGCCGGTTCTGATTCAACAGGGCGGGGGCCATTAGCCCTGCATTTCTAGCATCCTCTCGGATGCTGCTGGCCCTCAGGCTGCACTTTGAGTGTGGATTAAATCCAGTACCTGGGGTCACATGAGGAGCTGGCAGTCAACGGTCATGGTCTGATCCTGGGTGGGGGTGGCGGAGCAGGGTGTAGGGCACGGTGCCCATCCACCTCTGGTCAGAATCACAGCAGCTTTGGGAGTGAGAACTGGAGACTCGGGTTTGAGGCCCTTTCATGCCCACTTCCGGGTCTAGATCAAGTGCCTTTTCCTCTCTACCCTCAGCATCACATCTGCCATGTAGAGCATTCAATGCCCTTTCCCAGAACGGCTGAAGAGAATCAAACACACATTTCCTCATGTGTGAATGGATGACAATTTTTCTTGAAATGATGAATTTTCCAGAATTTAAAAAAGTGAAATGACATGGGAACTTAAAGGGATTAAGACAGGCATTTTTGACGGAAGACAGTGGCTTATTACTACTATTATTATTACTATACAGTCATACTTCGGTCCTCGTCAGCTTCAGAACTTGTCAAACCCTGTGGTCATCGCATTTTGATGAGAAAACAATGTTTCAGCACTCGACGCTTGCTCGGGACTTGTCACACTTGCTAGAACTTGTACAAGTCACACCGCCGCCCTGCAAGAGAAAATGCTTCATCGTTGGGTACTCATTGGTTTCGGCTCTCGCCAAAACTAATTAGCTATGAGCACCAAGGTACCCCTGTATTACTATCCTCCTCGGTGTTATTGGTGCAGGTAATAAGCCCTGTGCTGAGACTCTCTAGCACTCACCCCGGGGATGGTCAGTCACACGGGGACTCTCGCTGCTCCAGGAGACCCTGTCAGGTGACTCTCCTGGGTGGATTCAGTACACCAAAGCCATACAAACTGAGCCCCAGAACCTCCAAGCCTCCTTACTGTCATTATCATTTTTACAGCCACTTTCAGATTTTGAGACACTGCTCACTTCCAAGGGGAAGTGACAGGGCTGGAGAGGGAAGGGGTAATGCACACTCATTTCCAGAACGAACAAAGAACATTTCTGGGGGAGAGGAAAGTGCCTTTTGCTCACCCCCACCCTGACATGCACACAGGACCACACACACACACACACACACACACACACACACACACTCACTGGCTGCCCCAGCCTGCATGTCACCATCAATCAGCTCCCTCCCACTTGCTGTTTGCAGGCAGAGTTCCCTACAGATGTGCTGGGGGGCTGGGAGGAGGAGAAGGTGGAGCTGGGGGCTGGGGAGGTAGGGGAGGCAGAGAGGGCCTCAAAGAGTTAAAACGTTGCCTTGCCAGACTGTGAATTCTCCTAGACTCTCCCCACCCCCCTCAATCCAGCCAAACAACAGCTTGACATTTTCCATCCTTCACGAGAAAGACAAAGACGAGAAGATATTCCCATGATCCCTTTCTGCATGCCTAACCGTGAGCTCAGGTGCCGGAGCGTTTGCCCTGCGCCGGCCCCATCAACGTGAAGGGCGAACTCATCCTCTCTGCATCTTTTTCTCGCCACTGCTTGATTAATTGGCTGACTACTACGCCAGCGGAATACCTAATGCCTCTCCTTCCCTCTATTCTTTCTTCACAGGTTTTTTTTCCTCCTTTGCTCCATTTACATATACTTTATATTCCATAATTTTCACCCAAAAAGAAAAAAAGAAGGGAGCAGGCCCATCTCAGTAATTTGATGTAATGACGGCATGTCACCAAAAAGAGGAATTAGAAAAATCTGTAGGTATTTAATTTATTCTTGTTTTTTTCAAGTAGATCTCTCTGAGAGGAGCATTAATATTCATGGACAAGGGGAAAAAAAAGTATACTCAATAGGAAAATTCCAGATTTTTTTAGGGGGGAGGGAGGCAGCAAAATTCAATGCATTTTTAAGCACCATTATTTACCTAATAGTGCTCGAGTCCCTCTGTGTCTTGGTTCATCCCCTTCAATCAAAATAAGTGGGTTTCAGTTTGCCTCCAAGGGTTATGTGTGTTGGGTTCACACCCACGCTGCTGAAACAGAAAAAACTGGGTTCTGTGTTTTCCTCCCCTCCTGGGAGGACTTGGAGAAAGGAGAAAAACATAAATAAAGGCCTTTTCAGAGTCCCTAAGCTGGAGTTTTGATTCCCTCCCATCTCCCCTGCTGCCTGTGACAGCATTCGGATGGCTCCACCGGCAGGAAGATTTCCCCAAGGTTTCCGGTAGGCCAACCTCTTCCCATTAACTTGGGCTCAGGCTTTGTGCTGTTAATTAACTACCTGGTTATCAGAGTCAGTGTAGAGTCATATCAGAATCATAATAGAAAGGGAGCAGAGGAAAAACAAACCAAAGCATCGGAAAGATGACTGGAGTGTGAGAACCAGTGGGAGCAGCTTCTCTCGCTGAGGCAGGTCTTTCCAAAGGGTCTCAGGTGGTCAGCTCTCCCAGAGACGGTGGGATTTGTGGTGCCCCAGGACCCGAGCCCGTCTAGCAGGAAGGTGGGCTCTCAGCCATGGGGGATGGCCATGGCTGGGACAGAGATACCTGTCCCCATGGCAGTCAACGGGGGCTCGGGGCATGTCTGAATCTGTGATCCCTGAGTCCAAGGAATTTGCCCATTGCAGTTACAATAATAATTATTACAAAAAGCAATGCCATGCATTCCCTTTCCTAATAAGTTTTAATTGAAGTCAAACTCACATACAATAAGCATAAATGTTAGGTGTAACACTGACGACTGTTTTACCCATATTCAAGCTTCACTAGATCAAGACATAGGACACTCTCAATGCCACTGAAGCTCTCCTGCGCCCTCTCCAGCCAGCACACCCTTCCCCAAGGACAGCCACTCTCCTGGCCTCTGGGACTGCAAACGAGGGTTGCCCATCCTTGAACTTCCCATAAATGGGACCATACAGTCTTTTGAGTCTAGGCTTTTTTCAAAGCATAAAGTTTGGAGATGAGTCCATATTGTTATGGCGAGCGGTAGTTTGTCCTTTTATTGCCAACCAGCATTTCTGGTGTATAAATAAACCAGCATCCAATTATCCACCCTCCTGTCAGTGGTCATTTGGGCTGTGTTCAGTTTGGCTATTATGAATGAAGCTGGCGTGCACATTCTTCCAAATGCCCACTGGGGATATAAGCCCTCCTTTCTTCTTGGAACACACCCGGACATGGAATACAGGGTCCTGGCCTAAGTGTGGCTTTAGTAAAAACTGCCAAGCCATTTTCAAACTGCTTGCACCAATTTCCATGGCCGCTGAGAGTGCCTGAAATTCTAGTTGCTCTGTATTTCCACCAATGAATTTGTCATTCTGTTTAATTCTGGTCACTCTCATGAGGGTGGGATGAGAGGAGGCCTGGTGGGCACTAAGCAGGGAGAAACCAGGAGATGCTAACCCAGAGGGACACAGAGAAAGAGAATCAGAGAAATAACAAGAGAAAGAGGGAAATCGAGGCAGGAAGAAGCAGAGACATGCAGGTGGAAACACAGAGAGAAATTCTGAGAAGATGTAAATGGAGGGAGGGAAGAGGTCAAGGAACATAGCAGAGAAAAGAGAGAAAGAAGAGACAAGAAAAAATGACAAGGAAAATGAGGAGAAAAACGCAGAAGTTGAGAAGGAGAAGGGTGATGTTCATGGAGCAGAGAAAAGCAGGAAGGAGAGACTACTCTGAGAGGAGGGGGAGGGAGGAAATGGGTCTCAGGGTCTTTTATGAAACATGTCCTTTTTTAAAAAAAAAAAGTGCTTCTTGATATTTTTATGTTTGTATGTTTTAACTTGGGTCTGGCTTCATGGAAAATGCATGAGGAGTAAGTGGTTTCTGGGAATGTTTTATACATGGCCAGGGAGCTGGGAGGATGCAGGGGTGGGCGGGCGAGAGGGGGGCGTGGACTGAGCCCTCCTCTGGCCTCCCCAGCAGGGCTCCTGTGTGGGCAGTGAGCAGGTGGTCAGAGCTGACAGCTCAGGACTTGAGTTTACATGAAAGGCCACCCCGGGTGGCGGACAAGTTGGTGTGGCCAGGATCCACCAGCCCTGAGACTTTGGGCAGTCCACCTCCCCGCCTCCAAGCCCCAGCTCCCTCCTCTGCAGCCTGGTCTGTGCTGGTAGTGCTGGCTTATGGGTGCGGGGGCGGGGGCTGATCTGACCTGGGCCGGGGCAAGCCAGCAGGGTGAACTTTCTGAGTGTCAGGGACTCTCTGGAAAAGCACTCATTGCACTTGGCCATGTCCCCTGGGCACCTTGGCAATGAGCAGATTCGGATTCAGCAGGGCTGGGGAGGGATCTGGGATTCTGCATTTCTCAGCAGCTTTCTGGGAAGGCTGCTGGTCCCAAGACCACTGGGAACTAGGAACATTTGGGCCATCCGTGGTTGAAGCAGAACACAAAAAATGAAAGTGTGCCTGTGGAGTTAACAGAGGACTGGAGGAAGATGCAAACATGATTATCAGTAGTTCTTGATGCTTCTACCAGATAAATTTCTTACCCAGACTGAGGAGCGCTAGGTGTTTGTCATGTGAGCCTGTCTGTCCCCTGCTTTGCTCCAACCCCCATTCTCCACCTTCAAAGATTCTATTTTTCCAACATACCACATACCTTTATACCTCCTGACATTTGCTCATGCTGTTTCCTTCACTTAAAAAGCCTTTATCCACCTTCTGCAACCAGAAATGCCTCCTCATCCAATAAGACAGTGCTTCTTAAACTTGTTCAGGGTGAGGGACTTGAAACCCCCCCTGGGCAATCAGATGGAGACTTGCACACTCTCGCAAGCAACAGGTGCGCTCGGCACATAATCTCACTGGTTTCAGGGTCTCAGCGAGTTCCATCCCTGGATTCCCATTTAGGAGTGTCAAAAACTGAGGCCCAAGGTCATTGCCTTTGTGCAAGGTTCTCTGCAGGTTTGCTCCAAACAACATCAGCCCCTCTCCTGAGACTGGCCTCCCTGGGACTCAGGTCTTTGTTTCATCGTGTCTATGTGTTGTCTGTTTGTGGGACTTTCTCCGTCACTGTCTGGATTCAGGAAGGAGGAGATGTGCTTGTGTCTGTGCCCTAGGGTCCCGTGCAGGGAGGGGAGGGCTCAGGAGATGCTGAATGTATTTACTGGGCGTGTCTCTCTTTCCAGCAAGTCCACAGCCAGCGTGTCACTGTAGCTGCAAAGACAGAGAGGAGCCGTGTAGAGCTTTTCTTCTGGAAGCTGGACCTTGTCTCTTTGCAAGGATGAAGGCAGCCTCCAGCAGAAGGGTGGACTTGAGTAGGAAAGGCAAAGGCTCCAAACAGACACACTCTTTCCCAAGGAGCGTAAAGTTTTGTGAGATTGTGAGCATCTTTCAGCAGGGGAAGCTGGACATGGTAGAAAGAACTGGACAGTGAGAAGGGAAATGTGAGTTCATGCTGTTGACTGGATTGAGTCCTCTCAAAGTTTTATGTTGAAGCCCCAGTCCTCAACGTGTCTTTTTGGAGGTGGAGCCTTTAAGGAGGTCATTATGGTTACACGAGGTCATGGTGGGGTGGGAGCGGCTGATCCAGGAAGGCTGCTGTCCTTGTAACCAGAGGAAGAAACACTAGAGACGTCTCTATCTCCATGCTCACACAGGGGAAGGGCCACTTGAGGACACAGTGAAGGCAGCCATCTGCAAACCAGGAAGAAACCAACCCTACAGACACCTTGATCTCAGACCTTGAGCCTTCAAAACTGGGAAAAAATAAACTTCGGTTGTTTAAGCTGCAGTTGGTGGTATTTTATCATGGTAGCCCGAGAAGACTAAGACAGCTGTCGTTGGCCTCCTACGTGACCTTGGACAGGTCACGGCCTCTCTCTGTGCTTCAGTTTCCTCATCTGTAAACTGGGATTGGGGCAATGAAGGTTAGGAGGGAACATGTTCAAAGTGCCTTCCAATTCTGCGAGTTTCTGAGGTCTGAAGACGGTCTTCAGGAAGGCTATGATTTATATCACAGATGTGCAGGAGGAAAACAGTTGTGTGGGAATCAATTTCCTCTTGTAAATAGGATCCTTTTTAAAGCACTCCAGGGAGAAAAGGGGGAACAAACATTTCTAGAAGGCCTACTGAGGCAGGAGCCACTTTGCGCGAACCTGATTTCATTTAGCTCCATACACTCAAGTTTATTTTGCAAATGTATTACGTGCCTAAAATTTAAAGAAACAAATCATGATTTTTTTTACAAAAAAGGAACCTCATGCTCTTGAGGAAAACATGAAAATGCACAAGAGAAGTAAAAGAAAAGATAAACTATTCATCCAACAGGTATTTATTGAACATCCATGTTGTGAGGATCACTATACAAAGAAACTGGTTTTCTACTCAGCTTTTAAGTATAAATATCTATAAGCATATATTGTATAACATATGAATTTTGCAATTACATTTAAGTTTTTGTTGTATTCATTGAGGCGTTATGTAGCTCCTTCTTGGTAAGCCCACCACTTTCAAGTTAGCGCTCTTTTTCCTGATTGTAGAGGTAACTAACACACAGGTTTATTGAAAGAAAGGTAGATATTACAGGCACATAAATGAAAGAAAGATTACTTGTAATCTACCACCCTGACTTTTTTCTGTTTATACATCCAAACTCGCAACGCACACGCTGCCTTGCTCCACGGGACCCCCTACCTCCTATTCACCCTTTGTACCAAACTTACATACTAAAATGTAGAAAGCTACCTGAGGTCAGGAATTTTTTTCTATTTAAATCACTGCTTTATATTTAGCACCTAGAACAGTGCCTTGCCTGACACATAGTAGTAGCTCCTTAAGTAGCAAATGTGGCATATAGTGTAAAAAAAAATGAATGAAAACAGGGTCATGAGGAAAATGCATACAAGACAATCACAAGTGATAAGATAAAAAGGCAAGTTTGCTAGAGGACTCTGGAAAAGATTGCCTGGGTCTCACAAAGAGGCATTCATAAAACCATGCCCCTGTGTTCTCTCTGGAGGTGGCTGGATCTAAGAGTGATGTCAGGGACTCTGCAGCCACTTTGTGTCCATGAGGAGAGCCAGCCTAGGTACAAAGTCAAAGAACACAGAGAAGCAGATTCAGGTCTCTGAAGGCATCTCACCATTGCACTCTTCCCATGGTTTTTCACAAGGTAAGATAATGGACAAACTGTGCCTTTCAGATATCCAAGTCAGGTGCTTATTACCCTTAGCCGAGAGTATCCTAAAAGCACTCAACTCATTCCAGGGCAGCTATTTCCTTTTTTTGTGTTTAAAAGCCACTTCAAGAAACACTTTTTAAAATAAAACACTTCCTATACATTGACACATATCCTCAGATAGATTCCCAGAAGTGGAATTATAGGATGAGATGGTATTAATTTTTAATATTGCTTAATTTGTATTTTTGTTTGTTTTCCAGTTGGCAGCTCTATAGGCTTAGTCAGCCTCTTGGCTAGAAAATAGGAAGCAGAGGTTTGACCCAACATCTTCTGATGACACATCCAAAGTGAGACGTGAGAAGGGAGCTGGCTGTTAGTCTTGCTTAAGGTCCTTTAAATCTGAGATCATGGGGAACAAACTCAGTTTGCCTGGATCAAGCATCCCCTGGACAGCCTAACCCGGCCGCCACGCTTGTCCGTGCCTCACACTTCATTGTGCAGAGTTCCAGAGTGTCGGGATTGGGAGACACTTCAATGGGCTGCACTGAGGTGGGGTGGATCAAGAGCCCCACAGATAACCTGATGAAATGCCTGCACCGTCTTCCAGAAAGTTTCCTGTCCACCTGTGTTGGTTACCAAGGCTGTTGTAACACAGTAGGACGAACCGGGCTCTTAGAGCAGCAGCAGCGCCCTGTCTCGAAGTCCGGGAGGCTGGAAGGCTGATGTTGAGGTTGGGCGGTCCCTTCTGAGGGCAGTGAGGGAGAATCGGTGCTATGGCTCTCTCCTAGCTTCTGGTGACCTCAAAGGGTCCTTGGCTTGTAGGTGCCCTTGTCCCTGTGTCTTCTCCTTGTCTTGCCACTGTGCACCTCCTTTGTGTCCAAATTTCCTGTTTCATAAAGCCATAGTCACATTGGACTAAGACTTGCCCTCGTGACCTCATCTTGATCATCTGTAGAGACACTCTTTCTAGATAAGGTCCAACTCACAGGTCCTGGGGGTTAGGACTTCAATATCTTTGCGGGGAAATGATTCAATCCAGAACACCAGCCAACACATGAGATTGTGCATAGAGTGTCAGGGATCATGAACGCGTTCAAGTTTACTCAGGGTTCTGAAGGCGACACTCTTCTATTCTGACCTCTTTGCTTTAGAGCCAGAGCTGGGAAAGAAGACATGGGCACACCAGGGCCAGAGAGGGAAGGGTGTCGGTCTAGTTCTCACAGAGCATGGAAGAGTGGGCCAGGACTAGAGCCCATGTCTCCTGGGTTTCCTTGTAGCATCTCCCCAGGATCCCAGCCCTCACCAGGGGCCCAGTTGTCTGGCAGCCACAGAAGCTGAGCCTCTGAAGTAGCCAAGCTGAGAAGGGTCAGGAGGCCAGATGTCAAAGAGTTGGCAGAGGCTGGGGGGCTTGCCAGGAGACACCCCTTCCCTAGAGTGTTGGGAGTCTGAGGGCAGGAATGTGGCTTGTCCGGGGAGACCAGAGCTTGTGAAATCAATGCAGAGCACAGAAAGCGTGGGAGAGGAAACTCGCTTTCAGGCAAACTCTTCAGAGTGACGACAGTCTGGATTCTGGCTTCAGTTTCCATTGGCCAAGGCCCCCGGACATTTCGGGGGGCAGCCGGGAGGGGGCCAAGGAACCTTCTTCTCTGCTGCCTGTGCCAGCTGCCCATCCATAGGAAGCCTACATGTCAGCCCTGCTGCCCACCGGTGCCAGCCCAGAGGTGCCAAGGCACCAGGCATAGCAAAGCCAGCTGGCAGCTTAACGGTGAGCCAATGGCCCGGCCGGCTGGCCCATCTGCTCCGTGCTGCCAGCTGCATGCCTGTGGGAGGTGGGCCTGCAGCCCATCCAAGTGGCCAAGGTGCCAGCCACTGGGTGCTCCGGGCCAGCTGGCAAGCTGGCAGGCCTGGCCAGCATGCCCATCTGCCAGCCAGTGCCAGGTGAATGCACAGGAGAACTGGGCCTGGGGGCCTTGGGGTGCCGTCTGCCCAGAGTTCTCTTCTTCCTTCTCTCTCACACCCCCCATGTGTTCTAAGATGTTGCTATCAAAGCCCCTAAGCAAAGGCATGGAGAGGAATGGAGGGGCATGAATGCTTAGGAAGACAGGACTCCAGAACTGTGACATCACAGGCCATTAGGAGTGCAGCGTATCAGTGGTAAGAATCTGGACTCTGGGGTCAGGATGCTTGGGTCCGAATCCCAGATCTGGTACCAATTAGCTTTGTGACATTGGGCAGGCCACGTAACTTCCTGTAGCCTCAGTTTTCTCATCTAGAAAATGGGAAAGTAGCACCTGCTTCATTGGACTAAAGTAAGGATTAAATAAGATGCATATGTGACCCCTGAGAGTGTGGTAAACACTCCATATGAGGTGATGATTATTGTTATCAATTATATTATTAGAATCAGAAGATTCACATGTTTTAGCTCAAATGAGCTTCAGATGTTATCGGCTCAATTTCATCGTTTTTAAGTTGGGGAACCAAGACCTAGATTGAGGAAGGGCCTTATTCAGGTCACGGGCGGACAATCCAATTTTAAAAACTGGCAGAGTCTGGGGAGAGGGGAAACTGGAGGAAGAGGATCCAAGGGGTGAGACGTGCAACCTGCTGAACAGAGTTACTACGGCTGTGTGATGTCTAGGAAAGTTGTTAAGAAATTCAATCCTAAGAGTTCTCAGCACAAGGAAAAAATTTTTTGTTTTATCATTTTATTGTATCTCTATGAGATGATGGATGCTAGGTAAACCTCTTGTGTTAATCATTTCACAATATATGTACATCAAACAACTATACTGTACACTTTAACTTATATAGTGATGGATGTCAATTATGTCTCAGTGAAACTGGAAAAAACATGAATACTTTGACTTGAAAAGTCAAATGTTTGAAGGACAGCTATTCATTCAAATAAATACAATAAATGCAGCAAATGAAAAATATGGGCCGAGGATCGTCATAGACATTTTTCCGAAGAAAACACAAAAGGCCAGCAGCCACAGGAAAAGAGGCTCAGCATCGCCAGTCATCAAGGAGATACAAACCCAAACGCCGGGGAGAGGGCGCCTCATGGCAGTCAGGATGGCTTCTGTCGATGAGACAAGAGATAACCAGTGCTGGTGAGAGTGTGGAGGAAAGGGGACCCTTGTGCACTGTTGGTGGAAATGCTGATTGGGGCAGCTACTGTGAGAAACAGGACAGAGATTCCTCAGATAATTAAAAATCAGACTACTACATCATCCAGCAATTCCACTTCTGGGTATTTATCTGAAGACAATGACATTGCTATCTTGGAAAAATATTTGCACCTCCATGTTCATTGTGACATTATTTACAATAGTCAAGACATGGAAGCAACCTTTGTGTCCAATGACAATACATGGGGAAAGGAAATGTAGCATTACACACACACACACACACACACACACACACACACACACAATGAAATATCATCCAGGTTTAAAAAGGAAACCCTGCCATTTGCAGCAACATGGATGAATCTTGAGGCATTATGCTAAGCAAAATAAGTCAGACAAAGACAAATTCTGTATACTGTATGATCTCACTTATGTGTGAAATCTTTATTTAAAAAGTACTACTAGAAAACATATTGGTGGTTGCCAGAGGCAGGGGGTGGAGGGTGGGTAAAATGCGTGAAGATTGTCCAAAATTACAAAATATAAAATAAATAAGCCCTGGGAGTTTAGTGTATAGCCTGGTGACTGTAGTTAACAATACTACATTGTATATTTGAAAGTTGCTAAGAGACTAGATCTTAAGAGTTCTCATCACACTTCCAAAATTTGTTAGTACTTGTAGTGTTGGATGTTAAGTAAATTTACTGTGCTAATCCTTTCCAATATGTGCACGGACCTAACTGTTACATCGTACACCTGAAACTAACGAAGTATTATTTGTCAGTTATTCCTTAATAAAAAATCACAATTGCATATAGAGTCATTTGGGGTGACAGGACTAGGCTTCAGGTCACCTGACCCTCTCCCTGGTCCTTGGTCATGAAAGGCTCACCTGAGTTAAAGGAGGTGAGGGAAAGGTAGGAAGGAGCCTCCTGTTTTGCTCCCATCCATCCAGACACCCCAGGTGCTCCGCTGACACAGTGGACACTTAGCCCTCAGAGGGCACTGCCTGAAGGATGTGTTGGGATGTGTTTGCAAACACCCTCACACGTACATGTGTGTGTTTCTCTTTGAGTGTTGGCAAATACTTGTACACATGTGTGGGCATAAATGTCCTGCCTCCCAAAATAGACCAAACTTTTAAGGCTCTACATGTTATTCAGAAACATTTCACCTATTCATAGCTCATCTCTCTGGAAGCCTCAGGTATCCAGAAAGGCCTTGACATCCCTGAGCCCTTGTTCTGAGAACTACACCTGGCACGCAGCTGAATGATGAGTGAATGAATGAGTGAATGAATGAATGAAACAGATGGAGCCTTTGTTCATCCTGATTCAGCTCTTTTAATTTGGTGGACCAATACTCTCACTGTATACCCAGCAACCAATAAAAGCAAGAATCCTAATGTTCTAAATCCTTCATCCTAATCAGCAACTCTTGATTCTCATTCGGAGTCCAGTTGTCCTGACTTTGCACAGTAATAACAAGAAGACTAGCTGACCTGGTCTGCAGGTTGGATGCAACAAATAAGAAAGGAAATGAACAAATGAAGAAGGCAACACACAATTGCAGGAAGAAAATAAAGGTGCTGAGGATGCCTTAGTGCACTAGAAGAGGAAGGGCTGTTTGAGAAAAGTCTCGCTAATGTCCAAATCCGAATGGTCCAAGGCCCTTTCATGCAGGGCAAACACCCCCACATACGCAGAGGCTTCCTCTCTCCCTGGGAGAGAAGTGATGCTCGTAACGACAGATCTGAGACTTCGTTTAAGGGCCTCTGTGCAAACTCTCCAAGAGCGGAGTGCATTTCGCACAGATTTCTATCCAAAATGTAATTTCTGAAATGGTAATTAAACAGAGGTGGTCTTCCATCAACCAGAAAGCTTGGCATTTTTAAATGACTCAGTCAGGGAAGGTTACATGCTGCAGGATCCACTACTCTTCGTGGGGACAGAGGTGACAATTAGAGAGTTTAAGGAAAACAGAGGGAAACGGGAAGGTGTGGGAAAGATAGAGATGGCTCTTCATTCCAGACATGAATTTTAACCCTCTTTTGCTACACATGTGCAGGGGTGGGCAATGTTCGAAACTCACATTCTTCATCCATCAACTCATTTATTTGGCTTCTTGTCTACTGCAGAGGAAACTCACGCAGGTATACATTTGTGCATACACAGAATGTGCACCCGTGCATCAGGACACACACTCACACCCATCCACATGTACATACAGACATGCACGCACACACACAGTCAGATGTGCACCACCTACACACACAAACATGCATGCATGCATTTACATACAGTTACACAGAGACACATGCATATACAAATGCACAGACACATGCAGGCATGCACACACAGGCACAAGGCGCACACACATGCAGACACGCACACTGCCAGTTCTTTACCTCCACAGCACAATGAACCTGGAAGATGGTGATCTCAGATGAATCAAACGCCAGATAATTCCAGGATCATGAGGACCACGATGGGATTGGGGGTACAAGGTGGCTGCTGCCATTTTGGGGTCACCTGGTATGTTTCATATCTCATGCCTGGTATTTTACATCCTATTTACATTCCTCTACCTTTTTCTTCTCCCTCCACTCTTCCTTATTTCTTTTTTCTCTATGCTTTGTTTTCTTTGTTTTCATGTTTTTCCTCTTGCGAGCCATCCACGAGTACTTTCTCATTGTAAAACATCAACACACTTCTGACAAAACAAACCTTCCCCGTTCTATTTCCTGCCTTGTAACCACTCAGTTTCTCAGCAATAATGGCTGTGATCAAGGTCAGGTGGATCCTGCATCACCACTTGGTCATGTAGGTCTACAGTGGGTCTAGAAAAGAGCCCACACGTCCATCCACAGGATAAAGATTAAGCACATTCTGGAATACCATGCAATAGCAAAAGAGAACCAAAGTCAGGCTTTGGAATAAGATCAGCCAGTGTCTAGGCCAGCCCGTACAGTGGTCAGGCACTCTCTCTGCAGTCCATCACTTGTTCTTCTCATCTATCCCATGAGCATTATTACCAACCCCATTTTACAGATTTGAATATTGAGGACAAATGGGAGGAAGATGTTAGGACAATTGTCCAGCCAGCATGTTACAGACCTGAGATTCAAACCAGGTGCCTCTAAAGTCTGCATTCTTAAGCCCCATATGAAGATACCCAAGAAGCAATAGGTGAAAAAATAGATCTTTGCAGAAGGCTGAATAGAACATGATCCAATTTACACGTATATGTAGGTGCATAAATGAATCTATGGCTTTCTGTCTCTGTCGTGATATTCCTTGTACACTTTGCACAAATGAGTGGTGTAGCATAGAGGCGTAGTGACTTTCTAACGTCGGGCAGCTAGATCCAAGTCCACCTCTGTCCAACTGCAAGTTTGTGCTGTTTTCACAATACTTTTCCTTTGCTGATAACAGAGGGAACCAGGGAGTTGGAAGGAATTGTTTTTTAAAGAACTTGCGCAAAGTACATTGCGAACCTAAAAATAAAAGGCCAAGTGAGGGGCCATGCGCATTTATCTGAAATCAAAGAACAGCTATTCGGGAAGCACTGATCCAGGCAGAAGCCCAAATAGTGTTCTGATTCGGAGACAAAGGCGAGGGGTGTTTATGAGAAAGGGATGGGGAACAATGACATCAATAGAAGGAAGGCATTTCTACTGGTGCAGACAACATAACACAGTGATGGTGATTCTAAAAAACAACGTTTTTAATTTTCAGTCTAGTAGTCATCAGTCCATAATCATAATATCTGCTTACTCGTTTTCTTTGCAGATCGTTCTTTGGGATACACTGTTGCCCTAGGCCCAGTCCAAAGACTATTTTGCCCTGTTTTAATATTCCAAAGGTGTGAGGCATCCAGCATGCAAGGCAGAGCCTCTGGTGTGGCAGCTCCAGCTCTACTTTAAAGTGGCTCCATTTATTACTTTTTTACTGCATCTTCCAGGGAGAATACCTGCCCCTTTAAGGGCCCCCCTTTTCACTCTACTCTGCTTCTTGAAGGGCTGTGCAGCTGCACAAGATCAGAGAAGAGGAAATTCTGGGCTGCATGAAGTGTGGGACCACCATGAAGGGAGGACCCTTCCAGTGGCTGGTCACTGGATGGTGCCTTAGATGTCCCCTTTAGTGAGCTGCATAGGAGGGGGGACAAATGATCTTCTGGAGGATGGGCCCCTTGTAGTACAGGCTTCCCCTGCTAGGTGAGTGTTTTAGGAACCCATCTGTATCAGTGTGCCAGCTGGCATTGTTGTGAGAGGCTGTATTAGGCTTCAGTGAATTTTTTTGAAGACTCTTTCAGCATGTTGGCCCATTTCATGCTGGGTGATTTACAAGCACACCTGCCCACACAGTGCTGAGTGTTCAGCAGTTTTTGACCCAAAACAGCATGACTCCCCTGCCCCACCCTCCCTACTGCCTCCATTTCTCCCTGAGCAACTTTTCTTGGTTTCCTGGGTGAAAAAGTCCTCAAAGGGAAATGTTTTGCCGATGTGGAAGAGGTGAAACAAAAAAACAGCAGAAGCACTAAAAGGCATCAAAATTGACAAGTTCAAAAACTTTTTTTGAGCAGTGGGAAAAAAGTCTCAATAGGTGTGTTGTATCAAATAGAGAGCACTTTGAAGGTGATTGAAATTTAAAAATGTAAGGATAAATGCACAATTTTTTATAAATAAATTCTGTTTTTTGGCATCCCTCTCCCACCCTCGTAGTTATCTGGTCTCTTGGTTTGGCACTGCAAAGGGCCTTCAAAAGTCTTAGCAAGGTCTGGTGCACAGGGGGGTTGCCCATCGCAGATGGGAAGGCAGGGACTGCAGGCCAGCCCACATGGATCTCTCCATCCTCGCTGGTGAGGAAGGAGAGGACCAGGGTGGCCGAGGGACTGGCTTGAGGTTGCGTAGCTCTCTGAGGGCAAAGGAAGGATGTGGTCCGGCCAGGACTGGAGGGAGGCGGTTGCTGGGCGCACCCTTTAAGGAGGCCCCCAGACCCAGCAGTCTAGATTAAAAAAACACTTCCATGAAATATAAATAAAAGTTAATGCAAACAAATCTATGATGAGCAAGATATCAAAAGTTTAAACAAAGACAGAAGCAGTATGACTGATTTTCCCTTCGCCTCAGGCTCCAGTGTGACTCTGCATGACACTTCCTTGGACATTTTTAGACTCTGTTCATCATGGATTTTTTTGCATTACATTTAAAATTTAAAAATATTGAATTAAAACATTGATCATAATTACTGAATTTTTTTAGGGCTCCTTAGATTCTGTGCTGGAGCTGAGTGAGCCACCTGCCTTGCCCTAGTCCCAGCCCTATAAGACTCACCCTGCCGACCCTGACGCTTTCTATTCGCTCACTCACTCACTCACTTATTCATTCAGTTATTCAGCAAATATTTTTGGAATGCCCATGGTCCCAGGAGCTGGGAAAATAGCAGTGAAGAAGGTAATTATGGTTTCTGCCTTCCTGGCATGGGCAGTCTCTTTGGAGGGATGGATCTGAGTCATATAGTAACATAAATTAATGTAAGAGTAAAATTGTGGCCAGTGCAGCAAAGGGAAACTAATAGAAGTGTTGACCAAGACTGGCAGTCAGGGCAGACTTCCTGGAGGAGATGGTGTTTGGAAGCAATAGAGTTAACCAAGTCGGGGTGGATTGAGGGAGGGTGACTAAGGGGGTACTCAAGGCAGAGGAAATGGCAGGTACAAAGGCTATCTGGCAAGATCAAAGTGTGGAGTGTTTTGGGAACACAAGAGGCCAGGGCAAACGCTTGCTGAGAGCCCAGGAGAGTGTTGCGCAAAAGGGAAATAGAGTAGGCAGGGCCTGAGGACACAATGGGGGAGGATCTGATCTCTAGCCTAAGAGTGATGGGGAGCCATGGAAGGGTTTGGAGGTGGGTAGTGACACGATCAGGTTTATCCTTGGGTGTGATCCCTGTGTTTGCTGGGTAGAGGGTTCTTCACTCTATGCATAGAACCCAGACTCCCCAGGTTTCTAGCCTGGCTTGCTCATTTCTTGCTGTGTGACTTTGGGCAAGTCACATAACACTTGCCTTCTCTATGCTTCAGTCACTCATCTGCAAAATGGGTTACCCCCCTCTCAGTGTAGTTAAGAAAATTCAATGAGGTAAGTGCCAGTGTCTACAACAGGCCTGACACATAAAAAGCACTCTGTACACATTGCCCATAATTATAATCCCTGAGAATAGACTTCCGGGGGCAAAACAGAAGATAATGAGAAAGCAGCCCCTGCCCTCCGCCCGGGGGGAAGCTCAGCCTGGGTTCCTTTGCCCGAGGCTCACCACTCCCTCATTAGAAAGTGGCTGTTCTTTCCGCTGTGCTTCCAGGAGGAGAGGGCACGGTGGAGGCGGCAGGCACATTGTGAAGGTCTTCAAAGGAATTATAGCCTGCATAAAAATATTCACTCCAGTGGAGGGCCTTAAACCATTCCCCTGGGCACTGAACAGTGACCGAGAGTGTATTACCGTGCACTGACGGTGATGGCAGCTGCCCAAGGTCACAGGGAACGGGAAGCAGAGCACTTAGCATGGAAGTCCCCCTAAGTGTGAGCGTCCTCCTTTAAGCCATCTCTTTCTGATCTGCGGCTTCTCCAAGAATAAGAACAGTCCCTTAGCTGATGAGGGAAGAGGAGAGGACAGAGGACAGGCTTGGGCTGGGAACAGGAGACTGCCCAGATCTTCCTCTGCTGTGGCCTCGGAGGGCTCACTTATAACCTCTGGCCTCAGCATGATCATCTGTACAATGGGAAGTGGGCTGCCTGTTTAAGTTCTAATTCCCGTGAGGACTGAGAAACTCCAGCTTGCCCAGAGAAAGTGCTCAGAAATGATCATTTGTTCCTTCTTGGAGCTTCCTTCCTTCTTCTTATGATTTTTTTTCTCTCTCTCTTTTAAACTCTAAGGACTTCACTTCTTGGCATGTTAAACAACCTCCTCAAGCCTCAGTTGGCTTACCTGCCAAGGGGGGTTACAAACAGTATGGATTGACAGGATGACTGTGGGGGTTAGCAAGAGCTGTTGCACACTGAGATCAGGGAGACAGGGTCTCACTTGTCTTGACGCTTTGTGACTTTTCACATGAGGGTGGCAGTGGGGACAGGCAGACTCCTTTGTCATCGGCTTTCCTCTGTGTAGTATTCTCAGTGGTGAGAATCCCAGGTATCCTTAGTTCTGGGCCTTTGCGAGTCCACAAATGCTCTCCAAATGGACACCCGACTCCTCGTATCCTTCAAAGGGGGTGTCCCAGGACCCCAAAAAGCTAAGGAGTGTGTTGTCACAGGTAAAGGTGCTTTCAGCCATAGGCTGTCACTGGCTCAGGGAACCCTGGCTGTTTGAACAGCCACGTGGGCCCCAGTTTTCCCACGTGTTAAAGTGGAAAGTGAGGGGACGCACTTCATCGGATCGTTGTGAGGTTAATGGCACATGGTTTTGAAGTGCTCAGCATATAGTAGGAACAGTGCATTTTAGCCATTTTCTTCCGGCAACGCTCCAAGGGGTCATGACCACCTTCCAAAGTTCTCAAAAGGAACCACGTTATAAAATATGCATCACACTTCCATTTACTCGCAGACCAGTGTAAACACACACAAACAAAAAAAATCCCTTTTCATCAAAAGAAACTATGAAAACAAAGAAAACGTACGCTGGCTGCCTGCTAGAAAGCCCTTCACTACCAAGACATGTTTTGGCGCATGAGGGAACAAAAAGAGAAATTCCGTGATGAGATAAATGAGCATTGCGCTGATCCAGTTCCCCGGGTGTCTTTCTTGCAGGGTGGGTTGGAGGCCCTAGAATGTGATGTGTACTTTGAAGCAGCAAGATGGGCCCCGAGTATTTTGGGCTGCCCCAAATCACACAACCAGAGAATGCTTTGCTGGGCTAAACTTGTGTGGGGCACAGATTTCCCTGAACCAGTGAGAGCCCGTGGTCCAAAGCACCTTTCTTAACTTGTGACACCAAACTCCTTAGTTTTGGGGGGTCCTGGGCTCCTCCTTTCAGGATATGATGAGCCTGGAGAGGATTTGTGAACTTGAGAAGGTCCAGGATTAAGGCTATCTGTGATTCCAGGTATGGAGGTGGTGGTGGGGGGGAGGAATAAAAACTGCAATAGTCAATTTCTAGGGCCTCTTCTAACTTGAAAGTCGATGCCTCTGTTTTAGTGGTTTCATTTATTTTTTTTCTTGAAATAACCTTTCCATGTAACTCTTCTCTATTCTTGTCTCTTCCTGGCTTGATATAGTTCAAAATCAGTGCAATACTGACCTGGTTTCCCTGTGACCAAAATCACTACACGGTTGGGAGGTGCTTTATGGTTATCTTTCAAGAAACGGCTCCAGTCCTGTCTGGGACAGGCGCTTGCCATGCCCCTTGGAACAGGCCACGAGGAAGGCAGGGCTCTGCCCCAGGAGTCTGCAGCCAGGGAGCCTCCCAGCTCGCCCTCCACCCGCTGCCCGGGAGTGATTAGTTGGAATCTAAGACAGCAATATAAGAAGTGTCGTCGGTGGGCGTGATGGAGTGCCTGCTGAGTGGGCCACAGATAAGCGCCGTGATTTCGGAGGACGCTTCATCATTCCGCTGCACGAACATGTTAGCCGGTGATTGTTTGAATGTCTCCAGCTAATAGGATATTATTCATAACGCCCTGGCTAGTTGGAATGGGAGATGATAAGAAATTAAACCCTTAATGGCTTTCTGTAAGGGAGGATTTTCCCAGGGGAACCCAGAACCCTGGGAATATATATGCTCCGTGTGCCCTGGCAATGTCCCCATGGAGGAAATTGGCTTCAAATGAACCTCTAAGGGAGACATAAGGGTGAAAGGAAGGGGACAATGAGCAGTTGACATTGACTGGGCACCTGCACTGTGCTTAGTCCCTGGACACTTTGTACTTTGTCCTGGCAACGTCTCTGCTTTGACCAGGTACTATTTCAGGACTGGAAATCAGAGGCTCGGAGAGGGGAGTTGGTTTGCTCAAGGTCTCATTTCTGGTGCTGGAGTTGTGGTTTGAGTTCTAAAGCAATTTTTGCCCAGAATGCAATTTACAGAGGGTGTTTGTCTGGAAGAAGGAGGATCCCCTGCCTGAGATCTGAAAGGTGGAAGAGGGGGAGCCATAACTTCCCACAGGTAGCTGCAGGAAGGTACCAGGTGGGGTGCCAGGTGCAGAGGGAAGGCAGACGTTCTGCTGGTGTCCTCTGTGTTTACGTGGGCGTTGCCTACTTCCAGGAGACAAGCAGCCAACGTTTCCCGTGGATGCTCCTTGTGTTTCCTGTGAGTCAGGATTTTCTGGAACGTTTCTTGAGCTTTGTTCTCTCTGTGTTTCCAACAACTAAGGAAGCTTCTAATGCCCTGTCTTCAATCCCTTCCTGCTTGAAATACCTTGAGCAGCGACTGAATCTTGACCAAGTGCCCAGCCAATCATTATACACAAACACACACTTGGCTCACAAGGATAAATTTCTAAGAAAAGAATTACAGGTCACCTATTGTTGGGGCCTGTAATGCTAAACTCATCATCATCATTATCTGTTTTGCAACATGGAAACCGATTTTCTAGAAGCCTGGGAATAAAGAGTCCACACCACCTTTTGTTAAACGACTGTTGTTTTTTTTTTTTTCCATGTAAGTCAACTCTCCTTCTAGATGAACAGGGCAGAGATGGTGGTGAAATTCTTCAACAGGCCAAATTCACTTTCAACGGGAACTCAGCATAACAGCTGGCTGTGAATATTTACAAGGGAATATGTTTTTAAAAATTTTTCATGTTTGTGGGGTACAGATATCCAACATCTTCCCAGTCCTTCTATTCTTTTCCTCTGGGTCTCATCAGCTCCCTCAGTGGAAGCCGGCTTGGTTTTCCATTTGCGAAGTTCGCAATTCACCCAGCCATGAGCTGTGCCTTTAACCACTGCTAAATTGTTTCCTGACAGCCCTTGCTACAATTTTCTCCCCTGACATTTGATTTACATATGATCTTTAAGCACTGCCATGGCGGTAATAGCGATTTGGTTAATATTCCAAGCGTTCCCCCATGCCCCACACCTTGCAGGGCCATTTCATTGCTGCAGCATGGCAAAATGCATGTACCAAATAAATGTATCACTAATGAAATAAACGGATTAGGGGGAAGAATCAATTGCCCTGCTGCCAGGATGAGGCACCAGGAGTTAATTTTGTCTGGATCTGCAAGGGTAACTGTTAATAGAATAGGCTTTTTACCTAATTGGAGGGAAAGTAAATGAAGTACAGTCATATTCCATGATGCATTGGAAGAATTTACTTCATTTGCTCTTGTTCTTGTTGAATATTTACAGCACAATAGAATTTATGGTTTTCTTCCTGTCCCTGTTTTTCTTCTCTTTCCTTTCTTTAACACTCATATCTTCCTTTTATTCCCATTTGCACCTCATTTCCTTTCCTCTATTCTTCCATTCCTCCTTTTTGTCCTTCTTTTCATCTATCTGTCCCTCCATCCCTCCATGAGCTATCCATTCTTTCATCCTTTATCCATCCATCCATCATCCATCCATCCATCCATCCATCCATCCATCTATTCATCCATTTCTTCATCCACCTAATAAACCAGAATCTCAAACACTAATTTCTTCAGGAGCCAGTAAATCTTTGTGGGCCCTGTGGCATCATTATCATCACTATCCCCATCATTTTCACCTTCATCATTGTCATTATACAAACACACACACACACAGAGGGGTAGGAAAAGGCGGGTTTACAGTTGTAATACAAATAAATAATACAATAAATAATAAGTAATAATACAAGAATAAACTGTGTTTTGCCTACTCAAAACTGTAAACCTACTTTTGCTCACCTCTGTGTATGTGTGTGTACATATATATATTTGTTCAATCTATGTATCTTACTCCATTCTTTCAACATTTACTGAAGGTATAATATGCTAGCCAAGACTTGACTCACCCCTCCAAATACAATAAAAGAAAACAGTGTAGCTGAAGAGACCACTTACACTAGTATATGCATCAGTCTGATGTCCGGTCTTCTACCCAGACTTTTCTCTCTCTTCCAATGGAGTTATTGAATTCTGTTGCTGTAAATGCACCTGCCAAAGACCAGAACCAATAGGTAGTGGGTGAGGCATGATCGGACTCAGGGGATGTGAAGTGAGGGGGTCTCTAAAAGGGCTGAGGAGAAGGGTCTGAGCATATATAAGGGTTTCAGAAAGTTTTCCTAGCATGACTCATGCACAGGAGAGCAGACACAAGCTGAAGAAACAGAACATGGTTTACTACTGAATGGGGAGAAGTCCTGAGCGAGGGCAGGAAAAGCAGACTACTGCTGAAGTGCGAGGCAGCACCAGGGACAGCTCCAAGGTCTTTTATTTAGGGAGCTCTGACCTACCTGTCCAGGTCCCATGACTGGTAACAGATAAGGCTAAGATTCTAACCCAAGATTCTAGAGCCCTCAGTAATCCTCCAAGTCTAGCGTATAATAATCCCCTTGGGAGTTTATTGAGCCTGCTGTTCTTGGGGATGATGAAGACTCTCCCCTTTGACCAAACTTGAGTCTGGCTCCTCTGAGTCCTCTTTCTGATTAGGCTCTGTCTGACCTTGGGGTCTTTCCTTGACCCACTTATCTCAGCTCTAGCAAGAATCTTGCTGGGTCATTTTAGCAAAAATCTCCCTATGATCACCCCATATCTCATCAAATTCTTCATCCCCCACCCTTCGCTCTGGCCACCCTTCAGCAAGAATTCTGTTAGGTTTGTTTAGCCAAGAATTACCTTACCTCTTAGTGACTTCCCACCCACAGATACCCCATCCCTCACCCCTCACCTCTGCTCCTTGGCTACATAGCCCCACTTTTCTTTGTTGGATTCTTTTGGATTTGAGCCCAATCTCTCTCACCTATTGTAAAATCCCCAATTGTAGTAGTCTCTCCTTGAATAAAGTCTTCCTCACCATCTTTGACAAGTGTCTGAATAATTTTTTCTTTAACAGGAGCCCAAGAATCTGCATTTGTGCTCGGCTTCCTGAGGGATGCTAATGCGGGTATTTTGTAGACCATATTTTGAAAAACTCCCCTCGAATCTTCTTAGGGTATGTTCAGAAGAGTCTTGTTTTATTTAGAACATATTTGTTAGCCACTCAAGGTCATGATGCCCAAAAGAGAATCAGCATGGGGCTGAGGTGGTGGCAGTGACGTCCATTACTTGCATATAAATTTTTTGTTTACTGAAGATTTCAAGTTATACTTTCAAGGATGTTCTTCATCTACTTTAAAGGTAAGATCTGTCATCTGCCTATTGAGTCCCAAGTCTCTGCAGGAGTCCAGAACCCAGATTTTAACTTCTAGTCAAATATTCTGTCTAGGACCAGTGGTTTCCAAGATCCTTCTCTCTGCCAGATACCATGCCGGACACCGAGGATGCAAACCTCCATCAGCCAAGGAGTTTACCCTCTAGGAGCTCAATGTCAAAACTACTGGTGCCCTTCCATTCTGCATCTGTCGGACTGGGGCCCTAAGAAGGATTTATCATCTCATTCAACTGTCTCCTACTTCTCCCCTTCTCTTACTGCTGACTTCTGCTTGTGTAAACTTTGCTGTGAATTTGAGCAGAAATAGTAAATAATGAAGCTCCAGAGGGTTACACTAATTTCCTAGACATTTAATCAATACGGAGCTGCCCTGTTCATTACAGCTGTCAAAAATATGCAAAATCGTCCATCTGGTCCTCTCAGGTATGAAGCTCTGAGCCGGAGTCACCAGTTGCTTGGCTAATTACCACGCCCCATTTTCCCTCATTTGAGGCCTCTCCATTAACCAGGAGCTACCAGCTCAAGTATAAATGCAAACAATAAATATTTGAAATGGCATTGCCTGGGCTGGGGTCCTGAGCAGTGACTGAGTTGGGTCCCTGCAGATGAGAAATACAGGTGAAGGTGTGTGCAAGAGTAACCTCCCCCATCCTCCTTCCACCACAGCTCTCCCCCGCCCTCAACCTCCTTCCTTCTGAGGCCCCTCCCTGCCCCTCAAATATTTAGACCTATTAAAAACCATTGGGGGAAAAATGATCTATACAAAAGCTTTGCATAAAAAAGTGATCAATGCAAATTCCTCTGAGGAAATTGCTTCAACAGATGGAAACGGCCCATTTGCAACAAATGCCGCTGGCTGTGCAGATGGTAATTATGGGATGTATGTAAACATGCAAGCTCTGGCAAGCAGAGCAAACTGCACTGCTGAACCCAGCCTGCATCAAGGCCGCCTGCCCTGGCACTGCCCCTGCCCTGACTAGCCTGCAGGCCAGAGATTCAAGATGAGTCCTAAGCTACCTTAGGATTTGGGATTGGAATCCAAGACCTATTAGCTTAGCCTCAGTTTAATTACAGGTCTTTCTGAAATTGTCCCTGGGAGCAAACCACACATCCTCTCATATCTTGGTGGACTGAGCTACAGCATGACTTCTGGAAGGAAGAAATCAACATATATTGAGTACTTACTGTATGCCAGATACTGTGCTGCGAGCTTTGAATGCATTCTCTTGCTTAATCTCCGTAAAGACCTTGGTGGGTTGGCATTGTCGTCGTCGTCATCATCATCATCATCATCACCATCATCATCATCATCATCACCACCACCACTATTTTGCAAATGGAGAAATGGAGGCTTGGAGAGGTAAAGTGATTTTCCTAAGATCAGAAGGCTAGGAAGTAAGGGAACAAAGAAGTATCAGTTAGCTACTGCTGAGTAACAAAAAAATGCCACAGCACAGTGACTTCAAATAATAAGTATTTATTATAGCTGGTTCCTCTATAGGTTAACTGGGTGATTCTTTTGGTCTTGCCAGGGCTCAGCTAATTATGAATGGGCTCCTCATGCATCTAGGTAGTCTACAATGGCCTCACTTAAGTCTACTGATTGGTTGACTGTTGGGCATGTATGGTGGGAGTTAAGAGCCATGTGTCTCTCACCCTCCATCAGACTCATGGGCAAGTTCTAAGGGGAAAAAAAACAGAGTGCATAAGGCCTCTTGGGTGCCAATGCTTAGACAAGACCCACTATCTTCTCTGCCACATTCTGTGGTTAAAGCAAGTCAAATGGCCCATCCAAATTGAAGAGATGGAGAGATAGACTTCACTTTCCAATGGAAGAAACTATAAATACACATTGCAAATGGCAAACACACAGAGAGGGATAAACAATAGGACCAGTTTTGTAGGCAATATAGCACATAAAACTTGCACTTAGAGTTCTCTGGTCCCAAGTCCTTAATTTCTAAGGCCACCCATAGGAGTCCATCACTCCAGAGGGAACTTAGCTTTTTTGGGGGTCCATCTGACTGGAATTTCTCCTGTCGTCAGGTAAATTTCAGTTCATCTTTTCTTTCTCTCAGTGATTCTCACACCCACCCTCAGCCTTCATTCCTTGGATGTCTGAGTGGAACAGTGCTTCCAGCACTAAATTGGGAGTCAGCATATTTGAGTTCTGGTTCCACATCCATCAGTTATGCTCTTTTGGGCCTCACATAATCCCTCATTCTTCCTGGGTCTCAGTATTATGTCTATGTCTGATGTCTTCACAAACCAAAACATGTGAAGATTTGGTTTGAGATTCCTGTCAGTCAAATTCTTTATGGTTCTATAAATGCTGAGAGGTTCTCCAATACCAGGGGTCCAGCTTATACCTTGTGCTTGTTCCAGAGTTCCCACCATCCTAGTCACTACTTCAGGGAAATACATGCGCTCCAGAGGTTCATAGACAACAATACACGTGTATAAAGCTTTATAGTTGAGAGTCAATAGACTGTTGCGAACTTCAGTTCTGGAAACAGACATGCCTCACTTGGTTCTCAGTTAAGCTCTGTTCTACTGGCTGTGTGCCTGTTGTAGACTAAACATTTGCATCCTCTCAAATCATGTATTGAAATTCTAAAACCCAAAGTGATGGGTATTTGGAGGCAAGGCCTTTAGGAGGTAATTAGGCTATAGGAGTGGCTGGAATCAATGCTTACAAGAAGAGACATAAGAGCTCTCTTCTCTTGGCTATGTGGGCACACAACAAGAGGATGACTGTCTGTGAACCAGGAAGCCTGCCCATGCTGGCACCCTGATCTTGGACTTTCCAGCATCCAGAACGATGAGAAATAGATTCATGTTGTTTAAGCCACCCAGTGCATAGTATTTTCATTACAG
Organism: Trachops cirrhosus; assembly: GCA_028533065.1. Lineage (NCBI taxonomy): Eukaryota > Metazoa > Chordata > Mammalia > Chiroptera > Phyllostomidae > Trachops > Trachops cirrhosus. The sequence goes on along the minus strand of CM052546.1, from coordinate 55,277,114 downwards.
AAGCCCAAACGGACTGAGACATGGTCTGTAGTAAGTCAGTCTCCCTCTCCCCCATCAGGCTAGCCTAGGCTTATACTCATGGGGGATGCGTAGGTTCCAAGAGATGGAGCAGAATTTTATGAGGCCACTGAAGAGCCAGGCTGGGAGCTGGCACAGAAAGTCTTCTGCCATGCTCTCTGGGTCTCATTTTTCTTCACCTGCTCACAAGGTTATTGGGTGATGAAACAGCACATAGTAGATAGAGGCTTAACAAATACTAAGTACTATAATCATTGTTGTCAGTGCCACTGTAGAACTCTCTTTTCTGTGCTTTGGAGGTTATGATACAAGACAGGTGAACATTTTTATACCAGTTATAGATTAAGAAATGGACACTCAAAGAGAGGATGTGACTTGTCTAAGACAACACAGAGTGTCAGCAGCAGAGCTGGGGTTGGCCTCTTGTCCTATGGTCCTGAACTCAGTCCATGATAACTCATCAGGCCAGACTTTATCTCTCCTGCTTATTATTCTGGTGTCCATTGAATTTAACCCTATGAGTAAAAGGCTGAGAGTGGAGAAACTCTGTCAGGATGAGGCAAAGAGCTTGGCCGCAAGTGCTTGTAGATCTAGGTCTATATGACAGATCTGCCATGACCTAGGTATTTATTTGATTTGGCAACCTCTGGCCTCAAAACTCCTCAAGCATTAAAACTCACTGGGTCAGTTCTGCCCCAAGTCTTGTGGAAAAGGTAGCATTGTCATTATATCTATCTTGGTGGTGAGGAGACTGAGGCTAAAGAAGTTGAGGGGACTTGTTTAAGACCTCAAAGCCCCTAAATCTGACCTGGAGACATAACCTAGGTCCCTTGACATCCAACCCACTGAGGGACGCCCAAGGTAGGACCCGAAGCTGGAGCTGTAACACCGCCCAGGTCCGATAGCCTGTTCCCTGGTCCCGTTGAGTCATCCAGCTTCTTCACCCTTCGACACTGCAGAGAAGCTGGATTCCTCCCTCTAATGCCTTCTGCTCCCCCCACATTGATCTCCAGTTTTATGAGGGTGACAGGGCATACCTTTTAATTGCATTATTACATCTTTATGGTCTGCTGATTGAGCAGGTCTTCACTGGGCAGCTGGGCCCAGGAATTTATATGAGGAACTGAAATGTTTATTGGAATCATATTGATAAAGGCATATTGTGAGAGGCCTGAGGTGCTTAAGGAGAGACCAGTGTCCTCAGGAGGCAGGGGGAGAAGGCAGGTCAACATACTCTGGAGGACAGAGTGGGTCACTGATGAGATATGAGGGCAGCACCTCCCTCCACACCCTACCCAACTCTCAAACATTTCCCATTTCTTCATCAACCTGTTAGGCTCCTGGTAAAAAAAGATACAGGGAGAAAGGCTGAGAGATTTTGGAAGAGGGGCAGTGCTCCAGGCTGGTGGATAAGTCGGCCCTGAAGGTAGGGACTGCCTCTGCCGAGATGGGGGAAGGCCCTTCAGGTGGAGGTTGTGTGTGAACCCAGATGTGCAGCAGGAGTCAGGGAAGACAAAGAGTGGACTTTGCGTGGAGTATGAGATCTACAAGGCAGGTATGTGGCCTGCTTGCCAACTCCACTTGAATGGGGGATAGACACTCGACCTCAGTGTGTCCCAAACTGAACTGACACCTCCCATTCTATTTGCAGATGTATCCATTGCAGGAATTGACAAGTTCTCCCTTCCAGGGGCTGAGGACAACTTGGGGCTGTCTTTGATTCTTCCTTTTATTCCATCACCAGCTCAGGCTCTACTTGCCAAGTCTTTTGAGACTCTGAGCTCCTCTTGCACCTCCACTGTGCCTACCGTGCCTGGAGCCAATGTCAGCTCTCCGTGGGTCATTCTGGTGCCTTGGAATAAACTTTTGGCTTAACTGTCTCCTTCTCACAAGATCTCCCTGTAACCCTATTTTTAAATCACAATCCCACCTCACAGCACTGTTTGCTGTGCCCAATCCTGCTTTGTTTTTTTTATAGCATCTCTCTCCATCCAATATGCTCTATATTTTTTATTATTGTTATCTGCCTCTCCCTCTAGAATGTAAATTCTTTGAGGGCAGGGACTTGCATCCATCTTATTCACTGCTGTATCTCCAGCACTGAGAGCAGTCTAGCATATAGTAAGTGCTCAATTAATATTTGTTGAATGAATTCATGAATGCTTTTGGTTGGAGTCAGGTCCTGGGGGGGCTTTTGATGCTGAACTGGGGCCTTCAGCTTGTAGACTGAGCTCTGTTTTTCAGCCTGAATCAAGCAGTGTGTCCATGGAGACCTTACACATGGCCAAGGTAATCACTGTGCTTTTCTGGAGCTCTGAATTAGTAATATCCTGCACCATGGAGTCAACCCTAAATGGAGAATTTGGAAGAGGAATAGCTCAGGGGTTAATCTGAATGCATTTCTGTATCTCAAAATCAGCACATTGTAGGGAGATGGAATCCGCTTTGCATAGTAAATGGTATTTGGTGGTTAGCCTCTTTCTTTCTATACAACCTGGGTCACCTGTGTTTTTGATCCCCAGAGGACTTTGGTGCTAAAAGGGAGGAGTCTATGGTGCAGTATTAATTGGTGGCAGCTCGTTGGGTCTAGTTCGTGAACTCTCCCAGGCCACAAGCTCTCCACACTGTACCTTAGTGTGGTTATAACTGCTGTCTTTTTCTAACATGTTTCCATCTTCAATGAGAAGCAGTGAGTAGTATATGGCCAAATGTGCCTCCAATGATCTCTCCTCAAGAAGGCCAGAGGAGGTGAGTATTCCAGGGTTGAGATCTCCTGTTGGAATGGTCAAATGACAAACCACAGGCCAGACAACTCTGGGTTCAAATTCTGACTTACCCACTTACTAGCTGTATGTCTCTGGCCATGCTGGGCCTCAGTTTCCTCATCTGTGTAATAAGGAAGATAGAGGGTTATTTCTAGTCTGGGAGACTTCAGTGGAATGGCCAGTGGAAAGAGGCTGGAGTGGCTTCTTTGACAGTGACTGTGACAAAGCACATGCCAGGTGCTTCGTGCTGTGATATAGCGTGTGTTTGCAGATTCCACAAGTGTCTGTTAGATGTATATCTGAATGCATGAGTGATTGTTGAATGACTAAATGAATGGATGCAATTTAAAGGGTGCAGGGGTGGATAGTGTACCCAATAAAGAAAAATGGCAGGACTCAGTGTGCTTGATCCTTGGGCATTCAAAGTGTGGGCACTCTTCATGAAGGAGTCTAAATTTTAACAATCCTATAGTATCAGGGATTGAGGAGGACTTTAAGAGCTTTCTCATTATGAAGGCCCAGAGAAGGAGAGTAATAGGGTCAAGGACACACAGTAACTGAAGCACTGAGGTTAGAACCTAGGTGCCCTCCCCACCACAATGTTCCCACCCCAAGCTCTCCACAGGTATCCTTCCCAAAATGTACCAGGGAGAACGGGGCATAATCCAGACCTATAGTTCAAACACTGGGCTCAGAAGGAGAAGAAGACAATAGCCAAATCTCTGAGGGCTCTTCTGACATCAGCTAGAAGCCTGGGAACTCCCCACAGCAGAGGATGGACAAGGACGAACCACATGAGAGGTCAAAAGGTGCAAGAGAAGGAAAGGACTGTAATTAATAACCATCAACAATGGATAGTGTTGGGTGAGCATTGAGATGCCTATTGATCAGAGAAAGTAAGCACAGATTGCTGCCAAGTGTCCTTCCAGTGCTGGGTCAATATGCTTCCATATACAAAGAGGCCAGGAGCCGTTGCCGATACTGGGGACATCTTAATTGGGGCAGCTGAGAGAGCTCGCACCTCTTGGAGATGTAACTGTATTGTGAGCTGCTCTAGTGTAGATGCTTTATTCATTCATTCACTCATCCATCCATCCATCCATTCATTCATTTATTCAACATATTCTGAATGCTTCCTACATGTCAAACATCCTGGAGGCACTGGGAAGGAGCATTGGTAAGAGGCAACCCTTGAGCTGATGGGGCTCACAGAATGAACAAATAAATAAATAAGATGATTTCAGACAGTGACGAGCACTGTCAAGAAAGTCATGAAAGGGAGGCCAATGGAGAATGGGTGGAGGAGGGTGGCATCTCACTAAAGTGGACAGTTGGAGAACAACTCTCTGAGCAGGTGACAGCTTTGCTAGGATCCTAATGAACAGAAAGAGCCAGCCACATGCACATAGGAGGAAGGGTGGTCTAGGTATAAGGAATAGCCTGTGCAAAAACCCTCAGATGAAAATGAGCTTGGGATGTTGGAGAACAGAAAGGACACCAGAGGAGCATGGGAGGGGACAAGGTTGGAGAGGTGAGCAGGGGCAAGACTAGGGGGCAAATTTTTCCAGAGTAAGGAGCTGGGCTTGTTCTAAGTGATGGGACCACTGGAGGAGGGTCTTCCATCTGCTTTTAGCATAGGCACTTTAGCAATGAGGCCTTCACCTGGGCAAAGGGCAGGTTGTTGCCTGGGGTCTGGCAGGCGCAGCCTGGCCTGAGCATGAATCCATGGGCCAGCCCCTCCCATCATGGGCCTTCCATTTCCTTATTCAAAACATGGGGGACTTGGGCTCATGACTTTCCAACTCTGTCATCTTGCCACTCTTTCAAGGACACAATGCAAATATGTAACCTTGGCAGGTATCACTCATTCGCATATGGGAAAACCCTGGCCACTGGGCCGTGAGGCTCTGGTGACCACAGTCTGGGGGTGGCAGGTGACCACACTGAGGGCAGGAGGCCAGGCAGGGAGTCCAGGGGATATCAGAGGACGTCATTGGGTTCAAGGTCATCCATCCCAGTTGTCTCAGATGCCAGATATGACTTGGGGAAACCAGCTGGTCTGACCGATCCGGCTTTGGGAGGATAAACAGTGGAGTGGTGGCCAGCACAGTGCAATGGCCTTCTGAGGGTGCAGACCCCCCAGAGGAACTGAGCTCCATTGTTGGTCTCTGTGTTGGAGGGAGGAGGGCAGCTGTGTTGTGGTAGCGAGGGGCAGGAGAGCAAAATTCAGAAAAGTGCCCTCACGAGAGGGACACGACCCACAGATGCAGGTTCTGGGTGCACACTGGGCAGGTCTGTGTGCACAAGCATTCATGCACACCGGGTGAGACCCCAGTGGCACATGTGAGTGTGAATATAAATGCCGAGGAGGCAGAAGCTGGGTTGGTCTCGCTCACTGCTGAATTTTCAGCACCTGGCTCATGGTGAATGATCAATAAACATTTGTGGAGCGAGTGAATAAATGTGTGCTCATGTGTAAAAGTTAAAGTTATCTGTTTTCTAGGCTAGACAATCTGTTATTTGAGCTTTCTGTCCAGGAAATACATTGATACAATACTTGGTACCATTCCGTACATCCCCTGTTCCTTTTTTATTTATTTTTAAAATTTTTATCTGCGAACAACACACACACGGGGAAGTGTACACATCATCCATGTATGTCTTTATGGAAATGCCACCTAGATCAAGAATCAGCAGCAAATTCTCAGAGCCTGTAAAGCTTCCCCGTGCCCCAATCAGTGGCTCTCCTCCGTGGGCAACTGCTACCTCGTCAGCTAGCAGCACAGACTACCTCTGCCTGTCTCTGCACTTTATGTGAATGCAGTTGTGCAGTGGGTTCTCAATACTACGCTTGTGAATATTACCCCATTTCCCAGGAAACTTCTAGACTGTTTACTTTCATTTTTATATAGCAAGGATTGGCAAATTTGTCCTGAAAAGGACCAGATGGGAAATACTTTAGGGTCCATGGCTTGTACCATCTCTGTTGTCCCTGTCATCTTTGCCTGTGTGCAGCACAAAAGCTGCCACAGACAATGTGGAACGAATGGACATGACTGTGTCCCAATGAAACTTTATTTCCAAAACAGGAAGTGGCTGGGTACGACTGTGGATTTGCCAACACTGTGTATGGTATGCCTCTCTGGGGATGCAGCACAATTCATTGGTTTCTGTGTTGAGGGATGTTGGGGTGGTCTCTGTCGTAGGCTGCTACCGAGAGTGCTACTTACTGGGAAGGTGCTTGCATGCACCCTTTGGTGACATGCCTCCTTTTTTGCTGGGTGTCTACCTAGGCCTGGGATCGCTGAGCCATAGCGTCAGCAGGTGTTTGGTTATAGGAGGTACTGCCAGATAAATGAGTGTGGCACCGCTGGCTCTCGTGTTTTCACAGCGTGTGACTGCTTTCTTCACTTCTGCCTGCTGTGCCTTGCACAGACACCACGTGTTTCATCAGTGACTCGAAGGACCTGCCTCAGAGGCTGTGACATCTCTGCAGGAATGCGGGGAAGAGAACCACCTTCCCACCTGGAACGGGGCGGATCCATACTGCACCTGGGAATCAAGGGGCCAGGGACACAATGACATTTACTTTTCTTGCCATTTCATCTCTCCTCCTTTTTTTTCCTACCATAATAACCCACACCCCATGGCAAAGGGGGCCTTACCTAGAAGATGGAGGAAAAGTTGCATCTTTGCTAAGGCTGATTAGAAATAGCACTGACCGCTAAAAGAGGCAACCTGTTTAGTGAACCTCATGTTACCTCGAGTGTCTCCCTTTGAAAATCTCCTACTCCCACCCCTCCCAGTAGTCTGGTCCAGAAAGCCAACTAGCGTGTGACTGGGTCATTTTAAGCACTAGCCATCAGCATTCTTGTGTTGCTGATCACGATAGGGGGCAACATGAGAGGTGACGGCTGAACCAATACACCTGAGTTCCAGTCCCTCCCTGGCCATCTGCTATCTGTGACTTTGGTCAGGTTATTGAACCTTCCTGTGACTCAACCACTACATCTCATCTAATTCCCCCAATGTCAACAATAATGTAGGTACTATTATTACTCCCTTGACGGATCAGGAAACAGATGTGCTGAGGACTTGCCTGAGGACATACCCACATCCAAACCCTGGACTCTAATCGAAAAGGCCATCTGTGGCTCGGAAGCTCTAGCCCCAGTTATTCACCAAAAGAATTTCCTCTGGAAAAGTCACCATTTGTGCTTTTTGTGCCCTGAGCTTGGCTAATCAGGAACAATCTCCTTTTCTTGGAGAAATAAGTCAACGCTGGATGCAATCATGGAAAAAGTGAATTCCCTCCAAATTCCTGTAATGAGACAGTCAGCGCCGAGGACAAAATGTTGAGGTCTTTTGAGGAGACTGTACCCCCTAGCAAGTGAAGATATGTTATTTTTTTCCCCAGTAAAGAACCTGCTGTTTCAAATTTCCAATAACTGGCTCAGTGTTCAAATACTGGGATGGAGTGGACTTTCAATGCCCTGGGTCATCTCTGAGCTGACGAATTCTACCAATTTTGGGTATTGAGGCAGCCATACATGAAACTGATAATTTCTAATATATTTCCATTTCCTCAGAAACAAAATATGCTGGCTTGAAAAAGTTAACATTGCACAGACTATTATGAAATATAAGGAGTAAAGCACAGGCCATCCTCAACCAGCTTTCCATGACTTGTATGATCATGTCTTGTTCTGTCAATAAATTTACCAGGTGTGGCCAACACTTGATTTGGAATCACCAGGTAAATGCAGTCATAGTATTTACCTATAGAACTGGACAGGTGAATTTCTGGCTGGATGTTCCATGAATGAACCTGGGTTGAAAACTGTCAGGAAGGGCTGAATTCAAAGTTTCTTGTTCAAAGTCTCAACAGAAGACGTCCCCATACTCAAGACTTGTTCTTTGAGCATTGTGCATTGGAGGAGACCTTTTATTTTTTACTCAATTTTTAGTCCTCACCCGAGGATACACTTATTGATTAGAGGCAGAGACAGAGAAACATTGATGTGAGAGAGAAACATTGATCGGTTGCTTTTCATACACGCCCTGGCTGGGAATGGAACATACAACCTAAATATGTGCTCTGACCGGAGATCAAACCCACAAACTTTTGGTGCATGGGACAATGCTCCAACCAGCTAAGCTACTCAACCAGGGCTGGAGTAGACCTTTCAGATGCACACAGGAGTAACACCAAGATGGTGCCCCCAGAGCTCAAAGCGGTCATTGACGAGCTTCTGAGACTGGGAGTGGCAGGTCATGGAATGACTCAGAGGTCAAGTTCACAGCTCTGGAAGGTCCAAAGACTACAGAGTGACCTGTAGATTCTGGAATATCAAAAACCCCTGGTCTGAGACCCTAAGCCCAAGTATAGAGGATTGTCCCACCAGAAGCCCGAAGTAAAGAATATCCCACCATCCCAACAGCCTGAGTATGGAGATGGATAGATTTTAAGCAAGGCCACTGTGGCATGAGAGAATTCTTGTTTCCACTTGCCCTTTCCAACTGGGACTTTGCTCAACACCATTATTTTAAAAAATAAGCATTTCTGGTAGGTTGCCAGCAAGGAGGTAGGCAAACTTTTGCAGACCTGCCTGTAGGTATGTGGAGGGGTGTGACAGTGAGAGGCAGGGATGTGTTGGCCAAGGCAACGTGACAAAAGCATCCAAGAAATGCATTTACCTGTGGGAAGCAGGACAAGATTGCTCCCACAATCAGCATTAGAAAACCACAGCTGCTCACCCACGTTGGGCCTGGGCCCAGCGTTAGACGTAACCTGAAGAAAGCAATTCCCGATTTTCCTGGCCCTCGGATCCTCCATCAGCCTGGGATCCAGGCCGTGGGTAATGAGCAGCCTGGGCAGTGAAAGAGGTTTGGAGTTGAAATCCATCTGAGGCCTCTCTCCCTGCCAATGTCTACAGCTTAATAATTGCTTCCTCGCTCCCATTGCATTTGGGTTCAAGAGAAGCGCAGGCCCCTCCAGCAACATTATGCAAATAGGGCCCACAGTGTTCCAGTGAAGGCATATAGAATATGTAAATTTATGGCGGTGGAGGAGGCTGCTTAAGACAGAAGATTTCTCAATGATGTAATTAGATTTTCTGGAAAGAGGCTTCCGAGGACCTGTCTCCATTTCCCTGCCTCGTGCTGTGCCGTAGCCACCAAATCAGTGCTCTGGGAAATAATTAGCTGAATTACAGGCTCAAACCTATTCTAAAAAAAACTCAAGAAGGAAAGAAGAAGACCAGGTTTCTCGAAGCCACAACAAATTCATACTTTACGGACCGTGTAAACAGGAATGGAGGCTGTGAGGGAGGGAGGCAGGTGGGAGGTGGAGCTTTGGGCTCTGGTTGGCAGGAGGAATTGACACAGGGCAGCCAGCTTTGACATCACCTTGGCCTTCGCATGGGCAAGGAAGGGAGAGGGGACAGAGCTCTGGGCCCTGGTTTCTGCTTCAACTGTGCATCGCCGCTTTTATCTGCTTTAGGTACCTGTCTTCTCGGGATTTTGTTAGAAGAGAGCATTTACGTCATTTTCAAAAATGGAAAAATCATTCATCTAGACCAGATCAGACTTGAACATGCATCAGACTTACCAGGAGGGCTTGTTAAGCACAGATTGCTGGGTGTTACCCCCAGAGCTTCAGATTGAGTCAGTCTGGAGGGGGCTCCGGAATTCACATTTTTAACAAGCTCACAGGTGATGGCTGCTGCTCCTGGCCAAGGTGACACACCCTGAGAACCACTGCCCAAGACTGCAGTCCTCATCAGACAGACAGACAGACAGATACACACACACACACACAGCAGAGATCCTGTGAACTCACAATGTGAAGGTGGTCACCTGCAAACCAGGAAGAGAGCCCTCACCAAACCCCTATTCTTCTGGCACCTTGACCTTGGACTTCCCAGCCTCCAGAACTGTGAAAAATAAATTTCTGCTGTTTAAACCACCCAGGTTTTGGTATTTTGTTCCAGCCTCCTGAGCTGACTAAAACAAACACTGAGACTCAACTTTAAGTTGCGTCACCTTCTGATCGGTTTGTCATCTGTAAAATGAGAAATTCTGACTCTTCAGAATGTTGGCAGGATCCAGTGAGATTTTACACATAATGTGCTAAGCACACAGCCTAGCACGGAGCAGGGGCTTGGTTACTAGAGCATAGTAATTAGAATCATTCTTGTAATTAATATGATTAATCAAATTGTGGGGACTGGGAGACAGAGTGAGGCCGCGGAATGAGCTTGGGGTTTGGAACATGAGGATCTCAATTCCAGTCCCGAGCCCTAAGCTCCCAGTTGTGAGACTCAGGGCCACGTCACCACCCTCTCTAAGACCCAGTTTTTCCGAAAGGATGGGATGGAGCTTGATGGCCCCAGGACAGACCCAGCTGCACAATTTCTGATTCCATAATTTCAAGGGTTGGGCCACTTCTCCTGCTGGTGTTGCCCAGCATGGGTGTCATTTCTCCTCTCCTGGAGTGTTACCCTGCCTCCTTGTCCCTGATCTCGCTCCAGCTACTCCCCCTTTCTGAGATTCTCAGATGGCAACCTGATATGGCATACTGCTCAAACCCTCCCGTGGCTCTCTATTTCCCTCCTTGGATCAAGACCAAGCATCTGAACTTGGCACCCAAACTCCTTCATGCTCTGGTCCCTCTCAGCAGCTCATCTCCTGCCTCTCCCTCTCCCTCTCCATTTCCCAACAATAAACAGAAGTAAGTGTTGGCCCTCGGGCACCACAAATGTGTTCCTGTCACCCTACCATTGCCCTTGCTACGTCTTCATCTTGGTGCTCCATCCCAGTTCTTGCTCTCTCTGTCTGTAAACTGTTTGACCTCGGGGGCCAGCTTGATACTGTGGGCCCTGAGAAGCTGTTCCTCGCCTACCTTGTTCCTACCTCCAGCCCCAAGCTGCAGGAGGTGCTCCCTCTGAGCTGGTGGCGGGCATCTCACCCCACCACCTACCACTCTGTGTTGCAACTGACGTTCTCGTCTGCTGCACTGAACAGGAGCTGGGTTAAAGGAAGAAACCACCTTCTCTATCAGGCTATTTGGACATTTTCTGTTTCGTTGCTTGTTTTCTCTGCTGTCTGTAAGCATCTTGAGGGCAGGGGCCTTATTTACTTTTTTTTGCCACTGCAATTACAACACTTATCTCCATGCCTGGTGCATGGTAGATGCTTAGTCCTTGAATTAACAAATCTGAAATCCCTGCCCATTTCCACAGATTTGTTTTTTACTTATTATATCTTTGCTGCCTGCCAAACTGTCCATCATGCAAGTGTTCAGGAAATAGTTACTGAATTAACAAATATGTGAGTAGAATGAAAGACTTCATATATGAGTGCCTCAGTTAGCTATTGCTGTATAACAAACAGCCACTAAATCTCAGTTGCATACAAGAATAGGCATTTATGTATTTCTCATCTGGCCTTGTTCTGTGAGTCAGCTGGGGAAGCTCTGAGCTGTGTCTGGCTCAGTTTTACATATTAGTCATTCCTACAGGCCAGCAGGTTAGCGAGAACCTGTTCTACTACAAAGGCAGATAGACAAGAGAAGCATAGAAACTTACTTGGTTTCTTAAGGCCTCATCCCAAAACTGGAACCCTGGCCCTCCCATTCATATATCATTGGCCAAACCCAAAGTCAAACTCAAAGTCGAAGCACATGGATGTACCCTGTCTGAGGAGAGGCTGCAGAGTCACATGGCAAAAGTTACGGCACATGGGAGGGGAAGGTGAAAGGTCAGAACCAATGATCCAATCACTTCAATAACCAGCCCCATCCTTTAGCCCAGAGCTCATGACACACACACAGCAACCACTTGCTATGAACACTGAGACAAAGTGACCATGGTGACCCTCCCACGTTCAAGACCAGAGGACACCTTTGCACTTTCTATGTTTCACACCCCCCTTTATCTCACACCCTACAATTTTCAGTGCTTTTCCAGGACCAGTTAATCAGTCTCTAGCTCTCTGTCCACAGGTGTTGCTGTTCTGGGACACATCACAAGTGTAAGTCTGTTCTGTTGTCCTGTCCTCACCCTGTCCCACAGCGCATGTGGCGAGGGTCCCTCTGATGTTTAGTGCATGAGCTCCAGGTCCCCCCAGCAGCAAGATCCTCTCATCATGGGAATAGCCATGAAGTCAGATGACTGTACAGGAAGCAGCCTCCCCCACCCCCTACCTTCCAATTGTTGTAAGGCTGCCCTGCTCTGACTCCTTTCCAGCTTTGTAATCTCTTTTATTAATGTGCCAGAGGCAGAGAAAAATGCATTTGTAATTTCCTCTTAATGGCTGCTGGAACTTCTTTTTGCTTTCTTTCTGATCATTTGCTTACAGTGCGCGTGCACACACACACACACGCACACACACACACTCCCGGTTAGAATGAACTAAGTGGCAATGCAGTGGACATCACATGAGACTTGGACTATTGCAGCAGGAAGGGGTCTGAGTCCAATGGCTGCCACATGGTGGTCCCAGAGCCTTGGGGGTCCTCAGAATAGCGTCAAAGGCTGCTGGGCCGGAGAAGAAGTGGGGAGTGGCAGCCCTCCCTGGACCATGTTTCAGTCAGAGTGTCTGTTTTTACCTGTTAGTATGCTGTGTTTATGCACAGTCTTGTTAAAAATTAGGGGTGCCACTGCTGTCCGAAATATACAATAAGCCCTGTTTCATCTAGCCCTGGTTTCCCAGAAATGTGGAAACAAATCTCAGAGAGCCTGTGACTTCTCCAAACTCACAAGATGAGTCAGGGTGCAGGCACTTGGGGACCGGGTCCCCAGTCTCCCCATTCCAAATGTGATGGTCTTTGCCTGCACACAGGTCACACCTCGGAATCTGAGCATCTTCACTGAAATGGTCTGATGTATTTGTTTTTCATGCCCTGAGCACATTGGCTATGGAAGCTTGTGCTAGAGGGAAAGAGTGATGTTGAGGAGGTCTCCTTGTTTCTGCTGAGGAAAACACTAATAGTAACTGAGTGTCCTGCATGTGCCAGTCACTGGGCTGCCAGCACTTTAGACACTTGTTATCTAACCAAAGCCTCATCACCAGGTGAGAAGTGAGTTTGCTTTGTTACAGAGGAAGACACTGAGGTTCAGCTGGGTAAGCAACTTCTTCGAGGACACATGGCCAGGACATAGAGGCCATGGGATGTGAACCTGGGTCTGCTTTATGTTACAGAGGTAACAGTTTCAAAGTGCTTAGCTCTTCATAGATCTTAGGAGTCTGAACCATTCAAATGATAATATATGATGCCAATGACCGTACCCCTACCAGGTGTGGGCTGTCTACCCTGAGCCTGGTGCCTGCTGAGGGCTTTACAGGCAGGGCTGCTGGGCACATTGTGCAGGGTCTGTACTGACTCGCTGCTGAAGGGGTGAGTGAGAGCGAATCCAGTCTTTAAGCTGCTCCCCAGACCTTGGGGGTAAGGTTGCTTCCACCAGGAGGAAGGTGGTGACTTGCCCTCATCGCTCTGCCCGGTGTGGCTGCCTTTTCCTAATTCTCACCAAGGTGCCCTGTGCTAGTTGCCACCCTGTTTGCACACAGGATCTCTTACTCCCACAGCCTCTGGGGTGTCTTCGTTACTACACCCATTTTAAAGATGAAGAAGCAGAGGCCCAGAGACGTTAGATTTCTTGGTCAGCATTCTGGAAAGTCTTTCAATAACAGAACCAAAACTTGAACTCAGAATTTTGAATCTGAGACATAAGAAATTGCAGCTGTACCTACCTTTACTGCCCAGCACCCCAAAGATCACTGAGCTTCCCAAGTTCTAAGGATGGAATCTGGGATGCAAGGTTTGGGGGTGCCTGGGTGGAGCTGTTCTCAATCCTGTGTCACAGGAATCAGGAGAGATTCTGAGACAGTAAATGTCACTCAAGAATCAGTCCAGCTGGACTTTTCTACCCAGTCTCTCTGTGCCCTTCCCTGTCATGATCCTGTGGTGGGGAGGAAGACCCCCAGATTGTGTAGGTCTGACCTTCCCTGACACGCACCCTCTCTGCTGGAATTCTCCCAATCTGGAAAAGGACTCCCCGGAGTCCTTGAATTTCTATGCAAAGTTGACTGTCATGCCACATCCCAAGGCCAATGACTCATTCTGAGGGACCCCGAGGTGGCTTGAAGAGTTGACAAATAAAGAGGAAATAATTTGCAATTTGCTGTTTACACATAATCAGAGTGTACCAAGGGGGAAAAGTAGTGTCTCAGCTTACAGCTTCCCATGCTTTATTTTGATCTTCTCCTAAATCAGTGCAGAAGTGGAGAGACAGCTGGAGACAGATAAAATGTTTAGGTGCGTTTGGCTAAAGGAAGAAAGGACTTAGTGCAAACACAAGGGTGTGGTCATAGAAGGTTGAATGAGAACATGTCCACCCCGAAAAAAAAGCAGTGAATGACAGTCACAGGACTCTTACTCTATGCCAGACAGTGAGGCAGACACTTGACAAGAGTTATGGCTGTGGACTCTCTCATCCATCCTTAAAGTGTGTTCTTTCATCAGCCCATTTCATAGGTGGGGACATTAAGGCCCCACGAGACGGAGTCTCCTGTCCCAGGATACTGACCTGGATGTGCTGAACCAAGGACTAGCCTCCCACACCAGGTTGCTGCTGGAGTCCAGGATTTTTTTTTCTCTAGCTCGTTGTTCAGCTTTCAGATTAATTTCTCTGAGTGCTGATGCTGGTCATTTGTTTTAGAACCATTAAGGGGCTTACGACAAGGGCTCGTCTTTTCATGGGAGAATCTTGGGCAGTGGCACTGTATCCTGTTCCCCTCCCACTGTCTTCCACTGATCACTTCTATTGCAAGTGACTAATAAAGTAGGATGGCCACTGGGACAAAGGAGATCTGGCCAGGAGACCTTCGGGAGGGACATGGTGACAGAGGATGCTGGTCATGATGTAAGAGGAAAAGGATGTTTTTAAGCTCTGGATTTTTTTTTCTGAACATCTGTCAGAGTTCATCTCCTCACTTTGCTGGTATCCTTGAGATACTGGGGATCTTTTCCCCTCCTTCTGCCTCACCTCCCCTGACTTCGAGGAGCCCAGTGCCTGACACAGAGCAGGGACCACATAAACAGCAGCCATCATTATTGTGATCATTTTCAAAGGGATGGAGGAGCCATGGACAGGCTGCCATACCAGCTGGGGACAAGTCACTTGGGAATGCTCTCACAGAAGCCGTGGAGAAGGACACAGTCCCTTTTCAGAACTTCAGAGCTGTTCTTCCTGTTCTGTTTGAACACCACCCCCTCTCATTGTCCTGGGGTCTTAGAGCCACAAGGGACCTCAAAAGAAGATCAAGTCTGGCCCTCATGTCAATGTAGAAGAAGTGATCCCAGCCCCACTTTATAGACTAGTCCACTGAGGCACGGGCCCACTTCTGGCCCAAAGTAGAAGAAGAGAGGCCTCAGATCCAAGCTCCAGCCCCTGTGGACCCCCGGTGCCCCGGTTTCTTCCGCGGAGTCTGCCTCCTCTTTGTTCTCCAGCCACCCTGCGTCTCAGGGCCATGTGCAAACACGTGCCCACATTTGCATGAGACACACAGACACACACAGGGCTGCTCCTGGCTGGAACTGCGAGGGACGCCAAATGCCGTTCACATCCGTCTGGGGGAGCTGCATCCGTCCCCATTCTGTCTTTGCCAAAGCGCCATACGCAGCAGACGCACATATATTCCGCGTGAATTTCCTTAATCTCCCTCACAGCTGTCCCTCTCCGCAGCCCCAGGGAGAGCGTTCCCACAGGACTCGTCTCCCGGCGGGTGTGGCAGCCCGTCCCAGGACGCCTCCATCCCTTTGAAAACAACCGCCGCCGCAGCAAGGATGGCGGCTGTCGTCTACGTAGCCCCGACCTCGGGCTCGGCATCGGGACAAGTCACGTACATGTCGTGCCTTGCGGAGTTCTTTCAACAGCCCTGCAATGGAAGCATTATTAGCCCCATTTTACAGGTGAGGACATTGAGGCTTCAACTTTAAGTGCGTCACACAGGGCTGGGGATTAGCTTTCCAACTGTCGCCAGCTCTGAGTCTTGTGCTGGTAACCCCTGTCCAGCTGTCCTCAGATAACCTTATCTAGCCCGGTCTGACCATGACACAGGGGAGAGTCCTTGTTTAGGAGGCCCCAGGGATAGTAGCATTGTAGAAAGTGTGTCTTTTCAACCTCTGACGTTGCCATTTTCTGTCTGTGTGACCTTGGGAAAGTCACTTAACCTCTCTGAGTCTCTATGTCCACTCCTGCAAAGTGCATGTCACGGTAGTACTTAGCCATCGAGTGTTGCTGTAGACGCTGATAAGACAGTCACAAAGGAAGTGCTCCGCACGGTTCTCAGCACTCAGTACGTGCTGGGTAATTAAGAGAGTGTGGCATTCTGAGATCACTTGGAGGTCTGATGCTCAAGGCTCTCTGGGGTCAGGCGCTGCCAGTCTCCCTACCATCAAAGCCCACCACTACCATCAAAGGACACTCTTCTGCTAGAAGGAGCCCCCCCTCCACGGTCTCCACAAACTACCCACCATTTCTCTCTTCTGTGAATTCATTCAGATGGGTCTGCCCGTCCATTTGCCTTTTACCCTCTCTGCTGAGCCAGGGTTGGTTCGTTCTTAATGCCCAGCTCAGAGGCTGCCTTCCACCTGGTATGTTCTCTTTCTTGCCCATTGGAGGCCAACACTCCCTCCTCTGGGCATGACCTTGGGTCCTACTGTGCGTCAGTCCTGAAGTCCTACTGTGTGTCAAGATAATGATATAGCAACACTCATTGGATACAATTCTACTTTTTCCCCTTATGTTTTAAATGTCACTGGATGGAAGGGACTCTGGGTCCCTGAATGACTCCGTGCAGCAATGGCCCACCTCCAGCCAACCCACAGTGGAATGGGCCATGAGCAACAAATAAACCTTTGATGGGCTGAGCCATTGAGAATTGGAGGTTCTTTGTTAC
Organism: Trachops cirrhosus; assembly: GCA_028533065.1. Taxonomy (NCBI): domain Eukaryota; kingdom Metazoa; phylum Chordata; class Mammalia; order Chiroptera; family Phyllostomidae; genus Trachops; species Trachops cirrhosus. The sequence goes on along the minus strand of CM052546.1, from coordinate 55,260,369 downwards.
GGCAGCTATACTGCCCACATAAATCCAACTAAAATATATCTTGCTATCCTCATATTATTCCAGGAAGAACTTAGTCATTTAAAAGTATGTTTTAAAATTAGAATACAAAATACATGTAGGACCATAAAATAGCATCAGATGTAGCAGTCAGAAGTTTATACTACAAGAACAAACACTCTTATGATACATGCATTAAAATTTTAGCTCTGAGCTTCCTAGCAGCCAGGGTAAAAAGGAAGACATGTTCAGTTACACACTTCCCAGTCTTTGAGATAATAAAAATGCCGTTGCTAAAGATAAATGCAGAGAGAGTTACAGAATGTTTTTTCCTTGACATTGTCATTAAAAAACCGCCGAGTGGTTACAGCACAACACAATGTTGCCCAGCACTCTGCACAGCCAGGCTTTCCCGTGACTTGTTTAATGCATGAAAATGTGGGTGAGCACAAACACATCCACGATGTTGAGAGATTCTTTTGATGTCTCACACAAGGAGGTACCCAGGCTTCTCATTAGGCCTGGGATACCCTGGAGGGAGGAGTTTCTACCCTCTTCATTTCTGTGTTTTTATTGCTTTTATGTTTTTTGTTTTGAGTCTTGTACACGGTGGGAACACACAGCAAACATATTACTATTGACACTAAGTATGTGGGTGAGTATGTGTGAAGTGGATCAGGCTAGCACACTGTGAACCAGGAGGTCTTCTGGGATTGCATGGGTCACGTGTGTGCATGCTGTATATGTGCTGTGTGCATGCAGAGTAGGTGTGCCAAGTATTGAGTGTGTTGCATGCATGTATTTGGTGTGTACATTGTGTGTTTTGTGGGTGGTGCGGATGTATCCTGTGAGCACTTCATGTGCAGTGTGTGCTTTGCATGGGCGCTGTGTGGGTGATGTGGGTGCTGTGTGTGCATTGCGTGTTGTTGGGCATGGCACGTGTGGTGTTAGTATTGTGTCTGTTGAACTGGTATTGCAGTGCACTGGAGTGTGTTGTGTGTGCATTGTGTATAAGGTGCCTGTGCTCTGTGAATGTGTACTTACATGTGTGCTCAATATCCTGTGTTGAAAGTGTCCTTCCTGCATGTTCCCTGCAAACCCCATGCACACTCCTTGTGTGTGACTCTGTGCCATTGTGTGTCCCTTTTGTGAGCACAGAGCATGCTCCCTGTGGGCATATCGGTTTGCACGCCCACCCCATGCAGGCCGTGTGTGTGCATCTGTGTGTGTGCCCTGTGAATCACTGTGGATACATCTAGAAAGCGGTGACTATTGTCTTCAAACAGAGAACAGCCATTAACACATTCATTAATTAGGATCATGTTGACACTTCTATTGCCGACTAAAAACATCTGTTTGTTTAATCAGAGTCTCCTTAATTCCTTGCACTTACTCTCCCCGTGAGAGAGGATGGGCTTGCTTGCCCACGAAGGGACGCTCGAGCTTTACGAGGTGCAGGCACGGGCTCTGTCAATATTGTCACAGGTGACAGCTCTCGGGACAGCCCACAGGCTTCCTAACAAACGAACATCCCTTTCCATGGTGACTGAGGAGTTGTCCATGGGTCAATTCGCCAGTGGCCAGTCCTTGTTTATAGGGGGAGCTTGAGTGACACATTATAGATCAGATGTAAGAACTCCACCAGGGCACTAAGTCTGAAAGCCACAGGGCGTGATGTGGCGCCAGGCGTACCGGCTACTCCCTTCCATCCTCCTTCCCACCTCAGTCGTGCTCTACTCCCAGCAACGAGCAGCCGGTAACCTCGACTGAGTCCATCCCCCTTCCCCATGGCCTTACGTGTAAAAAGGGATGATAAAAGCTCAAACCTAAAGATGATCAGGAATCATATCCAAGTGAAATGCCCAGCACGACACCTGGAAACAAGGAGATGCCTGAAAAATGTCACATTTATCCCCCCCAAGCTGCCCACTTCACAAGAACTCACAAGGGTCAGGAGGAAGTGACCGAGGAAAGAACTCAAGGTCAGGGACTGACTCTGGTCACAGTCCCCACCAGTTACAGCACTGGGTGTCTAACGCATGCCCGCTGTGTCCCTCCTCTGTGTGAGGCTGGGCTGGGTTCTGGGCACACAGGGTGCTGCCGTTGGAGAATTCATCATGACAAGATGAGACAGGTGTTGCCTTGAGACTGCCTAGGGTCTCACCCAAGAATGTGGAAACAGCCCTGCCCAGTATGGCTCAGTGGGTTAGACATCATTCTGCAACCCAAAAGTTTGCTGGTTCAATTCCCGGTCAGGGAACCTGCCTGGGTTGCTGGCTGGGTCCCTGGTTGGGAGTGTGCGAGAGGCAGCTGATTGATGTTTCTCTCCCCCTTTTTGCCCTCCCTTCCCCTCTCTCTAAAAATAGATAAATAAACTCTTAAAAGTATGGAAACAAAGGGAATTCTCAGAAGAGGGGATGGATAAGCAAAGTCTTCAAATCTGAGGTCAGGGGAGGCTCCCAAGGCTGGGAACCTGGAGGAGAGGTGCAGGGGTAAAGCTGAAAAGGAGGAGGTGATGCGATGTGGAAGGGGTTTTTGCTTTTTGGCTTTTCTGTTTTATTGTTGTTTTGCATTCGTTTCATTTAGAAATACATTTGGATGTGGTGGGTCATGAACACACACAGCTGTGCTTCATTCTTTTAAACGAGGAAATGACTTCGTGCACACACGCACCCGATTTTACACAAGGACTACGTCGACACACCTAAGAGTTGTTTCCAATTTGAGGTGATCAGTGTGATTTTCCCAGGACTTCTTCCTCGCAGTGGGTCAAAGGGCATGTGCCTACGTGCTTTTTCAAAGTTATTTTTACTATTTTTTAAATTGTGTTTATATATAGATATAAAATAATAATCGCAATTTACACCAAATTGAGCAGTGAGATCTTTAAGTGCTCTTGGTGCTCAGCATCGCCGCCTTTCACCTGTAAAAGGGTCCCAAGCATTTCTCAAAAGCATGGTAAGAGGATTCAATGGGAAGATGTAGAAAGAGGCTCGCTTAGGACCTGGTACCTGGTCAGCACCCAAGACCCAGGCATTCTTATTGGACACTGGCATGGCTCAGTACTTATAGGCCAGACTCTGGACTCAGTCTTGCTGGCTGTGTGACTGCAGGGCGGTCACTGCACCTCTCTGATCCTCAGTTTCCTCTTAAGATTTTGAAAATTACATCATACAAAGAAAGTGGATGGTGCCATTGGATGAGCAAGAAAAGATATGCCATCTTTATTACCTTCCGCTAATTCTGCTCATGAAGAAAAACTGTTACCTCAGTGATGCTTTATGAGTTTCTGTTTTGCAGCTTTGGTCCAGGGGTTGCTGCTGCCTTATATGTTTCCTATACACTGGGACATTCTAGCAGATCCAGGTTGTTCCTACAAGTGGTGGTAGTGGCAGTGGTGGCCTTTACAATGACAGTTTCATTTCTCTCTCATAGCGAGGGGGGCTCCAGGGAGAGAGGAAGTGCTGTCAGATTCCATGCTCCCTAAGAACGAGACACTATCTGACAGCAGCCCTTTAAAGACAACACCATGCCCATTTTATAAATGAAGAAACTGAGTTTCAAAAAGCTTAGGCAATTTGCCCAAGATCACATAGCTTGTATTTAGATAATTAGACTTTGGATCTAACTACATCTGTGTTTTTTCCTTTGCATTAAGGAACTCATTTATTGGATGAGTGATCCTAGAAAAACTAATGAATTCATCAAGACTCTTTAATTTACAGGAGATGGAAACCCCTTTCAAAATAGTTTAGGCAGCCCTGAGTGGTATGGCTCTGTTGGTTAGGCATTGTCCTAATCAAGGGTTACTGCTTTGATTCCCGGTCAGGACACATGCCTGGGTTGTGGAGTCAGTCCCTAGTGAGGGTGCATGCAGGAGGCAATGGATCAATATTTCTCTCCTGCATCAATGCTTTCTCTCCCTCTCTTTCTCTCTCCCTTCCCCTCTCTCTAAAAATTAATAAATAAAATCTTTTAAAAAACCTTTAAAGTAGTCTAGGTATAAAGGGAATTTATGGGTTCTCATAACTAAAAGTGTAACATGGATTCATGCATGGCTGAATTCAGAGGTCTAATAGGTTCTGCATTCTCTCTCTCTCTCTCTCTCTCTCTCTCTCTCTCTCTCTCTCTCCATCTCTAGGCTTTGCTTTTCAGATGTGCTAGCTTCATTCTTAAAGCACACATTTTCTCCATGATGAAAAGATGGTCCTCAGCAGCTTCAGGTTCTGCCCTCCAAGGCTGGCAACCTCAGCTAAGAGAAAGTCCCAGAACTGATGCTGATTGGCTTCATTTGTGTTACGTGTGCATCCATTAGCCAATCGTTACAGCCTTAAGAGTGAATGGGATAATCTTATTGGCCAGACCTTATACACATGACCACCTCAGGATTGTGCAGGTCAAATTCAGTCTAGGCTGAACCAAGTGCCCCTGAGGCAGGGATTTTCCCAGAGGGCAATCTGGATACCTCACTTGAAAATGTAGAGGTGGCTGCTGGGAGGAAAACAGGAACCCGTGGCCATTCCAGCCAGCTTTGGATTGTGCAGAAAGGTTTCAGCGGGATCGTAAAAGGCATTTTAGCATATCTAAAAATGGCAGCATGTATTCCCAGTCAGCCTCAAGGCAAGGGGACACACCACATGACTTGACTGAAGTGCCTTCTCAGCCAGCCTATTGGGACCACTCCAAACAGGATTTATTGCTCTGGAAAATCTTCTAAAACCTTGGGAACCAAAAAGCTAAGGAAAAGACAAGACCATCAGCAGGGTCCATGCCTTTTCTCCTCCTCCTCCTCTTCTTCGTCTTCTTTTAATTATGAAATGTCTATTGCTAGACTATTGATCTCCCACGTCTGGGGTGATATATGGTGCATGAATCCACTCTTTTAATTCCAGGGCACGATTGAATATTGCCTTCTGTGAAGCTTTATTAGTCATGCACTCAAGAAGAAGTGAAATAGTTTGTAGCTTTTGGGATGGGGGTGCTGTCAGTGTTTGGGGGGTGGGATGGGTAGTTCCCTTTTGGTCTCCCTAAGGGGAAGGAAAGAAACTTATCTCAGGCCAGAGGGACAGGTTGTCTGTATTAAAACTTCCCACTCCTGGATCAGTCACCACTCCTAGACTTTCACTCAAAAACATACCACCCCCTCTTCTTGACAATGTGCCTGACATTCCATCATTAATTGGGTCATTTCTTGGGATTAAAATGCTACCCATTAAGACTTTTGCTAACATGGATATGAATTCTAAAATGACTATTACAGCCACACTTTGTCACTATTTATTGAACAATTATCCCCTTCTTTTTACACATAAAGAAACAATTTCAGAGAGAAAGAAAGTATCAATAGATCAGAAGTGTTAGGATTAGAACCCACTGGGACAGACTCTGATCTCTGGGTCCCCAGACTAAACTACAAGCTTCCTCTAAGGTAACACACTAACCTATTAACAGGGCTGTGGGGAGGCAGGGCAAGCGACAATTGCCTGAAGGATAGGGATGGAGTAGCTTGATTTTAATTTGCTTAATTGATCACTTCAACTCCATGTGCCTCAATTTCCTCATCTGCAAAGTGGAAGGCTCATGGGATTATTGTAAGGATTTAAGGAGGTAATCATGTAAAGCCCTTGGCAAATGACCAGTAAATGTTAGCAGTTCTTAATATTAATATTCATATTAGCCACTTCAAGGGCCTGTTTATCTCAGTATTGCATACAGTAGGCATTCTTTTAATGCTGATGGGATTAATCTACTTGTCCTGACTTTATGGTAAAATTTTTGAACTAGACCAATAAAGATACTTTAATCCTTGCCTCGCTATCCTCTCTTTGATAGTTAGAGCAACCTGAAAATAATGGTGATGGTGTTTGTGGTGATGGTGATCATGGTGATTATGGTGGTGGTGAGACTAGCCACCAGCCCTTAACCAGGGTCTTAGATTTGGATTCTATGGGTTGGGGGGAGGTGAGTTAGAATTGCTGAAGCCACCGTGGAGTGGAATTGCTGGTGGTGTGGAAAGGAGGAGGAGAAAGATTCCACCTTTTAAAGAGCCCCTAAATCTAAACCACATCTGTGTCCTCAAGTCCACTCTTCCCCACCCCACTATGCTCAGGGACAAATGACCATGCCGAATCAGATAACAGGCATGTCCCAGCCCAAAATCATGCAACTAAAAATAAAAGACAAGCTCTGTTCTGCAGTCTCTATGGGCATTCTGAGTGTGGACCCTGCTTTTCATGACCTCATCTTCTTATTTGCTCACCCCTGCTCTTCTGGTTCCAGCTATATGAGCCTGCCATTTGATTATACTGATTTTTTTCTAGCTACAGGGCCTTTGCACTTGCTGTGCCCTCACCTCAGATGTTCTCCACTGGTCCTTTGCATGGCGGATTCCTCCTCACGTCTCAGGTCTGAGATTAAATGTCAATTCTTCAGATACTTTCCTTAATCTTTCAACCTAAAGCAGCCCAACTCTCCCCAAGTCACTGTCTAGACTAACACCATTGCCATTATCTTCATGATAAGGAATTCAATCATTGTCTAAATTCTTTGCTTGTTTTCTGTCTTGCTCACTGGAAAAAAAGAGAGAGAGAGAGAGAAAGATTTGGGCTACCTTTATTAATGCTGGGTTCCCAGAATCTAGCACACAGTAGATGCTAACCTTGAGGCTTTTTCATTGAAGGAATGTGTCCCCAGTTTGGGGGAGATGCTATGGAGCCATTGGACCATTGGATTATGGAGAGTCATCTTCCCCAGTGGTGGGGATTGGCAGTCAGTCATTCTACAATGGGAGATAAAAGGGAAGGGATATCACTTGTTCTGAATCTCCATGTAGGGGCACAGGGAGAAAACAGGCTTCTCCAGAGGACTGGTCAGAGAAAGGAAAGAAAACCTTGGGTTGAGATCAGTGTTTGCCTTTGGGGAGAAGCCAGAGGGATAGGAGAAAGAGATGCCCATTAAGGGTCCTCAGAGAGCAGCAGCTGGGAAGAAGAAAACTGAGTCAAGGAGAGAAAGGAGAAGCTGAGAGCTAAAAGAGAGAGAAATGTAGAGAGAAAGAAGAGGGAACAAGAAAGTTTGGGGAGAAAAACAAAGCAAGGGAGAGGTATAAAGAGAAAGAGGGATGAAAAGAGTGACTTGGGGGAGCAAGAAGAAGAGAAAATTACAGAGACAGACAGGCAGAAAGGAAACAAGAGAAAAAACATCATTTGTGGGAAAAACAATCCGAGTGAAGGTGAGAGAGGGGGAGCCCAGGGGCACATGCCCAGCCTCTGGTCAGAGTCCAGAGACCACCCATTTCAGAACTCTAGACAGAGCCCTGCCCTCTCACCCCAGCTGCCCTCCCCAGTCTAACCCTGGCCCTGCCACTAACTACCCTGTGACTTCAGGAAGATCATTCCCCTGTCTGGGCCTCAGTTCTTTAGTGGTCAAATGGGGATACTTACATCTGCATCAGAGGCGTTGCTCCAGAGATGGCACAGAGCAATCTCCCATTAGAGGCACATGGGGTGTCTTAAAGAATAGTGATGCCTGAGCCCGATCTCCAAGTATTTTTATTCAATTGGTTTGGGAGAGTGCCTGGGCATTAACACGGTTAAGAAAATTACTTGAAGGCAAGTAATTCTAATGTGCCGACAGTAGTAACAGGCACTGGCCAATGTAAGGGCTTTGTGGGTAGAAAATTATGAAGAAAGTCAGCACTATCTTTTCTTGACTCTAGTGTATTTGTTACAGTGGTAGAGAAATGGGGCCCCAGAGAGGAAGGCGATTTGTCCCAGGCCACACAGTCAGTAGACAGACATCTTGGGTGGTAGGAAAACCTGGGAGGGACCCTGTGCTGGCACAATGCCTCCCCACCTCCCTGCTCAAGCTAGCTGACACCCCCAGCCCTAAGGAAAATCTGTAGACTCAACTCACTTCCTGCACGGATGACCCCCAGCCACAGAGGGACCCAGACCCACTCAGTTCCCCTTTCTCATTTGTTCTCGGACCCATTTCTCATCCAAGGGGTCCTCAGAAAACCCTCCTGCTGTCCTTGTTCCCAGAGAGGGAGCGCAGGCAGAATCAAAGCTGGCCCTCCCACCATACTGACCAAACCCTGCATGATAGTGTTCAGATGTTACTTCTTTGGATTGTAAGACCAACAAGATCATCGGTGGGCAGAATCAGCGCCAACCTTGCCGGGCTCCGTTACAGCCTTCCATGTGGGAGGGGTCGGGCAGAGGTTAAAAGATGCAGACAGGCTCTACTCTCTGACTGCCCGGGTTGCCTCTCTGGGGATCTTACGGTGACTCAGGACAAGCAAATCAATCCTTCCAACCCCAAGTTCCATCATCTGGAAAATGGGGTAAAATTTAGACCTTCCTTCGAAGCTTCCCATTATCTTTTTTGAAGTATTTCTTGAGTATGGTGCAAATGTTTAATAGATGAGAGCGGTGGAAAAAAGGAGGAGGAGAGGGACGAGAAGGTGATGATGATGATGATTACTCCTGATGACTTCCTCGACTCCTTAGGACCCATTATACATAAAGTAACAGAGATTTAGAGAGTGAAAGTGACTTGCTGGGGTCCACACAGCCAGCTAAGAGCAAAGCACAGAAAACTGACCTTCCTCCCTCCATACACTACAGTCTGAGACAAGAACCTCAGTAAGAGATTCACAAGAACACTTCACCCTAGATGTCGTCTGCAGCCCCGAGGATGGGCTTACTCTGACCCACCCACTGCCCCCAGCGTCTGGGAGGAGGTGATGTGTACCAGCACAGAAAACAGAATCCCAGCTCTGCACCAGCTGACTCTGTGCCTTTGAGCAAGTCATTCCCCCTCTCCAAGCCTCAGTTTCCCTGCTGTTCAGTGGGAAGGAGATTGGGCTAGGCAATGCTGTGGCTCCTCAAAGAATGGATATGCCAGGGCTCTGTGAGATTCTGCCTGTGATCTGCTCTTCACAGGCGGTCCCAGGAGCTCAGGATTCTCTGGGGGCATTTAACAGCTTCCGAAGTCTACCTGTGGGGGATTCCACTGATGTCTGGGGAGTTTTCTGGTGGAAAAGTCTATTTCAATAGATACAGACTGGGTGGAGGGAGCGGGTAGGTCCTCTGGGGACAGAGGAGCCTGGCAGGATGGAGACAAGAGGAAATCTCCAGGGCCTCGAGGGGGGAAGCCCGGAACGCGCGTGTCCCATGAGCCCGCTCAGCGTTGGCACGTTCTCCTGGGTTGTCTCTGAGAATTTTCCAATCCACGAGAGGACACAGGTGCTGTCACCCTTCTCAGCTTGTAGGTGAGCAAACCAAGGCCCTCAGCCGTGGGGAGACTCATCCCGATGGCATCTCTAGAATGTGGAAAAGCCAGGTGTTCGGACTTGGGGATCAGTGCACATTGCTGGTGCCACTGTTATTACCCAGGGGTGGGGCCTTGGCTTGTGCCAGGTTCTCTGGGCAGGGTTGGCCCTCTTCTGTGGAGGCTGACAATGATGTCTACCGGAAGGGGCATGTGGGGACACACAGACACAGCGGGAGCAAGAATCGGGCTTTCATGATACTAGAGGCGGAGGACAGGCTTAGCAGACAGGGATGGTCCCCAACAGCCCCGGACTGGCCGTCGGGGGCCTGTGTTCCTGTCCTGGCTCTAACACTAACTCTTCGTTGACCTTGAAAAAGGCCTTTCTCCCTCCTGGGGCAGCACAAGCTTCCCCAGTCACCCCTGTTCCCGCTCTCACGGCTCTCCTTGGCTCTTTCATTGGGAACAGCACGGGACAGGAAAGAACTGGGAATTTTTTAGTGACAAAGTGGGTAAGGGTTCAGGAGATAAACAGATTTTTCTTGCTGTTCTCACTTCCCTGCCCTCCTGTGGGCACACTGTGCTCACTTGTCAAAGAGAAAAGGGAAAAGAAAGCAAACGCCCTTATTCACACACACACACACACACACACACACACACACACACACACACACACGCAAATGCGGAGAATGAAGGGGGAGAGGTGAGGTAACACTTTTTCCGCTTTTGTTTTGGATACTTAGGTTGCAGCGTCTTTAGTTCACAAGGCAGAAGCACAAGTGCTGGGGATCGACTCTCAGGGTTTGCACTCGTGGCCCCTCTGCACCCCAGCTGTGTGACCTTGGACAAGGGAGTTGATTTCTCTGAGCCTCAGCTTCCGTATCTGTAAAGTGTGGATGAGCATTTCCCTTCTGTGGGTGCCAGGCTGTCTATCTGTATTGGGAATCAGTAAGTGATAATCAATGTTTGACTTACAATCACCTCTTTTGTTTGACTTTTAAAAAATACTTACAATAGTTAGTGTGTACCACACGCTCACCGTGTACGGGCACTGTTTTAAGCGCTTTTCGTGTATTGGTTCGCTTGATTGTCCTACAAGCGTGTGAGTGACCTGCTTTTACCATGGCTGACTAACAATGGGGGCTCTGAGAGGTTCAGTCTGTCGGTCACGGTCACCTATCCCTAAAGCAGCAGCGTTGGAAGTATACCCTGGTTTTGTTGACTTTAGGCTTGTGTACTTATCTGTGACTCCCTAGCTCTCCAGACACACGGCCATGGCCTGGGTGGGTATCCACTGAGTCCCCCGTCCCCACCCACAGTTCCAAGGCCGGCTCAGAGTCTGTTCTCCTCCATGTACACTGCCCTCCTTCCCCCTCTGGTTGAGTGATCTTGCTGGCCCTGTGCAGGGGCACTGGCCAAGGTCCTGACTGATTATTGACAAATTAAAAATATAAGCTATTGACCAGACACTGGGATGGAGTCCCGGAGCTGAGGACCTGCATCTCAATGAGGCAGCTGAGCATGGAGATCGATTCTGCAGGTGGTGGAGGAGGCAGACAGATCGCCCCATGCTTCATGCAGAGGCTGGTGCTCTGGTTAATAACGGCCCGGCAGGGAACCGGGACGAGCCTCGCCTGACTCAGCTGTCTCCCCACCTAGCACAGGCCTCGAATTTCACATGTGTGATTCAGCCCTCAGCAGCCCCACTGCGCAGGAGTCACTGCCCCATTTCACAGAAGGGCCCATTCAGAGACACACAGCTGTTGCCCAAGGTCAAAAGCTAATGAGAATTGGGGTGGAATTTTCACCCAGGTCTTTCCCAACTACAAAGCCAGGAGCTCAGAGACTCAGGCGAACCGTGGCTACAGTCCTGGCTCCATCCCTTCTAGCTGTGTGACTTGAGAAGAATCACTCTGCTTCTCTGAACCTCTGCTTCCTCTTGTAGAAAAGGTGGATAATAGAATGTACCCCGCAGGGCTACCGGAGGGTGAAAGGAGAAGATGTCCTGTGCTGGACACCTTCTGTGTGTCCCTCTTTAACCTCTTGATTCTCTTCCACCTGTAGTGTGACTCAGGCCGCTGCCGCACAGGAGTTGTGTCTGCAGCCCACCTCCCGTGTGTTCTGGCTCCAGGGGACAGGAGGAGAGTGAGGTTGAGGTGTGCCTCACCTTTGCTCCCTCTCTGCCTGGCTCTGGGTCTGTAGAGGCCGGGCTGCCCTACCCAAGCCTCGCCGGCTGCTGGGCCACTGTCCCACAGCGGCAGCCGCGCCTCTCTCCAGCATCCAGCTGATCCAGCGTCAGTCCCTCCGAGGGCCCGTTGGCCCCAGGATAGAAGGGTTTCCCGTTGTTGCGGCACCCAGGGGCTACACTGCCCCTGATGTGTCCCCCGGCACCCAAGAAAGTATCCACTTCTTGAACTCTCCTAGGCCATCCCACCAAATGCACTATCTATTTCCTGCCAAGACCCCAATGACCCACTTTAAAAACTGTAAGTGTGGTACACATGGAAAGGGCTATCCTGAAGGTCATTGCCATTATTATCTTTGGCAGAGTCTCTCTCCTCCATTCATCCATCACCTCTCATACCCCACTGTTAACACCCACTCATCCACTGAACCAGGGCAGCTGCTTGCTCAGTTGCCATCCCCACCAGACTGTGAGCTCCTGAGGGAAGACCCTAGAGTTATGCAGCTCTGGCCCTAGACATACATTTCCCATGGTGGAGCCAGGGAGTGAGGGAGGGCTCGGCAAACTTTACAAATAAATGCAGAAGCCTTAGATGGCTTTTCTGAGGTCACATAGCATGACTATGATAGGGCTCCAGATTACCTGAGTCTCCAGATTATCAGACCAAGGATCTGAAAAAGTCTGTTGAATGAATGAGTGATAGAGAACTCAGATGAATGGTATCCCCAGAGTGAACAGATTAAAACTGCACCTTCCTTACCCCTGGCTGCAGTGGTTCTTATCTGGGGCAATCCAGCCTAACCCCCACCCCAGGAAGCAATTTCAAAGTCTGGAGACATTTTTGGTTGTTGGGTTGGGGATGCTGCTAAACATCCTACAACGCACAGGGTGGCCCCACCACAAAGAATTATTCGACCCAGAATGTCACCAGTGCTTAGGTTGAGAAACTGTGCCTTACCACCTCCACACTCACTCCTACCTGCCTGCACACCCTCCAGTTTGGGGTGGCCTTTCTCATTTCACTGGACTGGTTACATGTTTTTCTTATTATAAACATAATATGTTTTCATCATAAAATTTCTAACGTATAAAAATACAAGGAAGAAAATGAAACATTGTCCCCAATTCCCAAACCCACTGTGAATTTCATGGTGAATATTCATTCTTCTGCTAATATTTCCGCATTTCTGTAGGCTCACACACCAATCAAGGTCACTTTCAAAATGCAGTTTGTGTGCGACAGTTTGATCACATGATGTCTAAATCATTAGTCCTGAATGACATTTCTAAAGGGCGGTACGGAATTCATCTCATGTATGATCCGTAATATCCTGTGACTACTTTGGATGGTCCCAGTCTTTGTCTGCATCTACGACCTCCCCTGAGATCGTGGAATGGGGATTATTGGGTCAGAAACCCTTTTTTAAGGTTCCCCTTTGAAGGTTCACTTTTTAAGTATCTTACAGAAAAGCGAGTCCGAGTCCTCACCCAGTAAGAGTGAAACCCTGCCTCAACTTCCCCTTGCCAACACCGAACCAACTCATTAAAATCTGTGCCAAACTGGTCATTTTCTCCTAAAAGTAGATGGGCTACATGTATTTTTTCAGGAGATGATCAGTCGTTTGCATTTCTTCTTCTGAAAACTGTCTGTTCCTTTCCTCTTCGCGTTTAGTGGTTTCCATTTGATAAACAAGAGCCTAGTAAAAACTATGGAGCACACTAACCATTTGTTTATTATAAGCAAATATTTTTCCGCAGTTTGTCAGTTGGATTTTAATTTCATTTATAATGTCTTTAGTCACACTGGGTTTTTTTGTTTTTCAGTTTCATTTCCGGTACACAAATCTATCCAATTTTCCCTTCCTCAGTGATTCATTTGTTTGTTGTTCATGCTTAAGAAATGCGTTTCCCTCCCTGGCATCATTAATGTCTCATTTTTGTCTTCAAATTTTATTTATTTTTACACTTGACTCTGGGTTTGCAAAATCGATCTGGAATTTAGTTTGTTGTATATAGTGAGAATCTAGGTTGATATCACCTCGCTCCCCAAACAAAGGCCACTGTTCTTGGGGGAGCCTCGGCAACGCAACACCTACCATGCCACTTCATCTGCTGAAGCTCAGGAAGGGCACTAGCACAGTGAGGGTCTCTTCCTGGGACCCCATCCCAGAACCCTCCCTGGGTCCCTCAGAGGCCAGGAAGGGCCCAGCATCCTGGCATCCCCAGGAAAGGAAGGGCACCCTGACATACCTTCTCCAGGGGGTACAGAGCCCCACCTCATAGCAAATCAGGCTGTCCCAAGGCCTGTGGGTTTGGCACTCACCCACCGGATTCACCTGTTAGAGCCCTGCCTTTATTCATTAACCTTTTGATGTTTTGCCCTTGAGGTTCACTCAGACTGGATGCAAGAAGCTGTCCTGGTGAAACTTCCACTTTTTCCACAGAAACTGCCCTGGTCCTCTTTCTTTCTTTCTTTCTTTCTTTCTTTCTTTCTTTCTTTCTTTCTTTCTTTCTTTCTTTCTTTCTTTCTTTCTTTCTTTCTTTCTCTGTCTCTGTCTCTCTCTTTCTTTTTATTATTATTCTATTACAGTTGTCCCCATTTTCCCCCCTTTGTTCTCTTCTGCCCATCCCACCCCCTGCTCCCACAGTCAATCCCCACACTGTTGTCCATGTCCACAGGTCATTCATACATGTTCTTTGACTAATCCCTTCCCCTTCTTTCCCCCATTATCCCCCTCCCCACTCCCCTCTGGTGCCTGTCAGCCTGTTCCATGTTTCCATGCTTCTGGTTCTATTTTGTTCATTAGTTTATCACCAATTAAAACCACAATGAGATGTTACCTCTTCTTTATTATAGTCCATGTTCCTACAGCAGCTGATGAACGTGGGGGGGACAGATTGAACTTGGGTGTCAGGTGGACTCCCCCCAGAATACCTGCTGTGTGACCTCATGGCTCCCTCTGCACCTTGCTGAGTGTTGTGCATTTTATTAGTTGCACGGGAATTGTCCATCTCCTTGAAGGAATTGTGAACCTTCGATGGACTGCGACTTGTGGTCTGCTTTGCAGGGAGGTGGCTGCTACAAATGGGCACCTGCTTAAGCCGTGGTAGCCACAGAAATCATGCCACTACTTTCCACTTCAAGGCAGGAAAATTCCCATCTCACCCAAGCCCCTGATTTGCTTCTGTTTGTGACATAGAGAGAATTACAGAACTTCCTGCATGTGACTTTCTGGATTGGGTTCCAGGACCAGGTCACCTGGGGAAGCGGTCAGTGACAAGGCTAAAGAAGAGGCCCTGAAGTTACAGTCCCTTGGGCCACATCCCCTGCCAGCGCTCCCCTGGCTGAGGCAACTTGTCCTGCCCAGTCTCTCCAAACCTTTGTCATCTGGAAATGACAAACAATATTACAACTAAGAGTGTCATGGATTAAGTGAAATAATCCATTAAAAAAGTGTTTTTCTAGTAGCTGTTACCTACAAAGTAATTTATTCCATAGAGCTTTAGAGTATTCATTCATTCATTCATTCATTTTTTCACTCATTCATTGTTTTCACTTCTGTATTTCCAGGGCCTGGTATACGTTTGGGGCTCAATGAAATAAGGCTTGAATGCATGAATGAGTCTGTAGAGCATTTATTATGTGTCAAGGTCTAAGCTAGTCTCTACAGGTATTCAAGAGCTCTGAATCTAGAACAGACAGGCATTTAATTAATCATTTTAGGGTTAGTAGTGTCATTAAAGAGACATGCCTATGATTTGGAAGGACTGCAAGGCGGTACTGATCCCGTCTGAGGAGAGCTGGTAGGAGAAGATAATGTGTAAAGTAGACGCTGAAGCCAAGCTAAGAGGGTGATGAACAGGGAAGCATGTTCTGAGCATCTACTTGAACTTCCACAGTTCTGAGCCTGGTGTCGACCTTGAGAGATGAGAAGTCATTACCTTCCCATTTCATAGCCAGGAAGCTTGAGGTCCTGGGGGGTTATGTAAAGTTTCTTTGGTCATGTATATATGGAAGTGGCTGAGACCAAGTCTAGTTATTAGACATTTAGACCCAATGTCTTAGGAACCACCTTGAACTTCGAATGGAAGCTGAGTTTGGGGTGGGTGGATTTTAAGCTACAAATACAGAAAACACACCTCAGACTCTGGTACTTTCCCCTGAATCACACAGGCTACCTATTCTCTGTTAGAACCATCTCTGATTTAGGCATTCACCCTAATGATTTGAATTTGTTTGAGGAAGGATCCCACCACAAAGTCCTGTTCATTCTCCATCCTAACGAGCTCCCGAATGAGCTCCACTTCTCTCCACTCCCACTCATCTCAAGTCTGGCTGCAGCAGCAGCCCCCTCACTGGGTCTCCTGGCTTCCCCTCCTGCCCCTTTGTGGTCTAGAGGATAGCCAGAGAGATAATTCCAGAGCACAGATATGATCACATCGCCCCTCACACCCTGCATGGCTCTCTCTGTCCCCAGGATGAAGTCTAAACTCTTGGCGCACAAGAACCCAACTCCTGCTCAGCTCTCCATGTTCATGGTGTCCTACTTGTCTCTGGACACCCCTCTCTCCTCACCTCACTCCCTTGAGGTGAATTCCAATTTGCATTTTCTAAAGGCATCCCTCTTACTTTTGCCTCTGAGCCTTAGCATATGCAGTTCCCTCTGTACCCTTCCTTTCTCCATCATCACCTGTCTACTTCCAGCTTCTCCTTGGAGTTTCAGTTTAGGATTCACCTCCTCCAAGAAGCCATCCCTGACTTCCAAGCCTAGGTTAAGCTTGGTGGCTGTAACATGCTCCTAACCTTTGGGGCTGCCCTCATTATGGTGCATATTCTACTGCAAGGCAATTGTCTGGTTGCCCTGGCCCCTGTTTCTCAAAGTGTGTGCCATGGAACAACTATATCAGAATCACCCCGATTTCTGTTACAATACAGATTCTTGAGCCCCACACCAGGCCTCTTGAGTCAGCATCTCTTGAAAGGTAGAGTCTTTAAAATATTATGTTTTAATACTTTATTATGAAAATTTTCAAAGAGACCAATGTAGAGCACAGTGTAAAGCAGTGCTGGTCCAGGTGCCGTTTAGTGGTGGCAGCAGCAGAATGTTCTGGGGGCTCCTTAGGCTTGCAAAACTTGGGCCCCGCAGACGTGCTGCCTGGGAGTCTCAGGGCTGGGGCCCAAGGCCGTACCAGCCCTCCAGAAGGCTCTGATGCTCGCTCAGGCCTCAGCTCCATGGGCAGAACGACCCACCGTGCACCCTGGGTCTGCGTCAGCCGTTGCCGATTCACTGCTTATCTTGCTCAATCTCTATGCCCCCTCTCCCGATCTGCTGCCTCCTGTATTACTGCAGAGCAAATCTAGACACACTGTCATTTCGCCCTTGGATATTTCTGTGCCTATCTCTAAGAGATAAAGACTCTTGTGGAAAAAATATTTTATTTATAACCACT